>JABAJU010000002.1:0-1200000 GCA_018220975.1 Tephrocybe sp. 9980TJB | reverse complement strand
CAGTTCAGAGTAATCCCACCACCGCTTATCGGAGGCATCGAGCTTGATAGCCTCCTCAAACTCTTTCCATTCTAGTAGAACAAGGGGCGCATTTTCGTCCCCGTCACCGTGGTATTTGGCCAGGATGCGGCGCGCTTCATCGTTACGACCAACCGACATCAACCAACGAGGAGACTGAGAACGAACATAAGAGTTAGAAAACATGAATATCAGTAAAGCACGTACTTCAGGAAGAAGGAAGGAGAAAATGAGGAGGATACCAGCAGGGGCAATCTGAATGGCGAGAGGAGCTCTAAATGAGACAGTGCCGCTCATACGGCCTGTCGCAATTGTAATGCCAGCTGTGATAATGCTAAGTCTTTTAGGCCATATAACTAATTACTCGATGCACATACTGCACAAGATTGAACCAGAATAATAAAACGTGTTGTATAGGCCAGTCAAACGTCCACGCCACTGAAAAGGATGAGTTCTTCGCTGCGAGAAAACGCTTTGAAGGACTTGCTTGAGGCGGGGACATCTCGACAACGTAAGCAGGTGCTGCAGTCGTAGTAATAGCAACACCAAAACCAAGAACAAATCGACCTCCGAGAAGGTAATCGGTAGTCTTTGATACAGTGACGACCACGGCACCTACAATGATAATAAGGCTTCCAAAAGCCTAGTATTCGACGTTAGCACTCCGCGGCACTTTTGGGTGCATCTCGAGCATACCATTCCTCCGCGACGTCCAAAACGATCAGCTATTGGCCCAGCAATGATGACACCAACAATGGAACCTATGGAATACTAGTAGCAGGAGAAATGAGTTTCCTTCATAAGAAGAGCACTGGTTAACACACAATTCCGAAGATGATAGCTGTCTTTGTGCCAACTCCTCCACCAGCATCCAGACCAGAGATCCCGAAGTACGTGAGATATTGTCTAGCCAAAAGTTACGTGAGTAGAAATAGCTACATGAAGAGAATCGCGTACTCCATGCCATTAACAGCACTCATGACTAGGAAGACGGGAGCTGTTGAACACGTGTCATTCGGATTCAGAGGGGAGATACTGACCTGAACCGTCGAAACCATTAGACAGACTTCCCATGAAAGAAACCAGCAGGATGGCAAAGAGTTGAAGGGACTTTGGGCTGAAGGGACTGAGCTGAGGACCAGTAGACAAAGCTAGAGCATAGTCGGCATTCTGAACCTCGATAACTCTAGCACCTTTGGTAGAGACGACTATATCTTCTCCCCCAATCTGCTGTTTCTCAGACCCTGCAGAAGACATGTCGAGAATGAACAGAGCGCAGACCAAGCCAAGAATGAACAGTCCCATGCCACTTTTAACTTGTGGAGGCTAAGACTTCGAGGTCCAAAGGAGGTTCTTCGGCATAAGTTATAATCGACCTGACAGCAGTAGGGCTGCGGAAATGAGGCCGGGGTTTTGCAGCGAATAGATCCTGTCGTGGAAGCATATGATTTTGTGTGTTCGTCAAGTCAAGTGTTCAAAACGTTATTTTTGAACAGTACTTCCATCAAAAACCACAAAGGCTTGTTAGTTCTGTTAAGCAGAGTTCACCGTCCAGCCCGACCCTTCATGAGAGTCAAGCTGCTGAACGGGATAGATCATTGAACATCAATCTATACAACAGCACAGCTGCTAGTAGATTATCTCCATAACTCAAGGTCTTTGTCAACGTTTTATTTTCGAGCCACGATAGAACTTTTTGTTCACATTCATGTCGACGTCCACTGATACTGACCTATTTACGGCATGGCTTGCCGACCATGGCGGTGGCTTTCACAACCAAGCGAAATTCGCAAGAGGTACTGATCATTTTTTCATCTTTATGTCTCGCGTTCAAGGTCACTGAGATATCTGCCAGTCCCATCGGGTCTTTCGATCATCGCTGGGGAGGATCTTCCAAGGGATACGATTATTGTTCAGTGTCCGTTCGACTTGGCGATTACTGACCAGCTCGCGCAAAGATGTCTTCTCAAGCTCCTGGACTTGAAAGAAGAAGTTACAACCGATGTATGGACTGAACGACAATGGATTTCATCTTATCTATGCTGTCACTCGATCTTTGAAGAATCGAGGTGCGCCCTCCACATCCCTTGACTTCTCTTTGTGCTCAACTCAGCCCACTATCAGCCATTTGTTCCATTATGCATACGTGAAAACCTTGCCATCAGCCCAAAAACTACGAACACCGCTTCATTTTACCAGTTTGGAATTGGAGTTATTTCAGGGAACAAATTTATATGGGGCAACCCTTGACCGGGAAAGAGAATGGCGAGCTGAATGGGAACAGTGTCGGGCAGCTTTTTCGAAAGCAAATCCTGAATGGGGCAGGGCCTTTTCTTGGTGAACAAGTCGTCGCCCTAAATTCCTAACCTCGTTGACATTGTGTAGGGAGCTTTATCTCACTGCGTCCACTTACCTATCATCTCGCGCATTTCCTTCGTCTCTCCTTTCCCCAAACCCATCACTTATCTCCTCGCCCGACACCAAACCAGTTCTTCTCCCGGGCATCGATTCTTTGAACCATGGTCGCAATCAGCCTGTGTCCTGGGTTGTTTCATATCCCCAGAACGACGTCACCACTTCAAATCCTCCGAAGATTTCCCTTATACTTCACAATCCTTCAACACGGGGTCAGGAACTTGTCAACAACTATGGGGCAAAGCCTAACTCGGAGTTCATTTTGGGATATGGGTTCGCCTTGGCACAGAACTCTGACGATACAATCGTTCTCAAGATAGGGGGCACGAAGTCTGATGGCAAAAAGTGGGAAGTTGGTCGTGCTGCTCGGGGAGCGGAAGGAGTTTGGAATTCGATCCTCACATCAGTTCAACAAGGCCTCGGCCCTCCAAACTACGAGGACATGTTGGACGCTGCTGGTGCAATGCTCGATATGGTACAGGCGTTGCTCGACCGCCTTCCCCCCGAACGTGATGAACGTAGGGTAAAAATGCGGCCGGAAGTTGCATTGATGTTGGATTACTACGTGGAAGGTATGTGTGACCAAATCCATAAATAAATGTATCAATAACATCCCATCAGGTCAACGAGACATATTAGAGTCTCTAGTGGACTTCGCCCATGAAAAAGAACGCATTGCCGTCGAACAAGCTCGCGCGGAAGGGGTTGAAATTGTGCTAGAGGACTAATATGTACAAGGAATAGACCACATGACTTTAAAGCTCTCAAACTGAGGATTCAAAATCTTTCAAAGGCCATTCCAATTGAAAGTGCTTGATAGCTCGATATCTTGCGACAACCGAATGTCCGCTGACGACGCAGCAACCAGGACCTTAAATTTCCCGCCTTCTGCAATCCAGTATGCCGCGCGATCATCATAGAAACCAAGAGCTTCTCTGTCGAGAGCGAGCTCTACCTTCTTTGTTTCCCCTGGTTGGAGAGCGACCTTGTGGAACGCTTTGAGCTCCTTGACTGGGCGAGGTAGCGAAGAGATTTCATCTGTGACGTAGATCTGGGCGATTTCTCGTCCGTACACATCGCCAACGTTTTTGACGTCGAATACAACGGTAAAGGTGCCATCAGAAGAAACGTCCGAGGCCGTGAGATTGGAGTATTCAAACTTCGTGTAGGAGAGACCGAAACCGAATGGGAAGAGTGCATCCGTCTTCTTGACCTCGAACCCGCGGTACCCAACGAAAATTCCCTGGAATGAGAGAATTCTGTTAAAAATGAATGGATGCTCTAGCTTCATATCATTAGTACCTCGTTGTATAGGATCTTTCCATATTCCTGTCCCTTGTCTCCAAAGGAGGGATAAGAAGGAGAATCTTCAAGGCGCTTGCTAATAAATAATATACCAAGTTCGCAATCGATCTTTCCAAATGCGAAATCTACTCACGGGAACGTCAACGGGAGCTTGCCAGAGGGATTTACTTTCCCAAACAAAACATCAGCAAGGCCATTGCCGAGTTCGTCTCCACCATAGAATGCCTGGAATGTATTTCTTTGTTATACAACATTGAGAAGATCTTTCTATGGACGGAACTTGCTTGAAGGACGGTGCTGGCCTGTTCGATCCAAGGCATCGTTACAGGTGTTCCAGATTGATTGACAACAATGGTGTTGGGATTGGCCTGAAGGACTTGGCTAACGAGCTCATTTGTGCGTCCGGGAAGCCTGTCCAACCTTGACTCAACTCCTGTTTCAAAAGTAGAGAAGATACCACGTACTCCATGTCAGACCGATCAAAGCCTTCGCTTTCCCAACTGATCGAACAATGAGCTAAAGGAAGTTCAAAGAGACTGTCATACGCACTCGTAATTAAGGCCAATGATCAGGATAGCAGCTAAACAGCAATGATTTTCATTCATATCTAATTAAATTAGAAGAGGATGATAAACGTACCATCCGCATCCTTTGCCAGTTTGACAGCGTCCGCAATGTCCTCATCCTCGCCATTCTTGCGCATTCCACCTAGGCGAACACCTCCCCAGCAGACGAATGGGCTGCCTCGAGCTGCGAATTGAGCATTGCTCAGTCGGAGTTCAAGGTTATATGTTTGTCCAGCTTTCAAGTCCTTTACTGTGGCTCGTACATCTTCTGTCCCTAGACCAAAGAAGGAGCTTCCAGGCGTAGGGTCGGTACTGAGGTCGATGACTAATTTCTGATCAAGGAAGAGATTGCCCTGTCCAGTGAGGTTGAGACCAAACTCCCATTCACCGTCTTGGTCAGGCGTAAATTTGGCAGTAAACTGGGACTTGTCAGGGGTCGTCGTACACAACCTTGATAGCACATACCCTCATCCAGCATGTAATGTTAACTTTGGTGTCGTCCTACAAGTGATGCAGACTTGGGACATGAACTTCTGCTTCGAAACATATGAACTCACAATACCGTCCATCATAAAGCAATTTGTCTCCAACGTCGGTGTCGTCCAAACAGGGTCTTTCAGGGTAGTCGAGAAATCTGGGGTGGTGCTAGTGTAGTCGGTAGTCGGTGGCTCATTCCAGAACTCAATAAAGAGACCACACTCCCCACTAGGCTGATGCATAGAGGAGCCAAGCAAAGGAAGATACTTATGTGATGTGGTTCCAATTGCGTAAGTAACTTCTGCACCTTGTTCCTTTGCTGCAGCAGTTATTCCCTGCAGAGGAGTAACAGTAGAAGCGGACAAGAGCTGGGCGGACCCTCCACCTGACGTCATTGCATATTTCGCATTGGGCCCAATCACAGCTATCTTCTTGTGATCTTTGAGGGGCAAAAGTTTGCGCTCGTTCTTGAGGAGAACAGTAGCATCTGCAGCAGCTGCCCTCAAAATTTTTCGAAGTTCTGGGGATGTGTAAGATTCTTCAGGCCCATTGAAAGGAATGCCCGACGCCTGTGCATGCTTCACAAGCTCAAGGACCTAGTACCAACATATTAGTCTGATGGGGTGGTTTAATATATATATATATCCTGGGCCATACCTTTCGAACGCGAACGTCAATGTCCGACGGGAAAAGTTTTTCAGCCATGATTGATCGTTCAAGGGCTTTGCCACGGAAAGGAGAGGGTCCGCTGGATGTCAGTCTACGTAAGTAACACTCAGAGGGCTTCTGGTCGTCACATACGGCATTTCCAAATCCAATCCAGCTTTGATACTCTCAACGGTGCTATACACGCCCGTCCAGTCGCTCATGACGAGTCCTGTTGTGATATATATCAGTAGTTCAATAAGCAGATCTAGCAGGTAGCTAACCTTTATATCCCCATTCCTGTAAAGAGTTGAGATGATGAAACTAGCATCAGGAAAGTGTATGCGCAACTAATAAATATTCACTTTTCTAAGGATATCATCCAACAACCTTTTGTCTTCTGAGACGTGTACTCCATTGACACGATTATACCTAAAATAAATCATTGAGTAAAAAGCATGACAACACTTAATATCACAAACGAGCTCATCAAAGCCCAAGGATTCGCATTCTTGATAGCGATTTGGAAGGGTTTCAAATAAATCTCACGGAGGGCCCGTTCGCTAACCTCGCCTTAAAGAAGAGAATTAGGAATCGAACCGACGGAAATAGATAGTCACATACTGCTAATGGAGAATCTAAATCGCAAATATTTAGACGAAATATCTTGCATCCGAGTTCGATTTTCGTACCTCTGGAACTCCTGGTCGTTTGCAACAAAATGCTTAATAGTTGCGCTAACTCCTTTCGACTGAAGACCATTGATATAAGCCGCTGCAATTGTTCCGTTCAGGTGGGGATCTTCTGAGAAGGATTCAAAACCACGTCCTCCCAGGGGCGATCGCTGTGTGTTGACTGTGGGTGCCAACAAGACATGTGTACCTAAGGAGGATCGTAAGTCCCCTCAGGCTGTAAAGAAGCTTGCGCTCTCTAAATACTTTTGGCCCGACACTCATCTCCAAGTGCTTCACCGACTTGGCGAGCAAGATCAATGTCAAAAGATGATCCCAAGCCTGTAGAGGCTGGGAAGCAGTTGGAAGGAACGCCGTTAAAGACTGTACAGCGTAAATCAGCTAAAGATCTAAATCGAGGAGCAGCTCTCACATTGGGTGCCACGGACACCATTGGGGCCTGAAGTCAAATGAGTGCATGTAATCAGCCAGGATGATCCAGAAAGTTACCATCGCTCAGCCTCAGAGAAGGAACACCAGCCTCTGGCACGGGCTCAGTATGCCACCATCCCTGGGTTCAAGATCAATGTTCATCCTTCGACTATGAACGAACTAGTATGAAGGGAGCTCACCAGTCCAGTCAATAGTTTGACCTTGTTTGGGAGTGACAGCTTGGATAGCGTCGCCTCGACATCGAAATCAGCGGGCATGATAATGGGCTGTTTGGGGAGTAGATTGAGAGGATACATATCTATAGCAATGACTTTATGGTCCGGAAGAATATCGGAAAATTGATTTAGGGGCGATAGTTTCTCTGGCCCCTGGGGGCAATCATGGGTGTGGGGTCAATGATTCTCGCGGGCACCATATACGGAAGTAAAAATCATGGGGATGATCTCTACACTGCGGAAAGTAATTGCCGACTTAGGAAATCGATGACTAAATGACTAAGAGAGCTCCGTGGGCTAGCAGAGGAAGGGATACTCAAACGAGTTTCAGGCAGGGTTACCGACCTTCCGTGTCCTCATAAAGGGAAAGAACTTGAACATTATAACTGTGATGTGGCAGTTCAAGTTCAATTTAGTGAATGTTTTTATAATTTACGCGACGCGTCCACTCCACTGCATGTCACGTGAGATAAAATTCAAAGAATTTACGCCTACTCCATCCGACCACATCTTCAGCAATCCATCCAAAAATTATCTCGAATTCGTCTGCGAGTGCAAGGAATATATTTCTCAAAGCCTCTGGTGATTTTGGACGTGAAATTAAGGTTTTGGTGATTCATGGCTCTCTCAAATATGTCCAAGTGCGTCAGCCTGGTCATGTTTCTTGATCCCAAACATTTACGAACATCACTATTGCAGAGGGAAGAAGAGAGCCATTGATTATGATGAAAGTCGAGGAACTTCTTCGTCTTTGTCTCCTGCACCCGTTGCTAGTAGTTCCAAGGTCAAAAAGCGTATGTAGCTAGCTGCTTACAGACGCCGTTGGAATAACGACAATACCTGTTTAGCTAAACGCGCAGAGACGAAAACTTGCCCTGTCTGTGATGAAGTTGTTCCTATTCGCTTGTTGGGTACGCATGCAGAACTCGAGTCACAACGATTACAGGCTATATTCGACCAAGTTGGGTCAACAGAGCCATTGTTTGTAGAACCAGATGACGGGTGAGTTTCTTGTACGTTGTAGCTTAACCAGTCTCTCAAAAAATTCAGTCCTGGACCAAGCTTACGCAGTGCGAGATTGTCACTAAGAGACAAAATTCGAAAATCAGAACCAGTCGATGTGCTACAACATGTAGGAAAGGCTATCCAAACTATCAAGCGTCGGCGAAAGCAGCGGCATGCTCAATTTCGCGAAATGGGACGTGAAGAGGAAAAAGGAAAGGCAAACATATCATGGGGTAACGAGATTGTGTGCCCAGTGTGTATGGTCACTGTGAGAGGTGATCAGGATGTCCTCGACGCACATGTCGATGCATGCTTAGCGAATGAAAGTAGAAGGTTGGAAGAAGAGAGGCAACGCTCCCTAGAACAACGGGCAGTGGAAGAACTGTGGGAAACGCCGTCAAATGTTGACGGGGCTGCTGGTCATGTTGGTAATGTTCGAGGTGCGTAACTATACGGGACCCGAGGTTCTTGATTGAACGTGTAATGGTAGGCCTTGGCTTTCATACACGAAACCAGAACGACCAAGACGTCGAGGACGAGATTGATGTGGATGGAGATGAAGGCTTTGGAGATGCGCAATTTACTGAGGGGGACATTTTGCCGATATCCACAGCTGCGGCAGAAATGGATCAAGATGAGGAAGTGGAAATCGAAGAGGATGATACTGCTCAACCAACACAGAAGACATTGCGAGACCTCGTCGCTGAAGGGAAAGTGGTTCGGAATGGATCCGAATCGGAGTACAAGGAGGAAAGCGTAAACACAGGGGAAATCATGGGGCTGGGTGATATGGCTAAGATGGACTTGGACATATCGACGGCTCGAAAGCTTGGCAATAAAGCTTCTCTCATTGTGGCGCTTGAAAACAAAGTGAAGCAGCTTGTAAGATTTATTGTGTCTTTGATGCTATGCACAGACTGAAGGACTTCTAGGAAACTCTGCGCATTTCGCCCTCGGCGTTGCTGTTGTGTCGAATATGCATCGATCCTTACACTGAACCAACTGTTTCAACTGGTTGTTGGCATACCTGTTGTCGGGAATGTTGGCTTCGTTGCCTTGGTTCAACCAGAATGTGCCCTATCTGTAAACGTATAACTGGCGCAGCAGACTTGCGAAGAATTTACCTATAACTTAGCACACCGTTATACTGATGGACTATACTATATTATCTAGCTAGCTGTCTTGCTTTGGATTTCACCTGTAATCATAGTAATTTTAGATGCTTGTTCGTCTTCAATTGTAAAAAGAGAAATAAAAAGGGAGAAACGTCAGTCATATCTGGCCTTGTCATGTCCGCATATCAGCGTAACTGGATAAACCAAGCACTATATGCGGTTACAACAAGTTACGCCCTTCAACCACGTTGCAGTGAATAGATCGGGGTGCAGGAGCACCACCACGACGTTTAAAATCATATATCGACGAAATGACAGGACCAACGGAATGAAACTCACAACACTGGCATTAAATATTACGACCTTCGACGTTTACTGAGTAATTGCCTTGGTTGGAGGGAAAACAGAATGCTTCAAGAAAAGCGTAGAGGTCTATTTGGAGAGTGAATGCATTAAGATAATGTACAATTAAGTAGTGGTTTATGCGAGGGGGCTAATCAACCTAGTAGTGGGTTGTTAGCTGGTTGAGCTTCACGAAAAGCTGAGCAAAAATCGTTACGCACTTGATAAGTGAGGGCTGAGGGTTGCTACGGGTGAACCCAACGTAGATGATAAGGGGTATCCAGCCATAGTGGAGGATGTTCTGCGGGGCAAACTTATGAGCACACATGTTGACATGACCTCTACACACATACACGGCCAATTTCGACCACTTTAGCGATTCTTTCCTGAAAGTGGCTGTCAGAATGGTAATAATAACGTGTTTGAATAATGTCGTACCGTATTCTCTTCAGACGGCATTGAACGAACGCAAGTTTTTTTGAGAGTGTGCTGGAAGGTGGAAAGACAGGTGGTGCGGCAATTGCCGAGCAACATTTTTGGAATTTCATCTTCGATTGCCCTTTACAGCAGCGAACACAAAAAAAAGATGCCACTGGGTCCATCGTCTTCAGCAGTGCACATACAGACGACCTCCACAGCGTCTCCTGCCAATGGGCCGTACGTTTCTATACCTCTTTGTAAAAATTGCCTCGTAATCGATCCCCTAGGCGTACACCAACGAGTGTGACTGTTCACCCTGTCGCCCTATTCTCCATTCTCGACCACTACCTTCGCAGGGGCGATAATCAAGACAGAGTAATTGGAACCCTCCTTGGCACGCGGACGGAGACGGAAGTAGAGATCAAGTCGTCGTTTGCCGTCTTGCACAGCGAGACCAGTGAGCAAGTCGCCGTCGACATGGAGTACCATCGGGGTATGTTCGAGCTGCACCAAAAGGTCAACCCCAAAGAGGTCATCGTTGGATGGTGCGTTGATGTTTGTCCTCACACGAGCCTCTATCTCAACCAGCCTGTTTTAGGTACTCGACTGGATCGAACCTCAATACCTATTCTGCTCTGATCCAAAACTTTTATTCACAAGAAACTACGCCCAACCAAGCTATTCACCTCGCGATAAACACAGGTGTTGAAGAAGGACAAACTGCTGGGGTTTCTGCATACGTTAGGTATGCGCTCAGTCAGCGAAAATGTTGCTTGATCTAATCTTTACTTTAGCTCCCCGGTTGGAGTCTTCCCCAAGCCTGAAAATTGTGTATTTGTACCTGTACCGGTCGAAATCCGTTTTCAAGATGCTGAACGTACTGGCCGTACGTTTTTTCCCCCTTTTGTGCCAAGCTTGCTTGACTGTATATTTATAATCCGCCACAGTTGATTTGTTAACAAAAACAGCGGCATCATCAACCGCAACCTCTAGCCAACCTGTTTCTGACCTAGAGATCCTGGAGCAATCCATCCTTGGTGTCCAAACCATGCTTGACCGCGTCCTGACTTACGTACAGGGCGTCCTATCTGGAGATACGAAAGGCGATCCTGCAATTGGCCGTTACCTCATGGACACTTTGGGAGCCAACACAGATGACTTAAACAAGACTGGATTTAACGCTAGCCTCCAGGTCTGTATTTCCTCTTATTATATTGCAGTGCATTGTTTAAAATTCTCTATCAAACAGGATACCCTTATGATCTCCTACCTCGCCAACCTCGTGCGGTCCCAAGCAGAAGTATCGTCCAGATTAGCCCTTACTGCCACATGATGATCAATATACATTTATTTGCCTCTTGCTTCCCTGGGAGCGGTCCTAGCTGTTGAATATCCGAGAGTGCTGTAAGTCGTGGCGAGCCGCGAGTATTTCACCCAATGGCCATGTATTCGCTGGACCATCATTCTTCTCATCGAAATCAACTTTTGAATCCTCTAACACCCCTGAACGCAAGTCTTTACATCGTGTTACTGTCCTCGCAACCAATGGCCGGACGAGATGCATTAGGAGCTGCTGTGCTGAGTAAGGTCCGATGTCGTTTAATCGAACTGACGCCGACAATAGACTACGCGCGTGAAGAAATAGGTGGAGGTATTGAGACCGCTCTGTAATCTATCAACACCTTCAGATATCGGAAGACATGAGTAGAACGACTGACCTAGCGATAGTCCGAGAGCCGCAGTGAGAACTCCCCAACATACGGGAAGATGAGCATGAGTTTCCTCTCCTCTTGCGATCTGTTTTAATTTTTCAAGTAATCTGTTCAAACTGCTATTTTGGTCCCATGATTCTGTACCCGAGATGGCGGAGAAAGAGGGAGGCCGCGAGAATCCTTTCGAATAGAGTGTGAGGAGGGCAACTCCTTGTGATTTAGAAGCTCGTCTCGCGACATGATTAAGAGTCATGGCCTCGTATAAATTATCGAGAGCAGTGATATCGTTTAAAACCTTATCGAAAGACTCTTCTGGCTCCGCATCTCCTAGATTTTTGAAGGATTCGACGACGCGATGTGCGTCGGAAACGAAGGGAAGTGCATTATGTGCATAAGCCCCTAAACTATCCTGGATGAAGCTTATGGTAGATGTTGTGGGGGATGCATAAAAGCCGTGCTTGACATAGGACTCAAGACCTGAAGATGCAACGAAAGATCCTGTCGGAAGGTTGCTGTCGGAGAGGAGCAGTAAGATATAGGTTTCGTCATCGTCGTTCATGACAGTGAGGGCGAAGGGAGCGGCCGTCGGCAATTGAGGCAACCCCGGATCCGATTCGCTGTTCCGCTCAATCCTTTCAATCTCCTTTTCACACTTGGTACTCATCGTTCAGGCCGACGGTCAGTGATACTTCCGCCACAGTATTATTTTTCTAGACGGTCGAATATCTACAGAGGCTGGCCTTGTCAACATCTAGCACCATAATGAAGCATACGCGGACCATCCTCCTTTCCACCCCTCGGCGGCATATATCTGATAGAGCCCTACAACGACGACCTCTTGTTTCTGCGGCTCCTGTATTCCGCGAAGCTTGTGGGAGAAGGTACAGCTCTTCGTTATCCGTAGAGTCAGGCTCTAGTTCGCGCAATGTCGAGTCCACCTTGCTCGCTACGCACAGCAAACCAATAAGCATCCCCTCCCATCTTCCGCCGCAGGACAAACCAACGGGTGCGTAGTCGAAAACGACATGATATTTGATTTATCAACGTCCTTACAGAAGCATTGACACCCATGAGCGAATACCAGAAGCTTATTATAACTGGTGTGTTGCGGGACGACGAACACCAGACACGGATTATCCAGAAACTACAAGATCTACATGACAGGCTCGTTAACTACACTTCTCCACGGATACCAGAAGTACCTCAAACTAATTCTATAGTGCGTTCGTTACCTCTGCTTGATTTGCATTACAACACTGATCATACGCACAGCTTTCCCGCCTTTTTACCCGTGAAGTACAGATTCCAACCTCTCCTCCAGAAAATGCACCAAAGGGTCTATATCTGTATGGCGATGTCGGCACTGGGAAGACGATGTTGATGGATCTTTTCTACAAGACACTTCCTTCGTCTATCACCCGGAAACGAAGAGTGCATTTCCATGCCTTCATGGTTGATGTTCACAAACGTGTTCACGCTGCAAAGATCGCAATGGGATTCAATGGTGGTGACCCAATATTACCTGTGGCGAGAGATTTGGCGAATGAAGCTTGTGTATTGTGCTTCGACGAATTTCAGGTGTTCTTGACTCCCTTGCAACATGCGAACATGTTTTCTTATCTATACTGCAGGTTACTGACATTGCGGATGCAATGATCCTTCGTCGACTTCTAGAATCGATGGTGAATTTCGGTGTCGTGTGCGTGATGACATCCAAGTGAGCATTGTCCGATTTCTTGCCTCTTCTAGTCTAACACCGACTTTTTAGCCGCCACCCAGATGATATTTACAAGAATGGTATACAACGGTCGAGTTTTATTCCTGCAATTGAACTGCTCAAATCTCAGCTTGATGTGACTGACCTCGATTCTGGCACTGGTGAGCAGCCACTTATTCCGAATGACTACGTCTTTTTATCCTCTTATTAGATTATCGACGTCTCCCTCGAGCACTCTCCAACGTCTACTATGACCCTCTGACTCCTGAGAATGCCAGAGAAATTTCCAAAGTATTCAACTCTCTCACAAGTCAAGACCCATCTGATCCTCCGATCCACCACCGAGCCTTGCATACCTGGGGAAGGAAGCTCCTAGTACCAGAAAGCACAAGCAAGATCGCTAAATTTAGGTTCCATGACCTTTGCGGGCAACCACTGAGCGCCGCAGACTACCTTGAAGTGACAAAAAACTTCGGGACTATTTTTGTATTAGATGTGCCAAAGATGGGAATGGATAGTAAAGACATGGTATTTCTCTTTTGTTTTTTTTTGTCCTTCGTAGTTACATTGACCAAAACTTCATAGGCTCGAAGATTCATTACCTTCATTGATGGTCAGTACTAAACTTGATATTCTCTGTGCGGAAGACGCTTATCATGCAACTACAGCCTGCTACGAGAGCCATGTGAGCTTAAGTGTTGCTCCTCCTTCAAGTAGCTAACATTCTCCAGACGAAACTTTTCGTGACTTCAGAGGTACCGATATATAAAGTCTTCTCAGACGAAGATGCGTCCGCCTCTTCTAAACCAATATCCGACCACATGCGCAGTGTAATGGATGATCTCGTGAATAATCTTCCAGAATTCTCATCTAGAGCCTAAAATGCTAATAGTTTCTAAGGGTTTATCAGGAGAAGTCGTAGGAACGAGCTCCATGTTTACGGGTGAAGAAGAAGTGTTTGCATTTGCTCGAGCTTGTTCACGTCTGGTCCAGATGGGCAGCAAAGAATGGGCGGAGACGTCAGGTCATGCTTGAGTAGATAGGAGTTAATCATAAGGTTCTACTATCATCGTATTAATGGCATTGTGTATTTTCCCTCAAACTTGAACTTATTCAAGTAAGGTCACGTGAAGAAACTGGGGACACGGGGCTTCGTGACGTCGTTGGGTTGATTTCTCGACTTCAAAGTTTGGCACTGGTTTAAACTTTTTAGCCCTCATCCACCGCGAGCTGCTCAACCAGCCATGCCTCCCGATGTTGACCTGGTTATCGCCTTTCGAGCTACCAAGAAAACTAGCCTTTCCAAACAACAGATTCGCGAGGATTCATGCAAAGCCGAACAACAGTATTCCCGGCTCATCGACACTCTTACTTATGCAGGTCTGCGTGCTGTTGGAAGGCGTGGCGAAACTTTGGGACATCTTCTTGTCTTTATATCTTGTCCGAACAGTCATGTTGAAAATCTCATGAAACGCGAACGGTTCGTGGCCTCACTAAGTACTTCCCTCTGACAAGGGGAACCTCACGCAAGTCGTGTTCTAGACACTTGGACTTCATATCAGGCTTACCGACCAAGACCTTGGGCTCAGAAGTCCAGCACCTCCAGCTGACCCCTGCAGACCGCATTCGTCTCGTTCATGACTATGTTACTGCAATGCCTGCAGATGGTGGTCTCGGAATAGTTCCCGGTTCCAATGATTGGGATCTCGTGGAGTCAGTCATGGCTCTCCATGACAGAGAGTTTAATGAAACTTGGATACGAAGTTGGACCCCACGTCAAATCGCTTCTGTACAACTTGAGAAGATAAGAGGCCAGGTTGGGTTTTTATGCTTCGGCTTCTAACATGCATACTGAAGTTTTCTTAGTTTGGCGACTCTGTTGCCCTTTATTTCGCATTCCTAGCTTTCTACACGAAAGCACTCATATTTCCAGCATTATTGGGCCTGTTTTACTATTTCTATGGAACGCCTTATTCTCCCATGTATTCAAGTCTACTTTTCGTCTGGTCAGTCATTTTTGTAGAGTCATGGCGTGTTCGCGAACGCATCTTGTCCCTTCGCTTCGGAACACGAGGCTCATTCCGCGTTGAAAGACGTCGTCACGACTACAAGTCTGGGTTTGGATGGTGGAAACGTGATTCTAGGATCCTGGCGAGCATACCTCTCATTACCTTGTGTGCTGGGATCCTGGTTGCCATGCTTACGGGAATATTCGTTTTTGAAGCCTTTGCTACGCAACTGTACACGGGGCCTGGGAAACAATACATTGTAAGTTTGCGACCTTCATGGCCAGTAATAAGACGCTCAAATCCCATCCACTAGTCTCTTAGCCCAACAATATTGTTTTCAGCCCTTATCCCACAATTCCTGCAATTATACCAAGTCTTGGCTGTACGCCTAACGGCTTGGGAGAACCATTCTCACCATTCATCGTATTCCGCCTCTCTAACCCTCAAGACCTTTGCACTTAATGCACTTGTTGCTTATCTTGGCTTGGCTCTCAGTGCATTTGTATATGTGCCATTTGGAGAAGGAGTCATGCAAGTTGTTCAGACGTGGCTCTTCCACGATGTAACGGAGATTCCTTCAGGACCAGCAAACGTCACAATATCAGATGGAGTAACTTCAATGTCGAATCCAGCCCCATCCAAAGGACTTTGGGATGCCAACAGGTCAAGCACGAAGCATAAACTTAATCATGGCCGCTTAAAGGATCAAATGTTTGCATATACTGTAACCAACCAGGTGGTAAACACCTTCATGGAAGTTGGACTACCATTCGTGCTTCGCGCATTGGCCTCTTTCCGGGATAGCAAGAAAGGAGTATCGCCTCCCAATAGCCCTAGCGAGAAGGAAAAGAATGGTGTTAAGAAGCGCGTGGTTTTTGAAGACGAGAAGGAGAAAGGAGGATTGGCCGAACGAGAGTTCTTGGACCACGTCCGATCGCAGGTCGCCCTTCCGGAATACGAACTTTTCAAAGACTACAGTGAGATGGTAACACAGTTTGGATACGTAGCTTTGTGGTCATCCATCTGGCCTCTGGCGTCAGGTATGTTTCGTTTTGCCTGAGGTTCCTCACCCTGACATAGTCTTGCAGTCATGGCACTCCTCAACAATTTCTTAGAGCTCCGTTCAGACGCCTTCAAAATGACTGTGCACAATCGCCGCCCGATACCAACTCGCACAGACACAATTGGCCCCTGGCTCGAAGCATTGACATGTCTATCCTGGCTCTCAGCGCTCACCAACTCTGCACTTGTTTACCTCTTCTGCCCCCGCTCAGAAGCGAGTTGTGCCTCTACTTCTAACTCGCATTTTGTGAGGCTCAACAAGGTCCAACAACACCTCTTCCTAGGTGTTGAAGATGGTTTCGTCGAAACAAAGGAGTTGCTCATGACGGCGCTATTAATGGCCTTTGCTGCTAGTCATGGTTACTTCTTCGTGAGATTGATTATCCGACATGTGATAGAGAGGATGTTTTGGAAAGGCAGCGAGGAGGTGAAGGAGCGGGAGAAGGACGATAGAGAGATCAAGAGCAAGTTTTTGCAGGGATTCCTGGAGGAGGACAAACGCAGGAGTCATGCCGCGACAGCTCAGTCGACTCACGATGCCCCCGACTCTATGGGTCATGGTGCTGTGTCAGGCTTCTGGGATAATGACGAGGGTCTGGAAGAAATTTCCCGAGTCTCGAAGGAGGTTTGATAGTGATCTTGGTTCCATTCCTCTCTTTGTCAATCAGGTCTTATGATTTTGTTTGTTGGTTACATTCTACCTGAGGTATAAAAGCCATCCCTTGATATCTCTATGTGGAGGAAATCTGAAAGCAAAGTTTGAAATGCGTATTACCTAACATGGGCGATAGCCTTGTTTATGTCCAGTGTTAGGTGAATCTATCTTAACCTATTTACGCTTTTCGAAGTCGACGTCGAGATGATGGGGAATGCTGAGGCCAAAGGCACCAAACTCGTTCTGGACCTGCTGGGTGTGGGGGCTCTTCTTTGGAAGAGACCATTCGTAGTGCAAAAGAAGCATACATAACAGTGTACGTTGCTGCGGTTAATATCGTTGGACGTGAGTAGCATGATTACGCATTCAAACGTTTGAACACGTACTTCAAAAAGGGAGAATTGCCGTGCTACGCATTGCCGTGGGCCTGTACCGAAGGGTATATTGATAGCAGCCTTCGGGCGCGTATCGATAAATCGGAATGGATCAAACTTCTGAGGCTCTGGCCAATTATTTTCATTATGATGTACCGCGCAGACGTTTGGGACAATCGAGGTATTCGCGGGGACTGCATAGTTGCCGATCATGGTGGGCTCAGCTATCCATCGCGCAGGAAGTAAGGAGATAGGGCTGTTAATGCGCAGGGCTTCTTTTATACATGCACTGAGGAAAGGCAAGTTCGATAGATCCTGGAGTGTAGGCTCGACCCGGCCATCGAGCACGGCGAGGACTTCCTCCCGTGCCTTGTCTTGGTACTCGGGGTGCTTAGCCAGGTGATAGACTGCGGTTGAAAGAGCGCCAGAAGTTGTATCCTAACGCCGAATATTGCGTTAGCACTTAGCCGTAATGGAGTCCGCCATACAAGGACCAAAATCAACGTACATGCCCGGCAGAAAACAAGATCGCGAGGTTGGAGCGCAGCTCTTCGTTTGACAAAGTTGAATCTTCCAACAAATAACTCAAAAGATCCTGTCCAAGTTCCTGGCGCTTCATTTTTAAAAGGTTGTCATAGCGGGCATTCAACGCATTGACGTCGTTGATAACCGAATGCCGAGGGAACCACTCGTCGAGAAAAGGGAATATTAGGCGCGTTGGAGTCGCGATGCGGGACATAACGCGGTTGAAGTGGTCTACGAAAGAGTCTGCCGATGCTTGCATTGCCTGGAAATTGTGTCCTAAAAGTGCGGTACCAACAACGTCTAATGTATAACGCTAACGATGAAATAATTAGATTATCAATCCTAGCATAGTAATGGCAAACATACTTGAACAAGGTCGCTGAATCGATATCTACCCCTGTCACCCATGCGCCCAAACAGCTCGTGTGCAAGCGCTACGAAGCAATGGACAGGAATTTCGCGATCGAATGCTGCCTTGACGGAGGCAGAATGACGTTTCCACATGTCGCCGTTAGAAAAGACGACGTTCGGCCCACTGAGAAAAGTGAAGTGCAAGTGATC
Organism: Tephrocybe sp. 9980TJB; assembly: GCA_018220975.1. Lineage (NCBI taxonomy): Eukaryota > Fungi > Basidiomycota > Agaricomycetes > Agaricales > Lyophyllaceae > Tephrocybe > Tephrocybe sp. 9980TJB. The sequence goes on along the minus strand of JABAJU010000002.1, from coordinate 1,181,738 downwards.
TTGGTAGTTTTTCTTAGGGAATCTGTTCATATCCTGGCAAACCATCTTGACCAGCTAATATTCAACAGATCAATTGAGCAACCCAAAGAAGAGAATGATGATTGACAAACAGAAGCGTCAATAACGTGAACACCCCATTTCCCCAGCATGTACACAAGTACTACGCCATCACCACGCCTAGCAAACGGAAGGATGAGCCGCTTCACGCGAGAGTCAACAGACTCTCTACGAGCATAACTCCAGATCGTTGCATACGGCGATACTCTGGGCAAATGCCGTAACTCTGCGGGAACGGCGAGTATATACTGTACAAGGGCGAAAAGTACTGGTATGGCAAAAACCCAAAAGTCAATAGTCGCAAGTTGCTTGTAGTATAGCGCAGGGAAGTAGGCATCTAGAAGAGTATTGGTCGTAGGCATGCTGCGTATCCAGTGAGACCGACACCAGGGTAGAGACGCTAAGTGCTTATATAGGCCCGTACTCAAAATAATCGAGAACAAAAATTAGAGTCGAATTCTTGGGCCGATGGTACACGTCTGAGAAATGGCCCGTTATGGGGCGATTACGAGTGACCCCGAGGAACGAAAACTTTGTTGGACAGTATCTTGGTCGGGAAAACGCGCTCCGCTGTAATGGTGTAACCTCCCAAACAGGATGTACAATGTATTGAGGCATTCACCGGCAACCTAGGTCTTTGAGCGGATCTGAACGAGGCGCAGCCAGCAGTGACAGAAAGTAATGCAACGGTTGACGGTGGCAAGGTTTCCAAGACAGAAGACACAAAGAAATCTGTTTCTTTCCCATTATTTTTTTTCGGCTTGAAAGACACGAGACTCTTTGCTTTGTCTGCAAAATCCTGTTTGTATGTGTGGCCAAGGATACGGCAGAACAAGTTTCCTGCTCCGGGGAACGCGGGACAGGAGTTAGAGGCAATAACTCCTTTCCTACAATATGACTATAAGCCTCCGTACTTACCTCCCCTACATACATTCCACTTGAAGCTGCTGAATTCGATCACTTGAAATTCCCAATTATCGTTCAAGGGTTCAAGTGACATTTTCGAACCCCGCACGCTATCAGGTGATCTCTGAAACCTCTGACCAGGCCTACACTAACATCAGACAGCCCAATTGCAGCCTCAGGGCGTCAGAGGGCGTCAGGCAGCACAGCTGAGAGGTTGCATATGGAATGCGTCTATGATCGAAGATGGAGGTAACCCCTGGTAAACCCAACGGCTCTCTCTCACAGATCTGAACTCGAAGCTTGATTACTGTCTCTAAATTTTGAAGTGGCTTTTTTTCTTTAGAGAACTGTGAACTTGGAGTTAAAGTTCAAGATTTTCTACATTGTATCATAATGGGAGTCCTAAAATTCCTGGCCTTCAATCTGTCTTGCTTGGAAGCTTGCCTGTTTTGTTCAGCTGTGCTGTCTTAACTGTTATAACCAAGACAAGGTCATTCGCCATCTTCATCGTGAAAGTTTAACGGGGTCTCCGAGGTTTTTTTTTTTCCTGAGAGGAAAGGGTCATGGGATGTGTACACTAAATCTGAAGATATGCATTCAGATATTGTTTCTGATTCCTTTTTTAAGACTGCGAACTCATGCGATTCATGCGGACTCGGAGTGTAGACGGCGGTAACGTTCTACGGGAAATACAACATATCGCTTGATGCTTAAGATCAGACGTTTGAAGCCTGCCTTCAGGCTCACATGCGTTACGATTGATGCCCAGTCCTGAATCCATTCTATGTATTTGACAGGTCTTGGTATGCCACTCATCACCATCCGTACCCGAGACTGAGTTCTTTCAACTTCTTTGTGATGAAACAAATTTGACTGCGTGCATTTGCCAGTGCCTAGGACCAGCTGGGGTGCGTTTGCTGCCTGAACTTGAAGTGAGTTCTACTTCGTATCATTGCTAATTCTTCCGCTTTAATATAATTACTCCCCTCAACCTCAACAACATCCTAGTACTATTCAATCAGTTACATTTCTTGTACTATCATTGGCTTCTCTAAGAGCCCCTCTTGATTACCCAGTGCTAACCTCGATAAGCGCGTATACCAATCTTTGGGGTCGACGCCAAGTTTACTTACTCAATTGCCTATCTATCAGCATTAACTTTGACGAGCGCGTCATCTCTAGTCGCGGCATCGTTTCTACATTGTGCCCTCCTTCTAGCGTACAACCCCTAGAGCCTCCTCTTTTATCCCGACCGCGAAGTTGTCCCAGGCTGGTTCGCCAGAGTTGGTACTTTTTGACTACTGTAAAGGAATACAACAGGACAGGCTCAGAATCAATGAGATCATGGCCTGCTTAAGTGCTACTGTTCACAATTTCATATATAAAGAAGGATGCTGTCGCCCTTGGTCTGCTATGACGTGTTTGAAAGACAGCGATCGTCGATATGTGATGACACTAAGAAATGATACATGCAATATAAAACCGGGGCAGGTACAAATTATCTCAAAATGTATCATCAGAACGAGCCAAGATATTTCGAGCCCAAGCGGCATTCTCTGCGACTCGCTGCGTAAACATGTCTCCAATCAGCTCTTTCAATTGAGCAAGCACCTCGGCATCCAGCATATTAGACGGGTCCAGCGAAATGACCATATCCGAGGTAGGTTGCAGCACACGCAATGCATCCTAAATTCGTCAAAATCAGCGATATCTTTCACGAGAAGGAAATACGAACCATAACCGAGTCGGTTAGAGGGCCAGCATCAGGGGCATTTCTGCATTCGCTTTCCACAACCTTGGCGCCTCCACCCTCAACTAACCCTTTCCGGACGGCCTCTTTGCCCACGCCAACAAGACCGCGGATAGCACCCTCTCGTGTTCCTTTGCTCTTGGCTGGTGAGATAAGAGCAAGGAGAAGAGTTTTCATTATGCGAGGCGAGAGTGATGGGTACGTGGTTGAATGCTGTGTCAGAACACGCGAAAGTGTCTGTGCCGCTGTCGTTCGAAGGTGGGTGGCATGTGAAGGAGGGAGGGTCGAATGAAGTAATGTAGATAGTACCGGGGGAAGGATTTGGTGAAGCTAGAAGAAATGCGTAAGGAGCGGTTTCCAGTAGTGGAAGAGGAAACGTACATATGGTTCGACGAAAAGGGTGTTGTTTTCAAGAAGCGCGCTGATCACGTCCATCATGACCTCCAAATTCTTGCCATCGCTCTCGCTCTGCGCGCCTTCTTTTAATGACTCAACGACACCCTCGCCCACCCAGCGTATTAGATACGGAAGAAGTGCCTGCAGGCCAGCATCGTTCCTCAAACTCGCAAGCGCGGCAGTTCGCTTGGCAAAGTCAGTTGTCGGCGGGAGCAACGACTCGGTAAGTCGGCTATAATACAGCTGTAATTCCCTGGATAAAACCTGCTTGACGAGTTGTTGTTGTTGTTGTTGCTGTTGTTGTTGACGCTTCGCGGCAGCATTTTGTGCCAAAGGCCCATTCCCGTTGGCTAACGTTTCGGCCTTCGTCGCGTCGACTTCAGGTTCTCGTGGTATAGCCGGAGGGTTCTCTGGGATAAGAGGTTGTACGCCTTCTACTGCCAGCCAGTGCGCCGTCCAGCTCACGCCTTTAGGAAGTGTGACCTTCTCCTCTCGCAAGACGCGGTCAAAATCAATCTCCTCGTCCTCGACAAAGTAGACTGGTCCAGCGGCTGGAACATGAGGGAAAGGCAAAGCTTTTCGGAATGATGGAGGGTTTGTAGATGAGTGACCATAGAGAGGTTCAATGTTGAGGACGCGAAACGCCTGGTCGATGTCAGATGTAGTTAGGGTTGTTCTTCGGCCATGTCTCATGAATCGCGCTGCTTCCTGGTCATCATTATGAAGGAATATCAGCATAAATGGCACAGAACTTACCTCAATGACCTGATGTATCCGGTATTCGACATCACTTGCTAGAGCTGAAGCAACAACGTCAGAAATGTTAATGCTCAACGATTCTGCAGTATCCTGTGGAAACATGAGCATAATGAAATAGCATTGCACAGCTTGATATGATAACATGCCTTGATTGCTTCAATTTTGTAAACACCAGTGTGCTGAGTCAATGGTCCACGCGGTTTAGGCTTGCTCATAGTATTAGACGATGAAGAGGTTTGTTGACGGGTATTTATCAATGCTTCTATCCTCATGGCCCACAATCATTAAATCCCTCCTTAAGAAGTATACTGCTGCATACAGAGAGTTCATTCCTTGCTGTGTGTATCGTATACTTGACATTCTTAGATTATTCACAAACATCACCATTTCCCTCAGGGTCGTTGAGGCCCTAAGGACCAACTGGTTCACAGCCGATAGCAATGAAACCATCTAGGAAAGTCATCAAATATCAGCTAATTCCAGACGAAATAGTGGATTTCGTACTCTCATAGACATTGTTACAGCAGACGGTTCCGTTTCTAAAGGGGCTGAAGACTATTAGGACCAGAAAACTCTGTCATTGAAACAGAACCATCCACTCACCAAGTATTATCGCCTGTCAATGTTACGCAGTGAATGCCAATGCTGCCCCCGTTGGCAGGGGTTATATGTAACAACCTCAAGGCTCTATTGGCGTATATATTGTTTCCTGGAACAACACTGGAGCAGCACTGAACTCCAGGAAATGGGCAATTGCGAGGATTAAGACTGGTGGCATTTGCCAAGGTCGCGCATGCAAGCGGAATGGAGACTAGAAACTTGGATGTCTTCATGTCTTTCAGTCTTCAGGGGAGGGTCACGGTGCAGAGATCCATCCATTAGGCTTTATAGGCGGATATAGGAGGCCGAAATACAATTCAACCCCCCACCCCACCCCCCTTAAACAGTCTAAGACGTCACGGAGGAAAGGGGCAGTCGATAAGTTGACCCTCTGATTTTACGAGGTACCCAGTCTCGAAATATCGCTGGAGGTCACCCCCTTTTCGAAGGTTGCTAACGTATACACCGCCCATTTTCACGACGCACCAGAAATTGGAAGAGTATGAGTGAGCACTCGAAGCAACCTCGAGGGGCACGGGAAGGGAGGGCATCAAGTGGTCCAATGGCCACGTATGCTGCCCGTGTCATTCTTTATGAGGACATGACGTTCGCGACAAAATTATCATTCTTCATCTTAAGCAGGTCCCGATATTGCCAGCCATGTCTTCAGCGGGGTGTTTCACAGGTTGTGCGGCGGGTTCCTAAACAAGCCCATACCTCGACTGCCAACTACCGCAACGGGTCTTGCAACGGGTCTTGCAACGGGTCTGAGTATAGCTTCGACTGGGACTCGGTCATGGCTGTCATAAATGCCGACGTGTCTTCGACCGTTCACAAGATGACCACCATGTATACTTCGGCGCTAGATGCGGTACTTTCTCACGCCCAATGCCCATGTTTCTGGCAAATGAAATGTATCTTCAAAAAGGTTTTCGACGCGGCCTTTTGTCTGTGCTAGATATCATGCGAGTATAATCGTTTGTCATTCATGTGGTGACAGCGTGGCAATAAAAGTACAATTGTTGTATATATGATGCTAGCAAGGTGAACAGTTCAAGGCCCACGAGCTCCCGACTTCATGTCTACAGATCCGCGATTTCCTCTCGACAGGTTCGTTGACATAGAACTCGTCGCACCAACACTATCACTAGCCTGGTCCTTTCCGTTTTTTAAGATCGCAGTTACGACATCAGTTTCGTTGCTAGTGCCGAAATCTGTTTCAAGTTGTTGTTTCGAAGGTTGTCCAAGGAACCCTTGCCGGCCTTGAGTTGAATGGAAGATGGTAAAAGCTGCCAAAGACAGTCAGCTTAGTAATGGCGGTATAAATGACCAACTGGACAGACTGACCATCGACGACTTCAGTGAGTGCAATAGAACTGAGTTCCTAGAATATTAGTACAAACTCATGAGACACAGATAGCATGCATTTACGTGTCTGAAGAGACAGTTTAGTCAATATGATGATCAGTGATGATCAGACAGCAGATTTCTCACCTCCAGCCTTCCATTTCTTGTACTAGCGATGTACATTGTTTAGTCTTCGACCGATGTGGCGATATAAGACGCGACTAACCACTTCAGGATTTACAACGACAGTGTATTCATTATTGGAGGTATGATCAGGTTTGTAGATAACTTTGGTGAGAGCCTTGGTCATAGTGAGGGATGAAAAGGCTGGATTGAGCGAGAGAGGTACTGGGCAGGGTGAAAGTGGGTTGATTGTGAGTGTGGGCCTGGCGGTGGGCTTTATAGCGGGACTGTTGCACCCTGATGTCATCCGATTCGACATCACGCGACGCTAATTAACATAGCCACAGGCCCCATTGACTCCTCCTCGCTCCCGACCATTCTTTCGGACAAAAGTAATATCCTATTGTTCTAAACAGAACCAGACTCTAATACAAAAGGATCGCCACAATAATTCCCTTCTTCTAGTTTTGACCAACACAAAGGCCCATTGTTCTTCACAGATGCCTTTCCAAAACTGGTCAAAGGCACTACTGACGGACTATAGGCGTGTTAGTACCAACAAAAGATAAATTCACGTCTCTTTCACGCACCGTCCATGTGCACACTGGAAGGGGAACGCGGTTTCTGATAAACGGCGGACAAGTTCCTCGCACTGACCCCGGCTAAGTGGATCATTGAACATGATCGCGCCTTGGTGAGGTTTCAGTAACAAATGCAGAAAATGCCGAAGAACGTGGTTGACTCACCTCGACAGGCTTTCGAGTTGATCAAGTCAAGCAACCCCCGTGGACACCAGCGCAGAGCCTTCAACCAAGAAAACGCGTCGCCTTCTTCGGTCAATGAAGAATCGATTACCGAGAACCGGAGCTTTTCCGTTTCTAGCTGACCCAAAAACCCCTTAACAAGGTCACGAAGCTCCTCTCCCAATAATAACTAGACAGCATATAGTTAGGAACGAATGAAGATACGCATGTATGAAATATCTACTACCTTATCGCTGACAACCTCTGGGACACTTTCTACCAAAACTTGCTCATAGTCCAAGCTAGAAGGGTTGTCAATATCATCTGAAGACCGTTGATCTATACATGACAGTCGAAGGCTGAAGTGGAATCCCCAGCGACGAAAAGCTTCTTGAACTTCTACAGAATTCCTTAACTGTTGGGCCTCATGCGAAGTCAGGAGTATTGGCAAAGCAGGCAAAAGTTTCTTCAACTGGATGCCGAGGCCGGCGCTGAGCTTGTTTTGCAAAAATGCGGAACAAAGGTCTTTCAGAAACTGTTCAACTCGGATACGTTCGTCAGCTGCGTGCTGGTCAATTAAGACAAGTACTTGATTTTTCGTTGAAAACGAAGTTGCCGCATTTTCCTCGTCGTCGCTACGACCTTCAATAAGACATGCAATGAATTTCGTGTCAACTTGATTAATGACGATGCATCGGCGGAGATCTTCCTTCTTAAAACGATGTTGCTGTCTATGTGAAATTGGCCCTGCTAGATTTGAGCGGAACTCCTGGAAAGAAACCTGCTGCGCAAACGGCGAATCGCTAGGTATCCCTTGTTCTTGAAGTTTGGTAGAAGTAGAGAACCTATGGAGCAAATTCTCTCCTACTTCGTAGGACGTATTTGCCTTTCTCAAAGGTTCAGATATCGTGCATTCCAGATGATGCTACAATGACTTGCCTGGAGCGCCTTTTGGAGCCAAATCGGGGGTCCCCCTTCAGTTGTTGCAGTTAAAAAGCTCGTAGTTGTTCCACCCAGATCTGCACAGGAATGAAATGTCCGTCGGTGACGGTTACTTTTTGAGATACTGGCAGGTTCGTCAGTTGGCGGCTCGCCCTGTCGATAAGAATTCCCAGTCCTTGGGTTGACAGTAAATCTTTCGCCAGTCTTAGGGTCTATCCAAAGGATTTCTTGATCATTGCCATCGAGGACCTGCCAGGAGTGTGATGTGAAATGGAAATAAAATCGAAGTAAAAACTTATAACATACGTCAGTGGTATATAGCTGTACTGGCTGTACAGGTGGGCGACTCGAAAAATCCAAGACATCTTGGCTTCCCAATTGGGTGTCTTCAGCTTTGACTGTATCCACAAATCCAGAATCGTCGTTACAGACCACTTTGCGTCGCTTTCTGGGGGAAGGGGACCCTCGGTTACTGCCAGGTTGACCCTGCTGACTGGTAACAAGAAACCCATTTTGGTCGAGGAAGGCAGTAACGCAGGATGAGAGAAATTCCACGACCGCATCTTTTTGCTGTGCATCGCCGAATGTTATTAGTTTCAAAAATGAAAATATAGGCTAGAAGCCAAGTTACCCGGAAAAGAACATGCGCTTTTGCAGGTTCCATACAGTTGTCCAACTCTGCTGACGGAACAGTCAGATTCAAAACATATACGGCTTTCTTCTCTGCCTTTCTTGGCGAGCGGCGAATGTCTGCAAGTCTTCTCAGATTGATTCCAGTTAATTGACCGGGCTTACTTGAACGTGGTAATTCAGTCTCTCCGGCTTCATCGAGCGCCTAGAGTGGAGATTAAAATCGTCAGATGAGATCTTAAACTTTAAGTTTACTGTTCACATTCTTGCTAAACGTACTTGCCGCAAAGGCTAAATCCACGCTCTGGTGCAGTTCACACCGATCTATCGGGTGTCTATTGACATCTGGGATGTTATCATTAGATCAACTGAGACACGCGCAGTTATTAATCTTCGACATACAGAAAAATTGGTATCCCTGGGAATGAGAATGAGAAATCAATATCCGAGTCATGTATAGAAGAATCAAATTGATCGTACTCACTCTAGAGAAAGCACCATTGAGACTTATAATTCCCTCCAGTCTAAAGCTGTCTGATTGGAAGTCTATTGTCTCGACGTGCTGAAGGCAAACGTTCAGAACATTCCAAAGAAAAACAACTACTATACCTCAACCAAAGCATGTCCATATAGGTTACGAAAAGCGGCTAGGCTGGAAGATGTCTAAGCAACTTTTCAGTCTATCGTTCGGAGCGAAGGAGGCCGACCTACCAACCTTTGGTATACGGAATATTCGACCTTTGGCAGGGCCAGCTTCAGTACAGATATTTTCTAAATTGAAGGCGACATGAGGAAAAACCAGACAGAATGTTTCTAATCCTTGGCGAATAAGCTCCAATGTACGAGCAGGAGTTGAATGAGAAAGCCGTCGAACAGGGAGCTATTTCCAATTCATTCACGCAAAACAGTCAGACGCCACTACGCGCTGAAAGTGGAAGTCTTACGAACATTGTAAAACACATCCCGGATGCATACTGTTGTTCCGGGTGATTCCCTCCTCCAACGGACGGCAGGTCCTGAGTAGAGATTCTTGCCACCCTGAAGACAATAAATGGAGATGAAAAGAAAGTGGGATTTATCTGACCTTCATAATGATTGACCATGATTCTCGTGAACGTGGCGTACGCGATGAGATTTCAAGGCATCCAAGGTCAGCAGCAGAAGCGAGAGCTGTTTCAGGTCTTAGATGCTAAGAAAAAAAATTCAGACAAAGCCCGCTTACCCTCGCCACGGAACCCGAATGTTGAACGAGAGCTCAGTGCACCAGAGTCATAAGGTTTCGAACTTCCTGAATCATACGTTGATCATATAAACTTTCTCCGATTAAAACCACGTACCATAACGGCCGTCTTCTAAACCTTGTGCAAGGAGTAACAAACCCTCTTTGTTGATACCTGTGCCGTCATCTCTCACCCAACAGATCCATTCCTCACAGTCCACACCAATATCGATGTTGGTGGCACTTGCATCAAGTGAGTTTTGTACGAGCTCAGATACGAGGTGCGGAAGAGAAGTTAAAATTTGAGAAGACCGAAGCCTTACACTCGTTTGAGTATCAAGCTTTTGCATGGCCCTCTGAGGCATGGATAGGTAGGTATACATGTGCCATTCACATTGGTAAAGCTGTGTTGAGATGTAAAGAGGATCACATCTGGTCAAACAAACAGGATCAAGCAACGTCGAAATCAATCACCAACAACTTACAATGTCTACATCGAGATCCTTAAGCTTAAGATGCAATCTTTATCTGGCTCCGACTCGGAGCATTAAGTTATAATGGATCTCAAGAGATTGATTCACAAATCTGATTCTCGCTCTATGTAGAGGTGGTAGCGTCCCTGAAGGAACGACAGGTGGGTGCGATACCTTCACTTACTGCCATCTATCTACTACTTCTTACAATCCATCTAGTTCTGAGTTCTTGTAAGCTTTCCGCACTATAAAATAACATAAAGCATGACGAGCTATACTGTCATCTACCCGTCTATAACTTCTAAGTAAGTATTTGCGATGCCTCGGTGCTTTGCCGCCGAGTGCAACGCGCGATACTTCCCAAACCGGGAAGCGCTGCATCAACACCTCAGAACGAGCGCGCGCCCACACCCGGTCTGCATTCCTTGCGAACGTCGTTTCATTAGCGACACTGCATTGTCTGAGGTACGTTCTTATTTTCACTTTATACTACCTGAACTTTCCACCAATAACCCTACTAGCATACCCTTGCTGTACACCCGCCGAAGTTCTCATGTGTTGAATGTGAGCGCGATTACAGAACAAAATCTGCTCTATACGATCATTACCGCGGGTCGCCATCTGACCGCCATCCGAACTGCCCCAAATGCGGTGAGGGTTTCCGCAATATATCAGAACGAAATATCGTATGTTTCTACATTGCTTTTTAATTTATGTGTCTGACCAAACACCTACTATCATCGTGATGCCTCCAGCATCATTCCGAAAATCACCCCCAGGCCACATGTACTTGTGGAGACATCGTTTATATAGACCGCATTGATACTCACTTCAAGGAACGTTCACCTCCGCATGTCGTGTGTGAGATCTGCAGCCGGGGCTTTCGAGACACCTGCCAGCTTGCCCTGGTAAGTTTTTTTTTTTTCAGCACACTTGTTGCTATGGAATTGACCGGTGTATAGCACAACGCGGACCCCGACGCACATTTGATTCCCCAGCCTGAGCGTGATCGTGAAGGTCGGGGGTTACCACTGTCGTCTTCCTCATGGGCCCAGATTCCAGTATGTTCAAAGGTACAATATTTAGGTCTCTAAATAAATTTGTTGTTACTAGAACCAAATTCTATCGAACTCCTTTGCTGGAGCTGAAAATGCCCATCATCGCGGCAACGTGGCAAACCCACCTACTTTCGCGCCCTTCGACCTGGAAGAGGTTGAAAGGTCGGGTGATAGGAGTTTTTTCTTGGGGAACGGCGTTATTTGAGGTAGTAGAGGCATACTGCCAATACCTACATAGTGCTCAGTCTGAACAGAGTCTGATATATTTTGTTCGACAAGAAATAATCGAGAAGAGAGGCAATTATTTGATTCCAAATTACATCCTAAAGACCCCAAACCCTTTGCGGTCTCCATCCCAGCTGGTCGAACCCGAGCCTGCACCTAACGATGACCCACGGTCACGCGCAGCCAACGCAAGTGCCAATCCCACGACATCTCTGGTATCCTCGGGCTTGATAATGCCATCGTCCCAGAGCCGGGCTGTTGAATACAGCGCCGTTGATTGATTCTCGATCTCAATTTTCAACGACGAATGTTGAGCAGGGTCTCTGATAGCATATTGTGCTGATGAGCAGCAATTCATAAGAAACAAAGCTGGAGACACGTACTTCGAAACAGTCGTCATGACCTGTGATAGTTGTCCAGATCCCATGACTGATACCTTGGCGTTCTGTAGATGCGAAGGTCAGAAAAAAGTAAAATTGAGGTATGAAGCAAGACAAACAGGCCACATCCAAAGGAACCTTGGTGAGTACTGTTGATGAACGTTTAGCAAAGGTCTGCGGCGTAAGAAATAAACATATTTACAGCGCGGCCTGCCATTCCTGTGGGTAGTAGTGTTACTACATAAAAAAAAGGGAGATTAGCCAAGAACACATACCATAATTACCCGCTCCAAAGCTTCCTCCAACGACAACTGTCAGCTTAGGTACATCGGCACATGCGACAGCTCGAACCATCTTCGCGCCTAGTCCAATATTTACTTGCCAATACAAGGGGAGAAAGTTCAGCTACCCACCGTCTCTGGCAATACCTCCCTTCTCAGCCTTTGAGCCAACCATATAACCTGCAAACAAAAATTATGAGGGACAGTAGTCAGGGAGAATAAATTTATGTACCTGTGACATTAACAAGGAACAAGAGCGGAATCTTTCTCTGAGAGCAAAGTTCGATGAAATGGGTGGCTTTTAAAGCCGATGGAGAAAACAGGATTCCATTGTTGGCAACTATGCCGACAGGGTACCCATGAATATGTGCAAAACCCTGAATATCAAAGTAGGCTTTAAGCAAGTGGAAATATCAAAAACGAAAGCGGGGCTTACTGTAAGGATGGTCGTGCCATACTCCTTCTTAAACTCTCTGAACCTGCTTCCATCTACAATACGGGCAATCACATCCCGCATGTCGAAAGCTTGTCGGACATCCGTGCCAACAATCCCATGAAGCTCAGAAGCAGGATAAAGGGGATCTTCAGACTTATTTGGAGGCTGATCATATTTAGAACGCGTATAAAGATACTTGGAGACGATAGTAGGCTTACCACTATCTCCCGGCTTCCTGCAGCTCCAAGGTCACCAACAATCTCTCGTGCTATAGCAAGTGCATGCTCATCATCTCTTGCGAGATGATCTGTCACACCACTTTCACTAGAGTGCATCAAACCGCCTCCTAGCGTTTCCTCATCGACCTCTTCGCCTGTTGCTGCTTTCACAAGAGGTGGGCCAGCTAGGAAAATTCGTCCTTGGTTTTGAACGATGATATTCTCGTCTGCCATGGCAGGAACGTAAGCTCCGCCTGAACATACAGGGGTCAGAAATAAAAAACAGCGAAAAGAATAGGAAGGTAATAAGAACCTGCAACAGAGATACCGTGCACCACAGCTATCTGTGGGATACCTAGAGCTGACATTTGGGCCTGCATAGGTTAAGCTTTATTGCCAGGTGATTCATGGTTGGCATACCATATTGTAAAAGATTCTCCCAAAATGTTCTTTATCGGGGAAGACATTGGCTTGGTAGGGGAGCGCTGCGCCCCCGGACTCCACTGAATGACGCGTTTTAAACATGACATTTCAGGCGATCACAAATGAGCAGGCTACGTACCCACATACACGCATGGAAGACCGTGTTCGCGCGCTACTTCTTGAGCGCGAAGCTGCTTCTTCACCTAAACGTCCAGTACTTCAGTACAGAATCGACGTTCGCAAAACATAGGGACATACTGTCAAAGGATAATATGATCCGCCTTTCACTGTTGCGTCATTGACGACTACGACACATTCCCTGCCTGCTATTCGGCCAATGCCAGTAATAATGCCAGCTCCAGGTATATCCTCAGGGTATACTTCATGAGCTGCGAGCGGGGAAAGCTCTAGGAACGGTGAATGAGGGTCTAGAAGAAGTCGAAGCCTAAATAGCACATTGGTCAATGCATTATCCCATTGCGCAAGACAGATATATAACATACCTTTCTCTCGGTAGTTTCTTTCCCTTGCTTCGCATTCTTTCTGCAGCCTTTGCACTACCTCCTGCACGAGCTTTAGCCAGCTTTGCCTCAAGATCGGCAACCAGCTCGTCCATAGCTTTGGCCTTGGCTGTGAACTCTGGAGAGGACGTCGAGACCAAAGAAGGGAGGACGGTAGCATGGTATGCTCGCCGTTGAACAGCGATTGCCCTCCTTATGGACCTATTAAGCGTCGAGCGTAGCATCAGGTTGGTACAAGTGAAAGGAATATGAATTCAAGGATTGACGTAAAAGTCAACTTGCAAGGTACGGCCGGACCATTACAGCTGCAGTCTGAGTTGAATGAGAAGCCATTGATTCAATCACGCTCAGATCACATCAAGCCTCTTCCTTTCTTCCCTCTTCTTCAATCTGGAACAGAAACTACGGACCATGTTCATACAAAGCTCGTGGGGTGGGAATCTTTATTCAATTTTAACTCGTACGTTTGCTGAGGCACCTTCAGACGTCCACGATTCTATGGACCATAGCGAGCGCTAGATATGCAATAACTGAAAACACTAGTCATTTTCTCATGCTGTTATTGCGTGAGTCGCCCAGCATCAGCTTTGCATCTTTGCATCTCATATATAGCTGACTTCGATCCATCAGATTCAGTGGTGTAACGTAGCTTAGAAGGGTCAAACGACATTTTCGAAGCCCCTTGGAATCTGTATACGAGCAGTTCAGTACCTGGTTTGGATTTGCTGTTAAGAGATCAGGAGCAGTACGAGTCGTACCTCGACGTGATGCGAAACGCATTCGAAACGATTTGGGTAAGAGTTGTAATAGTGTCAGTTTTCACAAGTGACCAACTGAACAAATCTATTGGTCAGGCTCAAGCGTTTTTCAAGCCAGAGCCTATGGGTCAGTAAACGGCGGCTACGATGACCGTTTGCCTTTTTAAAACGAGCACTTCATAAAATTACCCCTAATCTATGTTAAGCACCTCGCAGAAGATAATGCTTCAGCATCCTTCTTTGGGGCATACTTTCATAATCACGAAGTCTCGATCGTGTGGCTTGAATCGCGTAGCTAGACTGTTGAGTTAGGTCTATATGGACGACAGTTACCATTCAGCTATAGGTTTCAATGCACCTATCGTAAAGGTTGATGATATGTATTAAGACCGATGCCTAAATGACTAAAATGGCTACATACTTTCTCTATCGAGTTAGTTCAAATGGAAGTAATCACCTCCAAAACCAGTTGAGAACCACATCGAATATGAAGACACCTCAAAAAGATATGTCATCGAATCGGACCTCACCAAGCTTGTCAAAGCTGGCTCTTACCTCAAGCGGTATTCTGGTTCTCGTTGGAGTGCAGGAGACTGAGCTTTCTTTGATGCATGTCGTTTGAAAAGTGGTTTGAAGCAGAAAAATAAGAAGCATTCTGCTCTATGATTTATTATCGGAACCCCTGATGTCATTTCTTAATCTTTAATTGGGGACAGTGACATCCTCATGATGTGAACATCTTCGTTGGCGTTCAATGGGCCACCTTTCAATTTGAGGCGCTCATACTTGGCTCATGCCATGCTGGCCCTAAGTAGATTCCATGTGCAAAAAATAAAAACGGCGTGGCTGAAGCCTGAAACTTCCGTCTGCTCCAGATACAACCATCATGATCCGCCAATCTTTTTCGACGTAGCTAGTAACTCATACACTTTTTAGTTTTCAGTCTTCACTGTAAGGTTTAACAGAAATTCCTCAGAATATCTGTATGCCTTCCTTCCTTACAAGTACCCACCAGTCACGGTGGAACGCCGAGCTTCCGCCCTGTGAGAGGGGATGGATTTACAGGATGAGATCATCGCCCTGTCAAAGTTGATTTGCAAGCTTTCGATCATATCGAAGCTGGTGACCCCATGCAAAGTCCTTTTATACAAGTTAGTTATAAGTAGAACTCGGAACTTGTTCTGAAGTATATCAATCGCTATCGACGTCTCTGAGTTGGATTAGTAACTAAGTACATCACTTCTGACTTAACGATGGTTAACCGAGTAGGCCGTAGGGTTAGGGTACCAACTCTTCCATCAACTCTGAGCGTAAAAATAAACTTGTCCACACCATGTCTAGGATGTTCTTTATTCCGCGATCTTCATATATATATGACAAGATAGTCAGAGCGTCTGGATGTACAAAGTTTACGCTGAATCCTTCTATCCTTCCAACCAACTAGCTTCTTCCTCTCATTCTTTATTTCTCTAAGTCAGCCCTGCATTGAACGCCAGTTGGCACAAAACGCCATGACATCTCCAACTGGATCCAAAACAGATGCAGATGCTTCAGCACCAGAGGCTCAGATCGTGACACCAGTCACGTCAGATAGACCATTTAGCGTTTACACGTCCAGAGAGAAATGGTTTATCGTCTCCGTCGCAGCTTTTGCTGCTATGTTCAGGTGAAAAGGCTGCTATGACGTCTGGCACTTTGCACTCAACGCTCTCGTTCTAGTCCATTCACCGCCAACGTTTATTTCCCTGCAATACCTACTATAGCGCAGGCTTTCCATAAGTCTACAGAGCTAATTAATTTAACGGTTAATCTCCTCATTCTACGTATATGTGTATGTGCGGCTCACGGAAGCTGCTGAAGGTTACAGTATATCTAGTCATGCAGGGAGCAGGTTTGTTCTTTCTTCCACATATTCAACGGTTTCTCGCTGATCGAATGCCGAAGCACCCATGCTCTGGGGTCCTCTCTCTGACTATGCAGGGCGCCGCCCAATTTTTCTTGCATGTCTTTTGATTTTAGCATTAACATGCGTCGGATTGGCATTAGTTCCTGTCTCGGCGTACTGGCTTCTAATGGTATTACGATGTTTACAAGCTGCTGGATCCGCTAGCACCATTGCACTTGGTAAGTAACCTAGAAAGATCTCTATAGACTTGTTACTTAATGAGAAGGGCTTTAGGCGCTGGAGTCATCGGCGATATTTCCACTCCCCAGGAACGTGGAGGTTTTTATGGGATGTTTTCGGTTGGACCTATGGTGCTCTAATGTTTGCTCAACGGGTACTTTTCATGTTGACAGACATTTCTCAGGTCGGCCCTTCCATTGGCCCAGTCATTGGTGGTGTACTATCGCAGCATCTTGGTTGGAGGTATGCCACGGTTTTTCCTCTGAAGGTTGCATCTTGACATTAATTTCATTTAGATCAATATTTTGGTTCCTTTGCATCGCGTCCTCGGTTTGTTTAGTGCTCTTGGTTCTGTATGTCACCTATTAATTTTACACTGCGACCCTTTCCATTCTTACATATCTCATATCGCATAGATTCCTACCGGAAACACTGCGAAGTCTCGTTGGAGATGGTAGCGTACCGCCCCCCGTGATATATCGCCCTTTAATACCCATCATTAAGGCTCGAGGTGAACCTTGCTACGAATCCAGGCCGGATCGAAAGAAACTACAAAATCCTCTCAAGCTTCTCCTTCACGTAGACATTATCGTTCTACTTGTGCTCAACGCCATTGCCACTTCTGTTTATAATGCAATCACAGCTACCATTTCAACCTTATTGGCCACCTCATACCCCTTTCTATCCGAAACCGAGATTGGCCTATGTTTCTTGGGAATCGGAGGCGGAATGGTTCTCGGAGGCATCGGTAATGGCAAAATGCTTGACTGGGAGTATCGGCGGTTTATGAAAAATGTGAACGGGACCAAAGAGACTTCCGCAGATCAGCCGACAGAGATGCCAGCGAAACAAACAATTCCGGAAGATTTTCCCATAGAGAAGGTGCGATTTACAGACTCATATGGAACTCCAGTCTAATAGTAACGGTCCCACTAGGCGCGATTGAGATTGCTTCCCAGATTAGTCACCGTGCTTGTCGTCTCTTCTTGCGGCTATGGCTGGTGCATCCAAAAGCAAGTCAATCTTGCAGGGCCATTAATAATCCAAATTATTGGTGAGAAATGTCAATATGAAGACAGAACATGATCTAATAGTACAGCAAAGTTGGCTATATTTCAATTTCCATCATGAATTCGACGCAAACCCTAATGATTGACCTTTTTCCTGGACAGGGGTCATCAATTTCAGCTTGTGTGAGTACAGACCGAACTTCTAAGGACTATTTAGCTCGTTGCTAAGCCTTTTCCGACCAGAACAATTTTTTCCGCTGCACTACGAGTGCCGTTCTTGTATCTATAATGCAAATCATTATTCGGGGAATTGGAATAGGATGGACTTTTGTACTACTGGGTGGGTTGTCGTCGTTGATTATCCCACTGATCTACCTTACGATACGAATTGGACCGAGCTGCCGTGCAAAACGACAACGAAAAGGACAGTAATAGTAAAACATCAAGTATTTAAATGCGGACCTTGCTTAGTGACAGACTCTTTTTATGGACTATAGTGGATAGATAGCAAAGACTATTAAGCATTAATGCCCTACTTACTTCTCCAATGCCACATGTATTTACTGATTGGTAGCAGTCGGTAGCCTTGATAGACGACCACGCGTAGGATGTTTCAATCATTGAGAGGGTAAACAACTTCTACGATTCTACATTCAATATACGAGTTGACCCCGGCATTCCGAACCGTATTAACAGTGAGAGGAAAAAGAAGCTTTCCGCAAAACGTATCTATGAGACTATTC
Organism: Tephrocybe sp. 9980TJB; assembly: GCA_018220975.1. Lineage (NCBI taxonomy): Eukaryota > Fungi > Basidiomycota > Agaricomycetes > Agaricales > Lyophyllaceae > Tephrocybe > Tephrocybe sp. 9980TJB. The sequence goes on along the minus strand of JABAJU010000002.1, from coordinate 1,163,615 downwards.
TAGAAATCCTTCCATTCATCGTCCCAGTCACTTTTCTTCGGAGCAGACTTCGCAGTTGTCGAACCAGATGTAGGCTGATTTGTGGCTGGTGCTGTCGGAGAGATCCCAGATTGAAAACGACCGTGTTCAAAATCGAAATCATCCTCGTCACCATCATGGTACAGAGCGGATGATTCTCGATAGCCATAGCCGTCGGAAGAAACAGCACCATAGCCTGCACCTTGAGGGCCGCCAGTGACACGGTCTTTCACGGCTCCAACCACACCACCAACACTACTAGCAACATCAACACCGAATTGTTGTTTCGACCACTGGTTTGCAGATCCTCCAACTACTGCTGCTTTCTTCTGTGCCTCCGTCATGTAACCCTTCATGCTCGATGTGAAGGTAGGATCCGTGACGGCCTCGACACCAGGCTGGATAACGTTTTCCTGCACAGCTTTGCCAGCTCCAACAACCGCAGCTGAGAAAAGTGACCACCCTTTGCTCAAAGCCCCCATTGGATTTTGCTGCAACTCGGAAAACGTTGGAGCAGCAGAAGAAGACAGAGCATATGAAGGATGGTTCGATGCCGGCGGTGTCGGGGTATTTCCAAAACCAGTGTAACGACCGCCTTGGCTAGGTGGAAGATCCATTGGTCGGCTCTCGTTAGCTTTCCCTAGACCCGCGAAGTAATTCTCATTAGCGGTCTTTTGGTCGAGGTCGGGAGTGCCACGAGGCGAGTTGCGGAATGGGGACGGCGAATTGCTGCGTAGTGTGCTGCTGGTGGTGGAGCGATTATTGGCGCGTGATTTTCGCAGGCCTTGGGCAGACGATGGGCGGGTAGCGGGTGATTGTGTTCGGTTGTTAAAGTCAGCAGGCGGCAATGAGTGCGCCCAGTCTCTTCCAGCCAGTTCTGCATCAAGCTTGGGTGCGATGTTAGGAAATTTCACGAGATGACAGAACGTGAATGCTACCTTTTCTCGGTATTGTGATGCTGCCCAGCAATGATACTTATCGTAGGAACTAGAGCTCTCATTATAACCACCTTGATCAACAGGGGTATAGGACTTGATGAATTCTTGGAATGGAGCATTGCCACCAAGCTGGAGCGTGCACGAAGATGAGATCGAATGCTAGTAATTAGGCTTAAAGCGTTATCACCTGCATCCTTCGGATTTGTTCATCTTGCCATGTGTCCATCGACACGGACCTCACAAAGCTATTTTGACAACACTGAGAAGTGTTCTAAGGAGTATAGTTGTTATGATTTCATACCTTATATGCACACCAAAGCCGCGATGTGTTCCAGCACATTGCAGACAGATGAAAATAGCAAAGCTGGGGAAATTGAATTTGTCTGATGATTGGATAGCTGCAAATTCTCACCTTACGGAAGCCCACTGAGGATTTGGATTGGAACAATCACAGCAGACTTTGTTCTTGAGATCCTCGCGCTTGCTGAGCTCGGTGAGAATTTTCTTTGCAGCTGCTTGGTCTGTCATGATTTCCACCAGGGAGAACAGCGTTGAACAATGTAAGCCACGTGTAATATACTTGCTAACAATACAGTTTGATCTTATCAGATATACCTACGCTTGATGCATCTCTTCCAACCTTTGTCCAGAGGAATATAAGGAGGAAATCGCTTTGTCTGATGTCCAGGGAGAGTTTTCAACGGCTACACGTGGAATAGAGCATGTTGCCATTGAGTACACATGATGTGGATCTTTCGGAGAGAATAACTAGTGTACCGAAATAGCGGCTCGACCAGAGCATTGGTATTGACTATCATTGAAAATGACTTCTGAACCTATCCTTCATGGTCATCTGCTTATCTTGCAGCTGCAGCTGTAAATGTCAATGTAAGTGGTAACACAGCAGATTCGTTGCGCCTGTGGCTGTGCTAATTTATTACTTGTCCTATGCCATTCCTGACCCAGTCACTCATCTCACTCTCGGGACAGACGACATACTAGCAGCCAACATCTGCAGTTAAGGGACTCGTGGAATTCCTTTGGAAATCAGGGGGTACTTAGACGGGTAGAGAGCGAGTTGTCGCTTTGGTGTGTGAGTAGTTCCACTCTGTCGGGTCTCTTCACTGGAAAACACATCCCACCACTCTAGGCTGTTTTGTGTCAAGACTGTTGAATCTCGGGAGTCCTAGCTCCTTCGTGAGAAATAATCCTGCATCCCAGCAATCCCTCAAATTTAACTCGCTCTTGTCTACACTATCACCAACAATCGTGGCCACATAGTTTCAGGCGAAGCCAGAGTCCACTCATACCCTGCCTTTAATTTCTTTTATATAATATGATACAGCAGACGAATCCTCGGCAACTCAACACGGGTCAGACCTCTCTCCGCTCAGCAACCCAGGATGGTCCTGAAGAATGGGGTCATTGGCAGGGCCAGAAGTGAGGCACCGTGCTGCTCGCAAGAAGTCAACCGTGTGTTTACTTCGTGTTCTAGGTATTACTCGCTTGAGGTGGTTCAACACCCACAGCGTGCCCGTATGTGTGGGTTCGGTGACAAGGCGTGTCAGAAGCCTCCTTTTTTGTCAAGTTAATATGAACCATTTTTCACAGGATAGAAGACCGTTAGCACCAGCCGCGGTGGCTAAGATAGTAGTCAGAAGAGATGACAATTCTATTGTCGACATAGAGTGAGCAGCCTTTCCCTTTTTTTTGCCCTTTTGCATCCATCTCAACAAAGCTATTCAGCGATGTGGACTTTTCTTTTTTCTTGGTTACTGTCGACCTTTGGTCTGCTGACGGAAAACATGAGATGAATCTGGTTTTACATCCCTCTTCAGCAGACCGTTTCGTACCACCCCAGACAACAACTAAAACGAAACGACGTGGAACTAGCTCCTCGACTGCTCAACCTCGTCCTTCGGGCAATCAAGCACCAGCATCGCAATCTGCCTCTACCTCTTCTCAATTTAGATCAGGAGATCAGGTCTGTGATATCCTGTGATATGGACTTAGCCTTTATCATATACCTCTCACCTCTTCCTTCACAGACCGGTGGAATTGCCTCTCCATCTGTACCCTCCCAAAGCTCGAACTTCCATGGCTCATCTTTCTTTCCTTCCATGGCCGACCCCATGAACTTTTCTTCTCCTGTCTCATACGGTCCCCCAGCACCAGAAACACCGACATGGGGCTATCCCACGCAGGGCCCCTCGGAGCGCAATACTACCTTTCCCCCTCCAGTCCTACCCTCCATTGCTTCATTCGCACGTACCGCAAGTAGCAGTTCCATGTCAAGTGGACAAGACCAATGGCAACCTGAGCAAGAGCCCGAGTCTCTTCCTTATCGAGCGTGGACAACGGACGCGGCCTACCAACCTATAGACACTTTTCAATCGCAGATCGACCCGGCTCTCCGAACCTCCAACTCTGACGGGAGAGATGACAATTGGGGGCCAGAGCGGTACGGTCATGATGAGAATACTTCACCTGTTGACGGGTCGTATTCCTCTGCGGGATATACTCAGGCTCAGGGGCCACCGCCACCTCCATACTATTCGTCTAATGTTATCGCTACGGTCCAACCTGCCACCCCTGTCCAGCCTTCCGCACCCGTTCAGCCTTTGGCACGCCATACATATACGCGCACGTTGATCGGTCCACTATCGGCCAATGCGTGCCGTCTGCTCGATGAACATCGCAAACCAGGTATCTTCTTCCTTTTCCAGGATCTATCAGTTCGTACAGAAGGCGAGTCTCCCCGTAGTTGGTGTTACCGTTAAGCACCCGTGTTAATCCTTCAACTACAGGTACCTTCCGCCTCAGAATGCGCCTGATGAATATCGGAGCGTGAGTGGCTCTATCCATGTTCGCAGTGTGATTCAACAAATTTTCTACAGACCGCCCGCGCCGGAAGCCGGAGCCACATGCGTCCACAACGACGTATCACCTGTGCTTGCTCAAACGTTCACGGAACCTTTCGTAGTCTATTCTGCGAAGCGCTTCCCAGGTGTTCCAGGTACGTGAATTAGTGTATTAAGTACATGACCTTTGTTTCTATTAGATGCTGATAATATTCAGATACCACCGCCCTTTCCATCGCATTTGGCAATCAAGGCCAAAAGCTTCCGTTGGTGAGACTTCCCATTCTCCATGTCGCAGAGCAGTCATTGACAATCTACCAAGCGTAACCGGCACGGATCGAACAAGCGTCAACGGCGCGACGGTTCCTCCGACGAGGATTCTGACGGGAATTGAGAGGCCTGAGTTCGACGAATAGATACCTTGTATTTGAGATTATCCGCCTGATGCCCATATCCATACCATCATTCATTTCTACTTTAAGTAGAACCCCAAGTGTATTTTCTGTCATACTTCTCGGCTTGCATCCTTGCCCTTTCTTTCGCCTCAAAGTTGAGAACTATTTGCATGGTTTTGGGGTAGTTCTTGTAGAGTGATTGAAGCAAGGCAAAGGCTTTGGATCTCTCCTCCTCGTCAAATTCTTCATCAACCATTTGATCAGGCCTGATGGGTTTGACAAGTCTTCCTTCGTTGAGCTGACTGTACGCCATGAGTAGGACGGAGCGCGTGGCCGCGTGTGCTTTCCACTGTGCCCACGATGGAGAAATCTGATGCAGGATGAAAAGATGGTATGCAAAGTCATCACCATCAATCTCGTCCTCCCACTGGAAGCTCTCCAACCGCGTCCTCTTCCAGGTCATTAAGTTCACCAGTTTCCGATTAGACCGGCGGTAAGGATATGTGGGGACCTCGTCCTCCTCTTTCTCCTCCTCGCTAGCGGTTTGACGCTGGGACATCTCGTCAGACAAAAGTGGGGAGCTGGGATTGCGGTCTCGGGTTTTGTTGGAGGAAAGACTGAGCTGTTGGTACGGTATGATGACCCGCTCAATGATCTCGAATGCGCGCTCAACCTCGCCAGCGCGTACGAGTGCGACTGCCAGATGGTTCCAGTTATGCGAATCAAAAGAGAATCCTCGACCACGCATATCCTTCCATGTCAGGGCAATCTCTTCATGCAACCCCGCAGCAGAGAGGGCGTCGATATAGATAGACAGAGGAACACAAAGAACGTTTCCTCTAATTCCACGAGCGGCTCCTCCTGGGTCATCTTCAGGTGTCATCCAATCCTTGTCAGTCCATTGCATTCCCATCTCCAGAATCTCAGGCCAGATTTCACGGACGGCATCGACGTTGAAGGTGCGGCGGTAAACATCCATGAGCGAGGTCATTGTCCCAATACTGGAAGGTTCTCCAGCTAGTCGCATCTCCTCGAATACACGTTCGACATCCTCCGGGGACCTCATTTGCGACCAGCCAACAATGACCGGGCCGTAAAGATGATCAAGCGCACCCTGGCTGTCATACTTTGGTTTCCTCCAAGTCCGCTCCTCCTCCGGGACGTCAGTTAGGGTCTTAATGAACCCCTCCGCAATCTCCAGGCTAGCCTTAGACCGCTCATTCCCGTACGCCTTCAAAATCGTACGGAAGGTGATTGGAGAAGGGTTCACACCCAGCTCTAACATTTCGTCGTACACAGCTTTGGCCTTGACCTTGTCACCGTGTTGCAAGAATCCAGCCATCAGGATCGTGAGGATGTACACGTTGGCATCGAGGTTCCGAGTGCGGTCCATACTGCGAAGAGCCTCCATCTCGTAGTAAATGTCCGCCGCGATCTTCATTAAACTAGCATCACAGGCAGACTGGACGAGGAGCGAATATGTGTACACGTCAGGCTTAATCTTGGACTGTTCCAGTCGCTTGAAGAACTTGTAGACGATGTTGAATGGTGTGCCAATGAGAACATAAGCCTTCATAAGGGTGTTGTAGACCTCAATAGAAAGTGCGGAGACGCGAGAAGCCATGAGATAGTCGTACGCCCTGATAACACCCTGCCACGAACCGCCTTCCGCGTGGGCGTTCATCAATGCGACGATCATACGGTTATCCGGAACAACACCCTCCTTCATGGCGCGCTTGAAAATGATCTCTGCACTCAAGGCATCCTTGCGGTGTGCAAGGAGAGTGATGACGATTGTATATGTTACCACAGTCGGGCGGATACCAGCGTCCCGCATCTGCTGAAGTACGGTCATGGTAGAGTCGAGATCTCCTGCGGCAGCGAACGCATTGAGGACTAGAGTAAAAACATGCTCGTCGGGAACCATATCGTTGTTCGCCAAGTCTGTCAACCAAGCCGTGATGGACGCTTGGCTGGTGGACTTTTGATCTCTGACATGGGCATGGATGACGGCGGCGTAGTGGGCAAGGGTAGGCGAGTTGCACCGCCTGCCATTTCCATCTAGGGGGAAGAACTTCCCAAAAGCCGCTTCTGCATTCTTGGCGTCGAATGCAATAGCATAACCGTTAATTAAAGCTGCGATATCCGTCGACTGAGGTCTCTCAATGCCGTTGAAGTAGGACTCCATCTTTTCAACATTTCCTTTCCTCCCATACACATGCACGCCCAATGGCTTGAGGCCCAAACCGCGCTCAGCGAGAGACTCGAAAAGGTCAATGGCAGAGTTTAAAGTTCCGGTGTGCCGCGCAAGAGAGCGAATAAGGTGGGTGTAGAACTCCAGCGGCACATTAAGTTTGAGTGTCTCCATTTGCGACAGCACCTCGCGAGCTTCCGTGGGCATGGCGGAGTACGACAAACTCTGTATGAAGAAACATCCAACAGCGGAACGCCGTTTCTCATTCCACCGGTCGCTCTCCAAGAACGGCGTCGGGTCCCTAATCTCCGCCGCGACACGCGTAGCCCGCCCCCGAAGGGACCCTCCCGCCTTGGCTTGGGCCCCAGTGTGAGATTTGGAACGATTGAAATCGAGATGGGACTCGATATGTTCCCACTGGTCGCCAATAAACTCCATAGCGCGGTGGTTGCCTTTGAACCTTACGATGGACGCCAAAATCATCTCGTACGCGTAGGGGATCCCCGCAGAGTGTTCGTATTGTAGTGGAATGTCTTTCGCATGGGATAACGCGACCATTGCGCTTTCCGCGTCACCCAAGATCGCCAATGCCCGCGTGACGAGACACAATTTCCACTGATCAAACTTGGAACCAGGTATCGTTTCTACACCCTCCAGCATAACCAAACTACGGTCCCCCCACGCCTGAAGCTCCTTCTCGCTTACATCTCCACGACACTTCCACTCCGCGGCGCTGACGAACTTGTCCACGAACGAAAGCTGCGTGGGGATCGGAAGGGCAAAGTCCTTTGACCTCTCGAACGTATTCCACGCATTTTCCAAGTCGACTTGCGCCCGATGCTGCTGAGTGATTTCCTGAAATCGACGGAGCTTCAGCTCCTGCCTGGACATCACAGAAAGCGCGGGTTTATTCGTAGCGAAAGCCTCCTCCTCCTCCTTGCCTGACGATATGCGGGAGGAGTAGCGCAGTTGGACGTTGGGTGGTGGGACGAACAGCGTTCTGGCGATGCGTGCGCGGGGTTTGGGGAGGCGCTTTAGTTTCGGGGGTCCAGTCGGTCTAGTTACTAAAGGCGTTCGCTCAGCAGGAGGTAGTTCTTCCAACATCACGGGATGGGTATGAACTGCAATATACATGAGAATATAGAAAAAGGAAGGAATGACGCGGAGCTTACATGGCCACCAATACAAGTGTCGATTACCGAACCATTCCCTTGATTGCTCATTGGGATGGAGAGGTTCGGGTTCATGTATTGTTTGGGCCTTTTGCTTTCCTGTGACGCGCCTTGGCTGAGGAGTGAAGAAATCAGGGCCAACACTATTGGCGGAAGAAGTAACGAATGTGCGCGCGACTGAGCCGAGCCTGGCTCGGTTTGAGAGGACAGAGTTGTATACGACCGATACAAAAGGCTCGACCATAAGAAACTCGTCTTACACGACGAGTGACAAGACCTAGAATAATTTTAACCAAAGGTCAGTGAATTGAATGAGATTCTTACCAGCAGCAATACGAAAGAATTTAATGAGTGGAGACAAGTGTCGTTCTCACGTGTGAGCAGAACTTTTGTGAGTTTGTTCATATTGTGCAACACCATTTGCACGTGCTGGATCATTTAGCCGTCAGTTAGATCACACGATGTGACGATCCGCGACGAAATTTCTTAAAGATGAGCGCCAACATCAAAGTCCCCGAACACGAAATCATAATCGCACGGTCACAAGCAGAAATTCAACAATGTTACGACGTGGTACAGTTTCCATTTCCTACCCACACCCCAGTCACGTCCATTCATCATGACAGAGAATCGCCGTTTTCCACATCGAACAAAAGTTTCCTCTCGAGACCGAGATTGACGAGTAAGTGACTATCCCAATCCCACGGACTGTTCTTCTTTCACACTTATGACCACCCCGGGCAGCTTTGACCCGACAGCGACACACTTCTTACTCCGATTGACCCCATCGCTCACCCCCGTAGGAACCATCCGGGCGTACATAGCTCCGGGGGGCTACTACAAGCTAAGTCGTCTCGCCGTGCTCAAGGACTACCGCAGCTACAAATTCGGACGTCAACTCGTGCTCGCGCTGCACGGCTGGGTCAAGACCCACGCGCTCAGCTCTGGATCGACCGAATCCGTAGAGATCGTGAGCCATTCACAGATACCTGTCAAAGGATTCTACGCAAAGTACGGTCAAATTATTTCCTGTGTAGAGTTGTTCAGTTCTGATGGCAGTTTTCCTAGGTTTGGGTATCAACCTAAAGTAGGTGTCCTTGTGCTTGATGAACGTCAACCGTCGTTCGATTTAGACTGATCCTAGATCGTCACAGGGTGCAGAGTTCGATGAAGATGGAGATCCACATCAGAAAATGGTCCTTCGACTGCCGTTATGATTCATGACGTATGGGTGCTCGAGATACAGATACATGTGCATCGTAGAGTTCAAACTATATCTACTCGTAGTGTCTGTCGGTCATAGAAATACACGGTAATAAAAAGCATATGTAGATTTATAGAACATCTGTAGTTCATGTAAAGTATATATTCCACTATGTAAGTAAAGTCAACGTCTGTGATGCATGACGGTGAGTGGTGAGGGCGTTAAAGGTCGTAAAGCAGCCAATATAATTAAATTGCCAAACCAACCAATAATTTACGCGCGAAGGGCAGGGTCAATGTTATCATCGACCCCCTCGCTCTCGCTTTCCGACTCTATCTTCAACACAGGAAAGGATGGGCTGCCAGGAAGAATGCTAAAGTTGATGTTGGAGGACCCATATCCTGGGGATCCCTCTTCGTATATTCTCCTAGCTGCCTCGTACTCCATCTTCTCCTGCTCCGCCTGTGCAAGGAACGGCTGTCATTCACACAGACAAGTCAGTGGATGTCATCCAGAAGATTTACAGCAAGACATACCTGACGTTCAGCATCAGTCATAGAACGCCATTTGGCGGCAGCGAGGACGCTCTGTTTGGTGGTCTCTGTCTCATCGCCAAAGATCTCTCGCACAAGGTAAGGGTTTGCGCGTATGCGCTGTAGGAACATAAAATAGGCGCTGAGGGGTTTCTTGGGAGCATTGGGGTCCTTGATATTGCTCTTGCGAGATTTGCCAGCCTTGCGCTGGGCAGCACGAAAAAGATTCTCGCGCTTGATGTCATCTGGTGTCAAAGTGCGCATGTAAGCGGCGAGCTCGCGTTCACGGGCCTCTTTGGCTGCCTGTGAACGGCGTTTGTAGGGCTGGAGGAGAAAATTTTAATATAGAAATGATGTCAGAGGGATTGTGACTTGCCTCCTTGTCCTCATTTGTCAAGCACGCGTATTCTTGTCCGGCCTCTTTGGCAGCCTGTGCAACATTCAGCTTACGTGTTCCGCTCGCCTGCTGTTTCTGTATCCAGTCTGTGAAATACAGCTGCCACGCAGATGGGGCTAGTTTAGGTGGGCGCAGCACAGATTTGAGCACTGTGATGTGACGTGATGAATGAGGAGAGAATGAATGGGACGTGATGACTCTTACCTGACTCGGGAGCGACGGACATGACACGGTCTTCAACGGGCGGGCTGCGCTTCTTTCTCCGGACAGTCGCGTCCGGGTCGTCATTGGCGCTGAATGATTCAGCACGACGACTAAAAGACCGAGGTGAACGAGGGGTGACGGTGGAGGGAGCACTGGTAGATGCGAAAAGCAGACCGGAAGCCACAGAGCTACGGAGAGAAGGAGCGCGCTGGCGTACAGTAGAGTCGACCATAGGTGAATGCCTCACAGAGGGCCTTGAGGGTGGACGAAGAGCTCTTGGGGCATAGAGATGAGATGCCCAAGCGGGTGTATTGAAAGATGTATCCTGAGGAGAAATGGAGTCTACACGAAGTCTTGGGGAGTAAGGGTCCTCTATAGAAGAGGTAGGAGACATGGATCGGGGCTGTGCATCGAATTCAGATGGAGAAAAGGAAGCGGTCTGAGGGAATTGAATGCGTTCTGGATATGAGAAGAAGGAAGAGGAGGAAGCAGGTGAGGATTGAGGGATGGAGATAGGGGAAGATGGGGAAAGTTCAGGATCGTTGATCCAGTTGGCGAGATTGAGGTGAATGTCAGAGTCTTGATAGTTATTGTCTTCAAGGTTATAAAAGTCGTAGGAGAGAGGCTTGTCTTGAGGCAAGTCCTCAAAGTCAAAGATCATATCGTCAAAGTTGAGAAAGGGAGCAGCCATGGATTGGATGGCGGATGGCATTGGGTGGCGGAAGGAAATAGTCAGAGCCAGCCATCGTTTTAAAAGGAATTGGTGCATGACTGACTGACTACCTCAACAAGTCACACTCATATGTCAAATATTTGCTCTCTTTTCCAAATCAGGAAACTGCGACCCAATACAACGGACTTCCATTTCTATCTATAACTTATATAACGATCTCTGGTGACCGATATCTATTACTGTTATAAACGCCTTTTTCAACCTGTAAACCAGTTCGAATCAGTTCAAACCCAGAGTTACTTGATCTACTCACCGTCCATCCCTTGACATCCTTCATAATCTCCTTTTCACGAGCAATAGCTGCCTGTTCTCGTCGATACACATCCCGGTCCCCTTCTGCAAGTAACAGCGGAACAAGATGAATGCGAGACCACACTTTCTCTCGCTCTAGTTCTCTGTTATTTCCAAATCAGCCATCTTCAGCTGCGGTCCGACTCCCTGACAAGATAACCAAAGACTCATGCGGCCGGATCCTATCCTGCCACGTTTAGCAGCGAGCGGGAGGTCCATGGACACGTTCCCCGTCCACCTGACCACATGAGTCCCCTCTCTTGTCCGGAGCCATTAGTAGTTTTAAACCGTACCGTTTTTCCAAATTGCCTTTTCCCACTCTGTAGAATCCCCACGCGCAGATTCCCGTCACCGCACCGAGGATCACTATAGAACTCGGCCCACGAAACGGAAGGTTCCGTTTATATTTCACCGCCTCAAATCCCCCCGCAGGCGGCATATCCCTGTAAATGCTACCTCAGCCTTTTCAGCGTCAGAAACAGTCGCAATGCACCCTACTGTCTGAACGGAACCGTCACTGTCAAACAGATTATAGTTAGCATAGTATCACCCAAATGAGACATACCACGTACTGGCAAAAGAAAAACTGGTGGTTGTCAACGTTCAAGTGAACGTCGACGGCAGACAACGGCGTTCAAAATTAATCACATGATCCTGGGAAGTATTTTCAGGATATGGGCGTTTTTGTGGCGGAAAGTAGATGAAAGGTTGAAGCCATTGGCATAAAGGAGGACAGGACAAGTGCAGGGTTCTATGTGCATTGCGCGGAGACAAGGGGAATCGTGGGAGAGGTTTATATGAATGTATATGAAAAAAGCACAGGAGGAGTGGCCAGAAAAGGCAATGGAAGCCGACTTGAACGCCAGAGTTGAAATTGTAATGCCGATACTGCCAGCTGTCTCCCACCCCCATGTCCCAACACCCTTCCCCTGGTCCCTCCGCCCGTCTCAAGCACATACAGCCCGTAGTCGGCATTGCTGCTGGTGCAGAGGATGCAAAATATCAGGCAAAATATAGAGAACTCAAAAGAAAGGTCAAGGAGATCGAGGCCGTCAGTATATCAACCACCCTCTCTTCACAATTACCTCTAACTCTGCCTCAAGGACAATGATAGGCTTCATTGCAAGGTTCTGCAGACTAAGCAGGGCATTCAGCGCATGAAATTAGAGCGCGCGTGAGTCCAGTCTTCCCCAGCACACCCATCGCGCTAAACCATCATTCATAGCATTCTTTATGAGCGTCTAGCTGGTATTTCTTCTCCTAATGAACCACAAAACAGGGCTATTCTTCATCAGCCCGTTTCTTCGTCTTTTTCTCGTTCTCACTCGGGGAATACTCATGATCTCCACGACATTGACTATCCTGTTCTTCATGAACGCCAGCGTGTCATATCTGGCCCACCTCGTATCCATTCTCCCCCTCCACCAAGGCGTGCTCCCCCGCCTCCTCAACTTGATTCCCGTCATATCCCGCATCTTCTACCTCCTCCAAACTCGCGTCCTCATGTCAGCCCGACTTTACACCACTCCCAATCAGCTTCCTCCCACTCCCACCACCGCACGAGGTCCCAGTCCTCGTCACGCTCACGTTCTCACCAGCAACCCTATATATCTGGCCACCCGAACCAATATTCCGAGGGATTTTCCCCCGTTTTGCGTAGCCCGCCTCTGGAAAGAGAGAGGTCGAGGCACGAAGGCCCACTTAGAGATACACACCCTTCTTCTCGGCTTTCCTCCTACATACCGCGTCTCTCCCCTCCTCCTCCTCCGGAAGCACGACGCGTCCACAGCCACTCGCGTATGAGCCCCGGCCCTGCGCAGCTCACAAGGGAAGAATACGACCACCAACACGACCGCGAGCTTGAACACGAGCGTGAACGTGAACGCGAACGCGAACGCGGTCATCCGCGTGACCTCGGACGCAACCGCGAGCATCCTAACTCCATGGTTTCACCGCCGCTAAGCCACCGCCGCCAGGCCTTTGACCGAGGAGGAGGGAACGACTATCCCCCCGAGCCGCTCGGTTCGTCTCGCAGTCCCCCTTGGTATGGCCCCATTCCCCCGAGCGGCGGTAGCGGGTACGCCCCACACTCCCGTTCTGGGACGCCCGTTTCTGGGTCGGGATCTGGAAACGGAGGCGCGGGACCAGGAGCAGGGATGGGAGTGGGAGATGCGTCTCGGCAGGATTCGCGGCACTACTACGAACCGGCTCGGCAGCATGAGCTCGAGCAGCAGCAGCACGAGCAGCGCCCACGCCCGCGTGGGGGTACCGGGGGCGGTTCTGCAGCTTACATGGTGCGAGGTGCGAATCCGCCGAATGAGGAGATGGATTTTGTTCACGAGGACGGACGATCCCGCGATCGAGGAGGTTTCGAGGGCTCGGTCTCGTCGCGGAAGCGCGGGAGGAGCGATATGGATGTGGACGATGACGTGGGGGACCCTTCATCAGCTGCATACTCCACTGGACGAGGCCCCGAAGATAGGGGCAAACGGTATCATCGAGAACATCGCCGAAGTGTTGATGACCAGGAGGATGGCCATGTCCGTATGGGACCCCCATGATGCTCGCGACTGCTTTTTTGGGTTGGTGATCCTTGATAGGCAAGCTCAGGTCTTTTATCTACGGGCCATGTCTGCCGTTTGTATCTGCACTTCTTTTCGCTTTCGAATGCTCAGATTTGTTTGTGTGTATATCGCGTGAATGTGGAACGTGTTGTCCTGAGGAGGCTGCGTCGGCCATTCGAGTATGCCATAAAACGTGGGTCTCATGACCCCGACCGAGGAGGTCCGATGACCAGGTCTTGTTTACTTTCGTTGCCACAAGTCCGTTTCGAGGTGTAACTTGTAACCCTCAAAACGAGAAAAACCCTCCGCCCCACTGTCTTTTCCCAGATGCGGTATTGTGTTTCGACATGACAATGTCTGTCGTCCGAAAGGAGAAACAAAGGGGTAGAAACATATACTCAAGGCCTGGATCGAGACTACCCACCGAACTAGGAAGTATAATCTTCAGAGCTCTTGTCATATGACAAACGGGCGAAAAAAGTTCTCCTTGAAGCATAAGAGGATGAGTGACACAATGCTCAGCAGACGAGGACCATCCCAAGGATTTTTCGATACATGATTATGATTATCAGAATCAGCTATGACGCAGTTGATAAAATGACATATGTAGATGTTAAGGGGTTGCATGATCATGAAGGTCCCTGGTTGGACTGAAGATTGAGCCAAGCAAAGGTCCGCTATCGGGCAGGAATTTGCAAAAAAAAAAAAAAATGACGAAAGAAATGGGTCCACGCAACACGATGTTCGCCACCGGCGATACAGGCTATCGCTGGCGTTGTTATTTTCAGTGAAGATGAGGTCATAACGAACTCGACCGAGCCAGGTCATATTTACTAAAACAATTAGTACTCATATATACATGCATGCAAAGCAACAATTGCAGTCGATACGTTACGGAAACTGGTTGGAACAGGGCGCCAACAAGCGTTCATTTCGGCACATACGTGACTAGTGCGTGCAGGTGTGAATGAAGTAAAACAGAAAGGAATTCGAGAACCCAAGGATAGCGAGGCGACGACAATGTCAAGCACAACATGTGCTGTTCCGCGAACTCACAATGACAGACGCTGCGGCCCATCGATGTTGGAGCAATCAATAAACCGGCGTACAACAGTGGACATGTCCAGACCCCCAAACGGGAGAAATGAATGGACAGATGACATGGACAGGGCTGCCATTAATGATAGGTTACAAATGAGACGCCTCGTCCTACATACCGGCGGCTCATGACCAAGTATGACTCCGAGGTACTCAATTGAAAATCCCAAAAAGCCGCCAAGCGTTCTTCAGAAATTGGGAAACCTGGCCCAAGAACCCCTTTACAAGCGGTGGGGTCACGTCATATTTGATTGTGCTCAGTATTCATCCAAGGTCATAGGTCCAGCTACAGAGGTGTATTGGTCGGAAGTGGAAGTGGAAGCGGATGCAGAAGTCAACGGACTATCATTCAAGTCCTCTCGAAATAAATGTGGCTCCGAACCCTCTCCGCAAGAGCACCAAGACTATGTATATCCAAAAGGCATGATGACGTCCACAGCAAGCGGGGCTGCACCCTTGCTTTACTTGTATGGGAGAGAGCGCCCTGAGCATAGCCAAGCAAATGGCTTCGGCGCAGGCCTGCAGCTGATTCACGGGTGGCACTGTGGCGGAGTGAACTCTGCGTCCTGGGAATTTGTTTCAGAGTATGGTGGTATTTGAGGGTGTGTTGTGCCGACGTGGACATGTGCGTGTACGTATACGTGGTCGACCCAGATTTCCGGCTGTAGCATATACCAGGAGTGTGGGATGCACACAGGCTTTGAGATAGGGGCCGTAACATGTCGGAGACTACTCCGGGTATGGGCGTGTGGATGTTCTTAGGTCATTCACTAGAGTGTGATTGTGATTGAGAGAAGACAGAACTGTGTAAGATGCAAGATGATGTTAGGCTGCGCAAAGAGGGCGGCAGATCTCCGCCATGTGAAATGGTTTGACAGCTTAATGAGATGACCTGGTAAGATTGAATGAGCATGTGCGAAATGGGTATATTCATTCAGTGAAGAATCGTATCGTCTATCACGATGTCGCATAGGCTTCATCGGCCTATGTAGGCTCTCGTCGGTGACCGGAGGATCAAAGATGCGCCGGGTTGCACATTGAAAATTTAAAAGGTAGATTTGATGTGGCGAAAGGTTGTGAAGGTTAGTGGGGCGGCTGACTTGGACCTTGCGATGGTTTGCTGGGATTCCAAAACGAACTGGCAGAATACACGAATTAGAGGAGATGAATGATAGCTGTGTGCGCAGTTTAAGCTGATTAGAAAACGGCGCGCCAAAAGAGGAACTTGCTAAACACGTTCTTTTGTCTGATCATCATTGTGCGCGCAGACAAAGGCACAACCGGTACAACACACCTGAATGTTTCCACACTGGGTGTGGTGTCGCCTGATTGTACTGTGTGTTCTAGGTACAAATGCAGAGAACAATGACTGGTACCATGTGAAAAATCTGAAGAAACGAGTCAGAAATCGGCTGCGCCATGTTCAGAGCTTGCAGATTTGCTTACAAGAAGGAATATGAAGGGCGAGGAAAGTTCTAAACTGTGATTTGAATTACATGAGCAAGCGCCCGACCTTTGATGTAGCCCCACAATCGTGATGCGACACACGTCTTGATGGAGCTGTACCCTGTACGCATGCAGTGAATATCAGTAATAAGGGCTTGTAGTTTCATGAGGCAGGCAGGCAGTGTTCAAAGAAATTGATATTATCATCGCTTAACACAGGCGGTGTGAAGTATTTACTCCGGCAGGTCTCCATTCTCTTCCCACCCGTCACCGATAAACGTGGTCAGCTGGATGTAGGACTTTTGTTAGTTGTGTCCCAACTGTTTGGCGAAAAAGGACGCACAATGAAGGTTCGCAGCAATTTCGGCCTCGGCTCTGTCACCATTTGCAAGGAGCTTCTCCTTGTTGTAAAGAAGTTCCTCGCGAGTTTCTGTCGAGAATTCCTGATTTTGGGCTAGGAAGGAATGGATTCAATCATCGGTGGAAAAATGATAACAGTAGAAATAACACACTTTCCACGATGGCATCAACGGGGCAAGCCTCTTGACAGAAGCCACAATAGATGCACTTGGTCATGTCGATATCTATATTAAAGTCAACATACGAACCGAAGGGGTTTGAAAGAATGAATGACATACCATATTTGGTGGTTTTTCTTGAGCCATCCATTCGGGCCTCACTCTCAATAGTAATGGCTTGGGCAGGGCAGATTGCTTCACAGAGTTTGCAAGCTAGAATAAACTCGTTAGGACCAATCTGCCTTAAATAAGAGTATAAGCGTACCAATGCAGCGTTCCTCGCCACTGGGATACCTGCGAAGAGCGTGTTCCCCACGGAAGCGGGGTGAGAGTGGGCCTTTCTCGAAGGGGTACATGATAGTATACGGAGGTCGGAAGAAATTCTCCAATACAATCCACATCCCTATCAAGAAGTGAGGGATATTTGAGGAACTAAACCCGGACTATACTGACCGCGGATAACTTCAGTGAAGAAGAACAAATGGACAGCCTTGTCGAGAGAGGAAGGTCCATCCTGATAGGGATTTAATTCGTTCCCATGTGCATCGTATTTGGGCTCGGGAGATGGGTGCGAATGAGTAGAATGCTCGCCGATGCTACTCTTGAGTGCATGGTAGCTATTGGGAGGCGGAGCATGTTGTGCACAGTGGGCGGTGGAGGTAGAGAGCAGACGGTTAGCAATAAGAGCGGCGCGAGCAGAAGAAGAGCTAGCCGCTGTGAACAACCGCGGCTGGAGGCCCACAACGACGCGGGGCCGGATAAAGGACATGGTCAGCGTCGACAACAGTGAAGACAGAACGTGACACGGGAGCGCAAGGGTCACACATGTCACACCCTCTTCTAGCCAATCACAACCACAGAAACTCAAAACATGTCCTCCTCATCCAAGGCAAAAGCAAAGGCCCCTGCTCTCTCTGATCAGGGTACGTGTTTTCAAGTTGTACATTTCTCCATCTTCTTCACTGCGCCGATCAGCCAGAGATCCAACAAACCTACATTCGGATGCAAAATGACATGCAAGCATTAGCAGGCAAGATAGGGGAACTTGAGCAGCAGGCTGATGAACACAGGTTGGTTTTCACGGTGTTTAACATCTCTGATCAATTCATTCTCATTGAATTGCAGCCTTGTGCTTACCACTCTCAACGATGCATTGGAGGAAGAGCCCGATCGCAAATGCTTCCGGCTCATCGGGGGTGTCCTTGTAGAGCGAACTGTCAAGGATGTTGTACCAACACTGGTCACCACTCGAGACGGAGTATGTTGACCCACATCTCTTGCTCTCTATAGGCTAATTTTGTCTGGCAGATCCGCAAAGCCGTCACCAATCTAACGGAGCAATACAAGTCTAAAGAGCAGGACCTTGATAGCTTCAAACAGGAATACGGTATACGTCCTGTGTAGGCCTCCTGGCTCCGCGAACTCGACGAGTACCCCCTTCTATTGTGATCACGCATCATGGGCCTTGTGCTAACAGCCGCGATCCGTAATCGCTGTTTTTCGGCCCTATCTCTTCCCGGAAGCTTGTTAAACGAATGATAGATGTTTTCAGTATTCTTGACTTGGTGTGTTTGTACTCAAGAAGGCAACTACACATGGACCATGTGGATTGTATCATGATCAGCTATTGATTAATATGATTGCCGCACAGAGATTAGATTCAACAGTGTCCAAAGCTCACTAGTGCACTTCACACAGGCAATATCTTCAATGAAATTTTGTTTCGAGATGATATTGAGCAAGGATATCCTGTTATGCTACACTGTAATTACGTCCATTAAGGTCTTGGTCGACCTTCTCTTGGATATCGTGAGGTATTTCGTCTCCAAGGCTACCATGCCGAACCCACATGAGAGGGATCAAATCATCTGTGGGCGATGATTTCACTGCCGTAGGGGTTTTCCTCCGTCGTCCACCGTCCAAATTTCTTCTTTTCCCAGTTTGCCAGCTCGCGCTGTCCACTCTTTTACCAGTCAAAATGGTCTTTATCGCGTTCTTTGCTCTCATTCCTTTTGTGGTCGCTGTGCTTCTTCCCACAGTCCACGCCCACTCATCTGCCGAGCAATCCGAGTCCCTTGCTCGGCGCGCTTCGGCTGCACAGATTGGCTCCTTCCTCTCTGCGCACAACACTGTTCGAGCAGCACACAACGCCACCGCGCTCACCTGGTCAACTGAGTACGCAGCAAAAGCCGCACTATGGGCGGACGGCTGTAACTTTGCGCGTACTGGAGGTATTCTCAGTACTACACCATACGGAGAACTTCACACTGCAGCTACTGGAGATTTCACTATCCCCACTGCAATCGGAGAGTTTACAGCAGATGAAGGTCTGTTATTCGCTTCGACCCAATACCTGTGGCGTATATAAATAATGATCTGACGCTTTGGGCGCTTAGGTGCCTACAACCCTGCTGACCCAACGTATAATCACTTTACGCAAATTGTATGGAAGTCTACTACCGAGGTTGGATGCGCAGAAGCAACGTGTAATAACCTCTTTGGTCGTGACACGGGCAGAGCAACATACTATGTATGTTTGTATTACCCCGCAGGCAATGTCGTCGGGCAGGTCGCGTAAGTTATCAGTAACGGTGTGGTATACCTGACTAACAACGTTCGTATTGTATACCTTCAGGGAAAACGTTCAACTTCAATTGTAAACGATGTACCTTCCTGTGAAATCTTCAGGTCGCCCCTATCTCCAAATTTTTACAAAATCTCTTTCAACTCCCCATGCTTCTTCGTCATTTCTCCTAAATGCGGCCCAGTTCCGCTTTGATTTCAGAGTCAGCGACTCGAAGTCTCGAAGTCTCTCAACTTTAACTCTGCCCTGAGGGTCACTCGCGCTAGAAGCCGTCCATATCGCCGCACACAACTACTTAGACCTGTATTTTGTACACAGTTTCGATTTAGGTACACTGTACAGGACTATCTATACCCTTTATTGACACTCGATCTCATGGCCCCCAGGATGTTCTGTATTCTTGTCACCATTGATCATCTGCCAGTGTGATAGGCTCACACAGGGCTCATCTTCGTGACCTCCTCCATTATATAACGGATCAACGACGGTGATTGTGAGGTTGTTTTCTACTTGATAACTAAGCTGAGGAGCTCGGATGCCGGTCCCTGCAGGATCGGACGATGACGTTTAGGATTAATCTCTCCTTGATGTGGCGTTTTTAGTAGCTGATGACAATTGCATCTAGTACGAACATCTGAATATCTTGATAAACACAGGGGCCAGGGATATACATCTTCTGCACATCTAAGTAACTTGAAAGGAACAGACTGGATAAACCGAGACGAGTCATTGCGTGCGGCACGTAATCGCGAACACGAGATTCAAAATCTTTACCACAAAGCCAGGCCTCGGCCCTTATCCCTCGGATTCAAAGTCTCTCGGACCGTATGGATTGCGACGCAGTGGAGGATATGGGGCCAAGGAGTCTCTCGCGCCGCGTCCGCCCACCCTCCACCCGCGACCTCCAGAAATAGACGAAGGATAAGTCTCTGCCAAGTGTCGTGAAAACGCCTCCGTTTGGGCCGGTAAATTCTGCCGCGAACGCCTTGCAGCCCATCCAGATTTAACAAGCTTTACCTCGGGACTCGGACCGCATCCCCCAGTTAGGCTAGGTGGATCAACGAACCACTGTACAGACTTCAAATGGTTCGTCTGTTGGTCTGGGTCAGACGGATATGAGGGATCTACGTTCCGACTTACTTGATGATCGTTACTGTCACTAATAGTGAGAGCGTCCGGGGTATTAGCGAGGAGCCGGGTTTCGTTGGGCGCTTCTCTTATAGGTTGGCGCGTCACAGGAAGCCAATCATCAGCCGTGTGTTGAGGTTCAGAAAGATCACAAAAAACATTGCTGATAGCATGAGTATCTTGAAGGTGTTGAGGAAACCATTCCTCGATGTTGTGTTGTAGGTGAGGCGGAAGCCACTCGGAAGCGCTACCATGCTTCAAAGAGTTGCTGACAAGTATATTTTCTTGATCTTGCTGAGGAAGCCAATCTTCCGCAGATGTTTGAATAGGAAGCCATTCCGCAACTAGGCCATTACTGACAGCGAGGTTTTCTTGAAGGGCCTGAGGTAAAACGGTCGAAGACAGATGCAGTTTAGGGTCGGAAGGATGATTGAATGGAATCTGAAGCGCATTTGGACTATTGATTGCTTGATATTGAATGTCACGGAAAGGGATATCAGAGCGCATTTTTGATGTAGGCGCATGAACGCTTTGCTGCAAATCTGAGCAGTTTAACCTATCAAAGGCATCTTCCAGACTTTTGTCCACGTTTTCTGCAACAACGTAAGGTTTAGCGAGAGGCTGAGGGGACATGGGATTCAAGAGTATACCCGTCGTTATGCTCCGATTACCATAGCCTATCGACGTTCCCTGGCTTGTCCGATCAGACCCCTCTTCCCAGTATCTCCAGGCAGCTATATTGATATTCGACTGTTGCCTATGTGCTCCACCAAAAACTTTTGTTTTGCTTTCCTGTTTAGATCAGTTGTAAGTACCTATGATTATGACGAACCGATCTAGTCGGTACAAACCGGGTATGGGTGTACCTGTTGATAGTAGATGTCGTCAGGTGTTGTGGCGCTCGGGAAGTTATTCAACCACGAATTATCAACAGCTGCATGTTTCAATTCATTCGCGATCGGTACTCCGTGGTCATGGCGTGCGCCAAGGTCGGAATGCCCAAATGAAGTTGCAGACGACGAAAGATCATGTTTACTGGTTCCAGGTCCACAATTCCCGCCCTTCGCCTGCGACGTACACGTCACCCCTGTGCCGTTGTCACCGCCATTTACGCATGTTTGTGAAGCGCTAGGTGGGGTATTGTAATCACGTTCAACTCCATCGCAATGTGGCGGAGGTTCGTGGCGTCCACCTCTCGGTTCAACCAAAGAACCGCGATGACCGTTCCGAGAGGTGTGATTGTGGCCTCTCCAACTTCGTGGGTTGCGGCGTGAGCTGTAGCGCCTTGTCGGTACGTAAGCTGCGGATTCATCGCTGTCGAGAGTTCCTGCAGGGGGCTGTGTTTTTTCCTCCTTGAACGGCGCTGCAGCCCAATTTGGTCTATCGGGGTGATGAGAACTCTGAGATTTCGTGCTCTTCAAGTTGTGCCCATCATCAGGTTGATCACTCTTAACTTCATATTCTACCGATGCCTCCGCCCAGTTAGGTCTATCTAGAGTGTGAAGATTAGAGGAAGATGGTTGAGCCATCTGGCGGGTAGAGGGGGGTGGGGTAGCTGTAGGGATAGGGATCGAAAGAATTTCCTTTGCGAGCTCCGGATGTCGCAGAGCTAACTATTTTTTTCGTCAAAAAAGGATAATGAATCGGAGATGGATAGAAAAACCAACGTTTGTTGCGTCAGCGTACGTCTTGACTAGGTTCGGAAGATCCTTCCGCAGGGCAGAGATGTCACTGTTCTCAACAAATTGCGCTGTCCCCTGCTGCGCATATATCTTGGAGAACTGGATAACATCAGAAGTAGCGTCTTCCTGATGCACCGTTGGATCTTCTGAACTTGGAAACACTGAGGGAGATGGAATAGAGGATGGGCTTGACAATATGCTCTGGACTACACCTGGAAACACTGAAGGAGATGTAGTAGAGGATGGGCTTGACAATATGCTTTCCTCTGAACCTGGAAACACTGAATGAGATGCAATAGAGGAAGAGCTTGACAATATGCTCGACACAGCGCAATCGAGATGAGAAGACGTCTAAGAGTAAATAAGATGGTGCATGTTCAAAAGGACAGAGATTTGGTACCTTTTGTTTTGGTTGAGCTACCTGGTATTCATCACTGGATTGCGGGTTCGAGGTTGTTGGAGATTCTATATGCACTGAAGGGAGACACTAATTAAAATGAGAAGTCAGTCAACCACGCACGAACAGAATATATGCGTACCAAATCTTGTTCCGTTTCGTTTACTCTAACTTCAGGATTTGCGAGAAAGGAGGATATATCGGCCGCATTGAAAGAGGAATCAAAATTGTCAGGGATCGCAGAATCCGAGAGCGGGAAAGAGTTATCAGGCGAGTTCACAGAAGAAAAATCGGTATGATCTGGCGCAGAAGTCATCGTCTTCTAACACGTCACGTAAGACTGACGAGACTAAGAGTGTGGGTTCAGATGCGCACGAATGGAACGGTTTCAGTAGCGGCCTGCGCGCTGGAATCGTCATCCTGGAGTCCTGGAAGCTGTAAGAAGCGATACTGTCAGGATTTCTTCTGAACAAGGCTAATAATTACCAACTGCCTAGACGGCTCATCGCTCAGAAGAGCATTCTGCATTCAAAGTCAATATGTAAGGCGGAATGGGCAATTATTTTCTGGCACCTGGTCGCTGGTTGAGCTGCAAGACAGATTCGAATTTGAATCCTGCTCCGAGTCTTCGCTGTCAACGGAGGAGTCCACGGACGACTCGCCAACGACATTTCCCATGGCGGAGGCAAAGGAGAAAATGCAATGGTAGAGCCAAACAACCAAGTGCCCTTATAACCAGCCAAGCTGACAGAGACTGAACCAAGGCGGAAGTACTTAATAATAGAATACGACTTCCTTGCGAACTTGAGCACCCTTGGCATCTCGTCCTTTCAACACTGTATAGCCCAATAAATCAAAGGACGTATTTCGAGCGAATAGTCACAGTGAAAAAGGAAGGCTTCACTGCAAAATCAATCGCAAGCTAGTCCCTTCCTCCTTTTATTAGCCATGCAGAAGTGCACAAGGTAAAAACTAGGAATGCATAGTAAGGCGAGGAAACATGCATCTAAAACCGTATTATATATTCAAAGGGCGGCCAAGAGCACGGTAAATACCAGGTGCAAAGTTCAACGATGGTGGTAGAATGGCAATCAAGTCTGTTCTCTATTCAAAAATCAAACGCTGTATAAGCCTTGATGTTAGTCAAAGATGGGTTAAAACGAACCTGTGTCGTCACGATTCCTTCATCTTTGGCTCCTCGTTCAGTGCATCTCGTAGTTTTTGTAACTGAACAGTGACTGCCGTGTTTCCACCTTGTGCTGCAGTGCTGCGCTCCTGAAAGTCTTCGATAAAGCTCTCAAGGATATGATCAGCGTCCTTCGCATGAATAGCCTTTGACGAGACGGGGTGAAGGCGAACTGGCGAATGAAGAGGAGTGTCCATGATGTGGTGGTTTGGATTGGGCTTAAGTCTAGACACGGCCAAATGCAGAAAACCTCCAGTGATTGCATCAACAATCCGGATTCCAATTCAAAAAAAGCCTCAAACTGCCGAGCGCTGGGCCTTGAGCTCGAGGCAAGTAGGTATCTCTGACATCCGGAATAAAAATAGTCAGTTCAATAGAATACTCTATACACGCTAGCTAAACGAGAAAAAGAAGATAAGATTCTTGTTAGATGCTTTCAATCCCATTTAAACCACTGTCAAATTTGTCATTATATACGTCGTGTCGCTGGTCCCCACGTTAATGGTGAACACGCCAGGCTCTACGACCCACTTATTTTGAGGAGTCCATACTGCGAGTTGCGAAGACAAGACAGGAATGGTCACAGAGGCCGAGCCCCCAGCTCTGAAATTAAAATGTCGGGTCAGTGATCCACAGCAGATAAAGATGAAGCTAAACGTCAACGCACGGGATATGAACTTTCTGGAATCCAATGAGTTGCTTGTTTGCCGTAACGGCAGAGCTCACAAGGTCGGTTGCGTAAACCTGTCAAAGGCAAGATGGTCAACAAAAGGTGGCGGATGCGATTGAATTTCAACTGACCTGGACAACCTCTTGTCCATCAACAGAACCTGTGTTGTGGACGGTTACGCTAATACTGAAATTCTGTGATGGCTGGATCTTTGAGGAAGAAAGTTTCAGGTCCGTACTATATTGAATATTGACATCGTTGGTGATGAATGCTTCCAAGGGAAAAGAGTGTGAACGCACTAGTTGAATGTTGTATAGCTTAACCCATGGCCAAAGCTCCAGAGTGGGAGGGGAGTGTTGAGGACGTACTACAAAGAATATGATAGAAATCGTCAAGATTAAGAAGTATCATGGAAATAAGATTAGCGCACCTGGTGACCGAATACTAACGTTCCATCCGCATCAATCATTCCCGGGTCAAGAGGCCGGCTTCCCTTGAGGTAGTTGTAGAAGACAGGAGTGGTACCGACGCTCTGGGGGAAGGAGACCGGAAGTTTCCCGGAGGGGTTAACAGCGCCAAAGATAATTTCCGCAATAGCAAGGCCTGTGTGTCGTATAGGTTCTCAATAAGAACAGCAAGAACAGCAAGCAACACAGCTCACCTCCGAGTTCACCAGGGTAGAATTGCTGAACGACGGCGTCCGCGTCTGCAAAATTGAATATTAGCTATCAGTCGAAAGGTTAGCAAGATATTGGACAACGTACTAGCTTGGATCCAAGGCTCTGCGACGGGCTTGCCGCTGACAAATACAACGATAGTCGGCTTGCCCACTGCCTGAACAGCCTGCACGAGCGCAAGTTGTGCACCAACAAGTCCTAGGTCTGATAAATCGACGTGTTCACCAGTTGTCGCGTTCGTGCCCGGCGTCCAGAGGAGAGTTTGATCAAGTGACCAAGTTCCGACCTACACAGCAGTGTCTCAGCATCTTGGAATTAGGATCGCAAGGTAAGGACTGCCTACCATGACGATGGCAACATCGGAATTCTTTGCAGCGTCAACAGCCTCAGAGAATCCGGATTCATCATTAGACCAAAGCTTGCAACCTTCCGCGAAGTTGATTGTCGTAGAGCTTGACACACTCTCGAGGTACTGTTTAAACCCGTTGAGGGGGGTGATGCCATTGTTCGAGGCATTGAAGAAAACGTAGTCTCCGAACTAGTGGATTCCATGTCAGCAAGAGGCGAGAGGCGAAAGCATAGGAAACATACTGTAACTCGATCGGCCTGAGGGCCGATGAGTGCTATCGAGCCGATATCGTTGCTCAGCGGGAGTACACTGTTACGATTCTCGAGAAGGACAATGCTCTCCGTCTCCGCCTCGTGAAGAACAGTGCGTGACTCGGGTGTGCGAAGCGTTGAGAGGTAGTCATCGTACGGGTACGGGTCTATATCTTGCGTGAATAAATGGAGAACACTATCAAAGAAAGACACACTTTCGAATAGGCCAAGAGCGAATTTTGTCCGGAGGATTGTCTTGACGGTAGTATCGATGACATTGATGCTCACAGTTCCAGCTTGAACTTGATCTGGAAGAGTCAAATATGTATATGTGCCGCCACCCATTTCTCCCTGGTAATTGTTGATTGCAGTCTTCGCCGCACACTCCCTAGTATCACAGGTTCCGTGGAGACTATACAAGAGGTCCACAGATCCTGCATCTGTGATGACGAAGTATTGATAACCCCACTCTTCTCTCAGCTATTTGAAGCAATGCAATCCGTCAGAATCCAGGACAAATTTCGACAGTCAAACTGCCACTCACAATCTCGGTCAACAGATGAGTGTTGGCAATAGCAGGTATCCCGTCATAGCTCGAATACGCTGTCATAATTGACAAGCTCTCCAGACATGCGCGGTTGAAGGGTTTAAGATATTCGCTCCTCAACTCCCTCTCACCTCCCGAAACCTGAGCAAGATTTCTATACCCAATAAAATTAGCTCCACAGAACAACAGCCTAGGAAAACGATTACACTCACAAGCCTCCTTGCGGGCTACCGAAGGCCGCAAAATGCTTACAGGTACTCGCAACCCTCGCAATAGCCGTATCACTCGTGTTCCTCCTCCCACGCCCACCCTGCATACCCTGCACCCATGCGTGTCCCATCTCTCCGGTCAAAAAGTGGTCTTCACCCCAATTCTCCTCCACGCGACCCCAACGAAGCTCCCGAGACAGGTCCAAGACTGGGGCAAACATTTGTGTTAATCCAAGTCCTTCGGCTTCAGTAGCAGCGACGTTCGCGACAGCAGAGATAAGGGTGGTGTTGAAGGAGGAGGAAAGGGAAATTGGAGAGGGGAAAATTGTACCATTATCAGTAAAGCCGTGGAGACCTGCATAATAGAGGTTAAACTGGTTGAGAAGTAGGCCACTTAAGAGTATATATACCTTCGGACTGGAACATGGCAGGAATACCAAGTGTTGTGTTCTCCATGAGATAGTGCTGTCCCACGTTGATAGCGTAGACCAGTTTGTCCCAGGGTGCAAGGTATCCTGCCCAGATATTCCCGGCTTTGTATTCCATCATCTGGACCTATACAGCAGCGTAAGAAATTTCACTATGAAAGAAAAAGGGGCGAACATACGAGACCAGTGGCATTGTATGTGAGCGTATCATCCAGCGGATCGGTCATATTCATCCACCCATTGATATCTCCTTGAATGCTTCACGGGTAGGCGTAAGAACGTGGCCACTGGCAGACAGATAATGAAAGCTTACAGTTGCGCGACCTTCTCCTGCAGTGTCATTCTCGGCAGTAGGTCATTTACTCGAGCTTCAATGGACGCATCCGGATTCTTGTAGATCGGCAATGACCCGTCTTTGTTGTGACCACGCTTCTCAAGGCTGAAATGCAGATCATCGCGGACGCCAAAGGTATTCTCGGCGACCACCGCAGCCACGAGTGCCAGCAACGCCACGAACTTCTTATGCACCGCCATTTCCAGCCTGTTGAATGTAGGTACTGAGGAAGGAGGTGAGCAGATGATACCTCTGATAATAGAGACAATTTATAGGTGGAGCATTAGCAAATAAGCCACGGCATGAAAGCGGTCCACAAGGACCGCCAACCTATGATGTCGATCGCAAGCAATAATATCTTTGGGCGCATATGCACCTCAGCTGCCCGTGCGCGCATCCTAAAAAAGACGCTAAGACCACTGCCCCTGAGCTCAGGCAGCAGGTGACCCGATCCGCTACCTTTCCCTATACGACAGGCGCGACGTTGTGCATGGAAAAGCGACGGTCAAAGGCGGTCCGTACCCAAAAATGCGAGAAGGCCGAGGTTCTTCCACCTTTTAGTTTCCAAACGAAAAGTTTCGGGCGTTAAGGCGCCAGAAAGAGCGGTCGTCGCTCGGTGTGAGGATGATTGGCGAGGCGGTGGTGAGGTAAAGGTGAGGTCAGGCAAGAACCAGCGCATGGAGTGAAGGATGAACTCCGGAGTAAACCTGACAGCGCTAGAGAGAACCTGGTCGCAGTTATGTGTGCAGAATGCTCCAAACTATGGTAATGGGGTTGGAGAAGCTTCATACTAATCGTAGGTTGTTACGCGACCTGTTCACGTGTTCCCAAGTTCGCATGATTCAGAAAAAATGGCATGCAGCCGCCCGGCGCCTACCGTATATTACGGATGATTGTAAGCACTGAAAGAGATAAATGGGAAACATCAGGGATGTAGAGTTCGTATCTTTGGACTTACCTAAACATTTGCAGGGAGACTCATCGGGAAAATGTAGATTTGGCCTAGTTGCGCCTTTCAATTCAATTCAAGTTTCAACCTGGAAACATGCGCATTTGGCGATTAAAGCGAAGATATATTGGAGAGTTTCAATAGGGTATTCAATTTTTGAAGACACTTCACCACGACACTGAGAATGCACAAATAAATGAATAAGTAGGCATTATGTCCAAGAGATATGCAAAGAGCGCACACCTTTCGCCAGTCTGTCAAAGTTCTGGGCCTCCAACCCAGTTACTTCACTACTGACAGATCTTCCAGCTAGCGGTTGGTGAATAGACTTGACTGCTTGCAACCAGTTATAGCTAGTTTTAAACCTAAATAGAAAGAGCTCGTGATGTCCACGCCTGAATGCAACAAAACGATGAGCAGTCTAGGAAGTTCGAGGAGTTGTGGGTTCCAAGTTAGTTTGTTCCGAGCTAGTCAAGGCCTCCAGCTTCATTGGTAAAACCAAAGCACCTTTGTTACGAAGTGGAAAATTACGGTCTGCGCAGTGACAATACTGTACATGACATCGGTGGTGTCATGATCAAAGTCTCAGGAAAGTTTGGCATCGCTTCGGCCAACTGGTTGACAGCATCATTTCCTTTCCTCTTAACCATTCCACTCTTTGAACATCTCGTAGGCTGCGCCTATTGTTTCCTTCTGCACCTTTTGCAATCTATGGATCCGCGAAATTCCCCGGATGCGTCTCCCATATTCGATTCTCTAGATGTTGACATCTTTGTCAAAGTGCTGGCACATACGCTCTTCGGTGTGTCGTTATATTTACGAGCACTTACTGAACGAGACTACAACTATTCTAGGGCCTTTCTTTATGTTTTTCATTCCTGTCTTTTGCATTTTTCAGGGCGCAAAGACCACCGATCCGGTTGTTGTGTATACATCCATTTATTGGATCTTAATTTCCCTCTTTTGTGAGTATTGTCGGTCTAAAACCCGTTTATGTCCTCAAACTCCTGCAGGGTTTGTTAAATGGTGCTCAAGGCTGTACCACAATCAAAGAAGCTTCTTGTTTGGGCCTGGAAAGCTTGATTGGGGGGAGCAAATTGTGATCATTACAGGAGGCGGGTTTACTTTTCTTTGAATTTACGTGCACCTCTCACATAGAGGCTAGGTTCATCGGGTGTCGGAGAGCTTTTGGCCAATACCCTAGCTGTACGAAATGTCAACGTGGTTGTCCTCGACGTTAAGCCCATCGTAACCGAGAACTGTCAGGCAACAATTCTTCGCTTTCAGAATGCGCACCATTTGACCTTGCTAATCCAGATAATATCACGTACTACAAGTGTGACGTTTCAAATTGGGAAGAAGTTAACCATGTATCGAAGAAAGTTATAGAGGAGGTATGTGGGTGGTTTGGCTTCATTCCTGCAGGCTAATCAAAATGATTTCCGACAGATTGGCGAACCCACAGTCCTCATTAACAATGCAGGGGTTGTGCAAGGGAAAAATATTCTTGATTTAGAACCTGCGGAACTTCGACAGTGCGTTATAATATACTTCTGCCAGCCTCCAACTTTGTACTAAACAGAGCCAGGACTTTCTCGGTGAATACTTTCGCTCATTTCTGGACTCTCAAAGCCTTCCTTCCAACGTTCATCAAGAACAAGTCTGGACACATAGTAAGGATTTTTATCTGCCTTTACACTTGAAAGGTTTGATAGACTTGGATTGGAAGATCACAGTTTCCTCAGTTTTAGGATATAATGGTGTCGCCCAGATGTGTAAGTCTTCCAGCAGCTGCATTGCCTCCGGCTAAGATCAATTGTTCTTCAGCTGATTACTGTGCCGCAAAAGCGGCAGTGATATCTTTGCACGAGTCTCTAAGATACGAACTTGACACTAAGTATGTTTTCCTTTTTAAGCTCTCGTTTTGTTTCTCAAACCTAACTTGATATTGAGGTATAACTGCCAGCAAGTCCGCACGACTCTTGTGACACCTGGACATATATCGACATCCATGTTCGACAAGGTTACCTTACCAGACACAGCGTTCCACAAGTTCTTCTTCCCAAGCGTCCAGCCTGTTACTGTGGTGAAGAGCATTATAGCAGCACTGGATGAACAAGATTCGGTGCACATCTATCTTCCGTTTTATACGAACTTCGCTCCCTATCTCCGCCATTTGCCAAGCTTCCTGCGTGATTTTGCGCAGTGGGTATGTATCTCCTTATGTGCTCATCAACAAGCCACTTATCACTCTATAAATAGATTTCCTATGCAAACTACGCTATGGATGATTTCAGAACCTCCAAAAAAGATCGTTAACTTGAATAAAGAGGGAGACTATTGTGTGTCTTGTCGTCATGTCAATATCCTGTCTGATGCAATCCCATCGTGGTCATCGAACTACCTTCATCGAGTTATTACAGTTCGCCTTTTATGAGTTGCCTTGAGGTTTCTTAGAGCCTGTGGCTCTCGGGCCGCAATGGTGGGCACAGGCTTACACAGCAAGTGACAACATGAGAGTCGTGGCATTTTATAGTCCTTTCGAAGATGACAGGTCCCGTGTCCGCCCCTTAGCTCAGTATGTAGCTTGCCTGTGTAAAGCAGAGTCATTCATTCATTCCTGTTGTTTACCATTTTTGAACAACGAATTTCGAAATTCGTTTGTAATATAAGGTCCTCTGTGGGTCAAGTTGTGACTACTCAACGATTCCCTGTTGAAGACACAGTATATGCGTGACATGAAATGATAAAAGGAAATCTGGGCGGACCATCAACGCGTGGCTGGCCATAGCCATGCCACCCAATATATACAATGGGCGGGCGTTAAAGCAAGTATAATATTCAATACCCCAGCTAACTTGCCACCCAACACCAACAACTATTTTGCTCCCATCCTACAACTTCAACACAACCAACACAGCGGTGCGAGCTCACCCACATAGCTCCTACAAACCAAACACTCTTCCAGTCGCTAAGTTTGACGTCGTCATTGAGCCTACTTCTACTCAAGTTCAGAAACGCGATCTATTGCTCAACTACGAAACTTGTCTACGAAGGTAAAAAAAGAAAAAATCGCCCCCCGCCTCCTTGTTCAACTTCGACGCTTTGTGTGCGCCACAAAGTCAACTGACAAGCAAACCTTGATCCTGAGTTCGAAATGGATATAGATTATGCGGATATCGGTTTTTCTACCTCATATACTATCGAGCGTGTCCCCAACACAGTATCCGCGTCGCGCAAACCTTACGTACGTCGCCCAAGATCAAATACCATCACGTGTCCCGTGTCAAGAAACGCGCAAACTTTGTCGGAGGCTGTTGTCATTGACAACTTTAATATCCCTCACTCACCCCTACTTGACACTGCTGAAGACACCTCAATACTTGGAGGTGCCGAGCAGAACGCGACGGGAACACTGGAGGACGCTGCGGAGAAATATCTAGAGGTAGGTGTTCCTTTGTCTTTCATTCATTCCTGTCTCATTCTGTGAAGAATGGTCTCTCAAGCTCTATGACCGCCAGTACGAGTGGGGACCTTTCCGAGACCTGGGGTAGCGATGTCGAGGCTCATACTTCTCATTCCACGAAAGAGGCTTTTGTCATTGACTCTATAACAGAGTCACGCGAAGCTGCCTCGTGGCCACCCCAAGAGGAAATGTTGCGTAATGACCTTAAACCCTATTTCCCCACACACAAGACGCATCATGACGCGCTTGACACTGTAGGAACTCCTAACTATCTTCTTTGCGACGCAGTGTTGACCCCCTGCTCCTAGGCTTCATGCTCATCGTCCCCTCAAGCGCGAGACGTCATGTTCGAAGTGGCACGCGGCAATGTATGTATATCTCGCCTCTCAAAAACTGCGCTTTTTATCCAGACACCCCTTAGGAAACACTTCACCTATACTCCTATAATCGGTTGAACCTGATTCTGGACTCCATGCTCCCCCATATCGCTCCTCATATCGTCATAACCCCAGCTGTAGAGACATGGGAAGACGAGTATATCCCTTGGCAAAACCGCGTCAACCCACAATGGCCTCATCAACTCTGTGTGCCTCCTTTAGACTATAGACATGGTCCACTTCCTGTCAGAGCTTCACACGCCTGGCATATTTATCAAAATACGGAAACTTTCCCTCCACAGCCCGACGCCACTTCCCCTGTGGCTCTTCTTCCCTCCAGTACTTCATTATTTAAGCAATCTGTAAGTCAAATTTCTCATGCTGGGCCTCTTTTTTAGGTTATAGGGCTCATGATACATCCGTTAGAATACTACTGCGTCACCTGAACTCCAAATTCTCACTACTGACGTGGTACATCTCCAAAAAGCGCTATGCAAAGATGCAGTAAGTTCGACCTTCTGACCTGACCCCTAAATCGACGACTTATGGATTGTATAGTTTTTCGCTACCTCGGACGTCGCCCGTGCATATCGAGTGCGCTACGACTCCCATCCGAACGTTCTCCGCGGCATTGAGCCCATATTCACATGGAATGACCCAGCGGAGGTATATTTCCATTTCCAACGGTGACTGGAGCTGCTAATCATTACCTTTAATAGCCCATTCTCGCCGCAAGCCACCGGACCCTCGGGACGATAATATTAGACTCTCTCTATCCTTTCGTCGCACCGCACATTATTATTAACGAGCCGCCTCCTCAATTGTCCCAACTGACCGAAAATAATACCACTCCCTATACCCAAGATGCCGCATTTGGCGATCGCCTCATCGTCAACACCCACTCCATCGAGGTTATCAATTTAACTGAAGACCGAAGGCTTTATTCTTTTGTCGCCTCCAATCTTGATGATTGGGCATTTGAGTCTAATACGGTGGATCTCTTTGAGACGACTACCGATTCTCGGCCCGGAACACCTTTGCCCGAAACCCCTGTCGACGGTGATGATGACCACGATATCTTCTTTGCACGACGTGGCTTTTGCGAACTGGACAACGATAGCATGTTGATGAACTCTGACTATGAAAGCATTGCAAGTATCTATGGAGTCGATTCTTCAGTGGAAGATAGGTTGCGGGCCGAAAAACTCCAAAGTCCTACTCGATCAATGTTCTACATTGAAGAAGACGATGATGACCTTCCTTCACTCGACGGCTGGTAGTACGGGGTCGTTGTGAACTTGCCCTTGGTACTAACTTATCATTTACTTTTTCGTTGTTGATTGCTCCTGATACCATTTTATTAACCTGGCTGATTTTCTTGCCTTTGCTGTATATAACCTTTTTTTCCATTGTGTACAATAGCTGCTATTTTTCATTTGTAGAATATTCAATCCATACCTTTTCAATTGCAATTTCTACCATTCCTTTTCGCAAGCTCTTCAAGTTGCTTCCTTCAGATTATTATCCTTCGAATTTAATAGTTGCTCAAATTCTTATGTGCAGTCTACCTTGGCTTTGTATCATTGTTATTCAAGCTTCAAGCTTCAGTACTTCACTGTCAGTACTACTCAATTCCTGTGCCAAGGCTCACGCTGTGTTTGAGCTTACTCCAACGGGTATGATGACGGAAAGATTCCGAGCTAGTTGATCGTTTGATCGATCGATCGATCATTACTTAACATTGCTGAAACCTTTCTCAAGATTTTCCGAAGTTTCACAGGTCGGACCGTGGACGTCATTGAGTAG
Organism: Tephrocybe sp. 9980TJB; assembly: GCA_018220975.1. Lineage (NCBI taxonomy): Eukaryota > Fungi > Basidiomycota > Agaricomycetes > Agaricales > Lyophyllaceae > Tephrocybe > Tephrocybe sp. 9980TJB. Next base: position 1,130,009 of record JABAJU010000002.1, on the reverse strand, counting down.
GTGTAGACTTTTTTCAACCAATGACAATCAATCACCAAGGTCCAAACGGAATGGAATCGGGAAGAAATAAGGCATGCATATTGTCCATGTACAAATACAGAAACGGTGACATATGAAGTAGATAAATTACAAATGCGTGTATGAATGGATAGATAAGCAACTAAGGTAACGATGCAGAAGGAAGCACTAGTAGTATCATTATCATCATCTTGTTGAGTCAAAGATCGAGATAGGCTAACGAAGAGGGCGAACGAACGTTTGAAGTGGCCTGGGAGATGCAAGATTAGCCGTGTGTATATATTTCCATATTCCGAAAAAAGATCTAGGAGATTGCGATTCGCGAGTTGCGATCCTATTTTGAGGGCGAACGGAATAAACTTGGCATATTGTGTAATGCTGATGAAGGAAACACAAGCAGTGCGGGATCGGAACCCCGACGCATTCCCGCTCAACAAGTGCAAAGAAGCGCCTGAGCCCGGCGCGCATGATGCTTGTCGACCTAAAGAAAATTAGATTTACGGATCTTTGTGTGGGTACAGGTGACAGCAACGCACCAGAAGGTTGGCAGTTTTGAAGGTTGAGCTGTACATGTGATTAATCTTGTTCTGCTCGAGGACTTTTGAGAAGCGGTTGACGAGACCGTGTTTGTCTTAAGATGGAATTTCAGTCCGGAAGATATGCGAAATAGGGAAGTAACACACCGAGGCCGAAGTTGCGCAGGTCAATCTGCAGGCAGGTCAGGATGCTATCTTCAGAACTGGCGCCGTCTGTGACATCGTCGAGAGATAACAAGTTTTCGAAGTGATATGGCTCGCTGAGGCGTTTATCTGCGGCATCCAATTCGCCACTGCAGATAATCATATGTCGTTCAGGGGGAGGAAATAGTGCCGCAAGAATGAAGACGTCAGCTGTCAACGACGAGCCTTCTGCAGTCCTCGTGTAGCTGAAAAATGGTATTCTAGACCCCTTTGTACAAGGAACCACTGGCTCTGGTGGAGCTTCACTGTAGAATGTCGGCCGTATCGGTGAGAAGGGCTGAATGATGTGTCGAGAACGATGTTTATAGGGGGAGACACTTGGCAAGTGCTCCCTAAGATCGGTCTGGGACCGCGAAGACGTAGTGAATGTTGACGATAGAGCCGACTTTGATTTCGGAGAATGAGAGACGTATCCATCATCTTCACTAGCTGACGCATTCGAGTCAGTATCTGAAGGAGATGGACTGCGAGCTGGAGGGGGAAACAAAGGCGGAGAAATATCAAAGATGAGAGGAGAGGCCTTGGTAAGAGGCAAAAACGATGCGTTTGGAATAACAGGAGAGGCGCTGACTTGAGGAACGTAAGAAGGCGGTAGAACTGAAGTGATCAGCTCCGGAAAAGCAACGAGTTTTACTATTTTCAGTCCCCAGTGGTCTACCCCAAGCTCTTCAGATAGGCCAACACATGCTAGATCGGAGGGTAGTAGCCGGACGTCACCAGCTGAAGGAGACAACTTGCGGGGTGATTTAGTCCCTGCAGGTGGTGGTGGCGTACTGGGCCTATCAAGAGATTCACCGATTTTTTGATGGTTGTTCCAAACAGAGTGGGAGTCCAGTTTGGCCCCTGTAGGATCCGTACCGCTCCTGGAGCGCGTCATCGAAGCGCTTAATACCGGTCCTGGTCGAAAATCGTGGATGGAGGTTCTGTTTGCTCTCGCAGTGTTGATGGGCAAACTTGAAGACCCAGAAGAGTATATATCGAACCCAGCCTCTGCCAATAGAGACATGGTTTCTTCAAGGCGCGATTCTTTCACCTGTAAAAATATTAGAATCCAGGTTACTTGAGACGTAAGTTTCGTTAAGGTGGCTCACAAGGATGAAATCGCACATGTAGGAAGATTGGTATAGTATAGAGATGCCTGCTGCCGCTAAAGGAGCAGAAACCTCGTTGACTCGTGCACCGGAGTTGTCTTAGTTAAACATTAAGATGAAGAGAAATACAGACAAATGAAGGTATATACCAATTTGGTCGTTGTGTGAGTCCAGTTGCAAAACATTCCATCTTTCGTACGAGACCTCGACAGGGTCGATATCGCGACTTCGTGAGCCACGCCGTGAGCTGCCTGAGCTGCCTGAGTTTGATCTTGCGCGCTGCTTATTACGATCCTTCCTAGCTATATGTTGAAAATCTGCGAGAACGGACTCGTCAGCAAAGAGACTGAGCTCGACTTCATTGCAGGTGACATTGAGAAAGGTGGGATCTGGACGGAGGACCTGCTTGAGGATGGGATGGGTGAGTTCTGAGAGGCGTGAGCGGGGTATGCGAACAAGAGAGAGAGAGGATGGCAGGAGCAAGATGGTGACCTGCATGGCTCTGGGCTGGGATGCAGAGAAGAAACAAAACTTTGCTATATATTTTCATTTCAAGTCATCTGAATAACTCCAGATCTCGCCTGGTTATCTTTCTCCTTTAGGAAATAAATAAGGTAATCTCATCTGCGTACAAACAAATCCAATCCCTCGGCCATTGGCGCTTGTCATTTATCTCGATCATGTCGTCCCTGGCCTTGCATTCAGTTTACCCTCTTCCTCGAAAGTTTTTTTCTGTCTCAAGGTACAGCTAAAGAACGTGAGACGTAGTGAGGTCCATTCTGTCTGTCACCCTCATGTCCAGTGACCCCTTCACCTCATTTGTGATGCGCGGAAGGTTTACTATACTGCAGTCTACCTCTGTCAAGACCTCATGGCGACCTGGGCACAAGTTACAAGCAGAACTACTCTTCCCTTCGGCTTACAAGCTACATTCGGAATAGTAAATTGCGCAAGAGTTTCAAGCTATATCTCATAAATGCTACCCTTGTTAAAATCGGTAGCTGCCTCAGGACAAATAATAAAACCTTCAGCTTACTAGAAATGAGTAAGAACCATCCTCACCTCACTGAGAGCAGCTTGGTCGCTGTGCTTTCGGTTCCTGTTAGCGCCATCCTCCTCGGCATAGTACAAATTGCACTTGGTGTGCTCCCCTCCCCCGAGAGTTTGAGTGTGCTCACTATCCAGCAAGCCATTGACGATCTCGTGTATTTTGCCCAGAACGTGAAACTCCCCATGTCAGGGGGAGATCAGTTCGCTCCGGGAAAAGCGCCTTGAATTCTAATTGGGGTAGCTATGCAGGTGGGTTGATTGTGGATGCAGACCAAACAATATTCTTTAACGTTTGCGCATATGTAGGAGCACTTACGAGTTGGACAATGGTCAAATGAGTTATATGGTGCGATAATATCCTTATATGGACTGAGCACCATTTTTTTCAACAAACCCGGAACCTTCTAGGCAGGTTACGCGTCCTCTGCCGTTGCAGAAGCCTCCCTGTGTGTTCTAGTCTCAGTTCCACGTTTTACGTCGATACACTAACATGTTCATTTGGATATTAGGGACTTCTGGAAATACTATGAACCTATTCGTCTCAACATGCCCCAAACCTGCTCCGCTGACGTTCAGGCCGTGATTACTTACGTCGACGAGGTCTTCACGGGAACAAGTACCACAGCCATCCAAGCTATCAAAGATAACTTCGGCCTGGGGAATGTGACGCATCTTGATGACGTTGCCAGTGCTTGTGAGTTGTTGTCATTAACACTGAGTGAGATTCAGTTAGTAGCTGACACCGACTGAATTTCGTTTTTTGCTACTAGTACACAACAATCTGGATTGGCAGATGTTGGACGTAAAATCACGCGGGCACTCACAATTCTACTGGCAGTTCTGTGATGCACTAGAAGTCGATAAGGACAATGGCATCGCACCCGCGTCTGGGTTTGGCTTGGATCATGCTCTGACAGCCTGGGCGCATATTGGAGGAACACATTTTATGCATCGCGTGTGTGCTCTCTCTCTTCAATTTATAGTGATGCTCAGGATTGATATCAAGCCGTACAGTGTGTGGTAATATGACAGCTGAGTAAGTAGTAAGTATTTTATTCAGGCCTTTGTAGACTAACTACCTATTCGATTTCTACAGGGATTGTCTCGGAACGTACGATGCATCCCAGTCGTATTACACAGATACATCCGTTAATAATGCAGGTCGCTCTTAGTTCTGGATGGTGTATGTCATCTTTTTATACAAACGGACTGATCTCTCGTTAGATGCAATGAAATGGGATTCTTCCAGGTCCGTTCCCTGATATTTCTACGCGGGCGGTTCTAGAAAGCACTCTTTTGGTAGTTTGGTGCACTTGATGGTCAACCCTCGCACGTTAGTCGCCTTCACATAGTTCAGTATGAATCGGTACGTTGCCAATTGCAAATAAATCAAGTTTGGTAACCATTTACATCCCAATGCAGCACCAATGCCAGTTGATGTTCCACTCTGCCTTCTCCGACGGCGTTGACGTGCAGGTGGATCGCACCAACGAACTTTACGATGGCTAGAACGTCAATGTCGACCGACTCTTCTTCGCCAATGGAAACCGTAAGCAACTCTTTGATTTTCTTGCGTTGATTGCACATAATGAATCATCATTCTTCCTTATGCAGGCGACCCATGGAAAGACGCTACAATGTCTTCAGTTGACACCAACGTTGCGAGCACTGACGCACAGCCCATCGAACTAAGCGATGGGTTCCATTGCTCCGACATGGTCTCTGGTAATGCCAAGGATTCTACTGTCTTTGCCGTTCAACAGAAGGGTTTGGGTTACATGAAACCTGGCTCGCAGAGTGGGCTCCAGACAACAGCAGCAAATAACGTTAGTGATTCTGTGACCATCCGTCGACATCCCCATCCATGGACTCTTCGAAAAGGCAATGTATCACTATGCTACGCTGACCAGTTATTTTCTGGACTCTCATTTTCGTATACATATTTACATACCCTCTCTTTACAAAAAATTAAACTAAACCAACTTGACTCCGTTGACTCTTGAGATCTATCTTTTACACTGCCATTCTCCTCTTGAATGATCGCCATCACGTGTGTTCGAACCTGCGGCGCTGACGCAACGCAGAGCCTTCTGTCAGTCGTCGATCACAACCATCCCCTGAATTTGGACACTTTTGTATTCGGTTCAAATTTTTTTAAACATGACATGCAACAAGAGATGTCTCAGTGCCTCAAGCCTCTAGGATGTCTCAAGAAACATACATTTTCCTCAGATCCGGGCTTAGATCTTCTAGACTCAGCTGCACATATTTCCTTGTTGGAGCTACACATCTCATTTGTGCTCACCGCCCCTCGCGGCTGAGGCTCGCGGCTGTACAAATGGTTGACGGTGATCGGACAACGACCTATTGCTAGCCTATTGCTGACCCAACTAGGGCCTAACTAGTGACCTATGTCGATCGCTATTCAGTTGGCTCTCAAGCATCTCCATTCTTGAATATTCATTTCCAGGGTTCAAGCTAAAGCTCTGCTCATGCTGCGCAGGTAACGCCATACGACGGAATAAAAAGTTGTCGGCTTGACCGCAACTCAGCACATATTCTTCCTGCACCTTACAACTAGAGCTTGGCTATCATGCTCTATGTACTCAGCGCCCTCCTCCTCGGCATAGTACACTTTGTATCCGCCACACTCTTCGATAGTCGTATGCACGGTAACATGATGTTCCGCCGCACCTCCAGGGTGCCGGGGAACCAGAATTTCATCGCCCCCGTTGTCAGTCGCAACGGGACGCACTTCCCTGCGTATAGCACTGTCTATCAGTTCGACCAACTTATTGATCATAACAATCCCTCACTCGGAACGTTCAAGCAGAGGTTTTGGCACACATGGGAGTTTTATGATGATATATATACCTTCATTCTGCATTGTCATTTTTGACCAGATCATCTTACAGGTGGCCCAATTATTTTGAATACCCCCGGAGAGGAAGATGCTTCAAGTGGGTTTCTTTATCTCTCATCTGCGATTTATTATTGATCGTTTCTTACACGTTTACCCTCAGCACTCTACGGCTACCTCACTAACGCTAGCATTAGTGGTCAAATCGCACAACAGCAAAATGGAAGCACCATCGTACTCGAGCATCGGTTCTTCGGTGCCAGCAAACCATACTCTGAGCTCTCTGTCAAGAGTTTGAGCGTACTCACTATTCAGCAGGCCATTGACGATCTGGTGTATTTTGTCCAGAATGTGAAGCTCCCTATGCCAGGAGGTGATCAGCTGGCTCCGGGAAAGGCGCCGCCGGATTCTTATTGGAGAAAGTTATTCTGGTTATGTCAATTGATTGAGATCGATGTGTTCCTATACACTTATGTTCATCTAGGAGCGCACACAAGTTGGACGATGGTCAAGTGAGTTAGGATGCGACAATCTGTCTATATGTGACTGATGCTCAATTTCTAGCCAACCCGGAATTTTTTGGGCAGGTTACCCGTCCTCAGCCGTTGTTGAAACTATCCTGTCAGTTTAATCTATTTCCTTCCATGCCTCGCATACTCAAACCCTGTCATTTGAATTGATATTAGGGGCTTCTGGCAATACTTTGAACCCGTTCGTCTCAACATGCCTCAAAATTGCTGTGCCGACGTCCAGGCTGCGATTGCCTACATCGATCAGGTGTTCTTGTACGCAACAATCTGATGGAATGGTAGTCTCTCGACGTATATTCGTCCTCGAACTCTCAATTCTACCAGTTATGTGATGCATTGGAAGTCAATAACGGCCAAATCGCACCTGCATCTGGATTTGGCTTGCAGCCATGCATTGGCGGCCTGGGGAGCATATTGAAAGAAAACATTATAGATATTGTCTGTCCTCTCCTCTTGTTCATTATGGGCACTTGAAATTAATTTAAGGTTAGTATGTGGCACCCTGAATGCTCAGTAAGTGGTTTATGCCGTTCGATTCCTACAGAGCTTGCTTCGGCGCATGATGCATCTCAGCCATTTTATACTGATACATCCGTCAATAACGCGGACCACTCTTGGTTCTGGATGGTGTACGTCGCGTTCTCTATTTAGATCATGATGGTTCACGAGCGCCGGCCTCACTTCCTGTTAGATGCAATGAAATTGGATTCTTCCAGGTTTGTGTTCTTTAAATGTTGGGGTGGGGCTTCTAGTAATCATTGTCTTTGGGTAGACTGGTACACCTCAAGGCCAACCGACGCTCGTTAGCCGCCTTGCCACAGTTCCGTCTAACTTGGTATGTTGCCGAACAATATTCAAGCTTTTCAATCATTTACATGCGTATATGCTGTAGAACCAATGCAAGCTGATGTTCCCTTCCGCGTTTCCCAACGGTGTCAACGTGCAGGTGAACCGTACTACTAACTTTACGACGGCTGAAATGTCAACGTCAACCGTCTTTTCTTCGCCAATGGTGATCGGAAGCAACTCTCAATTTTCTTCTCTAATTGCACGTAACATCGTTCCTCCTTGTCCAGGCGACCCATGGAAGGATGCTACCGTGTCTTCTGTTAACGTGAATGATGCGAGCACTGACACACAACCCATCGAACTAGGCAATGGGTTCTATTGCTCTGACTTAATCTCTATTGATGCGATGGATCCTACTGTCTTTGCCGTTCAGCAGAAGGCTTTGGGGTACATGAAGACCTGGCTTGCAGAGTGGACTCCGAATCCGTAGACAAGCAGCAAATAATGGGTGCCCCACAAACGTTAGACACACCCACCTGGAGAGACGCTTTTATTGCCATTGTTATTCCCCACGGACTTACTACATTCGTTTTCGGATCACCTTCATTTTTTGTACACCTAACAGATCAACACCCTCCTTGACTACACTCATTCCTTCAATCTACATTCGTTTCAGAATCAAAGTTTATTTGTGCTCCTGACATTCGATCTCACTCAGCGTCTTCGAGGCGAGTCAGCCGTTAACTTATACATCTTATCTGCAAAATGCCTATCTAGTCGTGTCCTATACACCGTGCCGAGCTACCGAATTTCTTGATATCGATAAGGGCTCCATACCACACATCCTCTCCGATTGGTCGAGACATCTGACTGGCTTTGTGGCTTGGATTCCTTGTGTCAGCTTTCCCCTGATCTACATACCTCCACATGGCCATTCCTAATCTTGTGATGCAACACCTTGGGTATGCATTGATAGAATTCGAACACATGCTGCAGCCCTGGTGGGTACACTTGCAAGGAAAGTTCTCGAAGTGATGTTGATAGAAAATGAGTCTGCAGTTGCTGATCCGGCGGCTCTCAAAAGTCAAAAGTGACCCACCACAGTGCAAGGTTAGTGTCTCTATTTGTGTACTGGGTGTAATGAATACAGCGTGTATGAAGTCTGATGATAGTTACAGTCATAGCCTTAATGGGTACGAAGTGATATCGATAGGCAAGTGACCTGTGTAAGGGAGTAGAGTGTGACAAATGAAATGTGGGTATGGAAACGATTCGACTGAACCCCCAGCAAAAAATACATACACTAAAAGTGACCGTATAATATACAGACCTAGAGGATCCTGTTACAGCAATTACAACGCGGATGCACTGTTCAAGGCGCCACTCAACAAACATCGTCTCGTCAGGTTATTTTAACTTGCAATCTTGACCTGAGCCGACCGCTTGCTTCATCACATCCAGTGAACTACGGCACGAGGCAGAGGTTCAGCCTTGCTGGACGTCTTGTAGATGAGCGGGTGGTAGTTTTTGGAGGATCTCGGGAATTTTGGGTGGTAGGAAGAATGGGTCGTGTGCGTAACTGATAGCGCGAGGTAGGGATGGGTGGTGTAGCAGTCGTTTTGGGTAGTAATGAGCCTTGCAAGGAAAGTCCGATGTGATTGGGTGTGCTAGACGGTTGGTGCGGTTGTGGTGATACAGGAGTATCTGACCCGATGGAAGATAGTGATGACATAGGCGTCAGCTTGCCAATCAATCCTGTACCTGACGTGTCTGGTACGTCTGGGTCAGGCTCAGGGTCAGGCATACCCAGCTGAGAGTATGAGAGTAGCACGGGGTCTGTAGCTTGTGACTCGGTATCAAACTGAGATGCTGGAATATCGTCTGCGGTAGCGACAATGTCTTGTAATGAGCTGTCTGGTGTTACAATAGGGGTGACAACATATTCCGAATCCTGAGATTCGACTAAATTGGGGAGAGGCTGGGACGATCCACTTGGCTGAGAGAAATCTAAGAATTGGGATTGTTGTAGTGAAGGGGCTTCTTCGTTGAAAGGCATGAAACGAGGTCGTATGGGATATGGATTTGCGTCTGGTTGAACAATAACAGGTTCTGTAACTTGGCGTTCCAATTTCGATTTCTTGGATAAAAAGTCTGTGTCATCTTCTCCATCTCCTCTGGTGCGCTTCAGAGCCCTTGAGGCTGGCTGGAGCTGCCGAACACGATAAGGCTGGAGCGGGGGTAGCTTGCTTTCATATGCGAAATCTCTGACTTTGATTCCCAGTTCTGCGAGTAACTGTGCATGGGAAGGCGATTGAGGGTCAATATCGGCTGGAGGTGCTGTTGATGATGGTTTTGAGGGCCCAGCAACGGGTAAAGGAGCTAACAGCGATGATTGTGGTGGAAGTAAGGCAAGTGGATCCATTTCGGGAAATAATCAAAAACTCCCTGCTAGTCAAATGCGCGTAGTCACGTGCTCAACCCCATCTCAACACCAAACACTCGTTGTCAAAGGTTGAGCGCAATATTAGTCTTGTGCGCTCAGCTGGTCATCGGGGGTGCGCTATACCATTCTTTGGAATGATACGGAACGCCTGGAAGCCCATTGCGGCTGCTGTAGCAGTCGGTGGACCAGCATACGTTTACTACAGATCCCGGTCAGAGTACCATCAGACCTTCCAACTCCCAGTCAAGGTCAAGGACTCCGACGGAAAGCCTAAAATGACAACTCGCACCATCCCCATCCTCCCTAGCTCAGTCATAGATTCCAACATAACTGAACATGCTACTTCCGACACCTACTCACGTCCTGGCGGTCCCATTTGGCGGTATACCACCGCGTCGCTGGCCTCAAATGACCCCATAGAAGACGCGAACGCACATCAGATCATCCAAAGAGATGATACAGATCCTGATGCTCCTGGAGATTACCTCTTTTTCACAGTAATGGATGGTCATGGCGGCAGAGACACATCCCAACTCCTCTCTCGTGTCCTGATAAACGCCGTCGCGCTCGAGCTCTCAAATCTATCAACTCCAAGTACACAATCCTCCCCAAGCATTATGCAAAGAGTATATTCACTCATGGGGTCATCGCCATCCCAAACCGCCCAGGCCGTTTTGGACCCACATCCACAAAGGGTATCACGTGCAATTGAAGGTGCCTTCACCAAGCTCGACACGGAACTCATCAATGCCCCCATTCAAATCCTCGCAAACAGTCTAGATGCTGAAGCTCGGAAGAAAAATGTCGTTCCTGACCTTAGCCAGCATCCTTTGGCACTTCCGACTATGCTTCCCGCTATCTCAGGTAAAAGGCTCTTGCCTGCCTTGATATAATTTAAAACCTGATTATGCCTTGCAGGTAGCTGTGCTTTAATGGCATTATTCGACACAGCCCACAAGGACCTTTACGTAGCTTGCACAGGCGACAGCCGTGCTGTTGCTGGTGTTTGGGAAAAGACTGCTGATGGCAAGGGCCATTGGCGTGTTGAGGTCCTCACAGAGGATCAAACTGGAAGGAATCCAAATGAACTGAAACGGTGCATTTTCTTCATTCCGGAATTGTATACCAAGTCAATTAACTGTTTTAAAACAGATTACAGTCGGAACACCCAAAGGACGAGGCGGATTATGTTGTACGCGAGGGTCGGATCTTGGGTGGACTGGAACCCTCGCGCGCGTTCGGCGACGCCAGGTACAAATGGCCCAGAGCAATTCAGGAAATGTAAAACCTCAGTGTGTTTCACCTTGAGACTTTACTAATTTTTTTTCGACAGGCTGAGTCAGGCATTCCTTGTTGGCAATGGCCGGCCGTTACGCCCACCACCTGCTTTGTTCAAGACACCTCCCTATGTCACCGCTCGGCCTGTGGTCTCCCACCGTAAATTCGATTTTTCTTCCGATACTCAAAACCTCACACCAGGCGAGGCTGCTCCTCGATTCCTCGTTCTTGCCACAGATGGTCTATGGGATGAGCTTAGGTATGCATACTTGATATGTTCCTGAAAACAACCTTTTTAAAACCTCTTTCCTGTAGTTCGGAGGACGTAGTTAGCCTAGTTGGAGGACACCTTTCTGGTCTGAAAGGAACTGTACCCAAGTCTGATCTATCCACGCTCGCCCCCACATCGGCAGGTCATATGGGAATCGACGGCAAGAAGAAGAGAAAGGAAGAAACCCCTGGCTCATGGGCATTCGTTGACGATAATCTTAGCGCGCATCTGATAAGAAACGCATTTGGTGGCGGTGACGAGACTCGCCTACGCCAAATACTCAGTATTCCTCCACCGGTATCGAGGCGTTACAGGGATGATATCACGGTGACTGTCGTGTGTTGGGAGGATGGCAAGGAGGAAGCAGCAATGGTCACTACCATTAAAGCGAAGTTGTAATACTGATCTATTGTTTATAAAGTTCAATCTATTTGGGTGTAACCTGGCGGAAATCCGTTCTCTTAGTACCGGTTATCGGTGATGGACCTATGCAGTGCTTTCCATTCCGCTTCATTCTTGATGACGTCATCACGGGACACCCAATACTATAAAGTCTCAGATATTGCGTTTCTTGCTCTCATGTCATTCTTAGTGCGACCGACCACAGCCTTGTCCATTTTCTCACTCGTCTCCGTGGTAAATGCTCAAAATCCATGGTGGCATCAAACAAATAATACTACGAGGCTAGTCGTCGGAATCGTTGTGGGTGAGTCGAAGAGGTTCAATCAGCAAGGACTTGCGTACTAATTTTTCACTGTATGAAGGAATCTGTGGCTTCCTTATCGTGCTGATAGTAATGTATTCCATGGCTCGCAGAAGCCGAGCTAGACCGATAGGTTGGTCTTGGTCTCGACCTACCCATCGTCAGCATGCGCCACCTCCGTCTGTTCAACACCAACAAGTACCTGTCCAACAACAATACGCCGCACCGCAGCCACAGCCGCCTCGGCATCAAGACAGTAATATATATCCATTGCACTATGTTGTGCCGCCGCCACCATACAAGCGAGAGGACTCCTATGCAGTATGTGATATCAATCCGTGTACTTTGAGGGCTGAAATTGATCGTGGCCACTACTAATCAGGGATCATATGCTGTGAGCGTGTTTATTTCATAACTGTCGTGGCTGCTACTTACCTGATAGCAGCAACCTGAGATGCCGAAGCCTGCTCATGTCAAGGTACGCTCCCTTCGACGAAATTGCATCCTGGAATATTGAACAAGATGGCTTTCTAGGACCAGACTACAGACTAGTATGCTGCTATCAGCATACTTGTCTCAAAAGCTTTCGTGTTCAAGAGCTAAAACCTAGAATTATTTTACAAGGACTTTTCAACCCGCTTCATTTACTACTAGAGTATTGGACGGAATTTCTGCGACACCCAGCCAGACAAAAAATGATGTCTTCTGTATGAACTGTACGGATGATATACATCTAAATCTTGTAGTTTAATATTACGATTAATAATGTTACATCGCTCAGCGACAACTAGGTAGTCCATCTGGGTCTATCTCCGAACGTTATATGGGTCGTGGTCTATTATTACGTTTTCCTAAGCCAGAGAAAAGGTTCAGATTTGAACCACGGAACCCGCTTGTGCGGTTTTGCATCCTCACATGCTTCTTGCGAGACTCCCAGTCATGGCTGTGGTGCTTCCGCTTCTTCGAGTTGTTGTTCGAACTGTAGAAAGTGCTGGGTTTTATGGGAGAAGAGGAGGTTGGCGAGGATGGAGGCTGTCGCTGAGGGGATGACAGCTGCTGAGTCGACTTTTGAACCTCTGGGCTATCATCGTCCTCATCGCTGTCATCGCTGTCTGAAGCATATGCCGATGCAAGGCTCGTGAGTGCCCCGCTTGCCTTCTGACTAGCAACAGAAGTGATCTTTTTCTTAATGAGCTCCGCCTGTGGGTCCGTCTCGTTCATCTTCTGTCGCTTCGATTCAGACATGCCTGCGTCCCGCGCTGGCGAAGGAAGTACTGGGCCGATAAAAGGTGCAGATACCTTCGTCCCTGTATCCTCCTCTGTATCCTCCCTCTCCTTCCGCTTTTTCATCCCATTTACGAGACTAGGGCGGGGTTGTGCTGGAGTCGTTGGGTTGACTGCTGCCTCTAGACCCTGTCCCTTTTTCTTAATGTAGAACAGCATATATGCATTTTTCTTGTGCGGAAAATTTCCGTTGGGGGTAACAGATTCATCGTTCATCTCCCACCATCGCCCATCTTTACTTTTCACGAAGGCGTAGTAGTGTCCTGAATTAGGTCCACTACCGGCATGACAGATGACCCCATATAGTGAGTATGAAGGCCCGAAGTGGCCCTCACTCATATATGGTTGCAGGGATAGTTCTTCATCGTACTGAACGTGGTGAGGAATTTTCCTTCCCAAGGGGGAAAATCGCTTCAAGTGAACAGTCAGAACGACGGGTGCTTCGTGGAGCGTGAACCTCTTCTCCGCGTTGACATGCTTTTTGCACCTATAACAGGATGTTCATTGATGGATTTAAGAAATAGTCACTTGATACTCACTTTTCGCATTTGTATTTGTCGGCACCCTTCAAATGGTCTATAGCCACGAATTTTTTCAAGGCATCCTTCAAAGCATCCTGTCGGTGTATATCAACACTGAGGTCCAGAACCCGGTCAAAAGTGTCGCTATTGTAACCACAGCTCTGACAGGTCACACGGGAACGGAGTCGACCACCGAAAATTTTATGAACCCAAGTTGTTTCTGCAATTTTGGGATCAACTTTTCTAGTAAAAGATGAGACGAGCAGTCAAAATAGCCAAAATTTAATTCAACGTACGGTGGCTGACCAGTCAAACATGACTTTTGCAGTGCGTCGATCGCATACCGAAGAAATTCGTGCGAATCCTCCTGCCTACCTCTTCTCAGATGTTTGGCGATTACTTTGAAAAGAAAAATTAGTTATTACAGAAAATTGCTTGCTGTTAAGTAGAACACACCCTGGAGCTTGTTGGTGATCGGGGTTGGAGAAAAAGCACGAGTGCCTTTATGGGCTTCTACCATGACGGCTTTCATGCTGCATGACATGCAAAATCCTTTATCAGAACCTTTAAACATAGATTTAGTGCTAAATAAAATTTATAAACGATAAAACGCACAGGCGCCCCTTTTATGCGTTAGCAACATTCGCAGGAGAGGTGGTGTATGAAGCAGACACTGCAGTGCACTATTCAAAAAGCAGGTATTGCCACTATTGTATAGCCCTGAGCCGCGGTTGCAGCCTTCTGGCCATGAAATGTCGATACCGCCACTGTGCAAGGGTTTGTTTTTGGTGCTCGCTGGAGAAGCGCCTGCGACCGTGCTCGGCGTTGTGGTCGGTGGTTTAGGTGTTTCTGGGCGCTATTTGCAACGATAAGCACCTACAACGTTTCGACGCGAGCAGATACACGCACCTCTGGTTTGGACGCCTTGGGAGAGGCGTTGATCGGCTCATATTTACCTGGGGGCACAGCCAAAGCACCTGATGAAGAACCTTCTACAAACTCGATAGGTGGAGGAAGTAGACTGTTGAACGCCTCCCTATCACGCGCAGGTCGATACTGAAGGGCTGAGTCCTCTGAGACAGGGCCGTTGGAGAAGACAGGTGGGGCAGGGAGAAGGGGTGATGCGAGCATGATGGGTCTTCTGCGCTTAAGAACGGTAATGCAGGGTATTGGACGCAGCAGTTGCGTCAGATAAGAATGAGAGTGGATGAGCAATGTCGTCGTCGATGGCGACGACGAGCACAACAGTGGCAATCGCAAATTGAGAAATATTTTGTCGGTTCAGTTCTCTTATTTGTTTCTGATCGCCGGCGGCTATGTTTATTGCCTCCATTACTCTCTCTCCAGTCTTGTCCGCATTTTCTTGGCCCGCTGGCTAACTTAATCGTCCATGTAATGTTTATTAGGTATGACGAAGTATTGAAAGGATATTATGACAGAGAACATGGGGTATACTCTGGATTATATAGCGAGGGAGGAAGGAGTCCAAGTGTATCGATACAGTAGGAGTTGATCGAAAGCCTGAAAGCCAGAAATAACATGCAAAATCATAGCTATGCGTGAAACGGTGCCAGACCGTAAACGTAGAGAACAAATTTCTCAGGAAAGGAGGTAGAGAGATCAGACGTGAATACCGTAAAGGTTGTTGTGAGATGCGCCAAAGATGGACACGTCGAAATCCCAGTGGTTCGTGAGCTTCTGACAATCGTTGTTGAAGAAACTAAACAAAAGAGAAGGGTGGCTGAGCTGTGTCTCGGGAGAAGGCGTAGACGAAGATGAAGATGAAGATGAAGACGATACGTAGTTTTCCATGCCATGACCGGGGGATAAGAAACGGTGTTGGGGTGGTGAGGGAGACGGAGAGTAGCTGAGGCCAGGTTTGAAGATGGGCGAGTCTATCTGCATGAGCCCGCCAGATTGTAGAGGCGATGGTGAATCAAATGTTAAAAGTCCCTCGGTAGAGAGAACAGGTGGCTGCCCCGTCATGTTAATCGCAAAGACGCCAGCATCTGGAAGGGCAGGGACGTCAATTACTCCCTGCGGCCAGGTGGTACCGTTGATAGCTAAAGAAATGCCTTGCTGGTCAAAGAGTGGTTCGACAGGTTGAAGCATGGCTTCATCTAGAGTGATGATCAGAACCTGAACTCGTATAGGATGATAGAAACCCACCTCGACAGTAAAACATGCCATCGTGATACTTATAATTCAAAGGCAAAGATATTTCTGTCTTGTCTACCACAGGTTGTTGATCTTCAGTATTCTTGCGAGATCGTGCCTTCTTCTGGTACGGCGCGAAGCGAGGAAGGAGGGGGGGACCAAGGGCGTCTATTTCAATGGTATCTAGGTTGAGACCATGACTCTTCAGGTGTTTCGTAAAAGCCGAGCGGCGTTTGATGCTAGAGGACCGGACGAGATAAGCACAGGAAATTTTGATAGCGTTGTAAGTTACCTTGACTTGCATTGATGTACAGGACAGTTATATGTACCTGTCTGGTGGGCCTCTTTGCAATGACGCGCCCGGGAGGATGGGTCACCGAACGCGGCAGCACACCCATTTATTTCGCATAAAAAAGGTTTCACTCTAATGCTGAACATCTCTTTGATTAAAAGCCGAAGTACACAGGATTGAAAAAAATTCCCTCACTGCGTATTCATGTGGGTCTTGAGGCCTGTGTACTGTGAAAAGCATTTTCCACAGTCACTGCATTTGTGCGGCCTGTGAAACTTTAGGATGCGGAATAAGTAGCAGAAAATAATAGTACTTGTAGCCAAGATGAATGTTAGAATGACGGGTAAGATCTCCCTTGCGAGAAAATACCTTGAGGCAAGTTGAGCAGGTGTGCTATGACGTATGATCAGCACAATGAACTTGAAGGGCAGAAGAAAGTGTACAAACAATTTTGGAAGGCATGTCGTTAAATGAGTTCAATGGAGTAAAGCAGTGAAGAGACTAGAGTAGCGGCTGCCTGCAACGCTAAAGGAACTGAAAGAATGTTATGGAAGAGGTAGAGGAAAGGGGGCGACCGAACCAAGCATCCAATTTCCATACCGTATCTTTTAAACATACCGGGAATAGCTATACCAAAGCAATTTTACACAAAGGCGGCACGCAAAAGATGCGCGCTTATTGTTTTGGACCGGTAAAGCACAGCGCAAATAAAGGCGTTGAAAGGATAACCCAAAAGGGTGAATTGTGCAGGCAACGAGATCACAAGAGATCAGCAAGCCTTTGTTTTCTTCATCTTCCTAACTCCTCCTTACCCAAAATTGTACTGAATTTCAAATAAAACCCCGATTCGTTCATCACGCATAAGGGTTTGAACAAAGGAAGGCGTACCAATCTTGTTTGTTCCACGTGGCTCACAAGAAATCCCCCATCACAGCCGAATATGCGCTGATGCGCACAAGGATTACTCTCGGAGCCATAACGACATGATCTGGAAAAATGCTGCACAGTGCAAGGCGAGAGAGAGGGAATGGACCGTGTATAACGAAACAAAAAAGAGTTTAAACGGAGTGCAATCGTGGCTACATGTGCTCAAATTCCAAGACCTGGGCCTTGAATCTTTCTCGTTATCCTGTCTTCCATCCAGGGCGCAATGGCCCACAAATCTACCCAGGTGAAGGATGCATATTGATTCCGCCCGGGGCCAAGAACGAGGTCGAGATCTTGCAGCGGAAGCCAATCGCCAGACAAATCGTGTGTATGCGGGCCGACTAGCTGAGCGATGATCCTGATGGCGAGCTCGTCGGTTACAGATGAAAACAATTATACTCTGCGAGCACTTACATCAAACCCCCAACCCAGCGAAGTCCCTCTTCTTCAATTTCGCCTTCTCCTAGCCATCGCTTATCGCCGCCGCCAGGGGTATAGAAAGGGTAGTTGGCATGCGATGGAGCAGGGAGTGGATGCAAGAGACGAGTGTACGTATCGGGATCAGGAACGTACGCTGAGAAAAGGGAGTCGTAAACGGATCTAGGTAATAGTACAGTACGATACATACTATAAACAGGCATTGTCAAGTTATTGAGAGGGTAAACGCCATGATCCTCGATCAACGTGTTCATGCTAGACACGGAATATCTCTGTGACCCTTCGTCCAGGCAGCCAGGACCAATGTTGGGTGGGTGCAAGAACAGATGAGCATTGGGATTAAATGTTAATGAGCTCCGGGGGCGGTTGAGAGTACCAAAGGCGAGAATTCGGACGTCAGCAAATTCAACGACCAGCTATTCATATTAGTACATGTTAGGTTTGAGCAAACGAGACTATCGACAAACCCTAATGCGTGTCTCGAGGTGTGATAGATTACTTTGCAGTCTAGGAAGTGATGAAGGCAATGCCCTGCATTTTTATAAGAAACATACTTCATTTCATTGAATATGACGAGAGGATTGAAGCTTCGAGACGTGATTTCGAGTTCATTTGCAGAACCATTTCGATTTAAAACGATATATCTGAAAGAATGAGAGTTTATTCTTAGGGAAATGATGTTATACCAACTTGGTCCATGCTTCGTCGGCAGTGCATGATGTGTCATTACGATGGGAAACGCGATGTAGCATCCTGGCGAAGTGTGGAATTCAAAGGGAGGGAAACGACGTACATTTACAAAATGACTGACTTGAGGAAGGTTTTTCTCCATGATGAATCCTTTTTCCATCTGCGCCAACCTGGAAGAAAGCGACGATTGAAGCATTCTTCCCATTCATTTGATTTGAGATTTGGAAGAGTGAGCTCGAAAAGAATATAAGGGGGTGCAGCGAGGGACAAAATCTCAATCCAATTGTTTCTTGGGGCTGTAAAATGAACACTGAGTGTCTTTAAATGAGTCTCATAGTCGCCCGAACGCAATGCACGCAGAATAGGACGGCGCCATGGGTTCAAGGAAGGGTCGGAAAGGATGAAACGGAGTCGTTTGGAGACGGCGGTTAAAATGACAAGTGAATGGATGTCAAGCTCTGCGAAGATGTCTGCAATAAGCTCGACAGGAAGAGACTGGAAGTGCATGTTTCTAAGCGCTCGCGGCTGGCATTTGACCATGGAGAGAGAGGATGACTCGTCGGGATCGGATGTATATCCTGCCGATCAATTACAATTGTCTGCAGACCCGAATCAAATCTGAATAGACTCACTCTCGTTTCTCGTCCTCGATTAAACTTAAACATTTTTCTCTTAGTCCGACACTGATGGCTCGTTTACTACTCACTTGTACCGCCAACTCAGTTCATCAGCTTACTCTGACGATGGGAGACTCAGACTAGACCACCCTTTGAATCAGACATGTAACCTCCGTCCTGGCTTTGCTGTATCAGGGAGCCTATTATGTCAAGATACATGCTTGATAGGCTCCATTACGGCGCAGAGTATGCCCCTGGAGCTGTGTTCTATTTCTGGCGGGAAATATAACTTCTTCGAAGCTGCCTTGCCTCAAGTTCATTTTACCTGTTTACATACTCTAGACCCTTTCTCCTTTCCCACTCTCTCCCAATGCATCCCTCAGACTCCCCTCCCTCCACTCCCACACGCAGTATCATCCTCTGCCCACCGAGTCCTCTCTTCCTGTCTCCTTCTCTTTCCTCAGGCAAGCTTCGTAGGGAAAGTTGGGTCAGTTCAACTCTGCTTTTCTACCCAGCGTGTTTTCAGATTCGTCTATCAGAATGGATCAGAAAGCCCATACTCTTTCGATGGCTCGCGAATAAGTACTCTCAACGAAAAGGCAACCAGAACTCTGCTCAAATTAACAGTGGCTCGATTGACTGACTGACTGCCTTGCAAGTTTTCACTCTCCCCCGATCCGCGGCAATGGGGTTCTGATTTATCCACCGATCTGGTCGAGGCAGACGATCATATCCACAATCCTGACTTTCAGCTTGACGGATGGAAAGACACCTATGACCTTTCATTCTCGCGGAGAGGAGTGGCCAACCTTGGCTGCCTTAGTTTCCTCATAATTGGATCCATGTTACTTTTGTAAGTTACCCTTCTAATCAAAGATGATTTGAACCCCCCAATCAAGTGTCCTCCTAGCATTGGCTACCCTGTTATTTCCTATTTTCGAAATGAGGGAGTTATGCACTCAGCTTTCAGCCTGGGTGGTACCAATGCCACAGGACAGGTGCGCAGTTAGTAGACGATGGCCAGCGATGCTGTATAACTGACTCCGGTTCAGATTCCATCAATAGGGAATTTTGGCCTCGTGGACGAGGACACGCCCGAAGACGCGCGCTTTACGACTTCAAAGAAGGACGGGACGCGAATGCAACTTGTCTTCTCTGACGAATTTAACACGGATGGACGATCATTTTACCCTGGTGACGATCCTTATTGGGAGGCTGCTGACCTCCACTACTGGGTACGTTCGTGTCATTGACAACTTGTGATCAAATCAGGCGGCCAATCTATTGAAACTACTAGGCTACAAATAACCTAGAGTGGTATGATCCCGCTGCCATTACAACAGTTGATGGAGCGCTAGTCATCACATTCTCCGAAATGCCGACCCACGGATTGAATTATCAAGGAGGTCAGGCCTCATGTGATAGATGTACTTCTCAGCACTAACGTACAATTCACAGGACTCTTATCAACTTGGTAAATCCTAAATCCGCGAGCTTCGCTTTTTAGACTGTGGTAATGATTATCACCCAGGAATAAGTTTTGTTTCACGGGAGGGTATGTCGAAGTATCTGCAATGTTACCTGGGATCAACAACGTCGTTGGAATGTGGCCTGCTGTATGGACGATGGGAAACCTTGGTCGAGCGGGGTATGGAGCGAGTCTCGAGGGGATGGTAATTTCTTCTGCTTTGATATCTTCTTCTCTAACAAATTATCAGTGGCCTTACGCGTATGACTCTTGCGATGTCGGCACAGTACCACACCAGGTGTTGAATGGCGTCCCCTACGCTGCGACAATCGATGGAGATCCCAGTTACGATTACGCATTATCGTATCTACCAGGGCAGCGACTATCTCGATGCACCTGTCCTGATGATACCACACATCCAGGTCCAAAGCATCCTGACGGAACTTTTGTCGGACGTGCTGCGCCCGAGATTGACGTTTTCGAAGCACAGGTATGCTCGAGGCGTAAAATTTGCCCCTAACGTACCTTATCTCAATGTCCTGGACAGGTCACTGGCGACCCACTCAGGGGACAGGTTTCCCAGTCGGCTCAGTTTGCGGTATATTGTAATTCGTTGTTCGGTTCTGTGTTGCTTTTCTCACTGGCCTATCGTTATCTGCTATCAGCCTTTCAATCGTGCATGGATTTGGCACAACACTTCGGAGAATATGATTGTTCCAAACCCTGAAATCTCTCATCTCAATACATTCATGGGCAGCGCCACGCAGCAAGCAACATCAGTCGTGACTGACACGAGTCAAAAGTGTTATGAACTCAACGATGCATGTTATTCTGTGTATGGGTTCGAGGTGAGTGCAGTTCGGTCTCCAAAAGTGAACTCCTTCTGAGGGACTCTATTTAGTATCAGCCAGGATACGATAACGCGGTACATATGCTTTGAACTTTTGTGACATTGCTTAAATACTGATTAGTATTCCAGTACATCTCCTGGGTGTCAGAGAGTGTAACATCGTGGACATTGAACGTCGCTGGAGTAGGCCCCGACCCGCTTGTAGAGATCTCCGCAAGGGAGATCCCTACAGAACCAATGGTGAGTGAGGTCTGCATGATATAGACGATCTCGCCAGATAGCCAACCTCTTCCCCCTCACATAGTATCTTATCATCAACCTTGGGATGTCACGAAATTTCGGATTTATTGACTTTGAACATCTGACCTTCCCTAATCATCTACGAATCGACTATATTCGCGTCTACCAGCCAACAAATGATATAAACATCGGCTGTAATCCCCCTGGCTTCCCGACAGAGGCCTATATCAACAAGTAAGTGGATTATCTATTGACAGGATCACGTTAATGTAGAATTATCCATATACACTCCCTAGATACATCGAAGCGTACACAAATCCCAACTTGACGACGTGGCAGGGCGATTACGGACAACCTTTTCCAAAGAACTCTTTTATGGAACCTTGCTGATAGGGTCTCTCTACCTATCCTTCTCTTGATATTGAAAGCTGACATTTTGGATCTTGCATCACTCACAATATCTGCATGGACATTATATATATATAAAAGACTGACTCCAGATCACAAAGGACTAGTTCTACCCATAACTAACTTACTCATCTAATTAATATACATCTCTCACAGCGGTCATCCACCCCCTCGCATATCCCGCATTTGGCACCCATTATACTGTTCATACATCAATTACAGCCAACAAACTCCTAGATATCAAAAATTCATGAAATATACAACACTGTACAATAGGATATATGGTGATGTTACAGAGTAGCTTGAATCCATCCTTTCTTGGCAGCATATGCCACAATCTCCCCAGCGCACGCCGGGCCAGCCGACGGTGCGGCAACTACCCGTATTTTCTTCTTACCCCTCCCCTTGGCTTTAGAAGCTGGTACAAAAGTCGAGACGCATGTCCGAAGCCAGTCTTCGATATCGACAAGGGAATCATAGCAGTTTTTTTCTGTAAAAACCGCGGTCTCCGAAGTTGTTCGTGAGGCCACCGGTGCCTTCAGATGCTTGGATTTAAGAAGCTTCACGGCTAGGTGATGAAGCCACTAAAATGCTGGTCAGCGGAACCATTCGCGTAACATTGCTTGAAAAGGACTTGCCATTACGTTTGTGAGAGGCTTGAAGTCCTCCCAATCACCACCATTGTGCATCTTCATCATGCGATAAACGTCAAATTGATAATCGCCTTCGCCCATGAACACCTCTTTTTCCAGTGGAGTCCAGTGAACTGTCTCTCCGCCGTTCCCATCACCAGCATCCATTCTCGAAAGGCCCAGATCGATCAAAGTGGCACGTACACCATGGCTCGGATCGTCCATATACACAAATGAGGGCTTTCCTTTGGGCCGTGCGTTCTGGTTCCGTGCTCGAAGTGGGCTCGCAGCTAGTGTGGGTAAGTCCTTCACCAGTATTTGGCCAAGGTGAAGGTCTCGATGCTAATAGACACACAATCTTAATTAACATCGAGGCTGCATTAACAGGTCTGAAAGGTTACCTCAAATGACACCAATTGCTCCGCATGTGCGAGAGTTTTAGCCACTTGCCAGAAAATGCTGCATGCCTGTCGCCAGCCCACGTTGTTAGAATATATGAACTTGTATGCCTCGAGGTCGGGACCGCCATTAGGAAGGACGATGATGGCGTACATCTGAGACACGAGGAATGTATCTGGAGAAAGCTTGTTATATGCTATGGTACAGGCTGAGGAGGCATTGACGTACCAGGCCTCACGCTCTCGGAGCCTTTGCTATGATGGTATTCATCCCACAAGCGTAATAGAACCTCCGGGTATTTGCCTCGAACAACGTAGGCCTTCAGGAGCTTTACGAAGCCGTCGCTGACCTGGCCCATCGCTTCGGTCACTATAATCTCCTTCAGAACATCCTTCACGTCGGACGGTGCGGGACCGTCGTCGACATCTATTGCTTCTTTAGTCTGTGCGCACGTCCTTGTCCTTGCGTCGGATTGGGCTCTCAAAGGGATGACCTTCAGCACTACATCCCCAATCCCAAAAACCTCAGAATAGCTTGCCTCGCCAATTTTTCTGAACTTGAGGTCGGTAGAAGATCCCCCAAAGGAGTGCACAACAGGATCATAAGGAAAAGATTCAATGAAAGAGGAGAACTCGAAGGGGCCAGAGGTTGATTGACCACATTCTGTTAACAGCGGTTGTAAGTAGCCAGGTATCTCGAGCGCAGGTAAATAGGATGCGGTCAACTCGATAGAGGCGCCGATAGTAGTGAGATCTTCTAAGTCTAGGGATAGATCGAGATCGGTGGAAGTTAACGAGGGTGATGGTGACGGAGGCTTGAAAAGATTTCGTCCACCACGACGTCGTATGGGCGTCAACTGCCGTGTCCGAGCCATGGGCGGGGAAGGGTGATAGTGTGGCGCTGGTTCATGTAAGGGACGATTGCTGGTGGCGATAGACCCCAAAGTACTTCTCTTGATGACATACGGCGCTGAAGGAATGAGAATATCGAAAGATGTGCGTGGTACTTTGCCCATTGAAAGGCATGGCAGAGAAGGCTGTGTGGGGGTAGTTATAGATGATGATTGTGTGGGTCCATTTGAGGTCCGATCAACAGGCGAGCCTGGCGAGGTAACAGCCTCGACTTCTGACTCTGACTCTGAATCAGAGAGGATGGGTATTACAGTACGTCGGCCTAGTCGCGTTGCCCGCTTGGGCTGAGGTGACTCTTCGTCAAGAACAGGCTCCTCTAACAGCTTTGGATTACTTTGATTGATTGGATTAGATTGCACACCTGGTCGCGACACCCTCCTCTCCTGCTGCACTGTCCTCCCTTCATCATCCAAAACGAGGATATCGACATCGACATGTGACGAGAATGGTTTGAGTTTCGAAGGCCTCCCTCGATCAAAACCTTTAGGACCTGACTGCCGTCCAGAAACGGCTGGTGAGCTTGGAGCATTTAGACTAAAAGATGCTAAAGGCGCGCGTGTTCGCGTTCCAGCGGGGCTTTTAGAGATGGGAAGTGCCTTTATTGTTTGTCCATCAAGAAGTGCAACGAGTCGAGCAAGTTTTACATCGCTGGTTGGGCTGGACTGCTTCTTCCTGTTGACATGAACAACTTCCGGAGAAGATGTACCATGCCTAGAGCGTACAGTATGTTCCCGTTTCTTCATTTTGGTTGCAATAGGCGCGCGAGGCATTGGTTCGATGTCATCGAAAATGCTCTGTGTTGTAGTTGGCCTGTCATCGACGTTGATGATACGTTGGCTGCGTTTCCCGTAAGAATATATCTGTTTAGTTCTGGTACTAAGCATGATGGGGGGAAGAAGAGAGAAAGGTAAGTTGAAGAACTTGGAAAAGTCAACCAGACGCGTTGGTCATGTGACCATGATAGTGAAGATTCGCGCCCAAATATTTCTCGACTCGCTATGGCACTTCCAGACAGTCTACGCATTTCCTTTACTCCTCCAGAGCTCGAGCTCATAGCATGTCAGGAACTCGTTGAGATAGTTCCTCTAATTCCGATGGAAAGGACCGCGTTTATCTCGGTACTACTCTCCCTCAACCCTGCTATCTCCTAGCTCAAGATTCTCAGGGCGCATATGGACCCCTCCGGCCGCCTCACAAGGCCATTGTTCCAATATGGATGGCCGTAAACCTCAAAGAAAAGAAGAAATGCCACATCGTCGCACCCCCGTGGCTCAATGTTGGTTCGTCGAATCTTGCACAACCTGAACCGCGACCAATCTTTGCCCTCAAGATTTTCTCCAGGATCGACTGAATAAGGAGACTTCACAGCGAGGCTTTAGCGATCTTCCTTTCCGGTTTACTGAAATATCCAAAGTCCTTCTCGATGTGTATGTATTACTATCGTCTCTTCCGCTATCTTTCCTACAGCAACGATTCCACAGCGCATCCGACGATCTTGAAAATCCTGATAAAATACGTTACTTATTAAAGGACCTTCGAGAAGCTAGACAGGCGAAAAGTCGAGAAGGTCTTCAACATTTAGATCACAGTGAATTGAGTGTACGTTCACTTTCGCTTCCCCTATACGATGAAATTCATCGGCCTTGTACACAGCTTCCCAACCTCTGCTCAATGGAAATCAACGAAATTCGACCGTTCTTTATCCAATCTATGCATCTTATGACCCAACTCCTCCGTGAACCCTCTACATCGTAACACCGCTAGCTTTCTTTTCGACCTTCTCGCTGTGTATTGTATGTACAACTAGTTGCAATTGGACCCTGATTAGAGCACGCTGCGACTCATCCAAAGTGAAAACACATTTGGAGCAAAGAAAGCTACCGTTCTTATAACATGTTAAAAATGTTCATCATTCAGGAAACCAAGCTAGCGCTCTTCTAAATATAGGCCAGGCAGCAACCAAGTAACCAAGGAAAAGGGACGTAATTGAGCAGATCATAGATGAAGCCACAGTGAAAATTAGAACTTATCGTCATCAGAATGCAACAACAAAAAAAAAAACGCCGTATGCCGTGAGCCACCTCACATTTCAATTCAAGCTTCCAATTTCTGGACTAGACGCGCTACGAGATCCTTCAAATCCTGGATTTCCTGGATTATGGCAGCCTCGCTCGACTATGAACTAATTCAGCACCCAGTCAAATGCATGGAAGAAATCCACAGACCTTCTCTGTGTTCGGGAACACCTTGATTAGTTCTTTGAAAGGCACCTTGCTGATCTTTAGACCATTGTGCTCAAACTCGTCAACCTGAGGGTCACGACTTTCGGGGAAATCGGTAGAGCCCTCGTCATCTCCGCGAAGCCACGAATTGAGCCAAGTATGCTTCTGTGTGTGGTGGAATGTTGCTTCGGAAAGAGCAATAACTGTCAGAGGGATGCAGAACAAGAAGCCCATGACATAACGATTTAGCTATTTAAGCCAAAGAATCAGTGACCTTCGGGAATAACCAGGTGCATAATATATAGATGAGCGCACCGTGTTGTAGGTGTCCTCTCTCAGTCTAAACCCAGGTATCGATCTACAGAAAAGATGATTAAATAGAAAGACCCAGCGAGGACTCGATGGAAACATACTCAAAAGGAGCAATGAGGAAGGTCTCCAAGAGGTTGAAAGGTGCGGGGTAGACAAAAGAATCCGGTGCACGGATCATGCCAATAGTCTTAGTCGCAAAGAAAGCTAAATATTGGGCCTCCGCATCCTCGATGACCTAGTTTCAACATCATAAGTCAGTGAATCCAAAACCAATTCGGGTTGTCACGCACGTCTGAATAAGCTGAGGAGAACAACGAGATGAGAACGTTGAGAAGTATGATGGCCGTTACAGCATTCCAACTGTAACAAAATGTCAGCCAGAACGTTTATAAGAAAACATAAATGGTCACTGACAGGTAGTGGAGTGTAAGTCCAGCAACGCTGCACGTCACCTCCCGGTCAGACATCTCGACGAAAATCTCATGTGTTTATCATACCTTGAGGCATATTTTCCGTAATCGGCTGCGCTGTCTTCTCGTCAGTAGATAGACACGAAACATCAAGAGGGACTTACCCCAGCAACGATTGAATTAGTACATTGACAACCTAAAGAACAGGGTGAGACAATCCAACAAGCCTATAATGGTAATGGGACGAACCACAGAAGGGCCTTCGGTCGACCCATCAGCAGCATCCAGCGCGAAAAGTCCTTGTGCAAATCCGAGGGCAAGAACAGATAGAAGCTAACGTTTCCTGAGAACAAAGCGGACCTGTTCTAAAAAAGCAACATACCGCAAAGAAGATTCCAGACTCTTTAAGCATCCTTGCGACACAGATCTGCATGGTTCCGATGTATCTGGTTAATCATAGGTAAGGTGCGAGATGAAGATAAAGCAACAAAAGAAGTCACTTGTGGCCGTCGAAAATCGTTATAAGCTCTAGTTAAAAGTGGAAATAAGGTCAGGTCAAGTCAAGTAATGCAGAACTTACTCATCCTAAGCGTTTGAAATGTCTCGTCAGAATCAATTCTCAAAACAATCAAATTATAAGAGCATACCAAATGAATGGTGCAACTGTACTCAAGACCTGGAAACTTGCGAGCCTCCAGCCTGCGCTCTCTGCATCAGGCACGGTTAGCCCAATCATACGCAAGGCGAAGGCTGCCACCAATATGGTATCAGTGATGAAGGCAACCACATTCCAGAACGACAAGGCACGGAGACTGGAGAAGCGGATAAGCAAGTAGAACTGTGATGAGGTTTAGCATAACAGATCCCGCTTGACCGAAGATCTGACCTTGTGTAGATCTGGAAGGGAATAAGGATTATTGGGCATCACTAATATGTGTGAAATACACACCTTCCATTGCAAACGAGAGGGCCATCACGTAAAGCAAAATCTCCCACGTATCGAAACGCGGGTTGGGGTCACCCAAGCGCTGAAGGGGCTCACGAACTAGAGCCATATTGTGAGATAATATTTCTGAGCTGGCAACGTTACAGGGTCTTTACCTGCTTGCGAATAAACAACCAGGAAGAAGAGCCAGATAGCAATGCGGAATATATTTTGGTACCTGGCGAGCGAGTGTATTCAAAATAACTCTGAGGACTCCGCAAATTAAACCAACCTTGGCACATTCAGTCTTGAAGGATCAAAGTGGCCCCAGAAAGTATGTTCACGGGTCTCAGCGTACGGTACATCTTCATGAGATGCATTAGCAACGAAATGTACAATTTGAATGGGTACTTGCAATCAATATCCTGATTGGCATTGTTCTGCTGAATGAGATCTCCCACCCACAATGCGTTGACAACTTGAGCAAAAATTAATTCGTGCAGGAGGAATCGGAGATTGGAAATACCTTCTTGAGCCTCATTGGAAGATAGAAATATCGTGCTGAATGGCTATTGTAGTAGCACGCATAAAAACTGAGAGCTGAGCATACCAGTGGCTATCAATGGCGATTTCCAAAGCGCTTGTCATGTCGCTCTTCTCGCTATCAATTTGTCTGTGTTGGAAGCGACACGACAGGATAGACCCAAGCCTCTCATGGGGTGCGATGTGCACAACTCTGCGTGCAAGAACTTCGCAGGCGACGGCTACAATACGGTGTGGTAATGACGCGTTATAAACGCGTCAGAGGTATAATTCATGCGCGCACCTCGTCCCATATTTTCGCCGTAATCTGCGGGATTATTATTGGCATCCCACACAAATTCAGCCCTAGCACGAAGAAGGCAGTACGGAAGCTTCAAAGTCACCGTGGGCACATGTCAAAAAAATTTCACTTCGATTGCAACGAGTTTACGCACAGCTTCTAGGAAGTCGCCAGCTGCCGCTTGATAGGCAGAGATAACCTGAGGTGTAATGACCCTGCTGGTGGCGGCATTGATATCGGCAGCATCGACTTCGACTGGCAGCAGGACGAGCGTCAAGGCGCGTAGACGTTTTATGAGTTCTATCAAAAGGAGTGATCTGAGAACTCGAGGAATAGGGGGTTTGGAGAACTTACTCGTTAAAGTGTCTGGCGACGGTTTGACGGATTTGACAGAGACAAGAGAGGCCTGGTCACTCGGTACTTCGAGAGTTGACATGGTAGGTAGAGAACAAGAGCTTGATTGGCCCGCGTAATTTTGTAATGCGCAACTGACGCCGCTGTTGTTGACAAGGGGCATGAATGAACGTCATCGGACGGTGTTGACAATCAGCGCCAAATACACATCTTGTAGTTCGCGCTCACATCCATGCCTGTAAGTTCTTTGCTTGATTTCTTAGGAATTTGACCTACTTTTATCTGTAGGCATATCACTCTGCATTTAATGAGGAGCCCGATGTCCGCCAGGTAGGCAACTTTGCCGTTCTCCCTATCAAGACCAGAATACGCGGTCCTGCACCCCAAGGTGAATTCAGCACGCAACTGCGGAGGTGATTTGGGTCATACCTAACAATGCTTAATCCACAGCGGACCCCTCGCAGCCAGATATCATCGACGAAACACTCGATCTCTTTCGCGCCAACTCTCTCTTCCGAAACTTTGAGATCAAAGGCCCCGCAGACCGCACTCTCATCGTCCTGATCCTCTACGTCTCCGATTGTCTGGCAAAGTTGGGTAGCGCACGGACACCACCGACCCAGATAGAGGCCACGAAGTCCCTGAATACGCTTTCAGTAGAATCGTTTCCCATCCCAGGCGATGCCAACTTTGCCCTGAACGCGCACTACGCACCGCCTGCCAGTCGCGCTGATAGTGGTGAGATCACTTTATAATTTTATTATTTAGTTTTACTGAGTACCTTCTAATTGCAGAATATCTTCGACAATACCTTACTCAGGTTCGGCAGGAACTTGCAGCTCGTTTGGTCGCCAAGCTGTACGCTGATGGTACTGGCAAGCCAAGCAAATGGTGGATGTCTTTTCAAAAGAGGCGGTTCATGAACAGGAGTCTTGGTAACTGAGGTAGAGAGCAGACATAATACAAGCCGATGGTGCGGAAGTGAATGTACATGAGAGAGGAAAAGTGACTATTTGTGCTTCTTCCTGATCGCATTTGGATTTCTCTTGCCAAATCCTATTTGAGGTAAATCTCCATCCATACGACCAGATTTCATGGTTCTGCCCTTGCCACCAGCACCAATGCCAATCATCTCCGGAATCCAATCGGGATCCATCCAACTCCCAACACCCGAAGCGCCCTCTGGGCCACGACTAAGGATGCCCTTCGTCATCTTCGCTTCTTCACGCTCCCGTTTCCCCTCTGCCCGTTTCACGGCCCTCATGTACTCTTGTTGATCTTCTCGTAGTATTAAGTTATCACCAGCTCCCGTCTTGGCAGATCCTGCCTTGGGCGCAGGTATTGAATACTTCGTACCACGAACCCGATATTGAAAGTTTGGTTTGAGATGTACTTGCATCACTGGCGCATCAGCTGAAGCACCTGGCGCTGAGACCGTTACTGACGCTCGTAAGAGAGTCGGGTTTCCGCATGAAGGACAAAACTTCTTCGAGTTGTCCTTGCAGATTCTACAGCAAGATAAGAATTTCCCATGAATACGTGAACCAGATTAGTACTGACTTGAAGCATGCATGGCATCGCAAAACCCAGCTCTTGACTTTCTCTATTCTCTTACCCTCGGTACCAACGAGGTTAAGACCCATTTGCAATAAAACATTTTGCATCGCAAAATCTGCAGTCATGCACCCGGTGTCGATTGGCTTTTCGGCTTTCTTTTTGCCTTTTGATCCTGCATCTGGAAGCATATCGAGTGCCCGGGATTTGTGAAGAGCGACATTGTTGGGTGTGATCCACTCGCCCTCGCCATCATCAGAATCTGAAGGGTCATCAAAGATTGGCTCGGAAGACTCTTGAAGAGGCGGTAGTTGGGTTGTTGGAGGTGTCGAGTCGTCTCTCGAGACTGGATGCAGCTCTACATTCAATGGTTCCAACGGTTCCTCCTCTACCTCGACAGAAGGACCTTCTGAGGTCTCTGCTATGTTGGGTTCAACACTGGGTTCAGTGGAAGGTGATTCTGTTTGATCTTCTTGTGGTAGATCTTCCAGGATGGACGAGATCTCCTCGACTGCTGGTGCCTCAGGAGCTTTTTCGGTTGCCAATGGCTACTATGGCATTTAGTCAGACCTGAATGCCTTGATCGCAAAAAATTGAACTCGCCTGGGAAGGATTTGCAACTTTCTCTGCTTTTTTTGCTTCTTCGTGCAGCGCATAAGTCAACGCTAAAACACTCAGATCGGCATGTGATAAAACATTGTAGTCTCCAGTTTTCTTTGCCCATTGTATGACTATAGAATGTGTTAAAGTGAAACACGAAGTTATCGAAAAATACGTACCGTGAGCCAACGATGGCCCATCTGGGGATTGCACCTTGACATTGACACCAGAAAGTAACCCAAGTTGTTCGAAATGATCTCTCGCTCGCTTGTCCTTTAATTCCGTCAAAACTTGAGGAACGGTGTAATATGTTTCCGCGAGACCTCTGAGAGGAGATAGAGAAAGAAGAGGACCTGCATCAAGGACCAGATTTTTACAGCGTGTCGAGGACATGATGGCTTTTGAGAAATAGAATCGCGATGAGATTTAAAAAAAGTGATGGCACGTGCCCCCCGCTATCGGCCGAGGATGTCATGACCGATTCGATTAACAGTCTGCCTGTTAAAAGCTTTTCTGACTCTCTTCGTTCTCTCTATCCATTATGGCCCCAAAATCGTAAGTTATCCATCTACACGTGTTGATTAATCTCTTGACTTCTGCCAGATTCAACGTAGTTGTTCTTCCTGGAGATGGCATAGGTAAGTCACTCTTGAGACCCTGCACGCGATGTCTAAATTCCAATCGCAGGCCCTGAGGTGGTCGAGCAAGCTACCCGTGTTCTCCAGGTCGTTTCTGAGTTGTCACCTGATTTCACTCTCAGTCTTGAGCCCCATCTGTTTGGAGGATGCGCTATTGATGCCCATGGCGAGCCATTACCGCCCTCTACTTTGAAGGCATGCAAAGAAGCTGATGCTATCCTTATGGGTCAGATCACTATCCAATTTCTATGATTAAACATCTCACACGCTCACAGGATCCATCGGTGGACCAAAATGGGGCGTTGATGCCAAAGTTCGTCCTGAACCAGGTCTCCTTGCCCTTCGCAAGGCTCTCGGTCTCTACGCCAACATCCGTCCCGCAAACCTTGCTTCTGATTCCCTTTTGGACTACTCCCCTCTCCGGCCAGAGGTTGCAAAAGGTGTCGACATAATCGTTGTTCGCGAGCTCATTGGCGGAGCCTACTTCGGAAAGCGCAAAGAGGCAGGCGTCGAACCTGATGTCGACACTGCATGGGACACCACGATCTACAGCGTCTCGGAAATCGAGCGTATCACGCGTGTCGCAGCACAGATTGCC
This sequence comes from Tephrocybe sp. 9980TJB, assembly GCA_018220975.1. NCBI lineage: Eukaryota > Fungi > Basidiomycota > Agaricomycetes > Agaricales > Lyophyllaceae > Tephrocybe > Tephrocybe sp. 9980TJB. Next base: position 1,097,966 of record JABAJU010000002.1, on the reverse strand, counting down.
ATGTCAGCTACCCCTCCTCTTGAGATCCATTCTGTCGACAAGGCAAATGTCCTCGCTAGCTCTAGGCTGTGGCGCAAAGTGGTTACGGAGATCATAACTAAGGAATACCCACAAATTAAACTCCATCATCAGCTTGTCGACTCGGCCGCGATGTTTATAACTCAAGCGCCCCGAAAGCTTAACGGTGTCATTCTCACTGAGAACCTATTCGGCGACATGTACGTCGCCAACAATTTGTCACACCACTAATCGCTAACCGCAATCTAGCCTGTCTGATCAGACCAGCGTCATTCCAGGGTCCCTCGGTCTCCTCCCATCTGCATCCCTTGCGGGTGCACCCTCTACCCCATCTGCCGATTTTAAACCCACTTTGGGTCTTTACGAGCCAATCCATGGATCTGCACCCGACATTGCTGGTCAGGGCATCGCAAACCCTATCGGTACCATTCTCAGCGCGGCCATGCTTCTTCGTTATTCCCTTGGCCTCGATAAGCCTGCTAAAGCAATCGAGGCGGCAGTACGAAAGGTTTTGGACTCGCCTGACCTTGGAGGCCTTGGCCTAAGGACCAAGGATCTGGGCGGACACGTTGGTACTAAAGAGCTTGGTGATCGTATCGTGGACTCTCTCAGAACCCTCCTGTGAAATAGCACAGAGGAAGAACTTGAATGGTTAGATGCAATGTACTGTAGAGATAATTAGAATACTGTAAGCAATGCTCTTTTTTTATTCCGATTCACACAAATTGAACTTGTCAAATCGGAAACCATTTCTAATACATACTTTTTATTCAACTCTTCACAAATTATTGGTGAACTTGCGGCTTGAACGCAAAGGAGATCCGTACTTATCATCTCGTTGAATATCAATTAAAAACTTACTAATAAACCCATGGACAGAACTTTGAAGAGCTTTGAAGTCGGAAGTGGTTCAAGATCGAACATATCCCCAGGATTAGGTTCAGAGCAAAGCCTGCCTTCGGAGTCCGGACCGGATAGCTGGTCAATCTCTTCAGGTTGCCGCCGCACGCAAGTGTGAACACGTGAAAGACCTGATCCGCGCGATAGCCGTAGCGAGCCGCATGATGTGAAGGGAGCTTTTCTGAACCAACGTACAGCATGTACCCTAGGATGGGGAATGGTGGCTACTGTTGCCACTGAGCCGAAATATCTGTCTGCAACTCGGACGCCGCGAGTTTGCTAGAGTGTGAGCTCGAGTTGGGGCGAGTTTGTTCTCGCGCACCATATATAGTATGAATAATTTGATACGCAATGAATCCCTCACCAGTGCGCTTGCGCGCAATTTGTACATAAGCCTTTCGCCTTAAATTCTTCTGTGTATACGAGAGTTTTAAGTATTAGAGTGAGCTAGTTAAGAGGCTTTATACTAATGAAATAGTAGTTGATACATATTGGATTAGGCTTCAGTGGAATCGATCCTCGAGTTCTTCAAAACGTCTAAGAGCAAGAAGTTCTTTGACAGCTACTTCGGGGACCCTACCCTCTATGGCATAATCTTCCTCCTTTGCAACTCCCCACGTCTCTGAGAAGTCTGAAGAATGGTCATTCCAATACAGATATTTTAAGATTGGTGCCGTGAGTCTGGCATACTCGCTGAGCGTGCCGTTGACCACAAAAATCTGGATCCACAAGTACAGGATGAAGCGTCAGCACAGTTGCAAGTGTTCATCGGGGAACAAGTCTCCGAAACGCAACAGTTATTGCAAAAAGGTGGATTATATTAGGTCTGATAAATTGGACAGGATTGCACGATTGTTTCCATTTCAAATACGGTTCAGGGCTAAGAAGGGATTGTATAGAAGGTAAATGAGATATCTTGCGAGAAGATAACATAGATAGAGTGTGGAAAGTGGAGAGAGAGGCCACGACGATGGTGGGCGCGTTGAAGGAAACACGAAGGCAAGTCAGAATATGGTAATGGAACTCGTGAGTTTGACGAGTGACAACAAGTTGGCCAACTCGTACCTGACTAACGAGCCGAGTTCCGAGTCAACTCAACTTGGCGGCAACACTAATAATATTGGTGGACACTGAAACGCTGAACCATATAACACAGCACTAACACAGCCTCCTGTACACACTCGTCCACTTGACGTGAGCATATAACTTAACACTGACATTGTTTCTGACGAACATGGACTCTCAAATAACTCTCGTAAACACCTCCCCACCATTTCAGCTAGACTCTAGCAAGAAAAGCCTGCTGAATACCACTTTGACTTCTCAAGGACGTCCTATATACAGCATCTCTACCGTCGTCCATGGAAGTGATGTTACATACGTCAAGGATGCGGCCACCAAGCGGGTTCTGGCCACCATCAGCCATAATACATTTTTACCTGACACGGTGACCTTCGCCGACTACTATGGGGGGAAGGCTATCAGACTCAGCAAGTGGTTGTCTGAAATCAAGTCGCCAGATGCACTGTAAACGGTTTTCGTTTACGTTGAAATCATTTTTATCCTGATGCTCTTTCTGCAATGAAGGCAAGCAGCAGTGATTGAAACGGACCAAGGAAAGTTTATTTGGCGAGTCCATCCTGTCCACCGTTTAGCTGTACGTTCATTTGCCCCGGATTCTCTCTAATTACGTGCTGATCGCTTTTCGCCTTCCCCTGTGTTGCCTGCTTACATTGCAGCTATTTAGCGAATCCGATGCTGAAAACCCATTGGCACGCGAAGTCGTCAAAGCGAGATACAATTCTAGTCTCATCATGGAACACGGCACAGAACCCTTTAGGCTACAAATCCTTGTTTCATTCCTTGTCATGGAGCAAAGGCTTCGCGGGACGGAGGCATCCTGGGAAGTAGGTTATGCAGTGGGTCAAACAGTAGGAAAGGTTAATGGGATTAAGAGCTTGTATGCTCCTTGATGCCGATAGCAATGTTGTATGCTGAGAAGAACGACATGCGGGACACTACGTAGTCCTGTAAGCAGATTTGCTACACTTGATATCAGAGAAGACGAGGTCCCAGTTGAGGATCAGAAACTATGTAGTAGTCACCTTAATCTGGAGCTCTTGTGCCTGTTGAGGGTGGGATAAAGTAGACACCAGGCCACTCGATGTGAGGAGCACAGGCTAGCGGCCCGTTACTGTGAAGTGAGCAAATTTAGCTGCATACGGACATGCAGAGCGCCTGAAGGCTGAAGGACAACGCATGGTACCCGACGGCATAGCCACAGTATCATATATAAACTCTGTCCCATCCCTCCGTCTGTATACTGACCTAGACTATATATATATATATATATAGCTTATTCAGTAACTCAGTAAATCTGACACTGAAAACCCTTTTGCATATGAGGTCGTCGAATCAGGATCAACTGCTTGCCTCGTTATGGAGCCTGGTATTGAACCTTTTAGGCTACAGATCCTCGTTTCGTTCTTGGTAATGGAACAAAGGCTTCGCGCGAAAGAAGCCTATTGGAAGGATACAGTAGGCTTCCAAGGCCAGGGATCACTGTGCTTGTGTACAGAAGTCGGGTGCTTAATTATAATGGCAGTGCAAATACACCCAACCATATACCAGGGTTACCTCGTAGCTGAAATTCAAGGTCCATAAGTAAACGTCTATTGTTGTCGATTCGACAAGAATTAAAAACATGGTTTCTTCTAGAACACTGTACAGAAAGTCCTTGATCACAAAACACATCATAAAATTACTGGAATAAAGGCAGGCTTTACTTTGCGAGGACAATGCAAGTCCTCGCAGGGATATATACCTGCACACCATGTGAGCATGTCTGCGGCTGTTAAGGGTACAATAGCCACGCACCTGCAGCCAGTTCTTCCGACCATTCCATTCTGATGGCTCGGTGAAGAACTTGCCATCAAGCTTGATATTGGAGAACCCTCCGAAACTTGGCTCGTCACTACTTAAAACGACATGGTATTCACCAGCCACGTCTACACCGACCCTGTAGTCGGTGTAGCTCGCGGTCGGGTGGAAGTTGAAAATAAACAACAGTTCAGCACGTTCAAAAACGATGACCTTGTCGGTCTCGTGCTTTAGGGAAATGTAGGCCTTAGCGAAGAATGAGTAGTTGCCAACGTCAGATAGTCTTCTTTAACTAACCTGGGGTGCCTCGAGGTACTCGTACTTAGCCGCCAGATGGTTCATTGCCTTGTCAAAGTTATTAAGGTATCGGTAACGAAGAAGTTTGTCGTCGACGACATTCCACTGGCGCCGAGCATAATGGAATGAGTTCTTGTTTCCTTCTCGAGGGAAGTCAAGCCACTGAGAAACCAGTTGAACAATCATTCCAGGAAGGTAGTTAGCCAGTAACATACCTCGGGGTGCCCGAATTCATTGCCTTCAAAATTCAGATAGCCTTCGCCCCCCAATGACTGGGTTAAAAGTCTATAGAACGTTGAAACACAGAATCATTAACCAACTCAGAGGACATACCGGATCATCTTATGAAGCGCTAGTCCTCGAGAAATAACAGGGGTCAATTCAGTGAGATCAGACATATTAGTGTCTTGAGATGATCATGTTAGGTCCAGACAAAAACGAAATAATTTTTTTGAAAAACGTACACATCTCCTTGTCCATGAGCCAGAATGCTATGGTCTTGTCTCCTACAAGTGCTTGATCGTGGCTTTCACAGTACGCGATGCTCTTCTCGCCATGGCGCCTGTTCGTCAGAGTGTGAACAATATTTCCAAGATCCCATTCGCTGTCGGTCTTGTGCTTGAGCAGCTTGATCCACATGTCTGGAACGGCCATCGACAAGCGATAATCAAATCCTACGCCTCCTTTCTCGACAGGAGCACTGAGGAGAGGCATTCCAGATACGTCTTCGGCGATTGTAATAGCGTTCGGATACAGGCGGTGGATTGCATCGTTTGCCTTGTAGGTCATAAATACAACGTTGGAGGGATGTAAAAAGGACTGACCAGCATAAGGTATACGATAGCTTCTATATCAGCAGCATCTCCGAAATATTCGTGATAACCTCCAGAGAACCCTGTTCCAATGCCGTGATGCTTGTACATCATACTTGTTACACCATCGAACCGGAAACCATCGAACTGAAACTCCTCCATGTAGAACCTAAGATTGCTCATCAAAAACCTGAGGACTTCGTGTGAATTGTAATTGAAGAGACGGCTATCCCAAAGGTCGTGACGACCTTTTCCTCCTCCGTGGAAGTACAGATGATCTGTGCCGTCGAATTCGTTTAGGCCATCGAGGACGTTCTTACAGGCATGGGAGTGTACGACGTCCAATAGTACAGTCAGTCCCATGCGATGCGCCGTGTCGATGAGTTCTTTGAGGTCTTCAGGGGTTCCATAACGAGAACTCGCAGCAAAGAAACTTGTCACCTGGTATCCAAAAGCTACATTGATCAGACTACAATCAAGGGCAGAGACATAGGGCATTAAAAATGCTCACATGCATAATATGCGTGTTCCATTATCGCCATAAGCTGTATAACATTGTAGCCAAGATCCTTGATGCGAGGTAGGACGTCGCGGGTGAACTCTTTATATGTGCCTACTCTGCTTTCTGAAGTAGAGATACCAACATGGGCCTCGTATATCCTGACATTAGAAGGCCTCGGGGGTCGTGGATTCTTGAACCTGTATACCTCCGCTGCAGGGGGGTTCCAGAAGCGAGCATCATAGACCGGGGAGACACTTAGGTCTTGTGTGACGCGTCTGATCCAAGTCGGAAGTCGCTCAATGCGCTCTCCAGTTGGAAGAATCATAGAAATCTATGCAATTTTGGTTCATGGGCGTGACGAAAGTTTTGATGACTTCCTCACCTTGACCTTGGAATCATGAGGAATTGCACAAACCCCAGGAGAAGTGGGCGGGATGGTAATTTCCCAGACACCGAAACTGTTCTTCTTCATAGGATGCGAAATCCTGTTCCAGTTGTCTGGTTATACCTTGATGAACTGGCTTATCGCAACATGATAACACGATACGTACTGAAGTCGCCTATCAAGTTGGCCTCGGTCGCGTTGGGCGCCCACTCCCTATAGACGACCTCGCTGTTCTTAGAGACACTGAAGCCAAAATTGAGATATCCTTTAGTAAACTTGTCGTAGCCGCCTTCATCCTGCTCGATCGTGTCCTTCCACTTCCTAAAGACATTGTAACGGTTGACGATGTTAGGAACCTGAGGCTCAAGGTAGCCATCGAGCTCTGTGACTTTTTTAGGGTCCAAGGCAGGGGTGGGCATGGTGTGGGTGTTAGGATGGAAGGGAGATGGTGGAGTGGAGGAAAGAAGTTTTCTCAGTTTTCAGGGGTTGTTCTATCGCGAACAGTACCCAATTGAGGTATGACGTAATAGATAGCATCCATCTCCTGGAACGCGTCGACCGCGTCCACTTCGACTCAATTTACGGAAAATATTGCTAACGGGGCTCTCGCTGCTGGGGCTCATTCGTATAAACGTACTGAACGACGTTAAAATTCGATAAACAAGAAATGCCGACTAAACACCGAGCGTGGCTATGAGTTGCCACATTATTCATATTTATTATAAATCAGTTCATAATCACAAGGTATCAAGGAGCAGGCAAATTAGGTTGAGACGTTTGCGGCATGAATGATCGTCTATGAGGAAGGTCCAAGGGTCAGCACATTGTGACGATATTGCAGCTCCAATCACTTACCGATTCAATACAAGTCCTTTCAATGACCTGACCTCTCGTTTAAACTCTTCCTCTGCGGGACTGGCCGAAGAATTCCCGTTCAAAAAGCCTGCGGCGCTGGATGGAGCTTGGTATGGCATATACATCTGAGTAGTTATATAGCCAGTCAAGTCCGAAAGCCCTTGCAGAGTGTGCTGGCGTGAGGTTGACTTGACCTCTGATCTTTTCGGTAAAGACGTAGCAAGTCGCTTCATCGACTTTGCAACCAGCGAAGGTTCCGCAGGCGCTGGGGATTGGTATTCCCAGCGTGTAATCTTCACGCTTTCTGATACGCCTCCTTCAGGTTCCGTAGGCGAAGACCCTGTGAACATCGAGCAAGTTGAGAGTGTCTCCCAAAGTTTTTGCTAGGAGATGAATCTAAATTAGCCATTCCACCATTATCGTGTTGATGAGTGTGCGCACTTCATATTTTTGTCCTTCCTCGGTCACCAACCACGGAATTTGACCCTCCATATATCGAAATAGGTCCTCAGTTGTTGGTTTTGACCCGTCACCTTCCTTTCCTTTACCAAAGCTCTCCAATGCACATCGAAGGAGAGTTATTGGAGGAACATTCGGCATGTCAAAATCTTGTCCAAGTAATTCAATGAGATCAGGGAGTGTATGACAAGCCTGGAAGGCTCGAGATTCTCCACTAGGGTCCGGTGAAGGAAGAGTAGAATACGTTTCTCTATTTGCTTCTTTTAAGGATGCAAGAGACTCGTTGAATCTTCCGAGTAAAGAGAAGTGATGGCTCCTGAGTGTCCGACGCGCCAATGCAGTCTGAGTGATGCGGGGGAGAAGGAAACGCTGCCTCCAGAGTGAGGCAAAATCAACACAGAAACGGGTGAAATACATACGTAGTATATAAAGATGAGCGCAGCAGACCCCCCAGCAATCCAGGAAAAGACGCGAGCAAGGCCAAGAAGAAGTGTAGGAAGGCGTGAGGGCGGAGGGTGGGGATAGGTCCTTGGAGGGACGGCAGGTCGTTGTATGGGCTTGAATATCCCACTGAATACAAGTTACATGAGAACAGAGTCAAACTACTTACAAGTTCACGTATTAGGGTGTCGACCTCTACTTCATTCAAACCTTTTTCTAAAAGGAACTGTCTTTTCGCCAATGCATCCTGACGGCTTATTTGCGGCGATTGAAGGAATCCACGAGCACGAGATAGCAGCTCCGATCGGTCTGGTGTGGTAACAGACTCTGGGGATTCGACAGTGCTTTCGTTCGAGGATTGGGATGATTCATTTGGCTTTCCCGACGATGACGTTGCCAAAGGACTGCTTTCAGGAGGCTTCACTTCCGACATATTAGGCGAGTCGAACAACCCTTAGAGTAGATGGTGGAAAGGAGTAGAGAGGAGGAGCGAAGTAACTGTGATTCTGAATATTTGCCGGTCTGAGATCGGACCGGCGCTAAATTCGTCCGTTATGGGTTAAATAACGCCCTAGTCAACATCGTCGATATCTGCTGGCGCATCTTATGTCTACTAACATGTATGTAAAATCCGCGTGGATAGATAAAGAGAGACAATGGATGGTTTGTTGATTGACTCAAGCAAGTTAGGAACTTGCTGGCACTTAATCATCATTGGCATTGACTACCTCTTCATAGAAAGAGATATGTGCACAATCGTCTCAGGAAGGACAGGGATGTCAATAACGCCCAACGTTTGAGGGTGGGCCTATAGTTGCTTGGTACAATTTGGGTAGAATACTAGGATATAGCTACAGGTTCCTGCAATCATCAACAGACTATCAGAATTAGAATGGATCCAAAAACGGACAGGCTGATTAGAACATGTTTGCAAGCTTGCTTGCTGCTTCTCGCGCATCCAGCCTGGGCCGTGTTGGTTGAACACGAACCGACGCGGACATCTGATGAGGTTTGACTTGTGCGAGAGGATCAACGCTGACATGAGGTGATTGTCCATTCATAGCTCGAGAGGGTGAGCTATGAAGCATCGATGCTGAAGCTGGGCGCATGAGTGGATCTACATTAAGGGGGTCACCAGTATGCAATCTGTCGGATGGTGGCGGAGGAGAGTGGAGGGGTTGAGTGGGATGGATGTACATAGATTGGGTCCCGTCGATGTAACGTCCACCTAAAGGTGGCTCATTACTAGAGGATGGTTTCCCAGGGGTTGTAAGGTTCGGGACAGGAGAGGAGGGGCCCGCGCTTTGGGACGGGGCGTCAGGTCGGAAGGAAGAGCCGTCTGGTGGGGGAGAGAAAGTTGGTCGTTGGGATGACAGAGTCTGGGTTGAAGAAATGGAAAGGGAATCCTGATTCTGGTATGGAGGCTGTGCATTGGGATTTTGAGAGGTGGTAGCTTGAGATGAAGATCCTGGGATAGGCCCCTGTGACGGGAAGCTTTGTAAGGGTGGGCGTTGTGGAGGAGGACCAGGCAAAGCCGAGTGTGGAGGAACGTTTGATCGATGGAAGCCATTAACTGGAGGCTCTTGGACACGAGGGCGGTCATTAAAGTCCTCAAGCTTTGGTATAACAGTGGGCTTAGGTACATCGTTTGTAGGAACAAACTTGTTTGCAGCATTACTGACGTCGACTCGAAGAGCTTCAAGTTCGCGTAGAAGCTGTCGTTCATACATAATGGAAGACCTGGCATGTTCAATAAGAGCTGTCGTAATATCGTCATTCGCGTGTCGATTGTGCGTGTCGAGCGCTTTGTGCAAGTTTTGTGAAATGCCCTCCGCTCGCTTGGCCAAAACCTGCTCGTACTTGTTTGCCTGCGGACGGTTGGTTAAAAAATTTCTCAAAGGGACGTTACTGACATAAACAAACCTCTTCCATATCTTCCAATGCATCATCCACTCGCTCTGGCCGAATATTAGAACTGGCCTTCAACCGTTCAATCTGGCGTCGCTTTGAAATTGTAGTCTTGACTGCTTGCTGGTATTCCTCCAGAACCCCTGTCCGCATCTGCAACGTTTCTTTCGCAGACCGTGCATTCATCCCCTGGTATCCTAACGAGTCCCCGATGACAACGCATTCACTAATGGCTTGTGCATGCCCCAAGTCTGCCAAGCTATGCCAGGTGCGGCCAAGTTTCCTGATAGCATTTCCTAATGGAGGGTGGGCCTCAGTGGTTGCGACATTGACGAGTTTGTTTCCCATTTCAATATGCGCCGTTGCAAGAGCTGTGAAGACAGTTAGCCACATAACAAGGCAAACTTGTGGTCTATTACATACATTTTCTTCCAAGAGCAAGCTTATCGACAGCCTTCGCCGTGTCGAAAAACTGCCCTTCCAATTTTGTAAGCTCAAATCGAGCCCGCTGGAGATCCTCATCTTCGTCGGGTGCATTTCGCCGCATCAGGCCAAAACCAGAAGTCGTCTTGCGTCGCGGCCGAGGCGTTGGTTGGTATCCAAAGTCGTTTTCGATAAACGAGCGAAGGTCTTCATCACACATTAGAATTGAATCCTCACAAACCCTAGTAATCCACCGTTGAAGCATGATTTTAACAAGACGATCGTCCTCTTCGTCAGTTGGCGCTGAAGTCTGAGCAAGAGGTAGGGCTGGAATGATGGTCTGGGGGTTGCTATGGATGATTGCTTCGTAGAATTGCTGGAACTCGAGGTACGATCGAGAGACGTTTCGATAAGTAGTGCCCGTAAAATTAGACAGGTTGGTCTTTCACTTGTTGAGTTGAGAATAAGAGGGCAGCTATCGTAAACCCACCTGCGCGTCAAGCTTAATCAAAATGTCCCTCCTATTCCTATCCAAACCAGTGATTCTAACCCTGAGATATGGTTCTGCCTTTTCAAACTTTGTCCCATTAGAAGCAACTGTATCTCGAGGAGAAATAAGTCCTGTGTCGGGCTGACCATAAATCCGGGGTTCTTTTCCGTAAAGTCCTGGTGTTGGGCCATCATCAAGAGTCTGTGGGATTGAATGCGACGACGCCCGTCGTAAATTGGGTATGGGAGAATTTGGAGGATGAGGTGTGGTGGGCCATGGAGGTGTGTCGTCGCTACCGTTTGCAAATATGGATGCAGTAGAGTTCAGAGGATCAAACATAGCAAGGCCCGAGTAGATAAAGGTAAAATTTGGAAATGAGAGCAACTGATGTCGAGGAAAGAAATGATTTGGCTGACGACAACACACAGCTGCGCTTGTCAAGTTTCTTTACGTAATACAGTTTTGCAAGTATGCACTATGTACAAAGTCTGTATAAACCACTCCAAAAGTAAGTCCAAAGTCCAGATAGGAAATGCCGTGTAAATGAACGTAGAATATTCAAGTGCTACAGTTAGGGATTGTGATGTTCTTAAGCGTTCGGCTACAATTACCAACATGAGCTCAAAGACTTCAGTTCAACTTTATATTCACTTACTCAGAGTTGAACAGACCCCACCATCCCTGACATTGAAATCAAATAGGTATCGAACTGAAAAATGGACCTGAACCTACCTCTACGCCACCGAATTGGATGTCCTTCCATTTCTCATCAAAGAACTGGGGCCAGAACTAAGTAAAGCACAAATGAGAGAAACATCAATCTGAAATCATACCTCAAAGTAGAAGTATGGAATATTGTTGGAATTCGCCTGACATATGAAAGTGTCTAGGAAAGTCTGGAGGCCAGCTATGGATGCAGTCCCCGCGCCATTGCTCTCGTTCGCAGCATCCGACGAATTCTGAGCGAAGTGTTAGAATGAAGTAATTGCAGGCGATGCGGGAACTTGGACGCTTACGGATGGCCAACCAGTCTCAGCGATATACATTTTAGGCTAATGAAAGATTTCTATGTCAGTTGTGAATTCGTCATCCTCTAAACCATCATACCTTGTTAGGCAAGAGCGCAGCTGGTTGCACGTTTGTTTCCTCAAAGAATGTTGTTACCCATGCCGCCGCTCCGTCTGCTGAAACATTCGCGAACCACGCATGCACATTCGATAGCTTAAGGACGTGTAATGAGAAGATATCGAATAGCAATTTCACCTTGACTTACGCCGTAATCGACAGAGCTGAGGACTTCTGTATTGAAGTAGCTTCCAGCATCTGAGGTGCCTACAGGTATGTTTTTCGGCAGCGACATATTGGCAAGCATGCTGCGCGTATCTTGAATGTAAGCCATAAGGATAGCGGCGCCTAAATATAAGCACTGTAATTTTAGCATGGATGGAACTGAGCCCAACGGACTAAATGGCAGACCTTGGTTACCAATCGGCGAGTTTGGATCAGATGCCCCATTATCAGTAAGATAACTACCAAATCATTCAGCTCCAATTGACAGTAGGATATAAGCATGATCGTACTTGAGCATAAATTCATTGCCAACCGTTAGACCAACAATATGATCGAGTCCGTAAGTCTGAATGGCGTCTTTAAGGGTATCTCGTTGTCGTGTATACGATGCGTCGTCGTTAGGTAAAACATAATTGCCGATGAACACGTTCATATCGACTTTTGTTTGTCTTATCGCTTCGAGCTGAGAAATTTAGCTCAGAACCCGACAGGGGGTGGGTAGACGAGAAAACTCACTACAAGGGCCGTCTGATTACAGTCAGCTCCATACAAACGAACATTTGTTGTAAGTTGAGAGAGGATCTGAAAGGTTCAGCACTTCAGTAAATGTCTACACTCGTTCTACACCCTCTGGTCAATTACTTGCCTGGATATCCTTAATCACATTTTCTACGGGGCATAGTTCAAACGGTGAGCTTCACATCAGGATAAGGGACACACCTAGACTGTTTCCACAGTTGGGCAACTGGGAACCTTCTGGGGTATATGCCATTCCGTAAAACGACTTGTGAAGTCTTGGGTCTTTTGTAAATATACTGGGATCACTAGGGTTGTTATTTCCATCGGGATTTGTGTTTCCAGGACTTGAATTTGGATTAGAGCTTGGATTAGAACTTGGATTTGAAGAGCCAGAAGATGAAGTCAGGTTTTTCGCTTTCTTGTTGTTGGATACCGTGACACCGACGGCTACACCGATGACGATGAGGGCCACCAGAAGCACGATACTTCCAATGATCTATAATAAATGAGATGTGATTAGTGACAGTTTGCGCTGAGGTTTCTGAGTGCCTGACAATGAACTTGCGTCGTCTGCTAGCGCTAGTTGCATCTGAAAGAGGCTTATCTACTGGCATTCCTTGGCTTGGGTCCAAGTTCTCCAGTGACCTGGACATGTTTCTAGAGCCCGAGAGGGTATATAACGGATAGAAAGGGGGACACAACACGCAGCATATGCGTGGCTGATTTATATGGGTCCATAGTGGAGGTGTGTCACTTGGACGGCCTTGACGTTCCCGCTTGCATGCCAAGAACAAGGGAGGGGTATGATGGCATCTTAGTCAGAAGCCCAGCGGAATGATATACACATGGCCAGCCCGCAAGCAACTTCGGAGATTACAGAAATAGTAAAGGCATCATAGAGCCGAGTATGTGTACATACTTACTATGTAGCTAAATAGAAGCAACATGCAAAAATTTCGTTGATTTAGTGCAGCACCGCCACAAAATATTCTAGAATAACTACTCTTCTAAGTGTAAGCTGTACAATCATGCTTGCGTCCAGAATATGGTCACCTTGCATACATACACTGGGTATACAAGTGGAATAAGATACAAAATTAAAAGGAATCCCTGGTTGTGAATAAGAGTAATGCAGCTGATGAACCCCTTTCATAAATCATGCTTCTTCTTCCATCCATAACGGCAATATGTGGCCCATCCTCAAAACCTTTGTCCGCAAATACTTGTCTAAATCGTCACCATAAACAGCCTTTCCGCCTATCATTGTCGCACCAGCAACCATGTCGGAGTCATCACTGGGCTCCACAATGTATGGGTTTTGATCCATCGTCGGCGTCTTGGTGACCAGTTCAGGATGCCTCTTTTGCCAGCTTCTCGGCACCATCGGTACACGTTCCACAATTGTCAAGCCTTCCTTCTGTAAGGCTTCAACCTTGTCTGGGTTGTTCGTGAGCACCCGAACACTCTCGCCTTCGCTACCTGCCTCCCCAAGACCCAGATCGCGCAAGATCGCGCCAGCAATCTCGTATCCTCGTTCATCGGCCTGATGTCCTAGCATGAGGTTAGCAGTCACCGTGTCATGACCAAGATCCTGCAAGTTGTACGCTCGAATTTTCGATAGGAGTCCAATGCCACGGCCCTCCTGACGAAGATATACAACCGCGCCACGACCTGGGAGTACTGTAGGCACTCCTCTAGCCTGTGAGGAAGGAACTGTGATGGGGAGTGATATCTGGCGAATTGCCTCATCCAATTGCTCGCCACAGTCGCATCGCATGCTGCCGACCGTCTCTCCTGTGAAGCACTCGGAGTGAATACGGATCAGGGGTGGAGGGATTGCAGCACTGAAGTCAGGTTTTCGAGACGGTGACGGCTCCGATACCCGTTGTGACGTCGCCGAGAGGCGCCCAACGTATGCACCCCTGGTGATGCGGTCCATGTCAGTTTCCCCATCCCAAATAGCGTCAAGGGTTCGCGAACGAATAGGTGGCGCAGACACCGGGCCGGAGGTATCCGAAAGTTGGGCAGAATCGATGACGATGGCGAGATGTTCTTTGTTATCTCGGTTGTTGTGGTATAAGTGGAGGAAAGCAGGTCCGTGTGGGGTGGGTATACGAGTGCGAGCCATGCACTTAACCTCGACGGAGGGAAGGGTAGGAGCGACTGGAACGTCCACTGGTACCGGGGTCCGCTGCTTCGCGTCAGCAAGAGATGGGCGACGCTTTTTGGGAATGGTCGTCTCTTTTTCACAATCGACGGGATCATTCTCCTTTCCATCCTCTGTAGAAGACTCGCGCAAACGCTGTTTCCTGGGGGCCTGGCGACTGACATAAGTGAGTCGCCTGCGCTCGTGCTTAGGTCCCTCTCCGGCAAATCTGGTCCAATCCCAAGAACCTTCATGCTGAGGTAGCATCACACCTGGGAAGAAGTCATGGTGGTAGTGGTTTCGTGTGACATGAGGTCCCGAAGCAGCAGCGGCAGCGATGAGAAGAGGATCTAGAGCAGCATCTCTGCGTGCGAAGGCCTTGGGAGTGGGTTTTGTGGGAGCAGTCAACATGTCGAGGAGAACAGCATCGGAGTGGTCGCAAGGTGCAAAATGTTGCGTAGCGCAGGACATGGAAGGGATGACGAACGGATGAGAAATATTTCTACGGGCCAACGTGGATTTATGTGCACCGGTAATCTGGGTAACTTTTTCATTAGATCATCTCTGATCCCGCGTCCACGTGATACCCCAATATTGCCGACGTGTCACTGCCACTGCCGTCTCGTCCGCAGTCTGCGTTCCCTCAGGGGCCATGGCTTTGCTTCCTTGACAAGCTGGCCATGTACTTTCTTACGCATATTGTACTTTTAACCTTTTCTCTTCTTCGGTACGTATTGTGATTTCCCCATATCTAAGGATACTGACTGACGAATACAGAGTGGGTGCAGAATCTACATCGTCAACTTTTTCACATCTGAACACTTCAATTTCTTTGCCAATCTCGACATCAACGTACAATCAAACAATTATTCCTAACAACACTCACTCTACATATTCGGATTCTCAGACTTCATACCCTCACTCGGGCCACTTTTCCCTCTCGACCCACGCACCGTTCATCACATCTACCCGTCTTACTACCCATTTTTCAAAACCTGCATCCCAGCCTACCTCCACAGCAGCTTCAGGCACTGATACTCAACACCATCATCATTCCCCCCAGTCATTGGGAAGTCATCAAACTCCCATCGCCATTTTTTTCGAAGTTTTCTGTGGTCTTATTGGACTCGGACTCATTTTTGGGATCATACGCTGCATTCGGTCGTACAGTGGAACACCTAAACACGACCGCATTTCAGCTATTATAAACAGACATCGGTTACAGTCTGAAATGGAAGAAAATGCGCGTCATAGACGAATCCTTATGATACAGAACAGGTATTCCATACAGGATCCAGTTCCTCCATATATACCACGTCCTCCGTCTTACACGGATAATCATGCTGCCGATATGAGAGCGTCGCTGCCCAACTTTCACGGCCGCCACCCTGAAAGTCGACCAGGCTCGCCAGCTAGTTCAACGTCTTCGCTTGATTCACTTGAACCAGCGCCAAGCCATACACTTCCGACTGGATGATCATCCACCGATGATCTATCGACTTGTTGATGATGTCACAAATGCTTCTGTTCACTCCTTCATCAAAAGTACGGGGACTCTTTACAGATTGCTTAATCTCGGGAGCTGTATAACTCACTTCTTTTTTTTTTGTAGCTCCCAATGGACATCTCTCACGGACTTTTTGTGGGTTCTAATCTATGGTAGCCCACCTACTACTTATGTTGGCTGCCGGTTTTCTTGGACATTTAGTCTCCCCGGGTGGGTCGAATGAGGTCGCATTGGTTCAGTGGCCCCACCTATTACATGCCGAGATATCTACAATCTGTATAGTAGGATATGAGGGATTTAACAAGCTGGAACCTTTCTATACTTTTTGGATCATATTTAGTGGGTATATAATCGCTTCTCAAAATCCTGTGCCCACTAGATCTTGGAGTTATTTGTTTCTGCCAAGGCCAAGATTGTGCCAGTTTGTCGCAAAAACCTTGGAAGAATGCTGTGATTGTGGAGAAAGCGAAAATGAAGTTGGCCAAGATCACCCATGTAGCGAGCGTTACGCGCTCCCCCACGCGTTGTCGAGGTCTCAGTTGCCTTGTCCAACACTTTCACCATGCCCCCAACCACATCGACTAAGCAGCATAAGCCTCATGTCCCCAAGCCTCCAGACGCATTCCCAGAGGCCATCAGTGCCATCGTTGGTCTCATTGCCATATCTCTTGTCCTCTTTGTCTATCAACGGGCACTGATACCTCTGTATGCCACGGGCCCTACGACCTACCTTCTCAATCCAATATTCGCAGGAACTGTTCTTCTTGCAGCTTCCAATCCCGTCAGCGTGTCGACGTCGCGAAACTGGGTGTATACTTCTATATTGTGTGCAGCTGCACCCAACGCAACGTATTGGGTAGCTGTGTTCACCTCTAGGAAAAAGGACCCTTTCTGGGGACCTGCCATAACCCATGCAACTGTCTTGGCTCCAATCGCATTCCTTCTGGCGACGTCTGTAGTCGAGGCGCAAGTAAGTGTCAAGGCCATTAACGATACTACCTGTCACTCATTTAAAATGTTCTAGTTGACATGGGCACAACGAAAGATGCATATCTCTCGTCCTCCTCTTACTTATCGCATCGTTGCTGCTGGAGTATGCTTTATAGTGGGCAAAACATTGTCGGAACAAGTTTGGGAAAAACAGGCATTCATACATAACATTTCGGAAAGCCACATTGTGAGTCCCTTGTACAGGCTCTTCTGTCTAATTGGCCTCATGCACTATGCAGTTTGTCGGTCTCGCCGCCATTTCATGGTGCCTGGCAGTTTACAAGCACCCTGTTGCGAACCCGAAACGCGCAAAAAATACCTCACTTTCTCCAGTCGTCAGCAAGACCATCATCATCATTGTGTCAGTTGTATCATGGGCCTTGACTTACCCGTTCTTAGACTCTCCGATACTCCCCCATCCTTTACCAGCGCCATACATCCGCCCAAATTCTAACGTAAAAATTCACTCCGCAGTCCAGTCCGCTACTGGACTGATTATCGTAGGAGAGGCTCTACCGCCACCAGAAGATGATACTACGGAAGTCTCCGAAATGCATTCTGTACGCTATCTACGCGCATCACACTCTATTCTTGGAGGAGTCTGGATTGGTTCAAAGGTCAACGTCTTGGAACATAAAGCGCCTCTGCTTGACACCTTTGGAACTGCTTTAGGCGACTCCATCTACAGTGCCTTTGTGCTCCAGGAAGCAGTTCGTCTCGTCGATAGCACAAAGAAAAAGAAAAAGAAAGGTGAAGCTGTCAACGGTCTTGTGATGTAAGCGAGCCTTTTCCATGGTTAAATTTTTGGTGCTAATACTGTGGTAGTGGGCTTGGTGTAGGCACTTCAGCCAGTGCTTTCATTCGTCACAATGTTTCTACAACAATAGTCGAGATTGATCCTGCAGTATACGATGCGGCTAGAACATATTTTGGTTTGCCAGATCCAGGTCCTGGAAAGGTATTCCTGGAAGATGCAAGACAATGGGTGGAAAGA
This sequence comes from Tephrocybe sp. 9980TJB, assembly GCA_018220975.1. Lineage (NCBI taxonomy): Eukaryota > Fungi > Basidiomycota > Agaricomycetes > Agaricales > Lyophyllaceae > Tephrocybe > Tephrocybe sp. 9980TJB. The sequence continues at coordinate 1,080,150 of JABAJU010000002.1, read as the reverse complement.
GAACGTATGCAACTCCAAACTAAAACGGTGGAGGCCATGTACGATTTTGTTGTCCATGATTGCTTTTCTGGAGGTGGTGTACCAGAACATATATTCACTTTGGAGTTTTGGGACAGCCTGAAAACGACTATGAAGCCAGAGGGCGTCGTAGCTGTTGTAAGTGAATTTCAACATGATTTGACTTAGCGTATATTAACGTAAGATGAAAGAATATTGCAGGAGTTCCTAAGAGTGATGCAACAAGGATGGTCCTCGCCACGCTTGAAAAGAGTTTTGCCTCCTGTCGCGCGTTCCACGACCTTTTCATGAAGATCTCTGAGGAGCAATATACAGAGTTCATCAATATCGTAAGTTCTTGGTGTTCATCACCAGGCACCAGGCAGCGTAATGTCATTGAACCATGAATAATTTCAGGTATTCTTCTGCACGACGTCCCCGTTGCCGCTTACATTCCGACAATCGAAAAGCGAGGACTGGCTTGGCTCACCGATGCGCCGCCATGTCTTGGAATCCATTTCAACACGAGAACTAGACCTCGATTTGATAAGGGACGTGGAGAATGTAGAAGAAAATAGCAAATTCATCTTGACGGATGCTCACAACCCTCTCGGAAAGCTCCAGGACGAACAGGGCCTACATCATTGGAAATGTGAGTGTAACTTCCTTCCACAATCATCACAGTGATTGATTTTTCGTTTGATAAGTGATGAGGGATGTCCTTCCTGACAAGCACTGGGAGACTTTCTAGATCAATCCGGAGGACGATATGTCACAACTATGTACTTTAGCGATTTATTTGTATAATTTATAGATTTTCTGGATTTTCTCCTTGAGTTTGACAATGATGTCTTCCACGTTGACTCTTTCCTTTCATTGGAGCATGACCTAGCATGACAAGCACATGTTCTTTGAGCCTGTCCGGTGACCATTTCTGGTCCTCTCTGATGAGATAGGGGTTCATTCACGCCTTCATGTCCGACCACCTTCATCCCTCTGCGTCGTCTTCCTCTTCACCAGGTCGTACACCCATTATATCTAGGCCAACCTGGCCTTGGCAGGTTTCATCTTTGCGTAATAGCGCGTCTACTCCATCAGGGAGCTCTTTGGACAATAGAAACTCGCTTTCGAGCTCACCACGCTCCACCTCGGCAGGTCCACAGTCCAGTTCAACCTCCATTGTATGGCAGCCTGTCGCAAGCTCTAGGGCATCAACTAATTCAAAATCCACTATGGGACTTAATGTACACCGCGGAAACATTCAAGAGGACTCCACACGACAATGGTCGTTCATGGCATGTCTCATTTCCCTTCTCTTTCCCTCATGCTTTGTCTAACAAGCCCAGTGTTTTGAGTGGGTTATTCGCGACGTACACAAGTTGAGAGACTTCGTCGAGGGACTTGACAAGCCGGATATTGAGAACGTCGACTTCGACATCCTCAAGCAGTCACCAATGCTCGGTGATAACAAATTTAAGTTGGAAATTAGTATGTTGACAAACTCTCGACAAGTTTCCTTGAATCAATTCATGTTCCAGCCTTCACGCATTCAGATGGGCCGTCCGACTCCAATATCAAGCCAACTTTGTCGCTCTATATCACATCGTTAATGGTGGACTTTGCGCACGCTGACTATGAGCTATCGACTTCGATGATGACGGCTATAAAGTGTCAAACCGATCGTGTTGGCGAACGCGGCGCTCCGCCCGAATGGGTGTGGGACTTTTGGCAATTGGACTGGGTGTTTCGACAGGAACACGAGGTCTGGGGTGCGTGTCTGGGCAGTGAGATTGACATTGAATCTTACCGGCATCGGCTTCAGAGTGCCCATTACCGCCTCTTTCCGCTTTGCTTGAAAATGTGAAAATCCGCGAGACAGACTCTTTCGTTATATGTGTCCAGATTCATTCTCCATCTGGGCCTTGCTATCCTCAGCAACCCGCCGTCCATTCTGTTCCCAAGGATCTCTTGGATGGGCTCGAAGCCTCTCTAGACAACTCCCGTTAGCACCCTTTCTATCATGGGCTGTGGCAATGTTCTGATTGTTGTCAATTTTCAGACACAGGAGATATTCGTTTCATTTGCCTAGAGAAACAAAACCATAACACAGCACCAGACGCTACTCCACCAACTGGCCAACGCTCATCTTCATCTGCTTCCTATTACTCTCCATTCTCCTCTCGAACCACGGTTCGAAAACGCGTTATTTATGCTCATTCAGATATCCTTATTCGACGCTCGGAGTACTTTGCAACCATGCTTGCATCGTCTTTCTCCGAGAACCCTGCCCACCAACATGGTGAACGAAAGATATATACCATTGTCATTGAAGAAGCGGATTTCGAGACCATATATTGGCTATTAAAGTTTTGTTATACCAACTATCTTATCTTCAAGGAGGAGGATGACCCTCGTGTAGCGATAGATGGGGTAGGAGCTGGATGGAGTGCCAAGTGGTTGCAATCGCGAGGCGGAGAATGGGATTGGAAAACCATCCAGAAGGAGGACAGTGCTACTAATGATACTAGGAGTGTAACAAGTGGCGACAGCCTTCTGTCTATCGCTGATGCTGGGAGGTCTTCAAGTCATTTGGAGACTTTGCCGCACGCACATGGAATCTCTACAAAAGCAGCTTCGACTTCGTCAAGTCCGACAGGTACTCGAAACCCTTCTTCGCCGAAAACCATGACATCGACATCTTCTCGCCCCTTAGCTTCCGCGTCTTCTCCCAGGCGAGGCACTCCATCCTCTGCTGCGCCAACAGGATCTAATATTCCAACTATATCTCGGTCGAAACCGGTACCAATACCATTAACGACGAATACATTTACTTCCACTCGCCCCGGATATCCAGTCTCTCCTCATGCGGGAAGACAACATCCTCTGACTCCTGTGTCTGTGCCTGACCCTCATCCTCACCCCACTCCTTCACCCAGACCAGCATCCGCACTGTCTATCTACCAAGTTGCACATCGTTATGCAATGCCAAGTCTCGCAACACTGGCTTTGGAGCATATGATGTCAACTATCACACCTCAATCTAGCTTTGCCCTATTGCTCGCCTCATCGATATGGGAAGAGTTGCATTCACTCGTTGAAGCAAGTTATTTGTAGATGTACTCCGGAATGACACTAATTCGATACCTGTTTTAGGATTATGTGGTGGAAAAATGGGATGAGGTCTCCATTTCTGAGGAATTTGAGCAATGCTGTCAAGAGGTTGCGGCCGGAGAGTGAGTCCTTAATGATATTACCATGCAACTCTACCTTACGCCAGTCCATCAGATGGGGACAAGAAGGTGGCAAGACCCTCATGAGCATATTCCGTCGCCTTCGCTCCCCAAACGCGTTAAATTGAAACTTGAATTCCATGGTCCAACACCAACCAGCCTATCTCATTTGGATTCTAATGACATAGGAGAACAGGCGTCGTCTTGAATTCGCTGGAAGTTCCCTTGTTGCGGCCAGTTGAATACATATCTGAATTCAACATGCATGATGCAATATCATTTTTGAAAATGTTATGTAAAATAAATAATCGAGAACAGTTAATTAAGTATAGACATACTAGATGCTGCCAACCATGTGGCCGCCAACTTGTTTCGCATTACTTCCTCACAGCGATGATGGGCATCACGGCGTTCCGAATTCGTACCCATCCTAAGCTCCTGCATGGAACTCGTCGTTTCTTGACAACCTCTGTGCAGAATACAAAGTCATTCATCCCCGTCATTGACTTTACGCAATTCCGAGAAGCTCCTGGGCATGCAGAACGGAAAGTCGTAGCTGACGAGATCGTGTCTGCGTTTAAAGAAAGCGGGTTCATTTACTTAGCGGGCCATGGAATACCTGCAGGTAAGCCCTTCGTAGTATGTACGTTGGTGGCGGTCTGATATCTCAGCAGATACGATAAAGAACGTATACTCAAAGGTCGCGTGTTAGCCTGCTTAGTGCTACTACCCCTTCAAATAGCTTACCCAGATGCCCAATCACAGAGTGCACAGTTCTTTGCCCTACCCTCCGAAATCAAGGTATATACACTTCATTTATTCAACTTGCATTACCGACACTTTTTGTAGGATCAACTGGCCTGGGAGGATCCGAGATCCAACCGTGGTTATATGAAAGTTGGACGCGAACGCGTTACACAGTCCGCAGATGCCAACGAAATAGCTAGTCTTCGTGCAAAAGCTCCCGACTACAAAGAAACTATGGAAATCGGACGAGATTGGGATTCTGAGTGGAAGAATCAATGGCCTCAAGAGTCAGATGCACCCAACTTCAAGAGCACCATGTTGGACTTCTATCAGGTGAACTTCATGAGAAACCTTCGTCTATGATATGTAATGAACACTTAATTTATTCAGACTTGTCACAATCTTCATGTCTCCGTTATGCGTTCTGTTGCACTTGGCCTCGACCTTGAAGAGAGTTTTTTCAATAAGAAGATTGACGATCAATGCCACAATCTTCGCCTTCTTTCGTACCCTCTAATTAAAAGAAGTCTACTTGAAAACGAGGGCCAAGCCCGCGCTGGAGCACATTCTGGTTTGTAGATACTTGTCCCTCACAGTTGCCAGAAACCTGTTGAACACTGCCTCACACAGATTATGGGATTCTCACTTTACTCTTCCAAGATTCGGTATTACCATCTGCTGATCCACGGCAATTAAGCAGGCCTGATCGATATGTTTTAGGTTGGTGGCCTCGAAGTCAAGAACCCCCATACGGGTCACTTTACCCCCGCAACGCCTATTGTAAGTGAATTTGTCTTGCTGGAGTTCTCTGTGTGACACTTCTTGCAGCCAGGGACAATTGTCGTAAATGTGGGCGACCTTCTCGCGCGTTGGAGCAACGATGTTTTGCGTTCCACCCTCCATCGAGTCGTCGCACCACCCGCCAAGATTAATGACGCTGAGACTATTACACCTGCGCGCCAATCTATTGCCTTCTTCTGCAATCCAAACTTTAGCGCTGAAGTTGCTTGCCTGCCGAACTGTGGGGCGGAGGCAAAATACCCGCCTATCAACACTGGGGACTACATTGTGGGTCGACTAGCTGCGACAATTTCAAATTAGCATCAAGAATATATGAAAGATAGAACTGAGGTTTACGATATCCAATGGTACCAATTCCAATCTACATCGGATTTCAATAATCGGAAGTCCTCAAATTCGCGCTCAAACACAAATGGTGCCCTCTGGGCGGCAGTCCACCCACACGTTTCAATAGACCCCATCACATAGCGGCCGTATACGCCTTATATTCCTTCTAAGTATATGAGACCACATAATGGTCTTCACCAGGAGCACCTCTTTGAACCAGAGCTTATGTTCTTCAGCATCTTTCTTGTCTCCTCAGGCTGCTTCTTTTACCATATCTGACTTGGCGCTGATATTTGTCCTTCCAGTAGGCCAGAGAGAGGCATCATATTGCCATTGTTGAACCGTGGTGCGTGGACTCGGGACGGCACCTGCAACCGCGAAACATCTGTCAAGGGTGAGGTGACAGTTCTCGTCATACCTTGGAGTGATTTTTCCACGTTCAAATAGCAATTTCCTTGACGAGCCATCCACGTTCTTGAGTTCGATGTTCTCACTGTCTTTCAAAAGCTCCTCGTAAGATTCCTGTATTTTATTTCGAGGAGCCCATCACCAGCCCTTTAGAGCTCGAGGATTAGGATGGGACATTCTTTCTTTATAGGGTAATACTGCTTTGGAATGATGTGCAGCTTACTGAGATATCACTCAATTTATCATGATGTTAATGATAATGTCTCTATTTCTATTACCGTATTCATCGTAAGTTTGTCAATGGTTTATAATAATAGGATGGAACTTGAAGCACATAGCTTACGCGCTCGCTGTTTACGCGGTGCCATGATGCTAGTGACGCTCACGCTGAGAAGTTCGGTGGACAACCAAGATGGATCGAAAAAAGGCGAACAAAGTCAGTCATGTTACCAAATGAACTTAACAAAGCCACAGAAAGAACTTGAATTAAGAATCCTGAATGAGTGAGGAACTGCAGTCAACCTCCAGCCCTCGCTCCTTCAACCGCTCTTCCAGTTGGCTGATCCTCTGGCGAAGCTCCACCTCTGCACGCTCTTTCTGAAAAATCAATTGTTCTTAAAAGGTAAAACATCATGTAGTTTTCCCTCAAAGGCTTCCACTGCATGTAAGTAGTGATATTAATAGTTTTCCAGTTCATCAACAAACTGCTTCCCTTCAGCGCTGATCCAATGCCAACAACCTTCCTTTAGATAAAAGGACAGTTTGGCTTAGACTGAAGCTGAAAATTTGTCACCATCTAGAACACCAGTCATGACAGAGCAAAAGTAATAGCAGGTTTGAGAGATTAAGGTGTACTGTGGTTGAAGTGTGTGGATCGTCCCGGCAAGCAGAAGAGTCATTGTATGATAGATAGAGATAAACAGATGATCTGAAAGTCAAGGTGGAACAGAGAAGGTCCTGGAAATACCCATCTGGGGCCCACAAGACTTGGACTGTGTCCGTGGCCGCAATGCCTTTGATGGAGTTGGAGGAGATCCACGGGCATGAAACTTGGGGTAACCAGACTCGAAGTGGCACAAAGCAAAGAGGACAGTGAACGAGTCTGTCAACTGCGAGGGTTTCGAATGGGTTGCATGTTTTGCTCTAGTTTAAAGAAGTATGGTGCATCGCTGTGGGCGGTATCTTTCACTTCAAGAACAAGAAATCCATACTGTACACAGCTACGGCATTTGAAAAGTTTCAACGAGACTGCTTGGAGTCGCTGAACTTCGGCGAGGGTGTTGTACTGTAGTCCTGGCATCTTCAAGTAAAAGTAGACATGCATCTGTCTTGAATCTAGTTCAGGGGGGATAATATCACGGTTAGGGTTTTGGACGGACATTCCGAGGATGTGGGCAAAGAATGAGCATAAACGCTTCTTGAGAGAGACCCATGTTGGCAGCTAATGAGATAGGCTAATGAGATGGGAGGCTTACTCAACAGAATCGCAGTATTCGATTTTACAAGACAGGGGTAAACCATCATGGTGTTAGATTTTACCTAAATCAATCAATGGACAGACGAATACAAAGCTATTAAATAACAGTCTATACGATTAGGTAGCAATGTTCAAGGTAGTTTTGAGTTGGTCTGACTGAGAAATGCATAAAATGGGGATCATTCTACAGCTTCTTCACTTTTTTCTGAACAAGCCGAGAGTGTGCTGCCCGCCACATGAGACAGATGCCGCTGCCCACGCACCACCCTCTTTGCGCACAACGACTCTAGGAGTTCGGACCTCTTCTTCATCGCAGCCCAGCTCGCCCTGTGTTCCCTGACCCCAGCTGTAGAGAGCGCCGCATTTGGTGACTGCCATGTTGTTATGTGAGCCGCAAGAGATCTGGACGACAGGGTCCTCCATATCAGGAAAGGTAACCAACACAGGCTCAGCGACGAATTCCGGGTCTTCTCGGTCTTTCAATGCCTCATCGTCGTCAGCGATTCCTAACTGGCCAGCGTTGGATCGCCCACAAGCGAAAACCTTGCCGCCGGCCGTACGGAACAGAGTGTGATGATCGCCTCCAACAATCTGTACAACCGCGTCGCCACCAAGTTCCTCTTTGCTAAGCCGCTGGACTTTGGTTGGAAGCTGAACAACGTCATCGTCCGAAGACTCATGACCTGTACCAGCCTGCCCCATGCTATTGAGGCCCCATCCCCAGACATCTCCACTGTCGTCAACAGCAAAAGAATGCCAAGCGCCGGCACCAATTTTTACTGCCTTACGACCGCGCGTCCCAAGCGTGATTTTTTCTGGGACGGTACCATGAATTTTTCGGCGTTCAAGAACCTTGCGTCCAAGTTGCGCCTGTTCTCCGGCTCCCCAAGTAAAAACGTTCCCATGAGTTGTCAAAACAAGAAGGTGATTCGTTCCAGCGGCGATAGCCGAGACTTTTTCTGCATCCCCAGGCTTGTGTGGAAGGTCAAGAATCGAAGTCGGAAGAAATTGATGTTTTAATCCGTTTGCGAAGCCAAGAGAGCCTTCATTTGCCTGCGATGGAACCATGTCAATGAGTGGCTCGCAAAGGCGATATTATCAACTTACTCGAAAAGAACCCCATACCCGCAGGTCACCGCTCGTGCTGACAGCCGCACAAATACTATCACCAGAAGCAACTTGGACTGCGCGGAAATTTTCATCGACCAACGAAGTAAGAGGATGAGGTATGGAGGCGAGTTCGTCAATATCTAAGAAGCTACCGGGATTTTCAGGGTCTGGGACATTGGCTGTGATGCGTCCCAAAGCAGCGTCATCGTTGACTCCACAAGTCCAGATCTAAAGAGGAATAATATGAAAAAAGCACGATGAAAGATAAGAAAGAAATGCTTACGGTTCCCTTCTCATCAATGAACAGGGTGTGGAGGCCACCGCCAGCAATTGACTCGATTCCAGCACCAATTTCTCCAAAAGCGCCCTCTTCAATTTTTTCTTCGACCCAGCGGTTTCGCTTCGGCTTGTCATGCTGTCCCAAATCGTCCGGCCCCGTTCCAAACTGTCCGAAATTTCCCGCGCCCCAGACGAAGAGTTGAAGTCCAGGTCGTTCTGCCACCGGGGCCGAAGGTAACGGGTTGAAATATGGCCGTTGAACAAGTGCCTGTGCTACCGCCGCAAGTTTAAGGCTGCGCTCTTTCTTCAATGGTTGGCCCTCCTTTTTGGAGGCTGGTTTGCGAGATGATCGCGGAGCCTGCACAGGGGGATCGTTTTCAGGCTTTTGAGACGCAGCGGTGCGAGAGCGCTTAGAAGGAGGTGGGGCGGCATGTTCAGGAGAGGCGGCACGTTTTTTAGATGCTGTACTTTTAATGGAACGGTTGGAAGCCGCTTTTTCTAATGGTGAAGGTTCTGCTTTGGAAGCAGGCTTCACAGAAGCAGCTCGCGATGAGCGACGTAGAGCCATATCGCGCTAGATCAAGACCAGCAGTCGTCAAGAGTAAACCGGCGAGCTAAATGCTGTGCACGGGAGGCAGTGGCGGAAGAGAACCAACGAACGGGCAACCCAGAAGGCCACAAGTTAAACAGCGAAAATGTCACGTGAACTACGCGTTATGTACACCTATTGACGTGATGGCAGCTTCCTTGTTCTCAACCCTTGCTTGTAAACGTACTTTCTTTATGATAGAGTCACTCTCTGTCCCACCGGCGATCCTATGATCTCAAACTGTACCCTTAATTATCACAATCGGCTCATCAACCATGAAACATCTATACCTTTTGAACATCTTCAAGCTGGCGAGAATATCTATCAAGATTTGTTGGCACATGCTCAGCCTCAACACAATACGTCGCTTTGATCTTAGTAAGGCAAGCGTAGCTGTCCTAGAGCTTACTTGCTTCTTTTAGACCCTACCCCCGAATAATGAATAACGGTCGCTCCCGCCGATGCAAATTCATGTATGAGGAAGACATTTTGGCGGTATCACATTATTGCGAGCACCGTATTTCTTGGACATTATTAACTTGGTTTTCTCCATCGAAATACTAGGCCCTTTCCGCGACTCATTTTAAGCATCATCTCGAGGTACAGTGATGCATTGTTGGCTGTTCTCTGATTTCGTGGTCAAACTTGGATGGGCTCTTGTTTAAATACGGAGCCTCGGTTCAGACATGTGCATTGTTTCTTGGTGTGAACAAGTTCATCCAAAGGATCTACCTCTTCAGCCGCTTCACGATGTTTATGGAAGTATATGGTGCACTCCTTGCTGGTGTCATACTAAATGCTTGGTGAGTCAAGGGTCTGGCCTGACTCCGCTATCATGCGATGACTGGCCCACATAGGATTTTTGGTCTCATCTGCATATCAGTGTATCGGTACTATGTACACTTTCCCTTTGATAGCATGAACACAAAGCTCTTAGTACGGCCTCTGCCTCTTGAAGTTTCTCTCTCGATGACCTAACGTGCTGTGACAGGTCGCTTGGATGGCGTACGACAATTCCTTTCAAATCGATTCAAGAGCTACTCTCTGATCATTAATATATCTTCAGGCTGCTGCAGTTCTTCAATGCGTGAGTTTTTCTGGGGGGGAACATGATGTAGACCATTCTAAAGGTCCTGTAGCATTATAGTTTCCAAGATGATATATTATTAGTTCGTAACATCATTCGAGGTCCCGGCCAACCTAGACATCGCAATCTGGTAAACTCTTCAATGATGTGCAGTTCTCCTTACTTACGAGTCGGGGAAACCCTAGGGAGTGGTCTTTGTATATGGGGCTTTCGGTAATGCAAGTTCTTCTGCGCCAACCACTGATTCTTATCCCACTGCATAGAGTATTTCAGCATTCAGTGTTCAAATGCATTACGCTTATCGCGCTCACTTACGTTAGCGAATAATCTTTCAAGCTCACTAAACCTTGCAGCTCATTTGATTCCTAGCCAGCAAGAGTCATGCCCTCTTCGGTCTCATAGTGAGGTGATTACACGCGTCTGGTTGGCTTCACTCAAACGGCAGTCCCTGCAGCTGTCACTTGCTTTTCTGCAACTTGGTTAGTCCCAGCCAAACGCAGCTGTGCTGTGTCGATTGCTAATCAACACCCAGAGTTCCGCCTTGCAACCATGTCCGAAGCATTTATCAAGGCACGCCTTTCAAAAATTCCTTCAGCCTCCGTCAGTCGTCTACGTTTCACCAGTTCCCTTCCATCGACTGATTCCAGTTTTTGTACGGCAATGGATCGCCGTGACATGGCTTTCTTTCACCGCCCTGTGCGACATAATCATTGCCATCGTTCAGGTTGTCTATCTTCATCTCCATCGTTCATGTTTCCCCGCGTACATTACCGCTGTCTGAAGTCTAGTTATCATAGCCACCAAGCCGAGAAATAGGACAAATCGGCTCATTAACACCTTGATGTTATACATCATGAGCACTGGTCTGCTGACTAGGTGTGCAGTACACTGACCAAAAATCAAGCCAGCTGAGACGTGCTTACCACTGATTCTGCTCTAGTGTTATCGCTATCATCGAGTTGACTACGGTACTTATGTCTGACCCTATCCATCCGCCATACTAATCTGACACAATCTCAGTTTGCTATTCTAGTGGTGAATTTTCCGCATATCTTTCTTAGCATCGCTCTGGGTGCTAGTACGTGATTAGTACTATCAACTGGCGCCTGACATGAATCTAGCGGTTTTATAATCTATACCATTTTTTTTCTTGCTAAGTACGAGAATTTTCTTTGCCGAAATCATTCAGCTACTTAGATCTCCTATGTTGCACGCACGCCCGATCGAGGTAAGAAAATCCAGCTCAGAACCAACAGTTCTCGGTTTGGGCTTGGACCTCTTCAAGAGCTCAGAGGGCCAAGGCTCTCTTCCGGAATCTGTGTCCAGGCGGAGGGAGAAAAAGATGCAGAAACCAGCGAGCATTGCTAGCACTTTCTAGAGTAATACTAGGCCAACGGAATCTATGGTCTGTAGCTGGCCCACTTTCAGCTGCTTCAACTGAATCTGCCAACAGGATGAAGTCTAATTGTACGGAGACCTGAGCCAAGAAACGCTGTGATGTTAAGATGTTATTTTATAATTTATGGATATCCTACTTGTTTTAAACTGTTACTTATCTTCAACCAATGATAGGTTATATCATAACACGAACGAGACAAGTGTCCTGCATTCCATAGATAAATAAGCTGGGATCAGTTTACTTCAAAGGCCACGAGTATCTATAGATACAAATGGCAATTTCCTGCTGTTAAGAGGCTCCAGATGATGAGCAAGTAAATAACCTGAGGGGCCATGAACAACCCCAAGTACTTCCGTTGCTCTGACTTGGGATTTGAAAGTTTGAGTCGATTGGGACGACGAAATTGGAGGGAAAGACGCATTTTCCTTCCCTCCTCCGTGTCTCGTCAAGGAGCTCGCCAGTCCACCAGCCATCTTCAGGAGTCGTCATCACGGTAATGATGTCACCTGCCTCGAAGTCAAACTCTTCGTCAATCGTAGCCTTATAGTTATATAGAGCTTTTACTGCGATTGTTCAGTATAGGGATACTGCGTGTATCGTAGAACCACTTACCGCAGAACTTTATCGGCAACTTGGACTGTTTAACATCATGGTCTTTTTCTTTGTGTGACAAGCCCTCAAGTGATTCCTGCTGGGGCCCAGAGTAGCTTGGAGGGGGAGTTGAATCGCTGGAAAAAGAGTTGCGTGTTGCAACTCGTGTAACACGAGTAGAAATGCGTGTAAATGCTGCAGAGCGTTTAATGAGGCGTGGGGGATCTGTACTATCATGAACGCTGGCGGGGGCGATCGTCGCGGGCATGAGGCTTCCAGTTCCGTACCTAACAACAAAGTTTTGTACGTCATTGGTCGGTTCCAACTCCTCAAGAGTCGTACGGATACATTCGCAGGACTGTTCTGGGCAATTAATAATGCTTATATTACATTTGCAAGACGATCCCACCGTATCGGCATCGACGCAGACCGTCGATACTGCATTAGCATAGTCCCAGAGCACACCCTTCACGAACTCAATTCGAGATTCTTCCAGGTCCTGGCAAGAGTCGCAAAAATCTTTCCAAGATGCCTCCCACGTTGATCCCATCTTGATGAGCGCCTCCATTGAACTCGAAAGCGCGATTTCATCCGCCTGGGCGATCTCTCGGGCCCTGCTTAAATTAACTTCAGCAAGCTCCAAGTCCGTTCCTTGAACAGTAGCACATTGCTGAATACAAGCCTGGATCTTTGAGTGGTCCTCGTCGATTTTTTCCTGTGCTTTAGCTACGTGAGTTTCATGCACCTGTTTTACTTCAAGCTTCTTTTTGACGGCGTCCTGATTCACGCGCTTATGGGTAGCCTGTTTAGCGTACATGCTCATAGTCTCCGTCTCGCTGAATGATCGGATTGAGGACGCCAACTTGGCGTGGGATGCGGCCTGCTTTTCTGTTTCTAGAAGAAGGCTGCTCAGCGAATTGCGCAGCTCGCTATAGGACGATCGGTCAGTAGATGACTTGAAGGAATATAGGTTTCCGGCGTACCCAATCTCATCTCCCCCAAGGGCGAACTCGGCAAGAGTGGCAAGGCGAGCAGCGTATTGCTCTTCTATCAGTGCCCTAATGGAAATTATTCAGTGAATACTCCCAGGATACTGTTCGCGCTCTATGTACCTCTCAGTCCAAAAGTGCTTTAGTTGATTAGTTGTTTGCATCGCAGTTTCCATGCGCGATAGCAAAGCCTTGAACCCACTGTCTCCCTGGCCCCAGAACGAATTGCAGAAGTCGCGAGGTGCCCCTTCGATAGGCATTTCTGGAGAAGGAGAGCACTCGGACAAGGAGGTATTTGAGCTTTGCATGGAGCGGGGTATGCTATGTAAAAACAAAGGAAGAAATTCAGTGGGCATATGAATCAGAGCGCCCAGCAGCAGTATTTATTAGACAAGATGGCTGTGCTCATGGTTGATACCAGCGTGAGGTAGACAGATGATACTGATAGAATTCAGATACCCATATTTAGAGTGCAACAGTGAAGAAAGATCTGTTACTTTTTCCATCGGGTTATGTGTGTCTTGAGACCACTTGGGTTCAACGACAAGTTTCTATTCATATGGCATCTCTTAGACTTCCTCTGTGTTGTGCGGAGAGGAACGAATCATCCATCTCCGTAAGTCTCCGAGGCGATTGGATTGATGGGTCCATGAAGGATCCAACGATGTCAAAAGGAACTGATGCACAGGTTGGCCTGGGGGCGAAGCAGTGTATGCAGTGCGGAATGAAGAAATGATCACATCAAAGTGACTTGCGATCATATTGAAATGAATGACACTTTACTTTTCTCATCCACTCAGGCTGCACACTGGTTCTCAATGTATGACTAAGAAGAGTCCCACTGTATTTCACGGTTTCATCAGCTTACTCACATTCACTATAAGTGACGACCACTTGACACCGTGGAGGCCTTCAGGCGATATTCTGAACGACCATTGCCATGTCATTGGTAATGCAATCACGTCTACTCCCGCGTCTGGCGGTCAGTACTCGATTCATTTAGAACTACATTGCCAACTCTAAACGTATATAAATAGCGGTCATTACATATCAAAGCTCGTTATAGCCCTTTCCCGCTGCACAATAACTTGACCGACGCTGGGCGTGACGCGCAAGAGTGAGTTAATTTGATGTTACTTGCTACAAATGGGCGCCGACCAGCTTAGATTTACGGTTATAAACCCTGCTACAGGAGAAAGCTTGTGCCAGTGAGCGAACAAGACTTCATGCATCATGCCCCACCAATTTCTTAACCACTCTTAATTGACAGGGTTACTTCCGCCTCGGAGGAGTACGTGAAAGGCGCAATCAACAATGCACGGCTTACATTTGAGTCTGGCGTATGGTCCAAGGCCTCAGCTATTCATCGCTCGAAAGTTCTCTCAAAGCTTGCTCGAGTTCTCGAAGAACGCATCCCAGACTTGATCAAAATGGAAAGTCTTCAAAGTGGACGCGCGGTTCGCGAAATGACTGCCCAGCTTGGCCGCTTGCCTGAATGGCTGTAAGTCATGCGTGATATAAAATATCATGTGTGGATTCTGAATGGTCGCGTATCTAGCGACTATTTTGCGGCTCTGTTGAGGACGCACCAAGGCTATGTCGCTCCTACGCAAGGAAATTTATTAAACTACGTTCAACGTGTACCGCTGGGAGTGGTCGCGCAGATCACTGTGAGCTTTGTCATGGCCGTGCATCCTGTGCAGTGTTTAATCAGACAATATAGCCATTCAACCACCCGCTTTTCATTGCTATTAAGAAGATTGCGCCTGCCCTTGCAGCTGGGAACTCGGTCGTCGTGAAACCATCTGAAGTCTGCTTTTAACTGTCGTATTCAGGTCATCTATTCAACCTACCCTTCCCAGCTGGCGCCCATTACAGTCTTGGAGTTTGCACAGATGGCAGAAGAGGCTGGACGTATGTTTCCCATTTACGCCTTGAATTTAACATTACGAATTCATTCTATCATTTAGTCCCTTCCGGAGTCTTGACTGTACTCCCCGGGCTCGGTCCAACTATTGGAAAAGCAATCATCGGTCACCCCGACATCCGTAAAATTGACGTTACCGTAAGCACATACTCTAGTTCGTATCTCTTGTACCGTTTTACCTGACGCTTCCCAGGCAAGTACTAAAACAGGACGCGCAGTGGGCCAGGTCGCAGGAACGAATATTGCTTCTTTTACCGCAGAATTAGGTGGCAAGGTCAGCCTTCTTTGCGCCACCTTAAAGCACTCCTCAGGTTAACTCGAACAGGCACCGATTCTTATTTTTGATGATGCGGATCTCCCATCAGCGGTTAACGGAGTGGCCTTTGCATCCTTCATTGCGTCTGGTCAAACTTGTGTATCAGGAACAAGGATTATCGTTCAGGATGGCGTTTATGATGCCTTTATTGCTGCCCTGCTCGAAAAGACGGAAAGCATTAAGAACAGAATGGGTAACCGTAAGTTGTATTCATGTCATTCTTGTCCGTAGCAATTGCTCAATCAATCTATATAGCAATACATCCTCGATCGACCATGGGTCCAGTCATATCTGAACATCATTTGCAGCGCATTGAGGCAGTGCTTAGTAGGACGAAGGGCACAATTCTCTGCGGTGGACATCGTCTCACTGGACCGTCTCCTTTGGACGGATTTGATTATACAAGAGGGTCGTTTTTGGCACCGACTATCATTCAAGGTATTGACAGTACGGACGAGGCGTGGCAAGAAGAAGTCTTTGGTCCTGTAATTGTGGTTCGGCGATTCAAGGTATGAATTCCACACGAACTCATCCAGAATTGCTACATTTCATAATCCATGGGCAGGATGTTGAAGAAGGTGTAGCCTTGGCCAACGATTGCAAGTATGGTCTGGGCGCAGGCCTCTGGACTTCAAATCTTTCCCGAGCGCACCGGGTGGCGGCAGATATTCAAGCTGGTTTATGTTGGGTGAATACCCATCACCGAAACGACCCAAGTTCCCCTTGGTACGTGATATCTCTCTCTCGAAAACTCGAGGCTCATAATATCCGCAGGGGCGGTATGAAGGAGAGTGGGATCGGAAGGGAAAATGGAATCGAAGCTTTTGAAGCCTGTGCGTCTTACTTTTCAACTGATTTCAGAATCCAACTTACATACATTTGGGCAGATTCTCAAAGCAAATCTACCATCGTGAACACTTCTACCGTTGAAGAAATGAGGAAAGATGACTGGTTCTCTGATTCCGCGACGCAGCGAAGATATGGGTAAACTATTCTTCTGCTCATTAGTCCTACAAATGTGTGAATAAAGAAATGTTACAAGTGGTATGTACGTGATACAATATAAGATCCTTGAATGTTCGTTCACTGTAGGCATAAATTAAGCTTGGCTAGCTTGGCCACGCTAACCCGTTGTCCTGATGGCTTCCTGTGGTGTCGGTTGCTGAAGCGAGCTGTTAGCACAACTACCTTTTCAGAAGAAATGGCAACAAACCTCTTTATCTTCCACTGGCGGTTCGTCGATGAAGTCTGGAACTTTATTTAGGTCTGCAAGATACGATGGGCCTTCTTCCTCTTCTTCGAGTGCAAGCGCATCAAGTTCTGCACAGAAACACAATATCAAAATCAAGCTTGTTCAGTAACCTGGGGAACATACCAGCTTCAAGATCAGCCTCATCGATTTCGTCTGGTACAGCGTAGGAGCGGCTCAACGTCTCTTGTATCTCATTGGCTTGCTCTATCAAGTCTTCCATTTCGAAATGCATGTTCTATGAAACGTAAACAGAGATATCGCATGTATGATGGTGAAATTCAATACCTCAATCTTGTCAATATCAATCTTTCCGTATTGCTTTCGCATTTCCTTGTTTGCGGTCTGCATCGCATCAAGAGTAGCCATAGTGTTTCTTAGGTTATCGGTGGTCATGGCCGCAGACTCCATATTGAACGTTTGTTGGGCCAGTTGAGCTATCTGCGCCTCGTACATTCGTTTCTGCTTTAGTGTCCGCATTGCTCGTTGTTGCACAGCATCCTAAGGTAATTTGGGTAAAATAATTGAAGTAAAACTTATCCTCATATATCGTACCTTTCCTGGCCCATTGCGAAGCTTTGACATCTGCTCTTTGTACCGTGCTAGCTCAGCATCGAGCTTTCTGACCTTGACCTCAATTGAGGCTACACGGGCATCGGTCTAGAATGAGATTACTATGAATCATGGTGCGATGAACAAGAGACTTACAGATGCGATAGCGTCTTGTAAAGACGGCTTTGGCTTTTTGGCAGCCGAGGTTCCAAAGATACGATTCATGGACAAGTTAGTGCGGATGGAAGCAGTAACAACACGGTCAAACAACGCGGCGCCTTCGCCCTGTCCTTAGCCTGCGATGGCTGCAATGCTCTCCTCACGGTCTCCTTCACCCTCAGGTTCTTCTGTCGCCGACGACCATGGCATGGGACCATCGGCCTCTAGGCCGGGCTCACCTCGAGAGCCGGACACAATTCATCTCGACGACGTTGAATCAGACACTGCTACATGTCTTTGGGAGGACTGTGGTCAAGTTTTCACTCATCTACCGACCTTAATATCTCATATACACGACAGTGAGTCGTCTCTTAGCCCTATATTGATCTCATCTCATCTCTCCCAGCTCATATTGGTGTCCACAAATCCAACTACACATGTGAATGGGCAACCTGTCCGCGTCGTGGACTTCCACAAACTTCCCGTTTTGCGCTTATTTCACACCTACGGTCTCACACTGGAGAAAAACCTTTTGATTGTACCCTTCCTGGTGAGCACCAGCACATACTAGCCTGACCTACTACAACGCTAATCCTTCTGCTAGAATGCGACAAGTCGTTTACGCGCTCCGACGCTCTTGCCAAACATCTACGCCTGCAGCATAACATCGAGCCACCTCCTCCAATCCGAGGCGGCTCTCGAAAACGCAAACGCGCTGACGACCAAACCTCTACAAATGCCTCAGCCTCTACTTCCCATCCTCCACAGTCCGCAGTTGGTCTGGGCGAGAACCCAGGCACGTTCAGCACGTTTTCATTCGAGCCCAGTCCGTACACAGACGAAGGCCCCGACTCAGCACGTCACGCAAATGGTCATCGCACTGGCCCTCATTTACTGAAGCATCGTGCTGGTTCTCCTGACCACAATGGCGTGGACGAGGACGATGGGTATAATTCGACGGGGTCAGACACGCTACCCGAATATCTGGCTCGAGAATACGACCCAGAGACGAAGACGATATTTGGCCGGCCACCAGCGATGATCATGTATATTCTCATGAAGGCGAAACATCGTTATGCCCTAGAGCAACACCAGTCATTGCTTGAAGAACACCGGATTACCAAGGCAGAACTAGAGAAGCAAGTGCACTGCAAGGATGCTGCGCTTGATCAGCTGCTTGGGGCGATGTTTGGGTACCTCCTCGTTCATTCATTGACTCCATCTGCCATCTAATTGAGTCGTTTTGTGCAGGTCACAAGCTGAAGAGTTCATGAAGTATCCGCATATGAACGGCAATGGCACTGGTCGTTAGATCTTAATGTTCTAACGTTACACTAGATTACTGTATATCACCACCACCTTTGCTGATGACCTTTTGTATTGTTTCTATGTATCCATTAATGTTTTTTTCATTGGCTGCTTTACTTCCGTGTAGAACAAAACCACTACTTGATTTGCTATGGTGCAAGGTCTATAGGTATTTATACGTTGTATGAGGTCGGCCAAATTCAAATGTCGGCAACAGAACCAAACGTATTGGTAGACGAATATATATCTTAAGTCCACGTTACGAAAGGAAACCCCTAATAGCACCGCCAACGTTGAGGACGTCAATCCTGAATGTACCGATTAGCTACCTGACACACAATGTAGGCGTCGATGTTGACTTACAGGAATGTATCGTGTCCCCATACACCCCCTAGCTCATAGTAACTGACACTGTCGTTGCCTGCCATCCGCAAAGCATCTGCGACTTCGCGTTGCTGCTCCACTGTGAACAGAATATCGCTCTGCACACCTAGAACAAGCGTTGGGATATTTGCCAGGGGTTTTAGACCCTTAGCAAGGTCAGGGAGGTATGGTGGTGGGTTAAGGGGCGGGGGATGTGACTTGGAGTGCGAAGTTTTGTGGAAATGTGTAGAGGAAGGAGTATCAGAGTCAGAAGATGTCGTCGACTGGAGTTTGAGCTCTTGCAGGGCGGTGTGCGTGAGATCGAAAAGGTCCATTGCTTTAGAAATATAGATGAGGGAGTTGGCGTCATATTTCAGGCAAAATTGCTCTCCCTATAACAGCAAATTATATAAATGAGATCCAAGTCACTTTACAGTTTCAGGGAAGTTGGGACGTACTTGATGATCAAGATAAGTTTCTATAAGAAAATCGGGGCAAAGAGCAGGTATCCGTGTCGTTGAAGGATCTTCAGATGCTAGACGAGGTCGAACTTGTCGCCCGAAACGCTGGTCCCACTCTGGTCCAGACCGGTATGTAATGGTAGCAATTTCTTTGAATAATATTCAGTACTAGCATTGAAACGAGAATTGCAAGGGCCTACGTCGTGCCAATTTCATTCCAGTGTGAGGTGGTAATCCATCGTAGTAGAATCCGTTATTCCAGTTTGGATCTGCCATGAGGACTGGTCGAGAATTAGCTTATCAGCTCAATAACACAAAACTACAAGCACACACCACTTCTTTGTGCATAACGCATAGCAACACTCGATGGACTACTACGCGCTGTTCCACTAATGCTAACGACCTTGCCGACACGATCAGGACGCAACCAAGCAGTTGCGAGACTGGACATAGCACCCATAGAGCATCCAACACTCGCATACAGCTTGTCAATCTTGAGGTGATCCAGAAGGCAATATTGCGCGCGAACCATATCAAATATCGAGAGGATGGGGAAGGTAGTGGCATACGGTTGTCCAGTAGTGGGATTGATCGAGGAGGGTCCTGTTGAGCCGTAGCATCCCCCAATAACGTTCGTACAGATGATGTAGAACTGATCAGTGTCCAGTGCCTTTCCGGGGCCGATGAATTTCTGCCACCACCCTTCAGCAGGGTTCAAAGACGTGGAGGCGGCATGTGATGAGGCAGAGAGACCTGTGTGTAGCAATATGACATTGTCTCTGCGTGGGGAAAGCGTTCCCCATGTCTCGTAAGCAATGTCAAAAGATGGCAGTGGAATTGAGGAGTAGGTCAAGGGTAATGGGCGTGGGTGGTGGTATGTATGGTATGAGGCTGGGTTTGGACGCGCGTAGGTTGGTTCAGGACCAGAATCATTCCCGTTGGAAGCCCCAGTCAATGATGATACTTGTGAATTTTCCTTTAATCTTGACTCCCGAGTCGCGTGGGCCTCAACACATGGAAAATGGGGTGATATGGAGGAGAAAGGGCGGGTCCTTGCCACTCTAGAAAGTCGAGCAGGTGTTCTACGTAGGAAAGGTCTGGATAGATTGAGGAGTCTGGCAGACATGGTGGATGCTGACTACACCTTTCCTAGGCTGCTTAATATTCCAAACTTTTGACAGTGATCATCGTGCCAATGATGGCGTGATGATCCTAACCCTAGAATCAGTCCACGATAGTTTTG
Source organism: Tephrocybe sp. 9980TJB (assembly GCA_018220975.1). Classification (NCBI taxonomy): domain Eukaryota; kingdom Fungi; phylum Basidiomycota; class Agaricomycetes; order Agaricales; family Lyophyllaceae; genus Tephrocybe; species Tephrocybe sp. 9980TJB. The sequence goes on along the minus strand of JABAJU010000002.1, from coordinate 1,059,541 downwards.
TGAACTCTCCCGCCACTTTCCGCTGCATCCACCCTGATATTACTTCGAGCATTCACCTGGCCATCGGATTGTTAGGTTACCTGGTACATGATCAAATAGTCAGATAGGAACCATTTCAATAGATGATTCGATACTGTTAACTACGTAGTTCATTGTTGGACTGAACGTTGACTCTTGAATCAAGTGAGACTATTTAATTTTTATGCTCAGACGCATTTCGTGATCTAATTTTGGCAATGCCCAAGATTGTACCTGCATACTGACCCTTCACCATGACCCTTTCCTCGTATTGTGAACGAGTCTCTCCAGGGGCTAATTCCTGGCCTGCCTACAGTTTGGATGATGGCTTACAAGTGTTGAGACGATATGGCTCCCTCTGGGGAGAATAATGACACCTGGTGAGGGCCGCTCGACCTTGACGGGTACGTGCAAGCATGAGGGGCCTCGCTAAGCAATAATTAATAGTTGGCTGAATAAAATTTCGAGTATATGCCACATGCATGTACTAAACAAATGAACAAATACGCCCACAGGTACGACAATTCGCCTGCATCAGACAGGTCCTAGTTGGAAAGTAAACCAATAGCGTCAGAAAAGGTTGATTGAACCCACCAATTGATCATTCGGACCAAGCCAACTCTTGACGTCTGCATATGCCTTTTCCTGCTCATCCCGATGAATTGCGAGGCATCCGAAGGTAGTGAACGACAGGGGTAACCCGCAGCTATACTCACTGAAAGTGAGGACTTTCAATGAAAATCTCACATATCATACGCATTGTGCATGAGGGAATAGACATCGTTATCGCTGGGCCGGCTATACAACTGCATTACGCTCACACTACAGACTGCTGAAGAGTCTATGAACGCTCACGGCTCCTCACTGGTGAATAGAAACACAAACAGCAAGCCATCTTGTCCCCAGAGACAGTGTCTAGTTTTCAACGGGATTTGATGCCTTCGTAAGGACACCCCATATGCGCATAGCCCCACTGTTGCTCCTCGTGGCTTATTTGTCATCAACTGTGGCAAAATTGGGTATGACCGGGTTGGTGCACAAGCTCATAGAAGTTTACCGAGATGGAACAGAGGATCTGGGATGCACTCGGAGAAGGATTTATGTATATGACCCTATATAAAACCCTGCATAAGTCACTGGTAGATCTATATATGTTCTTTGTTAGCCATTGTCACGCTAAGCAACCTTAGCAGTGACCATAGCCTTCATACCCGCGGGTTTGGGCGGGTTATCACAAGGGTAGGTGGACCTCCACCCGTACCCCCACCCGTGCCCATCCGTACCCATATACCCGTGGCGGGTAGCCATACCCCTTGTCTTTCACTATCCGAAGGTAGCGATCATGGCATTCGCCGAGGTTTCTACATGTTCAGTGAAAAACGGTGAAAGTAGCAGGCTCTAACACACCATGGCCAGCAAATAATAAAGTGAATATGTTCGAGAGCGGATTTATATTAAATCAAGCAAAAGCGGACATAAGGATGATTTCAGGTAGTAGAATGGGAGACGAGCTGATCACTTCTTTTTCTGATAAGTTTTACTTCCCCTCTCCTTCAGAAGAAACAATAAGACGACGAAGGATATTTACTTTTCGAACTTCAAACTGGAAATTGATCCCTTGCTCATTAATCTCCTGGGAGATGCTTCTCATGTCTCAATATTTTGAAGCCTATGAGGTGTATATTAGGGGGTTGCATCTGAAAACACTTTAGTTAAGTATACGGTTTGAAGAGCAGCTTGAGCATCCATTTGGGCCGTAGAAGTTCGGTTAGTCTCGGAAGACAGAGTGATTGCCTCAATAAAACTCAGTTCCTCTTCCTGACTTGAAATTTACTCTCCACGACGCGGGCATCCCAAAACCACATCTGGCTAAAGTCAACAGGGAGAGCCGAAGGGTCGAATTATTAGCGTAAATATTGATCAACATCTCCGAAACTTCCCCCAGCCTTGACCATATACTTGTTAAAAGAGTGAATGGTTACTTGATATTGCTGATCCCATCCCTCTTGCTCGATCATCTCTTGGTATAGAGATGAAGTTGTCTCACGAACTAGCTGATACCTGATTGACCGCAAAGAAAATTAAAGATTGTAGTTGCGAAAAGACCCAACTGCTTACTTTTTTGCGTTGAAAGCAGGCTCAACGATTCTGAGGTGGCGCCTCTATATTTCTCCACTGCTAGAGGCAACACTGTCGCCCCAAAGACTATCGTGAAGTGTCCCAGAAAATACTGCAGTGGTGCTCGTGCACCATGCATAGTAAGTACCTGTCCAAAGTCAGATCCAGAGTCTTCGTCAGATGATGTTTAATCTCGTTGCCCAGTAGTTGACGCAAGACATTGACTGAACAGATAATAAAGCAGCGTTTACCCGAAAGTATAGGAATAATCGAGACAACGTCGTGCGAATGGTTAAAATAGGCTTAACCAGTCACCAGTTTATAGTCTTTCCTTGAATTATTGAATTATATCGTGGACCTATCAGTTTTACGTTCGTCCCACTGCCAAGCGATACCCAGATTTATTGAACAAATACGCGGTAAAATGTCAGCAAGTAGCGAGGGTAGGCGATATCAAGGGCCTGTATCCTGGAACATGACCGAAGGTCTGCGCAGCGAAACCGCCATTAATGTTAACGATCTAAGGCTCATTTTGGATTAGGGTTACCTGTAGGCCACGAGCAACGTGAGTATGCATCCAGAGAAATTGCAGAAACGAGTCCAATTAGAGTAAATGTCCCAGTCGGGTTATGAGATGCCAACGACATGACGAAGAGAGAGGGCATCATCGTTGTGAGAAGTAAGTTGCAAATATTTGTATTTCCAGGGCATGGTGACTAGTGATGGAGGATGTGTGTGCTGGGTTCTTAGTAACTCGAAGGAACTTGTCATGATTTCTGATGAGGAAAGCCTTGGACCTTCCATCTTCACAAGGTTCCGTCAGTGGGTCCAAGGGGACCGCCTTTTAACTAGCTTTCGTTAGGGGCATATAGTTAGATATGGCTTTGTTGTTCTTTTTCTTTGCCTTGACGACAGCAATTAGAAGGTGTTATGCGCAACTCAACTCTGGAAGTTCCCTGCATATCCAAGTCAACTACATAACAAGAACGATCCATCCTGTAAGCCACTTATGCCATAAACGTAAACCCTAGTCCCTCTCCATCCACTTCCATAACACCCCCTGGACCTGTCGGATTCTTGACTCGATGTGCTTTCCTAGCTCGTTTAGCTTCCTTCTTCAGATTTCGCCTGCTCAATGGATTACTGCGTTCCATGTGCTTGAGCACATGCTCATCAGGTAGCGCATCGTAATCAGGTATATCTCGCGCCTTGCGTTGACGTTTAGGCTGGCGAGTTGTGTACGACGGCGCACTCTCCGTTCCAATCATTGGTGCATTTTCTGGATCCGCTATAGAGGGAGAACGGTGACGTTTGCGCGAATTCGTGGGTGTCATTTCCGCATCAATCGTCATTTGTGGTCTACGAGGATGATTAGAAAGAGTTCACGCAGAAAACAGTAACCTTACCCCGCCTCAGCCATCATACTGTCATCGGGGCCTTCTTCAGCATCAAAAAAAACGTCCCCGTCTTCATCGCGATCAGCATCCATTTTCATATCCTCAGATGAACCGCCACCAAATGCCCCGGCGTCGGCGGCACCAAAGAGTCCCGCAAGCTCAAATGGTTTCGAGAATTCGGTTACGATCTGAGCTTGACCAACGTTTTCAGCACCAGGGGCAATCATAGGAGCATCAGATGGGTTAAGATAGGTGGGGACTGGGAGGTATTCAATTAGCTCTGTGCACGATAGTATGGCATGGGAGCATACGTACCAACAGAAGGAATGAGCGAGGGATGGATAGCAGGAGGCTCTGAGAAGTACGGGATCTTTTGGTGGTTCCAGTCTTGTAGTACATGTCGAGCGGCTGAATTAAGGTCAGGCGTCCCCCCCTACAAAACAACAATTTCAACATTGAATTTTGTGTCAAAGCAGGTAAATACAAACCTTCAGAAGCCTACCACTTGTCATTGCCAGCATTGTCAAGAATTCCAGAGGAGAAGTCCATTCTGGGAGATTGTAGATCTTTTGAATAGTGGCAGGGGGTGTCCGTCCCAGGATCTCTTCGACTGAAGTCGTGTTCAGTGATTAGGCCAGGCATGAATGCTGCGTTCACGTACCAACAGCGATGGGATCCTCGACATCTTCAACCTTGGTGACATTCCGGAGCAAGATACTAGTTTTCGACCGGCCCTTCCCGTCATCGAAATCGTCGTCGTCAAAGACAACCCCGGGTGAATCAAGGATTCGCATTCCACGTTCTAATTGGACAGATTGTAGCTCTTTCGTATGTCCTGCCTGTGCTGCGACGGCGCATACCTAGTTTAAAACAAATGTTGAAGCCATGTACAGGGCGGATCTATGTGGAGGCGTACTTTGCTTCGCTTCATGCTGTTGATCAAGCTACTTTTGCCCACATTGGGATATCCAACAACCCCAACAGTGACACTGCCAGTTTTTGGCTTGTAAGCCTTTAACAGTTTGAGGAGTGCCGGAGCGGTGGTCGAGGAGATATTCGTGCGCTGGTGCTGTGAGGCAGATGAAGAGAGAAATGGAAGGGTTGGCGTCGAATGTCTTAGATGTTTCAGCCATTCTTGTGCATTTGGTTTTGGGATAAGATCTATATTTTATATATGAATGCGCCCAGAAGATAAATAGACATCAATGAGCGTACCGATTTTGTTGAGAACAAACACGAGTTTCTTCCCTTCCATTTCTCTTCGCCGAACCTCTTCCTCCACTAGTCGGCTCCTAGTTCCTTCCGGATCTCGGGCATCGAGCACAAGGATAATAATGTCGCTTTGGTCAATGACCTTGTGCAGCGTTTTTAAATAATATTTGCGCAGTTGTTCCTTAGTTTTGTTTGAAGTACTGGATGAGGAAGATGGGTCTTCGGTGAAGGATCCTGAGGCTAGCTCTGCGGCTTGAGCCTGAAGCGCTAAGGTCGATAAGGTGGGTTCGGATGCCATCATACTGTCTGGATCCATGACATGATTTGTGGACACCTAGTAAGTACTGTGTCAATGAACCTATATTTGTGCCATAATGGTTGGATACAGACAGGAACTGCCTTTTGCTTTCCATGATTCCGCACTCTCTCTTTGAGATCGGGGAGACGAGGGATACCAGGATCCTTCTTGAGCTCTATAAAATAACGTTAAAAAGAAGCTCGCGATGACCGAGGCGACTGACTGGATTTGAGTTGTATGGTAGGTTTTTTTGACTCTGTGAGGAGAAGTGTCAGTGAATCTGGCTCAAGGATTAGATGAAATCTTACTTGTTCTCCCCATGGTCATCTTTCTTTTGCAGACGTAGAAGTTTATATACTTTTCAAGCACAAAAGGGTCGTGGTGCGGCCACAAAAATGATTAGCAGTCACGTGGATGGATCCTAAAGCTGGCTGACGACCAAACCCAGGTCGGCCGACATCGTTGGATGCAGAATTTTTATGCTTGCTGTGGAGAACGGGGAAGTTAACGTTGCTGCTAGCTGTAACTCATCTAGACACGGTCATTCTGCAACTATCTCATCTACACATTCATCTCAGGCATTTGGCTCAATTCTCAGCCACTCTTCGGCTGCAACGGGGTCATCGATATCGCAAAGGCAATCCAAGAAACGTGGTAGTCTTAACATTCTGGTAAGAGTTTTTCTTAAAGATGTGACCAGATGACTGTTGTCCCCAACCAACATCACTTGTGCCTAACACGTGTCTCCCGTGTGCCCACAGATATCTTCCTGGATTCATTCTCACAGCTCCTCTCGCCGGCTGCTGCGTGTCAGTGTTCTCCTCACCCATTCACTTAACCACCTCTGACAAGTCTTCTACAGCAACTCAAGGATACCCATGCTAGTGCGAGTGATATGCTTCAAGACGACGAACGGCCCACCAGAAAAGCATTCTCGGAAAATAGAGCAAGCAAACTTCCGTAACTCTTTTCAATGAAATGACAATTAATTATACCGATTGCACAGTTATACCGCTTTATCACGCGATCATTAACGCGTTCTAGGTCGCGTTCACGTTCCCGCACAGGTCGCGACTCGCCTCCACCAGTAGACCCCAACGAACCAGTTCCAAATCTTCCCCCCTCTCAGAACGGTCGAGCTCGAGTAGACACCATGGGCCAGTGTAGCCCCTCCAAACCATCAACACGCATCCAATCCCGTCCTTTATCCTCTACGACCACAGCGACCAACACCACCGTAACTCCTGGAACCCCACGACCGAAGAAACAACCACCCTCCAGTATCTCCGTTACAAAATCGCCATCTATGTCCGAAACACCCAGAGCAAGCTCCGCCACGCGGAAGAAGCTGCACAACCTCTTTGGCATTTCCCTGTCTAGCCCTAAGAAGTCAACTTTTAGCTCCTCGAACCACGCCAGGCCCTCACTAGATCATGCCCCACTGCGAGATGGAAATAACATCGAAGACACCGATGCTACACCCAAACCTCGAAGAACCCATTCTCCCCTGCCCGTTTCCCGATCAGAGAGCCGAAGTCCAACAACTAGGCAACATATTAACCACAATCACAGTACTAGCAGCAGTGCTGGTACATCTTCTGGGTCGTCGCGGCTTCAGAGGTTACTTGCTGGGCAAAAGGCTCCGTTGCATCCCTCAACAGATGTCGTCTCTGCACCCATAATCAGGCGACCGTCCAATTCTTCACATCGCCGGGCTAACAGCGCCAGTAACAGTACAAGCAACCATTCGTCATCTGCACATGATGACTCGACGCAGTCCAGGCATAAAAACACTAACCCAATGGGCCCATCGCCAGTACCTCAATCTTTAAAAAACCGATTACAAGTCGAGAAATCGTCTTCCCTAGGCCATTCCTTCCAGGATAACTCAAATGAATTTGGCTATGGCGGCGGCGGCGTTGATGGCCTGGGAAACTTGAATGGGCACATGAGAATGACGAAAATAGGTCACTCACACGGACATTCGCACCGAGCCACAAAACATGGGAGCTTTGATTTCGAACGACCGGGGTGGGCCACAGCAGCTACCATGCAAAGGTCTGCCAGTGGAGGTACCACAGGCTCAAACGGGACCACGGGGACAAGTTTGAATGGTTGGCCGCGAAACGATGGTGTGAATGGGGGTATCAGGGAGAGTACGATGGGCCCGGGACTAGCGGGAGTCGGTACGCTGCAGAGGGACGTGTCAATAAAGAGAGGGAAGGAGAGGGAAGACATGGTGAATCGTCTTCGCGAGGAGGAATTAAAAAGACGAGCTCAAGGTGCCAAAGAAAGAGTGACCGGGAAAGAATCTAGTCCGAGGAATGGTCAACATACACCTCGTACTCGGTCTCCTGAGGATAATCGCGGGCTAGCCACTGCGAAAACATCTAGCTGGGGAAAGAAGCAGGGAGCCAAAGCTAAGATTACAAGCACTCTCGGCATCTCTCATGGACCCTTCGCTTTTGAGCCCGCCGTCTCTTCCCCAACATGGAGTACTGGGAGTACAGGAAACGGGCATAGTAACAGTAAAGACACGCATGTTTCATGGGCAGGGGAGAAGGGGCGAGATAAAGCACGTCTGAAGGGAGAATTAGAGCGAGATAAAGATAAATGGCAGGACAGAGAAAAAGAGCGACGGTCAAATTCCGCTAACCGTGGGGACCGAGCACCCGTTCCCGTTCCCGTCACCAGCGCGAGCATGGGCCACCGATCAGGTGCTAAAGGTCGTTCTTTGGATCTTGGGCTTGGGCTTGCATGGGCTTCGTCAAGTGTGAGGGAGGATGCTTTGTTGCCTGCGTCCGGTTACTTTGGCCGTTCAGCTAGTGGTTCGTCTTCATTTGGCTCGCGTTCTGTAGGAAGGTCAGCTTCAGGGTCTGCCAATGGCCATGGTGCGATAGAGGAGGAGAGATCTGTTGTTGGAAACCAGATCGCGAGCGTATTTAAGAATGCTCTTGATGATGCCGGTTATAAAGCATTCAAGCGATGTAAGAACCACCCCTTTTCTACCCTTTTATTCATGAGCGCCTGTTTAATATCAACTCCTTCATGAATCTGATTGTTTGCCTTTTGTAGATGTCGATCAGTTTGATGCACATGAAATACCTTTCGATGGACCGACTGGCATCGTGACCCGTGTTGAGCGATTGCTGAAGTCCGCGCCTGGAATCAGCGAAGACCGGAAAAAACAAGTGCTGGACAATTTTGTCCGGGTTGTACTCCAACACGTCTAATCCTCGGGCCATAACGCTATACCCACCGTCTCATTTGGCGAACTATTTTGTACGTGTCTTCACGATTGGAAACTATTCCAAATCATTTGTTTAATCATTTATTCAAAATTCTTTCGCGTGTTGTTTTTTTTTGCTTTTGCTTCTGGGCTCATTTAGATCATCTGTCATTATCCTATACCTGTAGCCATTCATCCCCATTTATGTCTTTACTTACTGACCGTTAACACACATTTACGCATTCTACGCCATTCTACGACACTATTCCATGTTTCACGTCACGCATCTTGCAACGCTATCATCATACTCATGTTGTTCATTTCACTCACGCTTAATGTTTTAATGCTACATGTACCAGGGTTATTGTTAGGATAATTAATGCATGTCCATGTTTTGGAACGGTTTACAGTGTTACATTGGTCGAGAAATTCCATCTAAGATATCTGCGAAGAAAGCCATAGCACAAATGATCCACCTCTGCTCAGGTCGCAGGTCGCAGGGCGCGTAACCGTTCAGCAAGTTTTGCATCCTCCTCTCCGACCGTAACCTTGTCTTTGGATGCGAAATCTGTCACGAGTTCGGCATCTTTCGCAGCCAGGTCGTGTTGTAGTTCGATGTTGGCCTCCTCTGCGGTTTGCTTCAAAAGCAGATCGATCTGATCTTGTGGTGTAGATGTTGCAGTGGTAGATGACATTGCATCCTCCATATATGATGTCTGGACATCGAGATCAGAGAATTGAGCCTCGAACTTATCCATGACAAGAGAAATCTGAAATTCAGGTGAGAAGTCGATAAGGGACGTAACAAGTTATATAGCACACGCACCCGTTCAAGATTCATAGAATCCATCGCTTTATCCATGCCCTTCACCACTGACGACATATTGCCTGTAATTTGGCGCATAGTAACGGCAGTCTCGACCCGACTGGCAACTGCATCTATGCGGCTTGATAACCGGAGAAGATTCAAGGCCTCGCTTTTTTTTCGAATTGCGTTTGAGGCGTATATCCGTGCTCCGTCGTTGTTTCCTTGTTGCAAAGCCTACACACAAACCAATCAGTCAATATTCGCCAGATCAAGCATTCCTTTGGTACCTTCTTCACACGAGCCTTCTCAGCACCCTCATCTTTCTGCGCCTTCTTGGCCTGTTTGCTTAGAGTCTTTGCGGTGAACTATATTTGGTGCAAGTCAGTCACTTGATAGATGCGATGGTCAAGTTGCCAAACCTTGAGCTGAAAGAGAGTTTCTATTCATGATAAGTATAATAGACAGCGAGGCCAACTACTAAACTTACTTTCGAGGTTGCTCATGATAGCAGTGTGAAGAAAGAGTTGATCACAGCCGCAGTGCACTGCTCAAGCGCTTAGTCCTAGTACTAGACCACGTGCATGACGTGATCGCATTTTCGCAAAAGTTTATGCTGTAGCTTAACTTTCACCTCGACGACCACTTGCCGGCAAGGGACGATCTTCAACATATCCATGGGACTTCTGACTTATATCAGGCTCGAATATCTGCTTATTTTCTTCCTTCCTACTGCTGATTTAGCCTTGCAGTTATGTTGCTGTGTTAGGCGCATTTGCTTTCGTCACCCTCTCGCTCGGTGCGTGTTATAGACACCCTCAAGTTCCTCAATTATATGCTCATAATACCTCAGCTAGTGGACTCCTATACGTTTCTGAGCTTATTGAAGAGCACAGCAAGGTAGCAAAAGTCTACGGGCAAAGAGGCATATACGTACGTCGCTATTTGTTTCCAATAGACTGGCTTGATGACTTACTTTTCTAACAGTCTATCATCGCTCTCCACTTCCTATTGTACTTTTTTGACTCCCTTCCGCTTGCACAGACTGCATTCTCGATTGCGTGTCATGTCGTTTACCTGCAAAACTTCTCCGTCACATGGCCGTTGATTTCCTTGACATCCATATCCTTCCTTACCTCGTGCATTTGCGTTGTTGCAGACCACTTTATGTGGTTCTTCTACTTTGCTCGCATAACTCAAGAAGCGAGGCACAATCGCTCATACAGAAACTATTCTGTCGAAGTTCCTGGTTTCACTGAGATCGCGTCTTTCTTTGGCATCTGTGTTTGGCTCGTCCCTTTGTTCCTCTTCTTGAGCCTTAGCGCAAACGATAATGCTCTTCCTCTCGCGTCAGGTACCATTGCTTGGGTCTTGCTTTTCTAGATGAAATACTAATTTTTATTATATTTCAGCCGAACCAGGATCACCAACAAGCAGCTCTTCAAAACAGTTTGTCCAAACCCGTGTCTCGTTATTCCGATCTCTTTTCTCTTTGGAAAGCCTGCCTCTATTGCGGCCAAAGGGAGCACGCAAAGCTGAGGGTATCCTTGCGCCTCAACAAAAGACCTCGCCTGTACCACCTTTTGCCCCTCCTTCACCGACGATGTCTCGTTACACCACCATACCCCCACCACCACGCTCACCATCGCTAGGCAAGACACGAGATATGGAAGGACTGTTATCACCTAGTTCGAGTTTTACTCTCAATAACCCTCCTCGAAGATCACCCATGCGTAGACAAACTAGCAACACTACTGAAACGTTGGGTCTAAGAATCAGGTCTACGAGTCCAATAGATTTTAGTCTCAAAGGGAGTAAGATAGACAAGAATGATTAATGTGGTACTTTTGTAACACTCTGTATGTGTACGTGTTATTGAGTTCAAGTGGTGGTGGCAAACATTTCAGTGACGTACAGCCACCATTCTCGGTTGCTTGCCAAGGCGCAGTACAGATGTATCTCTACTATAGCCACAATCCTCGCGTTCTATATCTCATAACAAGCTCTCACGACGAGCGCCTTGGAAGACCTCAGCGAGGCCTTGTTTTTCGAGTAGGAGACACGCCTACTCAGGCTGTGGTTGAATTTCTACCAAGAAATGAGATCGACCTAACCAATACTGTTCGTCTTACAAATAGAGTGGTGAAAGGATGTCTGGGCCTGATATCTGTGGAAAGCGGTGCGTTTTTTTAAATATGTATATTTGCATCGTATAATTGTTTGCCTTCAAGATATCTTTCTCGCGTTGATCACTAGTGCCACTGAAATTGGAAACACTCGACCGTCAGGATCGAAGCCAGAATCTGTTGCCAAAATTCACGAAGTTTCTTTCTTTTCCATAACATCCTCAACCTGGGACGAATTGACTGCATCTCCTGAGGCGTCATCTGGACTTGATCCTGCTGAAGGAGGTGCAAATAGGGAGTATTCACAGACTTCAACCCCACCTCCAGTATTTGAGCACCCATGTGCGCCTTTAACAAAGATACTATCCTCTGGTACATTCTATTACGCTCTTGAATCACCCTGGGACCTCTCGTCTAGACTCGCGATTCGGTTGACCAGAGATGCTTCACTGGGAAACGCTGGTGCATATGACGACCGTTTTGTTTGGAACGAATACATTGTCAGAAGTTTGCTCGACTTTCGTGATAGGCTAGATCCACACGAAAGGAGAGACCTCGATCTCTGTCAATTTATAGTATGTGACTGCTCGTTTCGTTTTTTGAATTAATTACATGGGCCCCAGGTTCTGGTTATCCAAGGTTATGTCGGTGTTTTTACTATGTCATTACCTGCTCCTCCGACGAATGGAGCGCCCACTATTGCGACCCTTTCGTTAATTTCTCGACTTGGATGGAAACGGGCTGGGACTCGATTCAATACTAGAGGTGTCGATGATGACGGCAATACTGCAAATTTTGTAGAGGTGGGCAGTCTTTATGAACTCCAATTTGGCGGCTTCTCAGATCAGACTGTTAGACTGAGACGGTCTTCAGTACCGATCAACACTGTGTGAGTTATGTACAAGTTCGAGGAAGTGTCCCTCGTATGTATTTCGCTTTGATCAATATATGTTCATTTTATTCAATCGTTCTGGATCTTTATAGTATTCTGGGAGCAGCAAGGGCTGCAAACATTTGGCCAACGGATACAAATAACACGTCCTCATGCCTCTCAACCCGCCTTTGAGCGTCACTTCACCCAATTGATGGATGAATATGGCGCCACCCATGCCGTCAATCTCCTTGGAACGAAGGAGAACGAACAGTCGCTTACGGCCGCATACGGACGGCATTTACAACTTGCTCGAGAGGCCATAGGCGATGACCTTAGCATGACCCAGTATGACTTCCATAGCGCTGTAAAGCTCGGCGGCCATGATAGTGTGATACGTGACTTGAGGTACGCGTATTCTACACGATGGTTCGGTTGCCTGAATCGCCCCCAATAGACGTCTGGAAGCCGTTGTTGACCATGTGGATAAGTTCGGGTTCACGATGTGTAGTGCGGACTTCGACGAAATTATCACGGAGCAAAAAGGTGTCTTTAGAACAAACTGTCTCGATTGGTAGGCACTTCATTCTGTGATGCGACTTAATCTGAACTTGATCTTTCTATGTAGTCTAGACCGCACAAATTTCGTGCAAGACATTGTTTCTCGTACATCACTGGAACAGTATCTTCTTCTGGTTCGACGGGAATGGATACATTCCAATGCCCTCTGGTCATATCATCGTGAATTGTGGGCGGAGAATGGAGATGCGCTTTCTAGGATCTATGCCGGCACTGGTGCTCTTAACACAAGCTATACACGAAGTGGAAAGCGTACTTTAGCAGGTTCGCATTATCATGCGATCCATCGCTTGTTTTTGTTCTGACATAGAAGTCGCACTAGGTGTCTTGTCTGATGCAACGAAAAGCGTGTCTCGTGCATATATCAATAACTTCCAAGACAAAGGCAAACAGGTTGCCATCGATATGTTTTTGGTTTGTAAATCTTTGCCTGTTCAAGAGGGCAGGCACTCATGTATGCTACAGGGGAACCTAAGCAACCAGCGCCCCGTGACCATTTTTGACCCGGTTCACGACTCTGTTCGAGCAGCACTTGATCAAAGGTAGGAATCTTTTATCCTTGGCATCGAAATTTCCCTTGAATCATCCTTAGACTGGGCGAATACTCTACAACAAAGCAGGTCACTATTTACAGTGGCACATGGAATGTGAATGGACGGGTATGCTGATTTATTAAACCGAGACGGTTGTTTTAATTTGTCCCTTAAGCCCCCTTCTGAGTCGCTTTTACCCTGGTTGTTCCCAGGAGAAAGTAAGTTCACAATCCTTTCGGCTCTTCCTGTCACCTTACGCTGTTCCAGACAAAATAGAGTATGCTCTTCTGAAGACCAACCTCAACATCCGGCTTACATTTCAGCAGCCCAGATATATTTATAGTCGGATTCCAAGAGATCGTTCCTCTCACAGCCCAGCAGATCGTTCAAACTGATCCAGAAAAAAGGTTTAACATTACCGCATTCTTTCTTATAAGCTGGTACTGATGTAGTTGATAGGCGAATATGGGAAAAACAGATTTTTGAAACTCTTGACCGCCGCCCGAATAAAAAATGTAACTACGTGTTGCTACGAAGTGAACAGGTAATTTATCCAAGTAATTTATGACTTTTGTCATTTGACAGAATCTCCAGCTCGTTGGAACAGCTCTTATCGTTTTGGTTAAGAGTGACCTTCTTTCAGTGATTCGAAATGTCGAAGCGACGACGCGCAAAGTAGGCCACCCGAACTTTCTGAGTATATTTTGCGTTGATTGTCATACAGACAGGACTGCGGGGTATGTCGGGGAATAAAGGGGCTGTGGGGATCCGCCTGGAATATCATGACAGCAGCTTTTGTTTCTTGACTGCACATCTTGCAGCTGGACATTCTAATGTCGAAGAAAGAAATGCAGACTATCGAACCATTGCAAATGGTTTGCATTTCCAGAGAGGAAAAACTATCCTCAGCCATGAGTAAGCATCGAACAACTGTTCTTTGGTGGTGGATCTAGATTAACGTGTGACATAGCTACGTCATATGGCTTGGGGACATGAACTATCGCATAGATGTGGAGAATCTCACTGTTAGGAGTTTGGCAGAGAGGGACGAATTTGATCCTCTACTTGCTGCTGATCAAGTACGCCTATTTGTGGCATCTGCTACTATTTTTATTTCCTGACTGCATTTATAGCTAAAGCAAGCCATGGATACTGGAGCAGCTTTCTCAGGCTACGCTGAAGGACCGGTCCTCTTCCGACCTACCTACCGGTATGACCTCGGGACTGACGTTTACGATACGAGCGAAAAGCAGCGAATACCAGCGTGGACAGGTTGCGCCTTTTTTTCCAATTGTTATATCCTGAGACTCACCTTTTCCAAGATCGTATCCTGTATCGTGGAGCACAGCTGGAATTATCACTCTACTCAAGGGCTGAAATGCGAGGCTCAGATCACAAACCAGGTACCTTCATCATCTCTTGACGCTGCTTGTCATTGACAAGTAATCAGTATTTGGTATTTTCAATGCCGAGGTTCGCATCATAGACACCGTGAAGAAGCTTGCGCTGTCGCGATTGCTTTTCAGCAGTATTGCTTCTACCGCCACTCCCGTGGAGCAGCTGGATGAAAAGTTAGCTGCGCTTGTCTTCCCGTCCGACATTACAGAACGTAAGAGCCTAAACTTGTGATGCATATCATATCGTTCACGGCTCCTCGTATCTAGTTCCTCCGCCTAGTTCTGATGAGTTTGCGTGGTGGGATGGCCCAGGTAAGGTTTTGATGTAGGATTTATTTTGACAAGGCATGAATAATGTTTTCAAGATTGCCCAGCTGGCCTTCTTCCTCTGCATGAATTCCAGCGTGTCCCCGCTCATTGGAAAGCCAATCCTTTTAACTCTCCTGATGACTCACCTTTGTCTTCATCTCCCACATCATCTGATGAAGAGCTTTATACAGACGCATTGTCTTTGCCAACTCCAATGGCACCAACACAAGTTTCAAGAAAGCCCCCACCTCCCCCACCTCCTCGATCAACGAAACCAAACGCAACCTCATGAAAAGCAATCGTGGCTTTACTATACACCACTTTTACATGTAGAATTATGTACAACTTGCATGGATGTAGATCTGGGCTCAGCATGAAGAGCTACCCAATACATATGCTGTAAGGATAGGCTGCCTAAATCAAACCCTGCTTCTTGAGGTCTTCATAGGTTTTACGGTTATACACATTGCCCTCGTCATCTTCAAGCTCCTCCATCGTTTCTTGCTCAAAGACCTCGTGACGGCCTTCTTGCTTGAGCTTTTCAGCAACTACAGATATGGGTATACTGAGCAACGAGATTGGGAGATAGATATCAAATGGTTCACGTACGTGCAAGCGCATCCTCAATACGAGTAATCTCATGGAAATGCTTGGTGTTCGGCAGACCCAAGGCTCGCATGCCGAAGGCGTGCCGCGATTCCTGTGGAAAGATAGAGCAGTCAGAACTCAAAAGCATGTCCATAATAACTTTTGATGAGCGAACCTGGAAATGTCGATCGAAGTTTTTTCTGTCAGGTATGGTGTTAGGAAAATGAACCATGAAGTCTGTGGCAGCCGTACCTTCCCATGTATACGTGATCAGAGCAAATCTCACAGCGATACTCCACACCAAGACCATGCAGTTTGTAAAGCCAGTACGGGATAGGTTTCCCGTCCCATCCGAGGGGTAACTTGAGGGGATTGTAAATACGCTCCTCCTCTTCCTCTTCCTCTTCCGCACCATTAGCAGCCGCAGGAGGTGGCGCTGGCGGTTTAGCTTGATCTAGTAACTCTTGCTCACGTTCCCTGGCGGTGAGGGAGAACCTTCGTTCAACATTCGACTTCGTATCGTTCAGTGTTGGTGTGAGGGTGGCAAGAAGTGAAGTAGTAAGATGGGTGAGTCTAGCAGAATTCCGGATGCGGACTGACGCCGAAGATTTTGCAACAGTAGAAGCGGGAACGGGAGTGCCGTTAGGGTTCGGAGGTGGTACATCGGAGGCCTCCTGCTTCGCAGCAGCCTTGATGTGCTTCTTGGAGGTTAAGTGTGCATCATAAACGGTTTGCTTAGAATAGTGCTTTTGGCCTTAGATTGATACTGAAATGTGAATGGAAGTCTGTCGCAACTAAGAGAAAGTACGTACATGCTGCACACCAGATTCCCGCCGAGCCATTCCCATTGACCGAAGCCTGCTTATTTTCCTCCCAGCCTGTTATGTCCTCAGCGTCCCAGCGTTTGTTGAAATCATATTCAGTTTCTTGTTGTTGGGTATTGATGTCAACAAGAGGTTGCGTTCGTTTCGCAAATGATAAAAGATATGTGTAGAGATTATGAATGTAGCTGCAGAAATCAGGGTAAATTAAGCAGAAACGCTAAGATGTGCGCCACGTACTTTTCATAGTCTTTTGACAACCGCGTCTCTTTCGGCACTTCGCTATGAATTGGACCAGATTGTGCAGCCAACAGGAGATCAAGGTACTGCAGGTAGCCAGGTCGTTTCCCAATATTCTTCAAATTGCTATATGCCGTATGATGAGCGTAGAGGTCCACATATTTTCCGTAGCCCTCCTCTCCGGAAAACAGCAATGAGATTGCTAAATTGACAGCCGCGTTTTAGTCTCAAAGACACAGATAAAGAAGAAGCACGCACGATCCTCCTCCTCATAATCCTCTTCGTCCTGATTTGGCTCATCAATAAGGGCAGCAATCTCGAGGTCAAAGCCTCCTCCTGGGACAGAATCAGGATACTTGGCGTGGTGCTCTTGGATTTTCACCAACCGCGCGTAAAATTCTGAGAGGTCGTTCTGCTGAGATGAGGCAGAGAGTGCTTCAAGCTCGGACTTCCTCGCGTCCTCGTCCTGGTAAAGGGAGTTTAATGTTACGACCCGAGACTGAATTCGGTCAAGAATTTGTGAAGCCTTGTGCTCCATTTGAAGTTTGGTCTCATGTGTAGGCTGATTGCGAGAGAGCAACGACGACAGGCCGCGTTCAAAACGTTCGAGCTCCTCGTGGTTCTGTCGCTGGAGTTCGATGATTGAGTCCATTGCTGTTGGTTGTTCTCAAGTGATTTGTTGCTTCAAACCAGAATGCTGCCAAATTTAAACTCCGCCACTCTCAAACCAACCAGCTTCTCGAAAATGGCTGGCATCAATCCTGGAGACGATGTAAGGGCTTTTTCTCCTAGTCAGGCTTATAGCTCAACAATTCCCGATAGAAATTGGTATTCGAGTCATCGGAGGCGGTGTCTGTGGTTTCGACGTTTGACGACCTTAATTTGAAGGAAGATTTGCTGCGAGGAATTTATGCTTATAGTACGACTTTTTAGTCAATGGCTGTCGTTGTTTGCTGATTTGGATTGCGAAAAGACTTTGAAAAACCCTCCGCTATCCAGCAGCGAGCAATCTTACCAATTACACAAGGTCGCGATGTTATTGCGCAAGCGCAATCTGGTACTGGTAAAACGGCCACCTTTTCCATTTCTATCCTCCAATCTATCGACGTCACGGTCCGCGAAACCCAGGCTCTTGTTCTGTCCCCAACCCGCGAACTTGCGACCCAAATCCAGTCCGTCGTGCTTGCTTTGGGAGACTACATGAATGTTCAGTGTCATGCTTGCATTGGTGGTACCTCTATCGGTGAGGACATCCGCAAGCTGGAATACGGCCAGCATGTTGTCTCTGGGACACCAGGACGCGTCTTCGACATGATCAGGAGAAGAAGTTTGCGTACGCGAAACATCAAAATGCTCGTTCTCGATGAGGCGGACGAGTTGTTGAACAAGGGCTTCAAGGATCAAATCTACGACGTGTACCGTTACCTCCCTCCCGCGACTCAGGTCGTACTTCTCAGCGCCACTTTGCCATACGATGTTTTGGAAATGACAACTAAATTCATGACCGACCCTATCCGTATTCTTGTCAAACGTGATGAGTTGACTTTGGAGGGTATCAAGCAGTTCTTCGTTGCGGTTGAGAAGGAGGATTGGAAGTTTGACACGCTCTGTGATCTTTACGACACGCTCACCATTACACAAGCCGTCATCTTTTGCAACACCAGACGAAAGGTACGAATTAGTCATGACTTGAATGTTTTCTACCTGACCTAAAAACTCTTCCTACAGGTGGACTGGTTAACAGAAAAGATGCGCGCGTCGAACTTCACTGTTTCGTCAATGCATGGTGAGATGGTGCAGAAGGAACGTGATGCAATTATGGCCGAGTTTCGTGGCGGAACCTCGTAAGCAAAATATGTCTCCACATGTACTGGCTCTAACGAGTAATTCGCAGACGTGTACTTATCACTACCGACGTTTGGGCGCGTGGTATCGATGTGCAGCAAGTTTCTCTTGTCATTAACTATGACCTTCCTGCGTGCGTTTCACACCTTCAATGTATTCGTCACAATTGACCTTGGCTACAGAAATCGTGAAAATTATATTCACCGTATCGGTCGTTCGGGTCGCTTTGGAAGAAAGGGTGTTGCTATTAACGTACGTGACCCTTGTCTTTGTGAAACACATTCACTCAGGGTTACATGTGCAGTTTGTGACTGTCGATGATGTTCGCATCCTACGTGACATCGGTTAGTTTATTACACTGGATTACCGGAAGTAATATGTAACTGATCGTAAAATTTGAACAGAACAATTCTATAGCACGCAAATTGTACGTAAAATTTTTCTCTTTAATCGGAATGTGTGACTGACTTGTCGGTTTACAGGACGAAATGCCTGTCAATGCTGCCGAGTTGATTTAAAGTGGATCGTTTCCTGTAGACCGTATATTTCGTGTAGTTTATAGTTATGTGCTGGCAAAGAATCGTACCTGTTTGCTGTCACCAAAGCCTCCCCACGCACTACCTGAACTTGAAAAAAAAAGACCGGATCAATTGCAGGGCCACATACGATGCCAGCGGCTGGTCCGATCGGAGCAGCGGAGTTGAATTTGTTCCGGTGCTACCCGAAGTCCTTTTCTTGCCAAAGTTTTTCATGATCTCTCCTCATCGTCTTCCTCTTCCTCCAAACCTCCACTCATCCTCCTCTCCACTTCCGCAATGGCCGAAGTTAAAAAGGGAAAGTCCGCCCAGGAATTCGCCAGTGCGTACAACCTTTCCTTCACATTCTAACGCGTCCTAAATGTCATACGTGTCATAGCCGATTTCCTCATGGGTGGTGTGTCTGCTGTAAGTATAATTGCCACAGGTCTTCAAATGCATCTTGTTGACGTTATATGTTCAGGCCGTTGCCAAAACCTCTGCTGCGCCCATTGAGCGTATCAAGCTCTTGGTTCAGAACCAAGATGAGATGGTTCGTCACATTACTTTAACAAACATATCAATGTTTCTAAGAAGAAAAAAAAAAATTGTTTGCAGATCAAGCAGGGACGTCTCGCCTCCCCCTACAAGGGTATCGGTGATGCTTTCACCCGCACCTACCGTGAGGAGGGTCTCGTCTCCCTCTGGAGAGGAAACACCGCCAACGTCATTCGTTACTTCCCCACCCAGGCCCTCAACTTTGCTTTCAGTGTGTATACTTTCTTGTGTAGATGTGCGTGTTCTAAATAATTGCGCAGAGGATTACTTCAAGTCCCTCTTCGGTTTCAAGAAGAACGATGGTTACTGGAAGTGGTTCGCTGGCAACGTTGCCTCTGGTGGTGCTGCTGGTGCTTCTTCTCTCCTCTTCGTCTACTCCCTTGACTACGCTCGTACCCGTTTGGCCAACGACGCCAAGTCTGCTAAGGGTGGAGGAGCTCGTCAATTCAACGGTTTGGTCGATGTCTACAAGAAGACCCTCGCCTCCGACGGTATTGCCGGTCTCTACCGTGGATTTGTTCCCTCTGTCGTCGGTATCATCGTCTACCGTGGTCTCTATTTCGGTGTCTACGACTCTCTTAGTGCGTATTTACAATGTTCATGTCATAAGTGTATGACTGACTTCTTTTTCAGAGCCCGTTGTCCTCGTTGGTGCTCTTGAGGGTTCCTTCTTGGCTTCCTTCGGTCTTGGATGGGGTGTTACCATTGGTGCTGGTCTTGCTTCCTATCCTCTCGATACCATCCGGTAAGTTTTATTTGGGATGTGCTTCTTAAAGTATCTAACAACAATTATAGTCGTCGCATGATGATGACTTCCGGCTCTGGTGTGAACTACAAATCCATGTTCGATGCTGGCTCCCAGATTATCGCCAAGGAGGGTGTTAAGTCGCTCTTCAAGGGTGCTGGTGCCAACATTCTCCGTGGTGTTGCCGGTGCTGGTGTCTTGTCCCTCTATGACAAGCTCCAGCAGATCATGTTCGGCAAGGTCTACTCCGGTGGATCTGGTTAAATACCTCCCATTACAACTACACCCTTAGACTTACTCTTTTATTACCACGATAGTTTGACGGGTATGGATGTATATATACCCTTACCTTAAAAGACTTATTATTACTAGAAAACAATACATAAGTCAAAAAACAATGCTGTGCGAATCATTAAGCTCATTGGATGAAGTGTGCATGCAGCCTTACACATGGCATTGAAGCATATGTACTCATGAGTACACTTCATGGCTGCTGATCCTTGTGTTCTTGTCCCGCCCTTTGCTTCAATCTGTGCACAGCGGCCCTGTCCTAGTTAAGTCTTGACAAGACTCTTCTGATTGTAGAACTATGCAACACGGATAGCATTGGTTGTGGGTGATTGCCGTGTTCCCTGAGTTTTCCTAGTGTCATCTAGGGCGTTCGATTGTTGTCTGTCTTTCCGTCATTGTTCTCGCTTACCCACTTGGAGAAGCTCATATCTTCCGGTATTTCTCCACCCCTCTTCCGGCGACCGAAACATCTCTGGGTTCTGGAGTACCTTTGGACTAGGTTTCTCAGGAGTACTTCCCTCCCTGGCAAAATGTCGCATGCTAGGTCTCATGAGTCGTGTGCATACACTGATAGACGGCATAGATTTTACCGGAAATCGCGTGCTACTGTTTCTTGAGGCTGGACTTTTAGTCCACAAGATAACGAGAGAAATCGAATCTGTGTTTTTTGGGCTTCGCGGGATTTGTCGTCCGATGGATCGCTTTTTGTTACGTAGTTCTGGCTATTCCCGTTCCGATAGCTTTCCTGGTTCTTCATCCAATTCAAGTGCTATTTAGAGGTATCCCCTGTGACGCGTGCCTTCATGTGCATAAACTTCCCAAGTAAGCAGAAAGTCAAACGCCTAACATTGCGGGCCTTTCAAACAACGCGGCAGGTGGGTAGGGGTTGCCCAGATGTAGAGGTAGGGGTATTTACTTTTATGTACTACGTTCTCTGCCGTTCCCGATATGTTTCCTCCGTCTCACCTCTATTTTTGTACAATGATATCTTTACTTTACATGCTTAGATTTAAAACACTTTCAAGCCATCTAAGGCTCTCTTCTCAAATACACGGTTTTTGGGTGCAAACCATTGGGCTGCCGCGACGTGAAGCTCCTGCCTTTACCTACACTGTTCGAGAATAAGTAATGTCGATGCCGGCACGGCATGGCCTCGTCTAGAATTAAAATACGTACCCTCACGGGACACACATACGTGCATGAAAGTGCGAGGTGGCGTTGATTAAGTTGGACTATATACGCAACGTCATTATACTTATCCAGCAAGAACTATGTTTATAATTCATCTACTGCGAGTTAGTAAGTAGTTCCATCAAGGTCAGGGGGGAAAGGATGAGGTTGTGGGAGCACCACTTTCGAATAGGGTGCTGGAGTGTGGGTCATCAGAGACAGGCTTTTTCGGTGCCAACAGACCAATGGGGGTTGTCGACAAAGACCTGGCGAACACAGATATGAGAAACAATAAGTCCAAGAGCGTTTTGGTATCGACATGTTGCAGAAAGCCGCAAGTTCCCAACCGAACAAGTCAGTCGGGCCACAACATGTGCGCCGCCGGTAACGTACACACCGGCAATTTTACAAGACAGGGAGTCTTCTAATGGAACATGTCAAAGGTAGGAAATTGAACCTGTACGTGGGACACAAAGCACAGAGGTCAAATCGTTATCCAGCACCGAGGAGTACCACGCCATACGGTCAAGCTATTTCTAAGGCAGCAGAAGAAGAACAAAGGTTGAACGATTTGTGAAGCTTCACGGCTTCAAAGAACCTTGGATCGGCTTGTTGACTAATTGGATTCCAGCACCCATCGATCTTTTCTAGGCAAGTCCCCTGTATTTTAAATGCTAAAAAAGATTGGCGATGATCCTGGAGATAAGGCATCAAGTCCAGCCAATCGGACGGTACAATACTGCTGAATCCGATAGTTTTCTGGCAGAAAAATCGAGGTTCAGGGCTGTGGAGCCCTGACAATGATTTGAATTCAACAACGCCCACGACACCGTTAGTTATTTAAAATCAAGGAGAACAAAAATAGAGATAACCTACTACTGGATCTATACTTAGCAGTGCTCTGCCATGAAGATGCCGAGGGAATCAATGCGAACGTAGCAAGGACGTGCAATCACATGGCCAGAAGTGAGCCAGAAGTGACAAGTTTGGTGTGGGGTTTTGTAAGAAGGTTTAATATGATCAGATGACGCGATGGAGTTTAGCCAGATGGAAAATAGTGAGTTTAGCGAGCAACACGATCGTCGGCGAGAGGGTCCGAGTTCAGATATTAAACAGATCCTGCACTTCTTTTGTACGGATTTGTGGCAGGCTGGAGATCTTACACCCGCATGGGAGGCCCTCGCTTGTAGAGGATTACGATGTCCAACAGAAGCGAATTGAAACCGTCATTTATCCCTGAGATGACTTGACCATGACCCTCTCACGAGGCAAACAAAGCGCTTCCTGGTGACAGTGCCGCCCGTCGTGGAACAGAGTTCTCTTACAGAACACCGATAGCCTGAACCTCCTCTTGCCTAATCGGGGCGGGTTCGTGTCTGAAAAACCTAGGTAGTCCCTGGCACCAAAACTAGGACCCTCTTCCGGCACCTTCACGAGAGTTACTATACGCGAACTCCCGAGGAGCATGCGGCACATAAATTGGCCGGCAAGTTTCGTACATCTATTCTCTATCTTTCCCCAACATGTGTTACTGGCGCAGGTCGGTCGTCAATCTCAGACAATAGTGGAATGAGGACTTACGCTTCCATATCGCACGTCAGAGTTCGCAACTACTACACGAGGTGAGCGCGGCTGTTTCGACGGATTGTACGAGTCTCATTGTCGTCATAGATGTGGCCACGGCATAACATTGGTGTGTGAGCGCCCCCTCCTGAACACGTAAGAAGCGTCTAACATAAACGGTTAATTAGCCTGACGAAGAGGTGAGTGTTGTTACCAAATACCCAGCTACAGCCGATGACGATGCTTTAGATCCAATGTGACCTAGTGAATTGCAAATTCAGCTCCACTCACCCAAAGAACTGTGTACCGCCACAATGCTCGAAAATGTGCTGGCAGTAGTATGTCATCTTTTGAAGTCGCGAGCCAAGTTATGCTTATCCGCCTCAAAGTCGACAGTATCCTCAGCAATACTCACCTCACTTGGATAGACTGTGCCCGCAGTGCTCCAAAAAACCACAATAGGAACAGGGGGCGGCTGAAGAAGCATGGGGAGAGCCAGGTGTCGAACAGAGGATGAGAGGCACATGTATCACACAGACGAACTCACTTACTATCGCATACAGACGACGGTTGTACAATTTAACAAGGACGCTCGAAGAAACTGCATATATAGATACTGAGGCTGCAGGGACAATTTACTAGATACAAGGGTCAATTACTCATCTCCAATGTCGTGTCTCTTCTTCAACGCTGCTAACTCTTCTTCGCGACGAGCCAAGTCAGCCTTAGCTGCTGCTGCATCTTGCTTGGCAGGCATATGATACAATACGACAATATAGCGCTCTTGCAAATGGAAACCATTCAAGTGGTCAAGAGCATTTTTGGCCTGCAAGAACAAGATCAGTAGGAGAGCCTGAGCTCCAAGCGATTTGTGACACACATCCATGACGTCGTCAAAAACTACAAAAGCCGTCCCTTTCGTTTTCTGCTCGTTCCCTATCCGTATTTGGCGAATGGTGCCATACCGGCCAAACAAGTCGTAAAGGTCCTCTCCAGTGATTTGGTAGTTCAAGTTCTTCACGAACAAGATACGATTGGCACCTGGAGGAAGCTTGGTCTTTGGAAGCAAGAAATGAGCCGCTGATTGACCTAAAAATTGAACAACTTACCGTCGGCCTTGGAAGTGCCATCACACTTCCTCGTCAAGGTGTGAAGTTTGCAAGTTGGGCAGAAGAACAGCTTACGCAAGCATGATTATTCAATATAGATAAGATTAGATTTCAGAATTCATTCCCTTTTACCACTAAAATTACGACAAGCTTGCGATCCATTCTTTTCCGAGGCGTTTGAACTTCGCATTGCGTAAGAGAACGAAGAAAGAAAAAAAAACCAATCTAACTGCCGAGCTCCAACTTTATCGAGCTAACTTTAGTTGGCGGGGAGAGGTTGGCATATAAATCTTAAGCCTCATGATCAGCAAGAACAGCACGCCTAGTCACGATGCTGACCAGAAAGAAGACTTAAAGCACGATCAAGGCGCCAATCCAAGTCCACGGGCTCAATCTTAACCCGAGTGGCACGCACATAGAATTCAAGTGAGAATGGGTCAACAGATGGTCAGACGACCACAATTTCGCAAGCCAACTTTAATGCAACGACGAGAATAGTCATCAAACTAAAATTCCCAGCCAGCGTGATCGCACCATTGGGGATTGTCGGCGTTGCCACGGGCGTAGAGACTGTAGAGCTGATAATCTTTATAGTCGTGCTGAGTGGGCTATTCGGTTGTGCTATGCTCAGCAGGGTCGGGGTCGGACCAGCGACGCTCGAGGAACTAGACGCAGAGCTTGTAGTACCTTTCAACGCGTTGTTATCGGGGCCGACCAAAAAGTAGTTCCCGGCAATGGGGCTTGTAAGGTTCGTGGCTGTAGTGAACATTGCGAGGTCAAAGCCCATCCTGGGGGTGGATGCATTTATGACAGTGCTCGAAAGCGCGGAGAAATTGTCAGGTTGGTCGTATACAAGCACAACATAGCTATAACATTATAGTTAACTGCCGTAATCTTATCACTGAGAACTCTATGCTCACCGATGTGGTGGTGAGCCTGCCGGAGGAGTAGGAGGGAAGAATTCGAATAAAGCTGGGGTTTGATTGAAGAGATTGGACGAGGATGAACCAAGCAGGCTGAAGTTTCCCCCCAGGAAATGCAGAAACTGAGTTCTATTGCTGTCCAAAGGCGAGGGAACATCTGGATCCACAACGACTATGAGAAAGGTCTCACTGGAACCTGTGTCATTTGTTATGAGAGTGTACGCTGGCTCTGTCGCAGTTTCTGCAAGAGGCAGAATGTAGTGACATGTTAACTGAATGGCTTGGGTTCTTACGATTTTCGGGCAAGAGGGTCCCAGGAGTGACATCCGCCTGTGGGTTGGTTGAGTCGGCTGGGAATGTCACATTCAAAAGGATATCGGGAGTGAACGAAGGGAGGAGATCCGGTACAATCTGCGCCTGGGAGAATGCTTGCGTCACATTACTCAAGAGCGACGAGTCCGTTTGAGCAAGTACGGGCACCAAGCTGAGGGGTAGAGCAAAAGCCAGTAGAAGGTAGTGCATTTTTCTCAGGCTTGGACACAGTTGCCCCGGTATTCTTATAAAGATACGCTGGGAAGATGGTTCCCATACTGCGTTAATGGTATCCTATGGACCCTACCTGTAGAAGAGAGTTGAAAGGGCTATGATGAAACTCAGGGGCGCTCATGATCAAGTTCGATCACCGCCGGGCCAACGCAGGCTTGCCTCTTCCGCTGCTGGTCACTTCAGTCTTGCTCGGTGCTGGTCATCGTTAGCCAAAGTTCTCGATGAAATTGCCCAGAGCTGAGCTCCCGGCGTTTCTCCAGGCTAGACTCGCCTCGCCCCTCCCCGTCCCACGCAGTATCATCTTCTTCACATGTGCATCAGTCCCCGGTGCGCTCATCCTACTCATCGTCTCCATGCTCGACTTTGGCTACCTTTCCATGCGCCTAAATCCATGCATATCCGTCTACACCCTTCTATACCACCTCGGGATGTTTCTTATCGGACGCAGGAAACGCACCCCAGAAGCGCCATCGTATTTCTCAAGCACCGTATTCTCTGGGTACCTCCTGACGACTGTGTGGCTTGTTTCGTTCATCTTGACAGTTGTGGTGCTAGCAAGAGGGCACACATCCCCGTACTATCAGGTTGCCTGGCTGAGACACCATGGCTTGCCGGTCACGGCGCATACGCAACAATTACAGGTTGTTTTGACTTTGTACGAGACAATTATGATGGGAGGAATGACGCTAAAGGGCCATTCCATTGTACATGAAGAAGGTCCAGATCCTCACGACTGGCGATATGATGAGAGTGTCACTGTCAAGGTCTGTTCAAGCGCTATTAAATGTACACAAAGAAGCTTATGATGTTTTCTCGATGGCAGAACGACGTTGAATCTGTAATCGCTAGTTATTATACATAACGTATGTGCTTCAACGACCCTTCTGCGAAGGCTGTTCAATCGCGGGAAATAGATAGTCCACGATCTACGAGAACCATGAGTGCTGTCTAGAAGTATAATTAAAGGGTCAATTCCGCGTACACTTTCTTCAAACAAGAAAGCAAGATATTACTTCTTCTTGGACCCCTTTTTCGAGGTACCCTTCCACATTAGACGCTCCACCGCAGCACACTCATTCTCTCCCCTCACACACACGTATGCAGCGTCTTCACTGTCCTCCGTATCCGGGATTATACACTTGACATCTTGTACATCAGGACAAGGACAGTCAACGGGTCGTGAAACACAGTCTAGAGTTATTGGGCAAAGATACTGAGAACATTGTACTGAGAAAAAGAAATGTTAGAGAGAATAGGAATACTGTAACTCAGAGATCCATACTGCTTTCTACTTGAGAGGCCCACTGCGATGCGCCAGCTCGTGGCTGCTGTTGTTGCTGGTGCCCGAACATGTTGCCGAAGAAGTCAAAGTTGGCGGAGACGAAGCCAAAGAAGAAAAAGAGAACCAAGGCGACTGCTCGCAGCATTTTGAAGTGAAAAGATAGCGTGTACTGGGTGGCTGCAAGTCCATTTTGACCAACGTGTCACTCACGTGGGCGGATCCTTCACACTGATGACTCTCTCAACTGTCGAAAATATTCAATCGTAGGCAAAAAGTACATAGATAGTAAGTAGATAATCCTGTACAATGGTAATCTAGTTACAGTAGGGACCGTCCGCAGTATCAAAACACCATCGAAGGTGGAATAAGAAAGGGAAGCGACGACCAAGCGTGCCCGATATGTACAGTAAAAATATATAGAACAATGAAGAAAAGAGATCAGGGGATTATAGATAAGGATAGTGTTTAGGTCAAGATGGTACAAAAGATAGGAAGAGAGTGTATGTTGGTTGTTGAGCTAGTTTGTCTCCACTGATTAAAGCTTCGACACCCAATTGTCTGATTGGTATGCGCTCTACTCATTGTCGGCCTCATTCTGGAGAAGCTTCCGCATATTCTCTCTCCCTCTAGGAGTGGAGTCGACTGTCTGGCCGAAAATGGTCCTGCGCGGCGTAGGGCTACCGGCTTTGGCGCTCATGAAGGATTTTTCGGGGGTCAAAAGTGAAGGGCTAGATTTGGCCTTTTTAAGCCTCTCCGACTCCCTTTTGTTGAGCATAGACTTTGGAGTAGCTTCTCCCTTGCTGCGCGTCTTTTTCCGAGGCGGGATGTTCTCCTTTGAGGCATCCTTTTCGGATTCGGCATGTGGTGGCGCATCATCCATGGTGATTGGTTCGATGTCATAGTAGATAGTGAAGCCAGGATAATGAACAGATTGAGGATCGACGGGAGGGGGTGTTTGGGATGGAATAGGGGTGGAGGAGGAAGGCATAGATGAGGTAGATGGTTGACTGAAATAATTATCGTCGTCATCTTCATCGTCATCGAAAGACGTTGTAGACTTTAGCATGGTAGATGGCGAGCCAAAATCAAGCCTCTTGGCTGGGCTGTTAGGGCCGTAGAGAACATCTTTGTAGATGCCCTCTTGATTGAGAATACGGCGCTTTGCAGGGCTGAGGAGGGCTTCTCCAGGAGACAGAGGACGTTTGCGGGAGACGGAGGGGACGTCGAGAAAGCGGGTGAGCTCGAGGTCTTTGAGAGGGCGACGCATGGCAAAAGCAGAAACGCACAAGTCAAAATTTAAAGTCAACACGCGACTCTAACAATAGTCACGTTTGTGACAGATCGCGTTGATTACATAATACATGATAATAAAAGTACTTTTTCATTGAACTGGCATCACCACATCGAATACGCCTGTCCCCGTCGGGTTTGGTCGTCCCATCACAATGCTTCCCGACGGTGATGTCAAATCATCAAAGTCTCCGAATAGCGTCGCCTCAGACAAGAAAGCTGCAGTTGTCTCATACGATGCCTTCAACAGCGGCGATGAGTTTGTCGAGATTCCTTTGCGGTTGAACGGCTTGTAGCCTCCGTCAAATGTCTGAGCCACACCTTGTCAGTACGTATGGACAAAGCAAGACAATGGATTACCCACCATATAGTCCGCAATGAGTTCCAGATGACGGCGATCTACTTGAATGTTGTACGCTCCGAACACTCCGCCCATCTCCTTCAGGATCGCCGCACGCGCCATCTCCACTCCATATGTCTTCAAGATTGCGTAGATGTCATTTGAATAGATATCATTGTCCTCGAGGATGCTTTCGCCCTCGCCTACTGCAAACTTCCACATGCCTTTGAGGTTGGATCCGTTCGTTGTCAGCTGTACAGCTTCTCAGCGATGCTACATGAACAAAGGAAACATTGTCTTCGTACCTTAATCTCGGGTTCTTGCCCCTTCTTGCTATCATCTTTCACCTGGAAGCAGTCGGTAATACCAGGAACCTCTCGCACAATCGTGGTTCGGCACGTGCGTTCAATAATTCCGACAAAGAGCAGCTTTGGCATGTCCATGCGGAACTGGGATTATCTCATGAGCGAAGATCGTCCCAAAAGAAACAAAGAAAAATGCCCAACCTCAAGCTGGAACGTGCATCCAGATTCTGTGAAGGAGAAATCGGTGGCAGGATTGAGATTCTTCATAAAGGAAGTTTTGGTCTCCTGAACTAGGCTCTCCAAGGACTCCACTTTCTTCTTCTTCTTCTTTGAGACAGATTCGTCTTCCTCGTCGTCGCTCCCAGCTTGCGAAGCAAACTCGGCCTCGATAGCCTCATTGTCATACTCTCCGGTTTCTTCATCCTCGCTTTCATCGCTCTCGTACGACGCCTGCTCCTTCCTTTGCCTCTCCCGCTTCTCAGCATCAGCATCCCCATCTCCAACTTCACTGGCCTCATCATCAGCCCGCCTCTTCGACGTTGCCCCTTCATCAGCATCCATCTCCTCGTCCTCATCATGCCCTTTACCGTTCTTGACCTTCTTACCCTTGCCTAGCTCCGCGATCTGGCTACGCAAGTCGGCATCCAGCTTCTTCATCTCAGCCTGTATCTCTTTCTTCAGCATCAACGGGAAGTGTCCCTTGAAGGCCGTGACGATATCCGCCGGTTGTGTCTCGTATTCTGCAACGTACTCCTCCTTGGGGAAGAACTTCAGGTCAACAGTGAACTGGGTGCGCCGGGCATCGCCTTCCACCTTCATTCGCTCCTTGACAATTACATTGTCCACGATTTGAGAGAGCATGACCCGGCTCGCACCCTTGCAGAACCGGTCAATGGTTTCGGGAATTGTTCCGGGGCGAACTTTCATGGTCATGGAAGGCGTTTTGGGTTTCTGAGAGGCTGTCATGACGATTTCACGCAGACGAGGGATACCGAGAGTGACGTTAGCAGCACCATGTCCTGTACGCCGTAGTTAGCGAAACAAATCTACGAATTGTAGTTGAAATTTTCATACCTGCAAAATGGAAAGTATTCAGGGTCATCTGTGTCGAAGGTTCACCGACACTAAAAGTTATGTGTATTTGCGTTAAAATCAACTTTGGTAGAGACTGTACTACGTACCCTTGAGACGCTAGGAGACCAACAGCTTCTCCAGGCTCTATTAAACTCCGCATATACTTGATGTTCATCAACAGACGGAAGTCAGAGGAGCGAACCAGTGCCTTTCGACTCTCGGGTTGATGACCAGTGACCTCTGGTGTGCCCTTGCCTTTCAAGAGGCCACTAGGGTTTGTCTTGATATAATTGTCGACCGCCGACGCAAATTGTTCCGAGGTGCTTCCAAGATACCTGCTTGGGCTATAGAGCGAGAGCGCAGTGTCGTACTTATCGCGCTTAGACGGTTTCTTCATGATCTTCTTCATGTGAGATACCGCTGCTGTTTCGTCGACGCGCCCAGCAACCACCTTTGGCTGCAAGATATTCACCATTGAAACTTCATTCTGCGCGATAAAGTCGAATTCGTACAAGTGTTTTTGTTTTGTGACATCAAGCGCGTCGCCGCCATACTCGAATTGGTAGATGGAGTTGTCGCTCCCGCGTACGGTATGATCATAATGCACGCGAATACCCTCGAGGTGCTTGATGAGACACCGTTGGAGGTACCCTGATCGCGATGTCTTGACAGCAGTGTCGATAAGACCTTCACGACCCGCCATGCAGTGGAAATAGAACTCCTGTGGCTTGACGCCTGTCAAGAATCGGCTGGCGACATATCCACCAGCGATAGCCTTGGTCTCGAAGGGGCGGAAAGAAGGTAGAGTCTTTCCGCTGACCATCACTGGCACACGACGACCCTCCAACTCTTGTTGACCCAAAGCACAGGAGATTTGTCGAGCATTAACAGCGGAGCCTTTCGCTCCGGAAAGAGTCATAGTCTGCATGTGGTTGTGGGGGAATTTACGCCATAGCTCATGGGGCAAAACGGCATCAGATATGGATGAGGTCAACTTCGACAACTTGGTCTTGACAGTAACGTCGAGGCCAGCCATCTTGTTGTCATCGCGGAGCACGTCCTCTAATAGAGATTTAAGTGCGTCTGGAATGTCGTCCTTGGGTGTCGAGCTCAACGATGGGAAGTTCTCAATGGCGCCTTCGGTACCAAGATTTTTTCCTTTCTCGATAAGCGCATCTCGTTTGGCATTTCCTTCGGGTGTCAGTGTTAGATCGTCCATACGACATGTAAATGCTCGATGCTGCAAAAACTTGGTGAAGAGTCGACTCAGGATGCCAAGCAGTTGACCAGCAATGTCAGCACCATACAGCTCGTAAACTGAGTGGACGAGACCATAGTCTGACGCTCCAAAAGCTGCTTTGTCGAGGACACCGCAAAGAAGCTCGCCATCCATGAAGATGACCTTGTCTTCTTTCGAGTCTTTACCCCACAGATACCCTGGTACCTTGGTTTTGGCATTCAAGTTCAGTCCCTCGAAGGTGGAAGGCGTGATGTTCTTCAGGACAGTCGAGATCTTGAAAGATGTTAGACCTAGGATACACGTTGCAGAGGCTTCTCACAATTTGTTTGCCCGTCCACAAAGGCTTAGGTTTCCAGATTGTCGGAGGCAGCGTGACTAGGCGACTATGGCTATCCTCTGGTCGAAGGGCGCCATAGAGCAACTGGAAGTATTCCTCACGCGAGAAGAAAGCGTCTTGACTTGTCATCCAAACACCCGCTACAACGTGGTCCTGGATCAGACCTCGCAACGGGTTTCCAGACGTTGGCACCAAATATTGGTTGTTTGTGTTGGCGATCATCATAGCTTCTGCACGAGCAACCTGATTCTCTGCAGTCGGAATTCTGTTACTCAAGGATACACTTCTTGCAATAAGAAGACGTACGAGGGAAATGTATATTCATCTCTAATTTGTTTTTCGGCAATGTCAGCAACACGAGAGATAAAAAAGGCATAAAACTTGCCATCTCCATCGAAGTCAGCTATAACACCCAACATCAGACCCAAAAGCACTTTTGCATAGTTCAGAAGACTCACCGTTGTATGAATTACTAGAGTAATTCAGAACGGTTAGCAAAATCACATAGGGAGGCTTATATTATACACAAACCAGTTAGCGTAGTGCATGCGAATGGTTTTCTCGCCTTGTAGTACACGGGCCTTGTGGGCCATCATACTAGGTTTGTGAAGGGTAGGTTGTCGGTTAAGAATCAACATATCACCGTCACGCAAGTGCCGGTACACCTTCTTATTCAGGGCGGGCGTACGTGTGTTAAGCGCACCCCGCGCCCCACTGCTCCGGTCACCTTCCTGCGGTGTCAACAGTTGGTTGGCGATGGCAGTACGTTGTTCGATAGTCAATTTGTCCTGAAAAAGTATTACGTTAGTCGCTCAAAAGAGGCCAGCATTCATGCTCACGAGTGATTGCTGACGGCCATCTTCATACTCGACCATTGAGGCTCCCGGATAGCCGTGAGGACCAGTAATGACCCGTTGGCGCAATTCATGGAAATTTGCAGGTGTCACTGGCTCGGGGAAAGTAAGTTTCTTTGCAAAGACGGGTGGCACTCCAATTTCGTAGGTCTCGATGTTGACATCGGGAGAAATGACAGACCGGGCAGCATAGTTGACTCGTTTACCCTGAAGCGTTGTAAGCAAAAACATATTTCAAGACCAAAAAGAAACAAACCATCATGTTTTTGCGGAATAGGCCCTCCTTCTTCTCTAAACCCTGCTTGACGCCGGCCGGGGGAAGCTTCCCTTGGCGTACAGGCTGTGGGTTTTTGCTGCTGTCTATGAAACTGTTGACATCAACTTGGAGCTGAATCAAACGCTCCAGTAACGTTGCCATAAGACCTCTCTGCACTTGAGGGTCAAAGTCGGGCGTTTTTTGCGAGGCTTCCCGTAGGCTGATGTTGATGTCCCGTAGGCGATAGCATGTGGATATGACTTTAGAAAGTAGTTCATTTTGAGGGTGCTCGAACAGAACTCCATTCATCTTCGCTGGTGGGCGGAAGCGAGTCGGTGCCACGGGTACTACATCCATAAAGAACATATCCGCAGAAGCAAAAGAAAGTTGATCGACACTCAGAGGAGCAAATGGCCCATGGCGCCCAAAAATGAGAGCACAGACAGCCGCTTCATTGCGGAATAGGCGCCGTAGATGTGCACGACATTCTTCAGGAGCAACTACACGTTCGTTCCGGCCACGCTTGCCTTTTACCTTGCCGTTTGCAGCTCGCGCTGGCTGTGGAGATTTACGACCTGGTGTTTCGTCATCTTCGTCGTCTTCATCCATGAGGTTGTCTCCCTCTCCCTCCTCTTCAGACTCGCTCTCTTCAGCGTCCCCCATCTCAACATCTTCATCTGCCTGGGGTTTTTGTGCAAGATGTTCAGAAAATGCGGCTGATTGTTCAGACAGAAGGACATCTGGGCGTTTACCCCGTGCTTGCACCTTCTGTTTCGGTGATAAATCATACTCGATAACTTTGATGTGACCTTCTTTCCTGAACGTATATGTGGGGCTAGGGACAACCTTGAGCATAGACTCAAGTATTTAACAAGAAAGTCACGTACTTGCCACAGTTAGGACGCTGACACTTCTTTACTCCCGCAGCCAACTTTAAGAACTCATTAATGAGATCTTTGCGTGTCTGGTACACCATCCCATCCTTATAGTGATCACGCTTGCTATCTTTCGCCCTGTAAAGATGCACAGCAACATACAAGTTGATGCGTGTAATAAAATCTTCGATTGACTCGTTTTCTTCGGAGGCATCTTCGGCTTCAGAATCTTCCTCCTCGGATTTCTTCCCGCCTGTTTTGGCGCGAATGTGGATGTCATCAACAGCCTGAGCCGCTTCCAGAAGGCCGCGTTCAAGTAGGCGAAACTTGGCGACATATTTCGCGATCTATGTGGAATTAGCATTCCAAAGATATGGAAGTTCAAATCGGCGACGCACCACAACCCGATCCATTCTGAAATGGTGGCAAAATAAACAGGTTCCACGAAGGACGTAAAACATGTTCACCATAAAGAGAGGGTGAAAAACTGGGGCTGGCAATTCTATGTGTCCAAAATGTCCTGGGCAAGTGAAATAGGTTAGGCGACATGTCGAGCAACTAGAAGACAGATTAGTTGTAATAACGCAGCTAAAGAATAATTTACACACATGTCAGAATGATCACTAGGCCCTAGAGCAGGATCGTAAAGTCCTCCAATATTAGGTCGATTAAGATCATCCAATAAGACTGGATTGACAATTTGTTTCACGGATATTCGGCGGATATCTTCAGAGGTGAGGAAGGAAAAGGATATCCCAGAGACCGTTGAGGGAATAGAGTGTGAAATGTTCATGGTGGGCACAAATGGCCGTGTAGATGCAGATGACTGGCCAGGTCAACGAGCAAGGCTCCCTCGAATTTGTCGAAAGGTCGTTGAGGACTGGTTCGGCTTAGTCGTCGGTTCTCGGATTGTGACTTTTTCTTGATCACGTGACATACTGTAGGAATGAAATTGAAAACAGACGCGTCAAGTCGTCGAATGATGTCTCAATCAAGTGAAGGCTTCAAACTTTGAAACTGCAGATAATACACTAATTTCTACTATTCTGCCGTACAGAATTAGTCCGTGATGGTTTACCGGATTTCATCTTCTGTGCTTCTCCAACTAACTCTGCGATGAGACCGTTGTACATCTCACTGTCCTGTTGTAATGTTTCTCTAGATTGAAGTAGGTGTGTAAGAAGGGCCGATGTCGATGCTGTTTGTGCTCTCAATTCTGTCAGTGTTCTCTCCAGTGACGGAAGTGTTTGCAGAGTCAGGGCATCTAGGAAAGCGAAAAGCTCAGATTAGATGAGGCTCAAGCATTCTGATTTGTCCTCACCTGGATCAAGGCCAAGAAGTTTTTCTATCTTTCCATGGTCAAGTTCTGGTTTGGGACCGAAATGTGATGATGTCGCTTGGCGACCTGGTTGGGGCGTGCAGGCACGCGAATTGCTCCTAGACCCTGGTAAACTGGTTTGCTGCATCGTATTTCGCGAGCCCGGAGGTGCGGACATAGGTCGCGTAGTTATCTCGAGCGGTGGAAGTGGTTTTCCATTTGCGTGCGGTAGAACTTCGTCTAAATTCACGGGAATACCAAGCGCAATAAGGTGTTGACGACGGGTGCGAGATCGAATCCAGTTTGGTGGCTTAGTAGGGGGAGGTGTCTGGATGAGCATTTTATATAGATCGCGACTATAGAGCAGTTTGAGGAATTTGAAGGAATATCCAAATATTTGAGTACCTTTCTGTAGTCACGAGTATCTGGCCAACTCCCTCAACATCACGGATATCTTCGCTAGTTAGAACGTTGGAGAGATCATTGTAGCTCCATAGTGGCTCTAGTATATTCTGCAACTGCTCGTTCAAATCCTGTCTTGATGGTAGAGGGTGCAGTTTGAGAGGATCCCAATCTGCTGAGGACGAAGGGCCAGCTATTCGCGTATCCTCTGCAAACCCGTCATTATTTGCAAATGTGGAGGAACCCGCAGTCTCTGCATCTCCAAAATCTCCGAAATCCCCAAAGTCGTCGTCCTCCGCGTTAGCCTGAACAGCTTCGACAGGGTCATTGAAATCGTCAAACCCATCATCATCATCGTCACCAAATTGAACCTGAGATGCAGAACTTGTTGATTTGGAGGATGGTAATGCGTTAGCAGGTTCTGAACCCCAGACGGAAGCGCCAAAAGTGAAGTCGTCGTCCATGGCGGTCGCGGTATAAGATTTGATATTTGGCTCTGATGGTTACATCTCGATGTCTCCTTCGATCAACACACAAGACAACTTCCTATTTTCATCCTTGGGCTCTCGAAGCCCTCTGACTGCTCGAAAAGTTCATATTCGACGACTTTATGATGTGCTACAACTATGTATACACCGTAATGATCTCAAACGCGCCACTCGTGCCTGGAGTATATTGGCTCTCTGCAAGGAAGTACATTGGATGACCCTGTGGACAACTGGTCTACTTCTCCTGGGCGTAAATAACGAAGACCAACGTCAACCCCAACGGTTGGAATATCTGCGCATGATGATGCTTCACCATCAAGACGAGGTGAGAAACCCCACTGAACTATTCCTTCACTGTACTAAAGAAGTGGTCATACAGCGCGAAAATATTTTATCGGAGCTCGTTATTCAGTTGATTCAAATGGGTCGACATAAGGAAGCTCTGGATGAACTTGAACTGTACAATTCATACGCTCTTCTGCCCTGCGTTTTGTTAATCATGAAAGCAGATACTTACCCTCGTTCCCATACCAAGACAACCCCGTGTTGCAAACGCATGCTGGGCTAATATGCTTATATCTAGCTCAGCCTAGTACACGTGAGAGAGCCTCTTTAATTATCAAGCTCAGTAGTGACATTCAAGGAAGCTGGTAGCTTATTCAACGCGTCACTCTTACGAGAGGCTCAGTCTCACTTTCAACACGCCAAGGACATCGACGCGAATAATGCAGTAGCGCAAGGTTTTCTTGAAAAGGTCACGAATCTCTGCATGCCATGTTTCTGTCCAACTGGCTTACTGACCTCTGTCACGGCAGATACCCAGCCTATTTGAGAACAAAGGAACGGATGCCGATGCAGAGTCTGAAGATGATGACAACATGGTATTGGACGACAGCCCAAGACGGAAACGAGTTCGTATATAAACGCACAGAGTCCATCTCTATCCAACGAGGCCATGGCTACTCCTCATCCGAATCAGAATCCATGTTGATCTCGGGCATCTCCTCGTTGTCCTCCTCATCTAGCGGGTTTGGCACGATTACTGGCTGGACTGGTTGAGGGACAGCTGGCCGAGGTGCATTTTTCTTCTGTCCAGCTGCTGCTGTTGGCTGGATGTGAGATGTTTCAATTACGACTGGAGAAGGCAGTGTCGGTGGGGCGGGTGATGGTTGAATGTTTGCAGTTGCCGAGGGAAGTGGCTTCAGCGGTGGTGAATCGACAGAATGTATGGAAGTAACTGACGCCATGCGAGGCGTAGTGAGAGAGTCTTTCATGAGAACGTCTTCGTCAACATGCGATGCTGCTCTTGGCTGGTTTGGGAGTACGACGTGCAACCCTAAATTCCGTCTCGCGTCAGCCTCCTCTTGAGGTTCCTCTGCGCTGAACAACGATAATGATTCTACGTGAGGCAGAGACCGGACGAGTGGTGGAACACGAGGGTGTAGTAGGATCTCTAGATCGCGCAAGCTTCCCTGTATATAGCTGAATATAATGGATGATATGGTGTGTAAAGCGCACGGCGTACCTCATTCTCATCTCCAACAACGGTGGCTCGTACAATCATACCGAGGCTCTTGCTCATCACGCTCGTCGTCCCAGAACCAAGTTCCGTAGCGATGGACTGCACCAAGTGAAGCAATTCATCATGAAGGCCAAGATCTGGGGAGAGGGAAGTGGGCGACATCTGTGGGAGACCAAGAAGTATCGAGAGAAGAACACGGGCAGAAATTGATTTCATGGCTGGGGACAAATTCGGATTTTGAAGCAGGAGGCGCATAACTAACAAGGAAACCGTTAAGGGTGTCTCGAACAACATACCAGTCAGAAGTACGGACCGTTCAGCGCAGCAAGTAAGACTTTGCCATCTTCAGGCCCAGGACAGATGACTTCCCTAGTCAACTTGAACACTTCGTCTCCCTCATATCCTCTTGCCCTTTTTTTGCCTTTTTTACTTTGTTGAGAGTTTGCAACATCATCAGGTGACTGTGATTCTGAAGGTGAAGGGGTCGCAAGAACAACCGACAGCAAAGGCAAGACTGCCTTGGCCAAACGTGTCGGCACCAATGGAGAATCTAGTAATTGGCAACGTTGAAGAAGTGTTCGAACAGTGGTCAAAAAAATGAGTCGTTGAGAACTACTGATAGTCAGAGCCAAAAAGATGGCATGTTATGTCAAAACTCACGCGGTTGAGTTTTGTTCTAGGTGATAAGTTAGGTAAGAAATTAGGCGCGTCAGGTTGGGTGACAAATGCTGGCGGACGCTAGAGGAATGCACGTTAAAAAATCCGCAGAGCAATTGATGAGACGCACCATTTTGCAAGACATTGTGCTATAATACAGCCAGATTTCCACAAGTCAGGCAGGATAGACGTTTCCATAGCCTGTATTGTAGGGTCCGCATTTTCTTTTCCCTGTAAATATCAAGTTATTCTAGCACCAGATAACCCCACGATAGAACTCACTTTGTCCTCCTTTGTGCAGCCCAAAAGAGCAGTTATAAATTTGACAATAGGGCCAAGAGGAACCTGGACAGGACGGTGTGTAATCGAGCTATCACAGGGGTATTGAGCTATACAGTAAAAGGACGATAGAAGCAGCGATAAATACCTCAGCAAGTCGCAAAGTACCACAGTACAGCAACGGAGCTTATCTAAATGGAGGGGAACCCCGATTAAAGCTTCGTCGACGTTAGGTGGATTGGAGGTATTGGGGCCTTCAGAAAGACTGAGTACAGATAACACTGTACACAAGAATATTTTCTGACCTTCGCTTGGGAACGTCGTTCTCAATGCAAAAAAGGAACTCCAACCAAAGGCCAATGTTTCGTCAACTGATTTTCTCCACAAATTTGCAGCTCCCACTTTGCCTCCAGTAAAATGAAGGACAGCGTATAGTTGAGACGCCGATGTAAGCAAGGGATCAGGGATGGGGCTAGGGGCACTTCCATTGAGGAAGCGCAAGGCCAATGTCGACAGGGCCGTGTGTGATGCTCTACATAACGTCGGGTATATTGGAACGAGCGAAGTAAGCGCAGTCAGAATTAGAATCTAAAGGTATATGAGTACATGAAATTATGAGTGTACAATAATTTGCTCACTCGTAGTTCTTCATCGACGCTTTTCTCGGCAATTGCAATAATAGCAGACGTGAATTTTGGAACATTGGGCGTTGCAACTTGTCTTTGATATTCTGGGTATCCTACACCAGCACTGAATATGACACTCATTAGGCGAATCGATGCTTTGATAGTTGGCAGAGGTTCATTTTTCTTTATGGAAATCATGAATAGGGAACACAGAAAGAATGTAAGCTTAGGAATGACGGACGGAAAGTAGAGGTAAGGCAACACCCAGCCAGCTTTGTGCACATTCGATCATGGTGTTTCTGGATAGAGTAGACGTCTTGTGTGCTATACACAGGCCTGCCCAGCGGGCGCCAGCATCTTTTGAGTGCAGAAGAGAATTTATCCGCGTAGTCCATTTTGGCAGATGAGATGAAGGTAGCAAGCTTTCCTGTGAGAGCGACGACAGCACATATGGAAGATGCAGCACAGATGACGCGTCAGTGGCTAATTGGAATTGCAGGAGAGCCTTGAGAGCGTGCGATGGCTCCATGTCGCGATTCTGGCTGGAACGAAAATTCAGTTTCTGATAGTACAACCTCCGAACATAATAAACGCAAATAGACCCGATCACAAACTCGTTGCGACGACATTGGTGTCTCTCCACTTTCATGTCGAGGGCTCAGAAACCGCCGTCTTTGGATCCCAGCGTTGAAGATCATCTCCGTCTGTCAGAGTTTACAGTGTGTTTAAAAGACAACATTCTTTACATGCGTCATTTACTCTGTATCAGGGCAAATTCAATGTTACCGACTTCGTTGGTTCCGTTTCTGAGAAACTCATAACGCGGTCTAGAACGGACAATGGGCGTACGTCTGGCATTATGCGACTCAGAATTCACACTTTACATGTCTTGATGTAGCATTCGATCCTAAGCCGTTCATTCAGACTTTCGAGGCCGCGGTAGACAGGTTGATTGCAGTGCGGAAAGAGGTTCAAGCAAAGACGGAACAGCTGGAGAAGAGCGTTCGCGTTTCTGAACGTGAATATTCTAAAAAGATGAACGACCTCAATCGTGGCTTCGAAGTATGTGATTGCCTATCTACATACGCGTCTTATCACTCATTTCCATAGGCTGTCGGAGGGTCGTTTGCTGGAATGGAAGGTCGTATGAACACTGTAAGTAGTACAGCAGTCAGGATCGGTATGTGTATCGCATCGTTTACGATAACGATTGAAGAAGCTGAAATATTTGGCCAGGCGAACAACTTGAGACGGTCCATCTCGAACGGCAGAGAGCACAGGCAGCGTATGATATCATTGACTTCTATAATCAACTCAGCAGAGGTGACACGGCGCGTCTTGATACTATGAGAAAAGAAGGGCGAGCTGGCCGACGCCAAGTTGCCGTCATTCTGCGACGGTTGAACACGGTTGCGAAAGAAGTAGATCTGCCTAGTGCTGACAAGGTATGTTCCCCCTCGTGTTGTTTTTCAATGTCTCATGCACCTAGATTAGACTCGCGAGAATATAGAAAAATATTGCGAAAAGTTCGAGAAAGAAATGCTTAATCTCTTTGACCGGTGTTATCGTAAAGGTGATCCAAAGATGATGCATGTGAGTGGGTTTCACACGTCTGCACAACTCGTTTGATTGATTTCTCTCTAGCACTGTGCCCAAACTCTTCTGGAATTTAATGGTGGCACATCCTGTGTTCAGGTCTATGTTAATCAACATGACTTCTTTATCAACAATGTGCGAACAAATAAACCTGTGGATGATAATGTCTTGTGCGCGTATTCACATATGAAACTGTCTGATATCGCTCAATACTCCATGCAGATGGGATCTAATACCAGACCCTGACGCAAACCCACCGAAGAGTGAACAAGGATTGACCGAACTATTTGCTGAAATTCGTTCGACAGTAGAAACCGAGGCGCAGATCGTTAAGGCCGTATTTCCGAACCCTTCAGTTGTAATGCAGGTGTTTTTACAGAGAGTCTTCGCGCAATCAGTAAGCAAACGAGTCCTCCATAATTTATATGGGCAGGCTGACATGTCGATAGATACAACAACATATGGAGCAACTTCTTCATCGAAGTTCTTCCATTTCGGATCTAGCCTATCTACGCGTTCTTCAGCTGGTTCATTTGCAAGCGTCGACCCTGGTGGATGATCTAAAAACTTACGAACTTCCTCACGTTTCGCCTCGTACTCCGTAT
Source organism: Tephrocybe sp. 9980TJB (assembly GCA_018220975.1). Classification (NCBI taxonomy): domain Eukaryota; kingdom Fungi; phylum Basidiomycota; class Agaricomycetes; order Agaricales; family Lyophyllaceae; genus Tephrocybe; species Tephrocybe sp. 9980TJB. Next base: position 1,018,389 of record JABAJU010000002.1, on the reverse strand, counting down.
GAGGCAACTGAATTTCGTCGATCACTGGCAGGAGCAGGATCAGCTACCATTGTCTCAGGCACATCTTCTGCCGTCAGTACTATGTTGGAGACCGCTATGGAAGAGCTATTCGTTCCATACACAGAGGGTCAACGGTATCTTGAGCGTGAAAGTCGGAGCCTGGGTGCGCTTTATGCCAACCTTTTATCCCATTTCACTCGATATCACGTACGAAATTCATCTTTGTGACAACACTTAATCTGAATATTAATGGCACACTTGTAGGAGAAGACGCACAAGGGGAAATCATCCATGTTCGACCGCATGGTTAATCAGCTGAGTGCCGCTGCGGCAACAACCTCTACGACGGGAGGATCGACGACTTCAGCGCAAGCGGCGGCGGCACTCATGAGGTTCGGAGGAATCAATGCCATGAATCAAGATAAAACTGGTGACGAACCAGTTCGCGAAGAGGATGGTTTGTTAAGCTTAGAAGTTGCAGAAAAGATGCTCAAATGGCATGCTGAAGCAATCGGCCGCTGCGTGGAGCTCAGTTCTGCAAATGACAAGTGTGTACAACCTGCAATTATACCGTTCAATTGCTCATATTGTGACTAGTGCAAAGAACACCTTTGCTCTTCTACGAGTCCTTGCTGAAGCCATCGGAAATGCATACGTTGGGGCCGCCATTGAGACGTACGTTATTTGGTCATTGTTTATGATCATTATAATGATACGTTTATAGCGCTCAGTTGCGTGTGGAAGCGGCAGATACGAAAACCGAGCCGAGCTTGCACTATCTGGCTGTAATACGTTCTGTTGATCTTATCTGCCATCTATGGCAGCAATATGTGAATACGGCTCTGCTCCCACTGGCCAGCTCTTCTGTTACCATCCGTCGTGAGATGGTAGTTTTCAATAATCAATCAATCAGCCGTTTGGAAGGTGGTGCCAACCATCTTTTACAACGAGTTACAGACTGTAGGTTTTAGCACGTGTTTCTTATCTCATAGGTTAACCTGACTGTCGCTTTCAGCGATTGTCGCCTGGCTAACCACACAACTAACGAAACAGAAGCGCAACGACTTCAACCCACGAGATGATGATCTATCCTTTGCAAGGGTCAACACCGAACCTTGCATTGCTTGCTGCGAAGTTCTTGAAAAAGTTCGAGATGCTGCCACTCAGAATTTAAGTGGGAAAAATTTGGAGGTCTTTCTCACTGAGATTGGAGTTGCATTTCACAGGTAAACTTCTATCGTCTATTCCTGTGTTGGACTTCTTCTAATCTTGGGCAGTGCTCTTTTGGAACATCTTCGGAAATTCCCTGTCAGTGCAACAGGTGGTTTGATGTTGGCAAAGTAAGTGGAAATGTTGCAACGCAAAGTCAGGGCAGGATTAACATGCCCTCTACAAAGGGATATCAAGTCCTATCAGGATATCGTTGGAACGTTTGGAATTCCAGCACTGCAAGAGCGGTTCGAGTTTATTCGACAGCTAGGAAACGTTTTCCTTGTGCGACCAGAGATTCTCAAGTCGTATATGACTGAGAACTATCTCGGACGCATCGACGCCACCTTGCTTAAGCCTTACCTGATGCTGAGGAGTGATTGGAATCAGTTTGGAAAACTGTTCAATGATGCTCAAGGACTTCCAGACGAAACCGTGGAAGGCCGGGGTTTGAAGGACCGATTTGGCCGACTGAGTGTCATGATGAAGGATTTGGAAGGACTGAAATTGAGTGACGGTATTCCAAGAGTTTCGACTGGCTTTGCTGGAGGTTTTACTATGCCCTCCCGTCCGTTTGGGAATTGATGGATATATATAGTAATACCCATATCTTGTACTTATATTCCGCTCGCATCTACTCTCCTTTGAAAACAGGCCGACGTTTCTCGCGGAACGCCTGTAGGGCTTCTAGTCGATCTTGAGTTGATAAAAGTGTCTCGTATGATGATCGTTCAAAGTCCAGTCCTGAGGATCTAAGTGAGAAAGCTTTTTTCTGGGGTGCATTGGCAGAATACCTGTTTCAAGTGCTAAATCTTCAGACCGTGAGATTGCTTGCTTCGCTGCCCTAAGGGCCAGTGGAGCTTAAGATCCAAATATGTAAATGAGAGCCTGGACTAGAAGGAAGTAAGAGTAAGCACATACCGTTCTTGGAGATAGCCTCTGCTACAGTTAGAGCACGATCGAATGCGTTGGTGTCAGGGCCTGATACGTAGTCGACAAGACCTGTAAGATGTGTCAGCCTTGTGTATGGAAGTCGGCCATTTCGCTCAAAATGTACCCCAGGCAAGAGACTCTTCCGCAGTTAAGGTCCGTGCAGTGAAAATCAAATCTTTCGCTTTCGACGGTCCCAAAAGCCTTGTGGCTCTCTGGGTACCGCCAGCACCTGGTATAATCCCGAGGCTTGTTTCAGGGAGACCAATTTTCTGGACCTGGTGGCCTTGGAAGTGTTCTCATCAGGAGGAAAACGGGCAAAGCTTTACAAGAACTACCTGCAACACGCAAATCACATGCGAGTGCGAGCTCCAAACCACCCCCCAGAGCAGCGCCGTCAATAGCAGCGATGGTAGGCATAGGCAGATTCTCGAGCCTTCCCAGCGCATCCCGTAAATTGGCAAGGAACTTGGCAACCTGTGTGTGCGACATCGTACGCCTCTCAACGAGGTCCGCTCCGGCGCAGAATGACCCAATTGTAGTCGATCGTAAAATAAGGACACGAACGCTTTGGAAAATTGGTTAGATGAGCATAACCACCTAAGCAAGTGAAGAATATGCCTCTTGTCGAAATGAACTTCTTGGAGGCTATCTCTGAGTTGCTGATGGGTGTGTACTTGGGATCTTATACAAAAATAAACCAATAAGGCATAGTTACCTCCAAAAGATTCATTGAAATAGCATTCTTGCTCTGTGGTCGGTTGAGTGAGAGGCAAGTGACGCCTGGATGGGAAGGAACATGCTCCAGAAACGCTTCTCTTATAGAAGTAGATAAGAAACGACGGAAACCAAGAGAAGGAGCCTTCGCAAGTGGTCGAATGAACAGCATTCTGACTGAGTTGACGTTAATGGCAAAGCCTTCAAGGCTTCAACAAGGGTCGTTGATCCGACTTGCATGACATAATGCCACTCACTATTCATGCGCCACTCAGATGAAAGTTTGACATTTCAATTAAATAACCTCACAACATCTTAGTTTCATTGTCATGATGAATGATATGGATGGCATATATAACACAGATATAATTTCACAGAAATACAAATGAATGCCACCACCCCTGATACATATAATCGCTCTAGGCAGCCGCGCCGTAAAAAGAGTCAACGGAGGGCTGATAAGAGCCACGACCAACCTTGGGTCGTTGAAATACAGGTGAAGAAGTTGGAAGAAGGGTATCTGACCCTCGTTCTTGAACAGGTGGTAGGCCCTGTACCATATAGGGATATAAATAAGGCTGATGACTGCTGTGAGGATCCATGGGATCCTCTGTTAAAAGACCACTGGGGCTATGACCAGGGGACGCCGGAAGCCCGCCGGCATTTTGGGGACTCGAGCTAACCGATGCAAATTGCCCCATGTTTGGTTCTGCAGCAAAATTCTCGTAGTATTCGCTGTCATCTCGGCGATTTTGTGATTTTCTTCTCATAGAAAAGAGAAAAGCAACAATCGCGCCAACGACAAGCAAGCCGACAACAGTAAAGGTTCCAGCCATGGCACCCTTGTTTGCAAAAAATCTAGACAAAGTGTAAGCGGATCTTCAACACGAAAGAATATGGTATTTTACCCTGTTTGACTGGATGAGGATGGAGTCGAGCTAATAGAGGATGGGCTGAACGTAGCAGTTTGGAATAAAGAGGTCGTAGATGACAATGGCTCAATAACTAGCGTGGTCCTTGGGGTGGGATCTAAGCTAACGCTGGTCGTCGTACTTGAAGGTATGGATGCAAGCGAAGGTGAAGACGACGAGACTTGAACGGATGAGGATTGTAGAGCGTTCGACGTGGAACTTTTGTAAGATGTTAGTTCGAGGAGCCCAGAAAAATCAAAGATAACTCACAGCAAAGATGGGAAACTGCTAGAGGTTGATGTAGCAGGCAAGGTTGAAGAGACAGGAATTGAAGAAACATGTGCCGACGATGAAGTATGGGTTGAGGAGTGCGTAACAGCAGTGCTGTGTGATGCCACCAATGTGGAAGAGAGTGATATACTGGCGGAGGACGATGAAGAGTTTATAGAAGTGCTTGAAGATGAGGATGCCGAGGTGACCTCAGTAGTAGCACTGCCCGTGGTAGAAGCACTAGTAACACTCGAGCTGGACTCCTCCTGACGTGGTGCAGCATCAAAACGACGTGCATGATGCGTTGTAAAGTGCTGATACATGTCGAGCACGAAATTCGGATATAAAAGAGAGTGAAAAAAATGATTGGTGGCAATTATTATGACAGGGGAAGAGACAGCCAATTCCACGAAGTTACAGTAGATAAAACAGCCAGCCAGTGGGAGTTGAAACGTCGAGGGATGAAGCAGAGTTATAATTTAGGACAATTCACTGGAGATAGATAAAGCCATGAATGGGGGATCGCTCTTCCGTGGAAACAATCTTGATCCCGCTATTTGCCGAAGGCTTATTGATCCGCATTTAGGCCCACATGTGTCTTGACTTTGGACTATCAACTTGCTACCAACATGACTGGAATCTTAGCTCTGCATACTTGATCAAAACATGCAAGACATAAATGTCTGATTCCACCCCTACTCCCAAACTCAAGGTACAACCAAGAAACGACTAGATCACCTCGCTTGAGTCGCCGTGTTTCGTGTTTCAACGGCGATTCACTCCCGTTTTCTATCGGCTAGGAGGGGGCTCAAAGCCTAACTTGAGAGCAAAGGCTTTCGACTCGTCCCAGAGTCCATCACTGGAGATTTCTATGCAGACTTGGGAAAGCCTGCCGTCATCAAGTCTCGCTGCAATCTCCCCTTCGTCAAAGTTACTTTGTTCTGCCAGCTTGGATAGAACTTTGCGTTTGGACTGACGGGCTCAGGATGAAAATATGCTCAAGAACAGAACCAACAGTCTTACAGCGAGTATCGCCCAAACATTCACGGGGCTTGCGATCTGGAAGGTAAAGCCTCCGACATAGTACCACTTTCTCTGATTGCCAACACGATAAGCTGCTGCAATAAATTGGCTAAAAGGCTTGCCTTTGTATCAGGGAAAACAAAAGTATGGAAGGTTTGTCCGCTCTTGCTTCCTATGTAGCGCGACAGTTTGGCGTTGGCTTCCCGGTCCCCCCATCCGAGGATGAAGGTGTTCTTGATGTCTTCTGATTCTTCTTCTAAGAACATGGGGTCATTCAAGAAAACAAGGTTATTCGCCGTAATATGGATCTGCAAGCAGAGATCGCCCGCTACCACTAAACTGAAAGAAAGACAAGAATTAGCAAAAGCAAGAGGACCTCCGAGAAATAGGACGTGCTGTTCTAGCGTAACGACCTAGAATTAGCCAATGGAATCAGCTATCCCAAAGAACGGGTAGACAAGTTGGCCGTTACACACATCCTGGCTCGTTATCGTCGAGTGTTCTCTTAGTATAGCATGGGTTACCGGTCCGAACGACATGTTGGATGCTCTTGGTATTCGATTTCCGTAGTGGATACTCCATCTACCATCATCGTCACCCAGCATGGTGGCAAGCGGAGAGGAAAAGAAAGAGTCAGACGGCTCTGATTCGCTACCAGAGGTCTCTGGTGAAGGTAAACCTCTACCTGATTTGGATCGTGTTTCTGCAGAGTGAGGACGATGGATGGAGGGAGTCGGCCTTGGGGTTGAGAGATGCGATGACGCATGTTCAAGCTGACGCACAGTTCGATCGCTGTTGGTGGAAGTATCTGGAGAGGATCTCATAGCTAGGGCCTCCTCAACTACCTGGCGCTTCCCCTCACGCTCCTCATTACTGCCCCGACTAGGAGATAGTTGCGATTCAACGATTGCTTGCGACTGAACAATTCAAATTGTCGGTGCCCAAGGTACAACTGCAAGATCGCTGAAAAGAGCCTGACCTTATTACGTTCCTCAATGAGGTCTCTGATCACTTTGTAAGCGTTGTCCAGTTTGCGGAGAGCGGCGTTCCTGGCATCTACAAGTTTGGCTGAATCACGTCTATGATCGTCGTGCTGACGTTGGAGCTCGCTGTTCTGATGAGACAACCATTTAACAACATTTTTTAGCTCAGCGTTCTCAGATTGAGGATCTCCGCTTTCTTCCAGACGGCGGCTAAAGTCCGCAAAGCGTTCGCGGAAGGAAGAATGTAGGTTCCCAATGTTACTGATCTGACAGAAGCAGAAGTAAATGAGAAAAAACATAGGAAACGCAGACGATACCTCCTCATTTAAAGAACGCAGGTTTGGCTGGGACATGGCAAGCAGAAAGAAACGTGTTCAACTTGATCGCTACCCGACGCTAGTGTCTTCGACAAGCTCAAGGTCATATTAGAATACTTCCCGCGCTTGAACTTTGCGTTTGCTTGGTTCAACTTTGTTATGAAGCGGCCATGTTCTTTCATTAATATATCCTTATAGACTTGCAGTGCAATGACCTCTAAGCTCCTCGTCGACATCCATACCCATGTGTATCTTCCTCGCTATGCCTCCTTGCTAAGGACTCGATCTAGTGTACCTTTTATCCGCTCATCGACCACTCGTGATGGAAAGCCTGATGAGCGCCTCTTGATCTTGGACTACGAACCCAGTGGCGGGCGCCCTGTGGGACCTCAGTACTGGGATCGCGAAGAAAAATTAAAGTTCATGGACAAACATGGTATCGACATATCGATAGTCAGGTTGGTGTCTATAGGTAGTGGTCCATTACAAGAGCTAACCACGTCAACACTCAACAGTACCGCCAACCCGTGGCTCGACTTCCTTTCTGCACCTCAGGCCCAAACGCTCGCAACTGAATTGAATGAGGATCTGGAACAATACTGCGCAACATCCCCAGATGTCCAGCTTGATGTTCCCATCAAGCGCCTTTACGGTTTTGGGCTGCTGCCCCTCGTCCCCGAGATATCCATTGCATCAGTACTTGATACCGTAAAGCAAATATCTAAATTGCCTCATCTACGTGGCCTCATCATGGGCACGCGTGGTGTAGGCAATGGACTAGACGACGCTGCCCTAGATCCTGTATGGGCCGCGATCGAAGAGGCTGGTCTCGTCGTCTTCATCCATCCCCATTATGGTGTCGACCCTAAAGCGTGGGGAGACAGAGACAATGGTCATGTTCTTCCTCTTGCGCTCGGCTTTCCCTTTGAGACCACCATAGTAAGCTTGGGTCGCATCATCCGAGTATCCTCACGGTCTGACAACGAAGTAGGCGACGACTAGATTGATTTTATCAGGTGTTTTTGACCGTTACCCATCTCTTCGGCTCCTTCTAGCCCATTCTGGTGGCGCCCTGCCTCAACTGTCTTCTCGCCTCGCCTCTTGTATCGATCACGACCCCGTGGTAGCATCGAGACTAAAACATGATGCCAGATATTACCTTGGAAAACTCTACCTTGACGCCGTAGCCTACGGGCCTGAGGAGTTGGGTTTTGTCAGTGACGTTATAGCTCGCTCACAACGGTACCAGGCGGGCTCGTCTGTTGGAGGCGCTGCCAACCGTAGTCTAGGTAGCCAGAGAATGCTTTTCGGCACGGACCATCCCTTCTTCCCTCCCCTTACTTCAACAGAGAAGTGGAAGAGTGTGGTAGAAAACCTTGAGGCAATTAAATCTGTTCAGGGCTGGAGCTCTGCAGACAAGGAAGGCGTTCGTGGCGGTAACGCGATATCTCTATTCAATTTGGGAAAGTAGTTACGGTTTTTAATGTCTATGTGTCTGCGAGCCTAAATCAGGCATTTTTGCCTGGAACTTGGATTTTGAGGCTGAAGTCGATATGGGGAACAGATTGGTGGACGAAGCTGGTACTCAATATGTCGAGTGCTGATACAGAGTCGTAAGTAGGGCGACAAGGTGTCCTTCAAAGACACATACCGTTATTCGCTCGTTCCTGCAAGTTGGATTCCGTGATGTTCCCACTAGTTTCAAGTAAAAATCTGCGTTTACCCTCCCATCTTTCCTTTAGACGGCAAGCTACGTCAACCAGCTCCTGTCCTTCAATATTATCGAGCATGATGATGTCCGCTCCCGCGTCAATAGCCTCGTCGGCTTCAGCCTCTGACTGAACCTCGACATCCAGTCTTAACGAGAACCCACCAACGCTGCGCGCTTGTTGGACAGCCGCCGTAATAGAACCTTTCAAAGTAGTGAGCATATATCTGACTATTATTGAGGAGAGGAGAGTCATACCCGATGACCAGATATGGTTGTCCTTGAGCATAATCATGCTTGAAAGGTCATGTCGATGAGAGTCGATGCCTCCCACCAGCATTCCATATTTTTCAACTAATCTAAATCCTGTAGATGGGAAATTAATTTCGAGAAAGATATACGGCAGTACACATACCAGGGGTGGTCTTCCTTGTGCCAGCAATTATTCCAGTATATCCATATCCTCTTGCAAGATCCTTGATGTTTTTTGATCTACAGTGGATAAGATGTGATTCGATCTATGGTGCATCTTATATAGGAAAGTTACCTGGTGGCAATGCCACTACAACGGGCTAGAAGGTTTAATGCAACCCGTTCACCCAGAAGCAAGTGCCTAGCTTTGCCTCTCACAGTGGCGACGTGCTTGATCGGTTCGAAGGGTTCACCTTCCTGAAGATGCCACTCTACTCTGTAAGGGCTGTTCACGTACAACCAGCATTTACGAAAAGAAGTAGACTCACTCGCAGCCTAATTGACTAAAAATTTCTGTGAAGAATGGAGAACCGGCCAGAACTGCGGTAGATTTGCCCTTGCCGAAGAGAAAGGCCTCGCGCTCAGCCTCACCGACAACATAACCACCATAATCGAATGAGGGAATGTCCTCGGCGAGCCAGGTAGCTACCTTGGTTTTCCAATTGGGAGGAAGGAGATGTTCTATCGAGTTCGGCATGGCTTAAGGAGAATTGAACGATAATTGACTCGGAGCAAGCAAATATCAGACTTGGATTACGAATGGGGTAACAACATCCAAGTATGTGATGATCAATCTCTACGTAAGTACTACTAACGGCCCAATATATCAAGTACATAGTTGTAATGATGGTTCAGGCAGGTTCAGTGTTCAATAACTCAACTACACCACTCGAAAGGAAAAACTGTTAAGCAAAAAGCTCACAACTTTTACGCAAAGAGATAGCACAATGCCGCGAGCAGAGGGGCGCTGCCGACATTGACAAAGACTTTTGAAGCCGAGTTGGGTCGTGACGTGCCAGTAGTAGTAGAGGAGGCAGAAACAGATGTAGTGGCATCGTGAGTGACGCTACTCGGAGCAGCGAGCGTTGCAACAGTAGCAGGGGCTGTCGCAGTGGCTTTCGTAACCAATGTCACGCTAGAGTAACATGAGAGAGGTCAAAATTACAAAAAGGGCATCACGAACGAGGTCTGGGAGGTAGAAGATGCTGAAGACGTGGTAGGCTCAATACTGAACTGGCTGGATTGAGCGAGAATAGTATTGAGGTCATTTACGTCTTTGACAAGGTTGACACGGAAACCCTGTCCTATTGGCCAGCCACCACTGGGAGGATTGACTGAGATGGAGTCGAGGCTTCCATCAACTTGCGCAGCTAGAACTTGCTGTACGCTGTTATCGTTCTGTGTGGGTGTTATTTGGGATGTAGGACAACAAAGCAGGGGTTAATTAAACCGACCACGTTAACCAGAAGGACAGTGAAGTTTTGCGGGTCCGTGTCAACATGCTGCCACGCCAGTCTATGTCATTTGTGAGCAAATATGAGGATATATGTATGTGAAATACATACGGCTGTGGACCAGAAATACTCCATGGCTGAGAGGCCGACGGTTCGGTGACGGTGTATGCTAGGGCAGAGGCAGAAAAAGAGAGCAGCAAGGATAGTGAGAAACGCATGGTGGGATAGAAGTGGTTGTGGAACAAGTTGTAAAGGAGGTTGCAGGGCTTTTAAGGAGGCCTGGCACGTAAACCGACCAGAAGGCGAAAAGAACCCTTTCATCACGTGGGGTACCTCCTTCCAAACTTCTTTCCCCTGGTTTTGCCCACTCTGAGTTAATTTGCCGTTGCTAGTCTGGAGATAGCGTGTCTCTGTCAATTTCAATCAATAACCGACCATTACAAGTGTCAATTTGCTGCATACAAGAAATGTACGTGATGGTATCCATTTTTACTCGCCCACATCTTCTTGCTTAGGTTCAATTGTTCCAAGATTCAGAGTTTTGAGCATCTCCTGAGCATCCATCCACAGATCACGCTGCGCCCATACACCAGCAATCGTGGATACGATAATCCAGCAGGAGCGGATGCTCATATAGCCTACATTTTGATTGTGACCCTGTTGTTCGGAGGTGGGTGTGCCCAAAAGGTCTTTGAGCAAGGCAATGCAAGCCCGAGCCAACGTGCGCAGGAGATTCATGTCGTCCGCAGATACTTGATCGTCAATCTTGCTGAGAAGCACAAATATCCACCGTGCATGCGCCTCAACTGGTCGAGAAAAAGAGTCGGGTCGTTGAACATGGGCATTGATCCAGTGCGCAAAATACATAAGAAGATGTAGGGCTGTTCTCTAAAAAAAGTTTCGTTAGCACCTAACGAAAGTCCGAATGTCGTAAGGTGACTCTACCTCATCAATGGACCGCAGGAGACGTGGAAGCGGTTCTCGGGGTTTATATATGACTGTTTCTTGAAGGGGAGCGATCATTACAGGAGTTGGGTCTCCGACGTCTGAAGGGCTGGTTGTTCTGGGCACAGATTTTAAAGAATCAACGTGTAAAACAAGCTCCACTTCGCCTTTGTCATTCATCTGCCATGATTCTTGTCGTTTGGGCAACGAGGTGTCTGGTACCACAGGTGGAGCAAGTCCCGAGAGTCGTCTCATAGCGGCACTCTGTTTGGGCTGTTTGGGAGGATTCCAATCTGATTCCGGTTTCCCAGCGAGAAAGCCCCACCAAAACTCTCTTTCTTTTTTGTCGGGTAGGATCCTATGTCGATTAAGAGGTGGAATGGGGACACCAATAGTCGGTTGGTTCAGATTCTATAAACTAGTTTCAGACAAAGAAGCAAAGTAAGAAAACAATTTGAGCGACCTTTCGGAAGTTTCTAAATCTAGCCTCAAAAACAGAACGCCACTCCTCAGAAGGAAGAGGTAGATGTTTTGGAAGCAAACGGTCATCAGTTTTTGAAGAAAATGATACCTCTTGCTCATATGGGTTGGCTGCTCGCGTTACATGTGGTAATTGTCGCGCATCTCGCCTGAATCTAGTTGTTAATAGAAAAAGGTCTGCGAGTAGAAATCACATACCTGACTGTGAAGAGGTATTGCAACCCATCCATCGGCTCTCCCGCGAAATCTTCAGGAAGATTTGCAACTGGTAAAATTTGTCGCCCGAAAGATGGCTCTTCCTCGTCAGAATCTTGGATTTCTTCATGTTTGCGTTTGAAGGATAGCATCCGTGAAGTAACAGTGATGGTTCAAGCCATGATCACGTCGTTTGTAAATTATTTGTTGTGACAAATCTACTCTTGACTAGTGACTTCTTCCTCATTTTGCAATGCTCTTCGCTCTCGGACTCTAGAATAATCACTTTAAATTTCGACGCTACGAGTTAAGAGGAGGCTTGCATTGCATCGCCATGGACGATGAAGATTCTATCGATCTGGAAACTCTCCAGGCCCAAATTGATATGTCCATGTCTTTCGCTCAAGAAATGGTTTCATCTTGGGTAAAACCGTCTCGTAAGCTCCCAACCAGGACTAGAGATGTGGAGGCTGAACTTAAGGATTACTTGCGCCGCCCACCCAGGTGCGAACGCTGCAAGCTGTTTGGGCATCATTCAGATCAAATGCTAATTATTTTTCGTATCTGGAATTAGATTGGGTGTAGGCGCGGCAATCCCAGAGGTTGCCAGTTTTTCACGCGACGTAGCGCGTCTTAAAGGTCATCTTGTTGGAAAGGGAAATAAACGCACTCGTGAAAATGAGCCAGACTTGAAAGACAGGGACAAATCGGACAGCGAAAGCGAAGGCAGGGGTGGGTCAATAAAAAAGAAGGCGAGGGCGGACCCTTTTGCAAACGATGGGAAGAAGAAAAAGAAAAGCAAGGTTGTGCCGGAGATCACTGCTATGGTCCCCCCCAAACCTTCAGCACTCCCAGGAGAAACGGATGGGGTAGTCAACAAAGTAGACCAGGACGTTGCTGAGCCTCGCGCAGTACCTAAAGGGAAAAAGAAGAAGAAGAAAACTATCCAGCATTCTGTAGATGCTATCGACGCCTCTTCCCAGCAAATGTCACCTCAAGGACCAAAGAATACGTCCCTCCCTCCTAATGATCCCTTAAGTGAGAGGAAGATTTTGTTCTTTGTCATGCAAATGCTAACTACTCACTATTAGCTTCGACGAGCACACCGCAAAAGATACTCAAAGTTATCGATGTTTCATTGACAGCGACAGCGACGACCCAGTTGCAACTTCGTCGACAAGCACAGGCAGTAGAGTTACTTCAACAGCCTTTATTAAACCTTACGCCGCCTAGCGACGATGAGTCTGAGCCTGAGGACGACGCCCAACTCGATATCGGTGGTAGCGGTCTGAAGAAAAAGCGGAAGCGAAAGAAGAAGAAAAAGAATGATAGTACCCTGTCGAACAATCCAGATGCCTGTTCATGATTTTCAGTCGTCTTGCAACACTGTCCATGCCATTCCTTTAGCGCCACCTTTATTTCTCAGACAGATGTCTTACTTGCAATATTTATCAATGCGTGATGCTTAAATTAAGAGAGGAAGGAGCGTCCGGATGGTTAGCATATGAGATCGAGCTGAATGTTCAGCTTACGGGCTCAGTATATAATAGGGTAACGCAAGGCTGTGCTTTTCGAGTTCTCGTCATCTACACAGCAACCAGAATTGAGGCCTGGTAGACCCAGGGTAGACCATGCGGAAGTGTCTGTCGAATTGCGAGATCTCCTAGATCTGCAGTGCAATATAAAGAGGATATTTGATTCTCCATTTAAGTTAGGCGCCTAGACTACATGTGGCGGTGAATTGGCAGGCACAAACTAAGTATGATAGATAGACATGCAGATTCCAATCTAGAGATAGATGAGGGTTTAGAGGCCAGCCGTACTAACGTCGACTGGATCTACGCGGAGTGTGCTCTGGTCGCGAATGACTTGTTTTAGAGCTTTGCTTAGGTCGAGAATGCGAGGTATGTTCTGAAGGTGAATGATTAGACTTGGAACGATGCGACCTAGAAGAATGAAGACGAGATGTGCTGGATCGCGACACTCCCTTCTCTCGAGAGTGGCTGGTGGATTTCCGTGACGCCGATGGACGACGGAAGGTAATGGATGATCGACTCTGGTGACCACTTGATGCAGAAGGGGAATTCGATGACTGTTTCTTTCTGTTCAGAAAGAAGCTGAAAATACTTCGTCCTTCAGACCTCTTTCTTAGGGCTCTGTCTTGCCTCAGCTGGGCAGCATCTCGCATCTCTTTCATGCCCTGAAAGACAGATTTGAGCCACGATATGACGAAGGTGAAGAAAGGGTTACCTTACTCCGCAAATCTTCACCGCCCCCAAATGTTCCTCGCCACTTACGGTACCATCCGTGCATTGTTGATGGGTCTGGTTGTCGACGAGAGCCATCGGGATTGAACTAAGACTCTGAGTCAGAGGAGGCGTGGACAAAAAGAACACACAGGCACACATGAGATGCCCACTCGATCTTTGGTATAAGCCTCATGTTCGTCTTGGTAGGCTGTTAGAAACAAGGATATTATGAGTTGAACTGCGGGGGATTCCAGCTAAGTATGTATTTTACATGGCGCTTATAGGAATATAGATATAAGGATTAGGTAACCAAGACACACCGTCGCCATGCACATCATTGACCATCATGACGCTTGTTTTAGATATTGTCGTGATAGGTTTGTATTCCACGTTTTCTGTTGTCTAGAGGGGCAAAAACGTGCACATTTGGTGAGCTTACATGTACCTTATGGTCGGATAAGAGTTGTCCTTGACGAGCAACAAGAGGATTAGTGTTGATTCGGCTTTTGGTAGCCGTCAACCCGGTCTTTTGTTTTAACATCATCATGAGCCCTTGAAGCTTGTTCGCCACGCTGCCTTTGGGGAGAACTGGTTTTGTGTTCTTGGGCTCTCCGAAACCACGTTGCTAATTTACGGATGTTAAGGGCTAACCAAGGCAATGACGCACTCCGAGGTTGCTTCATTTTTGACTTCAAGATGGCGTCAAGTTTGAAATTCTGCACCGGTAACTCGACTGCTCAGATCCCCGAAAGTGCTTTTGGGATGGGTTCTAGCTGATCCTAACAGGCCGCAAGGATACATACGCATGGTAATGTGCTCACCAAGATTTCTAGATTTGCACCGCCTTAACGATTTCTGGATGACCGGCGGGCTCTCCCAAAAGAGGAAAGGGGGCGGTGTTTGGTTTGGTTTAGCGCGTTCCCTTTCTGGATTTTATCGCGCCACGTGGGCATCGCCATAAGCATGATAATCGACATTTTCTGTACCTTGGACACTGCTTTGGCATTTTCCCTCCAATTTTCCATTAGCGAGGTCATTATGTTGTGGGCCCTCCGAATCTGGGGCGGCGACAATTCACTCCCGTTCCACTCTGGCTCAACAGTACAAGAAGAAAGGGTATGATCGCCTCGATCTACACCAACCTCGTCATTGTCGAGTCACCAAAAAATCAAAAAGCCTAAAATGTGGAAGAACATCAGTCCTGTCATCGAGAACCGACTTTTCTTGGGCAAGTCAGTGGCTATGTTTTCAACTACACTCTTTCCGCCCCGTTGACAATTTATTTCAATCAACAGTCTTTTGGCGGCACGCTCATCTCGGACCTTGACGGATCGCCGTATCACCCATGTCTTGTCGGTCTGCAGAGATGCAATTCCTGCAGAACTACCAGAGTCTGGGGTACGGCACTTGCGGATTCCCGTTGAAGATGTCGATTATGAGGACCTCTTAATCTACCTCCCTGCTGCTTGTCGGTTTATTGAAGAAGCCTTACGCAATGGAGGCAACGTCCTTGTACATTGTGTTCAAGGAATTTCTCGCAGTGCCGTTGTTGTTGCAGCTTATCGTGAGTTGTTCATCATATCAATGCGTTTCTTGTTCATACTCCCATCAGTAATGTGGCGACGCCGCATCAATGCGACCGAGGCATTGCAAATGGTCAGAGCATGTATGTAATTTCCTGGGATGCCAAATTATGTCTGAATAACATTTGTTCTAGCTCGTGACCAGATCTGGCCCAACCCTGGTTTCCAAGAGCAGCTGGTACTTTTCGAACTCTGTCAGTACGCCCCTTCCCCATCGAACGGATACTATGCTAGCTGGAGGGGAAAACTCGATCGCCAGCTAAAGGCTGCGGGCTTACGATAAGTGACACCCGCCTCTTTATAAAATTATCTACGTTCGTTGTAATTCCCTTGCTTTATCATTTGCACAGACCTCGTTATTTTTCGTTCTTATTTATTCACGCATTTGCTTTTTCATTTTCCGATTCGACCTTATATTTTTTTTTTTTTGTTCTTATTTATTCACGCACTTGTATTATATATATCTTCTAGACTATTTTCTTTCTTTTCTTTCTTTTCGCATTTCGGTTTTGGTATCTTTGAATTCGCGTTCAGTTAAGCTGCTAACCCATTTTTCTTCTTTTTAAGTTGTCTAGCACTAACAACTGACTGTCTCTGTTCGGGACCTCCTGGTAAGTTGCCTCTGCATAATATTGTTGTTTTTACACGTAGCTTTGTACGTGGTATTTAATTGAAACATTGAAACATCCAATGTTCAGTGCATTGCGCAGCACTGGCTCACTGCAAGTCATTGTGACGGGCTTGGCTACGTGTCTGATGAAAGGCAGTATAAAAAGATGTGTGTTTGTCCCCGAGCGGGATTCCAAATAACTGTCACACGTAAGCTCCAGCCCATCACACCTCTCTTGACTTGTCCTCTTCACCAACTTTCTTCATCTTCGTCGTTATACACTTCTACAATGGGTCTCTCCGTTTCTCGTTTGCTTTCCGGACTCTTTGGAAAGAAGGAAATGCGTACGTTTGTCTTCATTCCCTCTGCAGCGCCTGTGAATCACTGACTGTCACAAATTCCAACAGGGATACTTATGGTCAGCAAGTCTTTAGCTTTCCATTTGATAATCTCTAACTTGCAGAAAATAAGGTCGGCCTCGATGCCGCTGGTAAAACCACCATTTTGTACAAGTTGAAGCTTGGCGAGATTGTCACCACTATTCCCACAATCGGTAGGTCGTCTGCACCCATTGGACAGCTTAAATACTCATATCGCGCTAGGCTTTAACGTCGAAACCGTTGAATACAAGAACATCTCTTTCACAGTGTGGGATGTCGGAGGACAGGACAAGATCCGCCCCCTCTGGAGGCACTGTGAGTCAAATCTGCAGTTTCTCCGATAGTTTCCTAACTTGTAGCTTCTTCTCAGATTTCCAAAATACTCAGGGAATCATTTTCGTTGTGGATTCTAACGATCGGGAGCGTGTAGCCGAGGCCCGTGAGGAGCTCCAACGAATGCTTAACGAGGATGAACTTCGTGATGCCCTTCTCCTGGTGTTCGCCAACAAGCAGGACTTACCCAACGCGATGAATGCTGCTGAAATCACGGACAAGCTCGGCCTCCACGGCCTGAGGCAGAGGACTTGGTACATCCAGGTTAGTCATTTCGCAGTGCCTTCGGCTCCGCTGACTTATCAATCCCATCTATAGGCTGCCTGTGCAACGTCTGGTGATGGTCTCTACGAGGGTCTGGAATGGCTTAGCGCAAACATTAAGCGCCGGGTGTAAATGGGTTTTGTTCTTTCATGATAATAGTGTTACCACACGATCCCTTACGATGCCGGAATACGCCTGCAACCACTAGTCTCTTTCGCTTTCATCAATTATATTCTATTCCGAGTTTCATTTTCAGACTGTCTTGTGTACTCCTCAGGAGGCCGTGGGGTCTCTTAAAATGCTCGTTCGCGTAGACCAATGATCATACATACCGTTTCCTATCCTACAGTATAGGGGAAAAAATTGCTTTTGTTAGCGTCCCTCTCCAGGGAATAACCTCCCAACAGCGTCAGCTTCCTTTCTCCGCCTTTCCGCCAATTCCCGCGCTGCAGGGTCACGTTGTGTGGCCCCAAACTTTGCTAATTTTTCAAGCAGCGCTTGTAGGCGCTTGTATTTGACAGTACTGTATGATGCATGTCGCATGGAGGGCAATAGATACTCGTGGACGGTGTTTGACAAAGGAATGGAAGTCGTCTGTAATGCATGATGGGTTAGCAAAATATTGACATTGTAAAAAATGGATGTGATATATTCACCATCCGCAGTTCCACAAAGACTGAGGACAAATGAGATCTTCCAATCCGCTTGAGCTCCTCATCCAGGAAATCGACGTCAATCAGAATGTTGGAGATCGCGTTTTCATTCATCATTATGATATCCCGCCCAGTCAAGAAGTTCTGGGAGTTGTTTCATCAGTACTGATTGGTACGGATCAGCTGTTGTAGGGCGTACCATTATGCATCCTGCGATATACTCCAACGCGCCTTTGTATGCTTCATCTTTGTAAGCTTCTTTGATCACAAGGGAGTCCACCACCGTTGTGAGCCAATTCACCAGTTCGTATAGGTACATGCTTGGCGCATCCTCCCTTCTCGGAGGTGTCCATTCATATTCGGAAAGCTCAAAGAATTGGTCGAGTTTTGATGTAATGAGTCCAGTGATACGTCCGAGAGAACGGGTCAGAGTGGACTCAAATGAACCTCGAGCAGTTAGGCGGATAGCACCATTACGTTGTGCAGATCTAGCGACAGCATACTGAAAACCAAGCAAGGTTAGGACTCGCGAACAACATACGGTAAACTGCCCAATGAACGTTCGATCTCAGAACAGGTTTCTTGGAAATATTCAAGGTTGGTAACAATTTGAGCGATCTGTGAAAGGGTGGAGATGCTTCCTAACCGCTTGCCAACGGCTTCGCTGATATGCTGGATCAACAGATTATCCAATGACTAGGTCGAAATAAGCAGCTTGATAAAGGTCCTGGGGATTGGGGAGATTGTGGAACACTTTACCTTGCTAAGGAGTTCGTCGACATTGTTATGCTGTTGTGAAACGCCTTCGATATATGCGTAAAACTTGTCAATAAATCCGCGTATCTGGAAACGGTTTAAATGGCAACCCATGAAGAGTAGAGAAAAGTTTTCACGTCTTCGCAGCAGAGGTAGAACGTTTGAGACCACGGCAGAGTAAACGGAGGATGCGATCTACAGAGAATAAATTGACAGAACGAAGTACCGATCAAGGAAACCGCACTGTTTAATTTGAGCCTTGTCCTCCTCAGAAAGGAGAACAACTTCAAGGACGGCCTCAGTTTCGCTCGTCGCTTCAATTTGCATTGGTAGATGGTCATCTTGATGAACAATCTAGAGTGGACTGATTCAGTAATGTCCTAGTAAATTTTTGCTCTGCTTGGTTCTCACCGATTCGAACCGCCTGCTGAATTGGCCTTCAAGAAGTTTCGTATATCTTTCAAAGAGAAGGATTATGAAACTTTGGAGCGAGTCAGTGGAATATGGAGAGGTCTGAGGTTTTCACCCATTGAGTATCCTTGGCTTAGCTAGTGTGCGAAAAAATTCACCTCTAAAGTCATAATGAAGCCTAGAAGACATTCTTTAACACGGAGATACTGTTCAGGATCATTCTCTGCTTGAAGAGCGTTCGTTATGGAGTTTGAAAGGCCCAGAATGAGGGAATCCCAGAGTTCTTCGACATCACGTTCTGACCGAAACGAATTTGTTGTTTCGAGGACATGTGTTTCGACAATAAAGAAACCCGATATTTCTTGGGTTAGCTGTGGGAGGAACGCTAACGGTAATGGGTTCGGTAGAATAAGGCCGGATTGTGCCTGGAAAAGCTTTCAGTTGGCATAGAGTGACGACACCAGGATAGAATCACCTTTCTGTCTGCTTGATAAGATTTCTGCAGCTCGTCCAGCGAGTTTAAGGCAGTATAAATTTGGATACATTCAAATAAAGGTGTAAAGTCCACACAAATGGTATCGTTATCAAGTACATTGACTTGAAGGTAGATTTCAGTGAATTGCATCCTCAAGATGAAGAAGACGTACATTCGGTCTTTTCGTAAGTCATCATTTCAACAGCGCTTCCGACGCGACTTTGTTGGAGAAAATGGTCTTTATCACGTCTAGAACGCCAGCGACGTGTTCGAGTCTCCATCGCCTCGTTCGCGAGCCGACCAACCTCCGTGCTCACATTTCGAATTTCAAGAAGCCATTGTTTCATGGATGCAGTTACGGCATCTTTAATTTGAGCACGTAGGGACGGTAAGGATGAGAGAAGGTATTGGAAAAATGGTGTCTGGGACAGAGAAGTTGGAGGCATGCTCTGAATATCCTCGAGCGACTGCAAAGCAATACATTGTTACCAGAGAAAGTACTCCGCATGCGATATGAACAACGGACCCGCAACGCGCTCCAATATTTGCCCTCTTTGATCATTTCGCCAACACGATTTACAACATCGAGAACTCGGAGGCAGGCCTGAAGAGTGTCGATAGCCTCATCCAAATTTGCAGCAGTTTTCTTGGACTGAAGCAGAGAGCGTTTCTTGTCAACTAAACCGCGTCCGAGCTGTGAGACACTGGCGTCCAGAGACTGGATATTCTCCTTCATCTTGTCGGTGTATGACTTGACGGTAAAGAGAGTGGATACAGAGGAAATAAAGTCCTGATAGTTGTCTCTGCATATTTTCTCGATTTCGTCATCCTTCGACGCGATAAGACCCTGTGCCGTGCGAAGGAAGGCCTCTTGTTGTCGGTTGGTATGTATCTGTTTGATTATAGGACCAAGCTGCTCGAGGTTCTCGGATGATGAAGAGGGATCTAGTAGGTGTATCTGCTGCAGCTGTTGATCGATGTTCTCTTGTGAGAACTGGGGCCGCCGACGCGGAGGCATGACTACATAGACACGCGCGTTAAAGACATCACTCTCAACGCCCAGAGTGTTTGCGACTGTCCTCTTATCCAAACAGTGATCCTTGACTAGGCCTCCGCAGAAAACGTATCGCGGAGATTTTTTTTTGACTTTTCACCGTGTCCTACTCATCGCCTTCAGGTGCTACAATGCCTACTACCACATTTATCGTAGATGCGCTGTAATTCCCTTTTTTCTTCAAGTAATGCATCGCCTAATTTCCTTTGCTTAGTCTTTTTGACATGGACGGAACTCTCGTCGACTCCACTGCCGGTGTCGAGGGGGCTTGGAAGCTGTTCAGAGAAACCTATCCAATGATCGATGTTCAGAATATTTTGAGTTGTACGCGGTGTAGTCCCGATTCTCTAGATCGACCTGTAAGCTAACCATCAAATTCCAATCAGCGGCACATGGAGTTCGGACTGTCGAAAATCTCAGAAAATACTGCGGTGTCGAAGATCCCGAAAAGCTCGAGGTACCTCATCGCCTCATGAAATGCGCACAGTTAACGGGACATTATGACAGCAAGAAGCTCTCCGATTCGAAGAGGCTATTGTTTCAACCTCAGAGAAGAATGGTGGACAAGGTATTGTCCGGCTGCCTGGCGTAGCCGATGCTCTGGCAGTGGTACGATCGACTGGTTCTTCGATTACACCCCTGTCTGAACCATCGTAGATAGCTCTTGCTAGGCATCTTCCAGATCCTGCCTGGGCTATTTGCACATCTGCTACGCGCGCCTACGCTTCATCTGCTCTCCGGATAGCCGGCATTCCAGTACCCGATGTCTTCGTAGCTGCCGAAGACGTAACGAAAGGCAAACCTTCGTGAGTCATGGTGGTCATCTGGTCACTTTGATTAGAACTGACGTCCATGAGTTCAGCCCTGATCCCTACCTGCTTGGAGCCAAACAATGTGGCGTCAAGGCTGAGAATTGTAAGCAACCCTTGATCAATCTATAGATGCACGGTTAAAACATAACCGGTTCCCAGGCGTCGTCTTCGAGGATGCTCCTTCTGGCATTCGAAGTGGCAATGCCGCTGGTTGCAAGACTGTCGCGCTTCTTACCACCCATAGCCGAGTTCAAGTGGAAGAGGCTAAACCTGACTATATCGTAAAGGATCTATCCAGGTAATCTTGGATTTTTTAAAATTTTATTTACGCGATCTAATCCAGCGATATAGAGTTATGTTCAAACTTCTAGAGAAAGGCGTGGAGGTCACTCTTCATGAAGATTGAAACTATAGACAGACCCACTGATCGACTTCAGTTACTGAATACCCAATAGCTAGAACTCTTAGAAACATAGATAAACCATCTTATTACCAGGAAATCGTTGCCCATTACTTAGATAAACTTAGATAAAATGCTAAAAAAAGTAGAAGGATTTAGAATAAGATCTGATAATTCAAAGCTGTAAGTAAAGCAAAGATCGGTTATAGATAGGTATGAATAAGGGGAAGAAAGAACGGGGTATTTTAAAAAATCCCTAAACGCTCGCCTCGAAGTCATATAGGGAAAAACTCTTTCACCTTTTCCATTTTTCTAATATTCACCCTCTTCCTCGGCGTCAGCAGAATCGGTGCCAACCTCTTCGTAGTCCTTCTCGAGCGCTGCAAGATCCTCGCGAGCCTCGGAAAATTCACCCTGAAGAAGCGTAAAGTAAGTACGAGTTAAATATACAAGTTAAATAGGTCATCGTAGATCATACCTCTTCCATACCCTCACCAACATACCAGTGCACGAAAGCACGTTTGGAGAACATGAGATCGAACTTGTGGTCTAAAGAAGACATGAGGAAAGGACAGCAATAAATAAGTTAATGCATCGGGGGACTGACCAAGGCGGCTCCAGGCGGCAGAGATTGCAGTAGTGTTGGAAAGCATGCAAAGGCTGCGAGTAGTCTGGGCAAGATCTCCCCCAGGAACACAAGCTGAAGGCTCGTTGCAGACACCAAGCTGTTGAAAATACGATTTAAAAAGGAATTGACTGAGTAAATAAAAATGCCCACCTTGAAGCCAGTAGGGCACCAGTCAACAAATTGAATTGTTCGCTTGGTCTTGACGCTGGCAACAGCAGCCTGAACATCTTTCGGAACGACGTCTCCGCGGAAGAGCAAGCAGCAAGCCACTAAAGTAATAATCAATTATCACACAGGAAGAGATGAGCAATATCAACATACTGTATTTGCCCTCCCTGGGATCACATTTCACCTATAATTTGATTCAAAAATTTGTTGTGATGGCGAGAAAAGAATGAAATGACCATCTGATTTCCTTGCTCAAAGCAAGAGAAGGTCATCTCAGCAACCGAGTTCTGCTCATGTTTGGCCTTGTCAGCGGAGATGAGGGGGGCGTAGGTAGCGAGAGGGAAGTGGATACGAGGGAATCTTAAAGTCGACATTAGTTTCGAAGGATAATCAGAGGTCAAAAAGTGTTTGCTCACGGCACCAAGTTAGTTTGGAACTCGTTGAGGTCAACATTGAGGGAACCGTCAAAACGGAGAGATGCAGTCACGGAAGAAACAACCTGGGCGATAAGACGATTGAGGTTGGAGAAGCTTGGGGAGACAACCCCCAAATTCTTCTTGCAAATGTCGTAAATAGCCTCGTTGTCGACCTAAAATAGTCATACACCAATCAGCATCGAAGTTATAATGTGAATCAAATTAAGCATACCATGAAAGAACAGTCGGAGTGCTCAAGAGTTGTGTGAGTCGTTAAGATAGAATTGTATGGCTCAACAACAGAACTTGACAGTTGGGGAGCAGGGTACACGCAAAACTCCAGCTTAGACTTTTTGCCATAGTCAGTCGACAGGCGCTCGAGCAGGAGGGCGCCGAAACCAGAGCCAGTTCCACCGCCAAACGAGTGGAAGACGAAGAAACCCTGGAGACCTGAGCAGTTGTCTGCAAGGCGACGGAGCTTGTCCATCACGGGGTCAATAAGTTCCTTTCCGACTGTGTAGTGACCACGAGCATCTGCAGGAAATTTCGTGAATGACGCAAATGAGCGATTGATCAGGTAACATACAATTGTTTGCGGCATCCTCCTTGCCTGAAATCAGGGTCTCCGGGTGGAAGAGTGATCTGTACAGGCCTGTCTTGACATCATCAATTGCACCAGGCTCTAAGTCAATGTACAACGACCGAGGAACGTGCTTTCCAGAACCTGTCTCAGAGAAGAAAGTGGAGAACCCGTTATCGGTGGCAGATGGGGAGCCCTCCAAGATGCGACCCTCGGGCTGTGTAAGTCGTAAGGGCGTCGAGGATATGTACATTAGATTGACTACGTACGCTCAGCCCGTGTTCGAGAGTGTACAGTTCCCCTGGATTAGATGAGCGCGCGAACTTGACGCGAATATGATACGTGACTAAGACGAGAGGACTCACAGCAGGCGTTGCCAATCTGTACACCAGCCTGGCCGACATGGAGTGAAATAACTTCACGCATCGTTTGTTAATAAACTGGAGTAAATGAGAAAAATAAGTGAACTGGTTGCTCTTGTGCAAGGTGGTCAGAGGGCAAGCCAATCAACCGAAAATGTTGCCACGCCCTTTCCTTGTTTGGCTCCCGTCTCCGGCCGGCAACTAACAGCAACATCACATGTATAATACCTATGCTGCTACAAGTGCATGTAGGTTATAGATCTCCTGCCTTACAGTATAATACACCTCAGATACATTCCCTTCGATCTCCACTTTTCCCATCGCCGTTTTTCGGACAGCAACAGAGTCGCCCAACGACTCTGGCGCCGTATGACCCTTTGCCCCAGCTCCACAGATAAGCACACCCTCACCCACGAGCTCCGCCTGAACCCCAACCGCAGCTAGGCGAGCTTTGAGTGCCGTCAGCTTGAGCTCACCAATCATAGTCGAATGGGGCAGCTTGACAGTAGGACGTGAACCAAGGACCTTTGGTTGTGCTGCTATTTTTGGTTGGGTTTGGTCGGTGGGAGGAGCCGTTAGAAGGGGCTCAAGGATGGGAACGATAGAGTTGGCGTGCGAAACTATCCTGCCACTCACGTACCCCACTTCGTTGTCTTCAAACTAGGAGACTGTTCAATTCCTGATGAACAAAATGATTGAGGGACATACCCGCGACATCTTGAGGGAAGCTAGGAGCTCATCGCTAATTGATACGGAGAAACTATTGATTTGCTGCCCAATTTGTAGGCTTTCACCTACTTCAGGAGAAAAGATGTCCTTCGTCATTGATCTGATGTTCGCGCAGCTTTCAATCAAGGCGTCTGTCGCCTCTGAAGAGGCATGCACAACGATCTATGGATGTCAGCCAGTGAGTGAGAGGATGAATTCAGCATTCACACCATTTTACGCGGATTGATTTGTGGAACGATAGTTTTAACTGCACGGCCATCATTCAAGCCCTCCAAGTCTACAAAGAGCAGGCGACATGCCAGTTGCACTTCAACTTGTGACGACACGAATTTGGATGGGGGCTCCTGTATCGCTTTCTAATGGAAATAGGTTGAGCGTATTGCTGTCATGAAAAGTGCCAACTTACCCTTGCGTCCTCTTCAGCGAGAGATTGCAAACGATAACTTTTTGCCTCGTCACTTTCGGCATTCTCTTCAAGAACTTGACCTTTCCGCAACCACATACCGACGTCAATAGTCTCTCCATATTGATCCACGCGTCGTTTCTTTTCCACATAGGGAAACATCCTAAACCTGGTAGTTTGACCGCCCGTTGACTTGAAGAAGGAATTTGCCTTTGACACCTTTCCTTTGATATAGATGTCGTAGGACAAATGCTTCGTCAGACCTTCATCACCATCGATCCCCCAGTCCACATCTCCGGCAAGTCTGTCTGCCTTCCTCCTGTGTGACTCCCCGCCATCATCGTCAGCATCCATAAGGTCCCTCTCCACTTCATCTTCATCGGCATCAGAGTCAGATTCAGAGTCGCTGTCATCCTCATCCGCCTCAAGCATTTGTTGATTTCGCAAAAGAGCAGCTTGACGAGCGGCTTCCTTTTCCTTTGCGGCCCGCTCTTTTTCTTGATAGGCCTCCAGCTCAGCGCCTTGCAATGGAACCTTGTGATTCATCTTGAAGCAGATATTAGCGACGGTATTTGCGGACCCGTAATACTACAACTGCTCACTCGAAGTTTGAGGACACCGTCCATCATGATGTTGCTCCCAATTCTGCCCTTGTCCCACTTGTCATCCGCGCGCTGCGAATCATTCCACTTCTCAAAAAGATCTCGCCCTAATGTTCCTGCTTCACTTCGCCCCGTTAGCAGAACAACATTGTCAGGTACAGCTGCGAAGTCCGCAAAAAGATTCCGGGATGGCCCATGTGACAAGGATGCAGGAACAGCAAGTATTAGCTTGGGGTCTTTTGAAGAGTATGTTTGCAGAAGTGCTTGAGGATTTGGAAAAAACTCCAAATGTCTGGGAAAACATTTCACGACCCAGCCAAGTAAAAACCGCGGTGTACACTCACTTGAAACGTAGCGCGAAAGCCCCTAGAGCTTCTTCTTCTCCATCATCGTCATTGCGTTTCCGCTTGTTGGCTTGACGGCCTCCTGTTCCCTCTTCCCCAACATCTTCTTTGCTGACAGTTCCACCAAGCCACTCCATCATGCTCCGCACAAAGGTTAACATCTCTCTCCCAGATCTTGAAAGAAGGCATATTGGGTACCGTAACCGTGAATAGTTCCAATGTTGGTCTAGCAAAACAAGAAGTTCGAGGACTCGTGTACTGGAGTCACATGGCAAAAGCAGTGAGGACCGAGATGAGAGAGTTGATGTTATAGTATCTATGAGACAATGCGTTAACTAAGGAAGAAAATTACGACAAAGATATTTCACACCTATAAGGGCCGCATCACGGTCCTTGCGTCGACTAGTAATAACAGAAGTTCTGTCCGCATCCGTGATTAGCAAGTCAGGCCGTGCCAGGGGCTCGAAAACACCGCCAGCAGCTTGGCGCATAAGAACTGTTCCATCCAGGTGGCGCTCTTTCATGTGGTTGACGTTCACAGCGTAAAGAATGGTTCCAGACGATGGGGACCTTATTTTCCATATTGTACCACCGAGAGTGTGTCCGGCATTAAAGGGTACAATAGTCAAGCCCTGACATTTTCCTGAAAACGAGTCGATGGTACATTCATGAAATGAGGGCTATGGACACGAACCTTGAAGATGTGTGGGTTGAGAGTACCGAAGGGTATTGATAGAGTCAAATGCGTCTTGGACCTCGGTCAGGGTAGCGACATATTTTCCTTTTTTCCCTTCCTTTTTCGCAGGAAAGAGTGTCGTTGGTTCATCGTCCATCTCAATGTTGTCGGGTTCAGACTTATGCTGAACAACACTCTCATCTCCAACATCTTCTTCCTCTCGAATGCCTTCCACATCTTCTGAAACTGCAATTCTTCCCATGGCTTGCACTGGAAGGGTCGTATAGGTAGGGGCTTTCAAGCCCCATCTTGAGTAAGCGTAAGGATAGAGACCTGCATGCGCCAAGTCGCCATGAGATAGAAGGACAAGATCAACGGTTGGTGCAACACTGTCGACTGATCAGCCTCGACAGCGTAATATGTTCAGATTTCACGCACTCTCGAAGAGCATTGCAGTATGTTTCCCAGTGGTAAGCAGGTTCCTCCGCACCGTCTGGAATTATGGTATGTGCTGGTTCTGGAGACCAGTCAGGAGAGCCGCAGTCGAGAAGAATACGAACATCGTCAACTTGAAGCAAATATGCCAAGGGTTTGGACTGGGATGACCGAGCAGCGCCAGAAAGTGGTTTAAAAGTGATCATTGACTACAAGTCCAAGCCAAATTAACTTGCACTCGACAATACGCTTCTATTTGGCTAGCATGTTCATAACAAATAAAACTCTCTCTCTCTGTGACGTCACATGGGTTCATTTCCTTGTGAGACATTTTTTGTTGAAACTAAACTGGTTGCATTGAATACTACTAGTACAGGAACCTGGTCTTCATTCTCTTTCCCAACTCTGTGCTGGATGTCCATCATTTATTCCTTGTCCCACCCTTTGCTTTCCTTTTCGATGAGATCCTTCGCACCACCCAGGACCATCTCCTCAAGAGGCCTCCATTTTCCCCCGAGCAACTTTGTCCCAAGCGATGTATCGAATTGAATAACTTCAGCACCGGGGAATGCCATGGCGGGTTCGTTGGGATCTGCAGGAGGAACCTTGCGTTCGGGGTACGCTTTCCTCAATATATCGGCAATAGCGGCATATGAGCTCTTGACCCCAAGTGCAATTATCCTCTCCCCATCAGCTTCAGCGGAGGTGAGTGATGCGACAAAGAGATCTGCGACGTCGTAAACGTGCACGAAGAGGCTAATTTCAGCAGTTGAAGCCCCTGTTTTGCGAGGTGGAGAAGCGATGTAGTCATACAACCAACCAAGGGAAACATCTGGACGAGGCGGCCCGGTTATGGATTTGTGGATTGGCCCAAGCGCAACGGCTGGGAGGAATGTGGTCAAAGAAAAGTCAACCTTAACACGAATAAGTGAGCTCATTGTTCATGACACTTGGGCATTGGACTAACCTTTTCTTCCTTGACGTATTTCCAGGCCGCTTTCTCTGCGAGTAGCTTCGAAGTGACATAGATGTGGAACCCAACCGCCGGATCGTCGGCGTTGTTTACGAGTTGCTCGCTGATAACATTCCAATCTTCCGACGTAATGGTCTCTTTATGAGGATCTTTTGCTGTCATAACGACACTGCCTATTGATCCTGTGAACAAAACTTTTTTCACACTCGTCTCTTTCCTCGCTGTTTCTAACAAATTCAGAGTTCCATCGATTGCAGGGACAAACTGCTCCTCTGGCTTCTTCGAGTCGAGCGTTACTGGAGACGCGATGTGCACGATCGCGGCCGCGCCTTTGAATGCTTCGGCGAATGCGCCTGGCGCTGTGATGTCGGGAACTTCGGCGACCTCGAAGTTGGCGCCAAATGATGCAAATTCCTTCTGAACATAACCGGTGGAGCGTACAGAGCGCGCCGTTCCGCGAACTTTGTACCCCGCCTGAAGAAGACGGAGGGCAGTAGTACTAGCAATATGCCCGTTGACACCGGTGACAACGACAAGAGATCCTGGTAAGACGGGAGACATAGGTTTAGTTTATACTGCGGTATCGATTGCGATTTGTGGAGGTAAGTGGATGGCGATTACAAATGGTGTGGTTTCTATATAAGCACTGTGTTGGAACTCAGGCAGACGCGATTAGAAGGATTCTGATATCTGACAAACCCCGGCTGGCATGGATGCCTTTAGCTACTTAATGCGAAGATGTCGGGAACGATTTGTGTCGTCGACAAGATTGTACCCTGTGACAAAGATACCATATCAGCGCGCCCCGCTATTCTGATTCGAATTGCACCAACTTCGTGATGCTACTCCTTCACACTGATGGACTTGACGTTCTCTGAAACACACATGACTTTCTGCAGACTCCTTCTTTGATCGAAGTGTTCGGGTTCCCGTTTGTATGAAAACTCTAGATTTATATCAAGGACTTATAAGCTCCAGACAAGGAACTAGCTACATTTCAGCTTATAGCACACAATGACTGTTTGGCACCCTCTTTCTCTTCTCAGTGTTTTTCAGGTGCTCGGTGCCTTCGTGGTCCTTCCTTACCTTACATGGAAGATCTCGGCTAGAATATTGAAGCAGCAGCCTCCTGGCCCTCGTGGCCTACCATTGATAGGTAACATAGCTGATCCCAACTCACGACATCGAAGGCTAAGTCTGGTTTGATTAGGGAACACTCACCAAGCTCCACGCCCTTTTTCGTGGAAATGGTACGAAGAACTTCGTAATGCTTATGGTGTGTATCAGCTTTTTCCTGCTATTGGTGAATAAACATAATCATTAACACTGCCAGGAAAAATCTTCCGTCTACGTGTTCTGAACGACAATTTCATAATTTTGAACGACCCAAAGGTTGCGGAGGATTTGGTGTGTTCGACATCGTTATTTGTTATTCACCCAAATTAAAATGTTGTGTATAAGTTGGGTCGTCGTTCGGCCAACTATGCATCTAGAAAGTTTCTACCCTACGCTGGGTTTTACAGGTCTGGCAATAAAAGAATGATACTTATGCCTTATGGTGATGAGTTCAAGAAACAACGCACAGCAATGGCAATGCTCTTCCGCCCTGACGGTTGGTAATACTCTGTTTCGATCTCTCGATCCTTTCTGACACAGTTGAATGGATTGAATTATTGAATTTAGGTATAGTCTCGAACCGTCAACGTCAGGAAAAACAGGCAAAGAAGTTTCTTTATGATATTATGACTTCACCCGAGGATTACGCGAGCCACCTCAAACAGTATTCCGCCGGTATTGCGTTGGGAGTATCATTCGGAATGTCCATAGAACAAGCTCACGTTGAGGCTCCGAACCTCATTGCAAACACTGCAGCTGTTGGTGCAGATGTATGTTCTGCTAGAACGTTTTTAATCTTCTCTGCTGAATGTGAAACACTAGTTGTTCCCCGGCCTGTGGCTTGTCGAGTAAGTATTAACTTCCAGCTTAGATTTCTACACCTCCCTGACTTGGTTACTTCAGTATGTTCCAGTGGCTCGATAAACTTCCGACTTGGATTGCCCGTTGGAGACCTGGCGCCATGCTCAAGCATGAAGGCGAGATTGAGCTTTTTACGCGTTTCGCAAAACACGCTACGCCCCAGAATCCTCCAACTATTCAAGAGAAACCACTCGTTGCGCAGCTTTGGGATGCAAAGGATGAGCTCCGACTCGATGATAGAAGTATTCTCTACGTAAGTTTATCTCAGGGGCATCCATGATTATTATCGCTTTATACAACTGCCACAGACTGGCGGCAGTGTCGGCGAGGCTGGGTAATGTTTTCTTCACCCTCTACCTAATTGATATTCATTTTAATTTGCATCGGACTCCCTAGAACCAACACAACTGCATGCGCGCTACACTGCTTCCTGCTGGCCTGCACTTTTAATCCCGATGTAGTCAAAAGGGCTCAAGATGAGATTGATCGTGTCGTGGGCGACCGAATGCCTACGTTTGATGACTACAAGAATCTCCCCTACCTCTTTGCTGTAGTGAAGGAGGCTTTACGATGGATCCCTGTCAGTACATGTTCAAAGATATTATTGATTTCTTTCAGCTCAACTCAGTAATGAACAGGTAACACCACTCTCCTTCCCCCATCTATCCGCCCAAGATGACGTGTACGACGGCTTCTATGTGCGATCTTCTAGATTCAGACATTTGTGGTACAATTCTGATAGATCTTGCTGTGTGTTACAGATACCAAAAGAGAGTCAAGTCGTGGTGAGCATTGTTTCCAGCACGTAACGGAACATTTATCTGATGATCATTCATGTGGTCCATAGGCATCCATCTGGAATATGCACCGTGATCCTAATGTCTTCGAGAGACCTGCCGTTTTTGATCCTTTGCGTTGGTATTCTCCGACATCAGTAGGTAAGCTCCCTGAAGACGCATCGCTGTTTGACGGAGTATGGACATTTGGGCACGTCATTTGTCGATGTTTTGGAAGAAATGGTTAACTAACTGACACATCCAGCTTTGGAAGGAGGTATACACACGGCTCTTTCATTGATTCAAAGGTCTTTCTTTCTAATTGTGTCCTTTACATCAGGTCATGTCCTGGAAAACGTCTGGCGGTTGACTCACTCTGGATCGGCATAGCTCATCTTCTGTGGGCATTCAGTATCAGAGATCAAGACCCAGAGGCCGCTTTGAAGCGTACTTCTGAAGAAATTGATGCCAACTTGACATGGCGAGATGCTGTAAACATGTGCGTGTATTTCACATTTTCAGCAAGACATCCCTTGATGTAGTCTACTTTAGCGAACCTCGGGTTCTGAACCTAGATATATCTCCTCGTGAAGAGCCCAAGGCCAATAAGATCAAAGAAGAGTGGGAAGCTCTGAAAGATTAGTGATTAGGCTGTGATAGGTCGACTTGATATCGTAGCCAATAAACTGTTTATTCCTTTGATGTAGTCTACTTTAGAGCAAACCTAGGGTTCTGAAGATATATCCCCTCTTGAAAAAACCAAGGCTAACAAGGTAAAGAAGAATGGGAAGCTCTGAAAGATTAGTGATTAGGCTGTGATAGGTTGACTTCATAGAAGAAATATCGTGGCCAATAATAATGATGACCATGACTTTTCTCAGCCGAGTTATTTGCACAGCGCTGTTAGTCGGATGAAACAAGATTTCAGTGATGAGGAAACTGTGGATGATGGCGTGGAGAAATATTGTAGCCAACAATGGTATTGACAAGGACACATTCAACCACTCCGGGTGGTGTTAGTATGGTTGCCTCAATATATCCGAAAATCTCCACTTGTCACTAATCAGAAACTCGTCATCATAATGATACAGATAGTGATTTTAATGAATTGAAAGATGAAGACTGGTTATGATGTGTAGGTGGGCAGTAGAGGAGGCTGCGCGTTGAATGCCAAAGGCGTGAGACGGCCGACGTCAAGGGGCGAATCACAGCCATGGCTCCCACACGCTCAAGGCGTCCGCAACGTGCCCGTATCGTCAGGCCTTCAGGACTCAACGGTGTGATAGTCCAACTTAGGCATGTGAGGAATGATACAGCTCGCATAAGGCATAACGTGTTCCAGAAAAGGGTAAAAATGCAATTATGGTAGCTACATATCACTGGGCATTTGCCCAGGCCATTCGAATAGTTTTGGCGTGGGCTTCGGAACGAGGAATGAGAGTGACAGGGAAAGGATAAGGCTCGCTAGTATGGAGTTAGATTAGTAGAAACAAAGGAAGAACAATTCCTCACGAGGTGATCCCAGATGTACAGTTATATGGGTCGACTGGAATTGGATGACCGTCGTCGTCGAGGCCAGGTCCAATATCAAATGCCCACAATAACCGTGTAATTCCGATCCACACTGACCTTGAACCCAAATACCTCCCCGGACATATTCTAAGATTAACAAGTGAATGAGGACTTTTCTTTCAATTGGCTTGAGGTAAGGTGCAACGCTTACCTTCGTCCAAAGCCAAAAGCAAAATGACCCTCAGTAAAAAGATCGCTCGTTGATGTGGTTTCAGCGTCAAGAAAGCGGTCTGGATCGAAAACAAGCGGATTAGGAAAGAGTTCTTCGTTGTGCTATAGTGGTTGATTGACTACTTGTGCGCCTGAAACAATTAGAAGCGTACCTGCATCGACCAAATACAAGGGATGACCATTGTATTTGCCTTGATCTTTAGTAATGAGATCAGTACACAAAAATATTCGTGGAAATTTAATTGCCTTACAGTGTATCCTTTATACTCGTCTTCGGCATCAGAATAGTGCGGAAATCCACCAGGCGCAGCGGGCATCCAACGGAACACTTCTTTGGTTAATGCCACACAATACGGCAGCTGTTCGAGATGCTCAAACGTGGGTATTGTTTCGCCATCAGCACCTAGGACAGCGTCTAATTCTGTTTGAGCTCTCCGCAAGGTTTCTGGGAAGAGGATCATGGCCATCATAAACCATAGGAACGAGCCTGCAGTAGTTCCAGTTCCGGCTTCAAAAGCCGAGCCCGCAACTAAGAAACTGTATGAGCGGTATTGTTAGCGAACTGGGGACGAAGGCTACCATAAGACAAAGCCTCCAGATCAATGTCAAGCCTTTCTTTCTGATCCCACAAACGTGCCGCAAAACATTCCAGATCTGTTGCACCTTTATCCATCTTGTCCTTCACTTCGAGAACTAAACGCGTGTAAAGCTATTTGGAAATGATCAGTGTGCATATACATATTGCTACTGATTCCTTACTTTCATTTCGTCTTCATGTTTCTTCCCTGCTGCAGCTCTCCAGGGGGCCAAAAAGTCGGGGAGAATCTTGTCAAGAACAGGAAAGGTGTCGACCAAATGAGCGCCAGGATAACAGTCAGCAATGAAATTGTCTAGTATGTTAAGGACAGAGACAAGATCATTATCGTCGTCTTCGAGGCGTCGTCCGTAGCTGAGTGTGAAGACGAGAGAGGCTGAATAACGTTTCGTGTTCATATTGGATTCCTCGGGCTTGGTGAGCATATCAAACAGGAGTTTTGTTGATTCAAGCTCCTGCATACGCTCGTAAGAGCCTACCACTGAAGGAATTCTGAGCATTAGCATCATTGACAGATACAGGCAAAGAAAGTGAACCTCGAGGCTGAAGCATTTGATAAAAGGCCGCTCGCTGCTTCTTTAATTCGGGACCATAGGGAAGGAGAACCAAACGTTTGTTATGGGATTGATATTTTCCAGCATAAACTAATGGCTTCCGTGAAGAGTAATTGTTTGAACGACGATTAAGCTGACAAGCATAATCGTGTCCGTCAAGCTGTGATTATAGTAATAAAAATTGAAAGCGCACAAGCTCCTCTGCATCGCTGGGATTATTAAGAACAAGAATTTCGTCTCCTGCGAGAGATAATCTAACGATGGGACCTATGCGTCCATGAGCATCAGATGTGGGCAGGTGGCAAGATTACTTGCCATGCTTCAAGCTTAATTTCTCAAAATACTGCCAGACTTTGACGGTTGGGACTTGAAAAGTGTGTCCAACTAAAGGATGTTCTTTCGGTCCGGGAGCATACCGAGGGCGCTTATAGAGGTACCAAGCAACGTAGCCTATTGCGATAGATAGTGCCACTTGTAGTACGAGGATCATGGTGGAATTTCCAAATTCATAGAATACTGTCTGACGTTTTAAGCATGCTCAATAATCATTTAATCACGGATCGGTTCAACGAACGAAAAGTAATCATTTGAAAGCCGTTCAGCATGCATCATGAAGGCCACTCGGTGCAGGCCGTTGAGATATGTATCATGAGGCCACTCGGTGTTCTGCTCCAAAAATCCTTGTTCGGGAAGTAAATTTCTGAGGCTTAGCTATAGGCTAGAAAGCTAGCGCTTTTCTAGAACAGGGACAATCAACAATTCGATCAACCGCGTTTGAAACGCTTTCACAGAACAACTGCGAACATCGTATAGCCCACTTACCGCGCATTGCGTATGTCATCAGAACGAACTTGACGGAATGACATAACTGATAAGAAGATGGCATAAACCCGATCACTGCGCTCAACAACATTTGTCTTTACCGACCACATTTGGCTCTTCTCAGGTGTTTCATTGTTCACTCGACCCCTGCTTCCATTTCTACTTTGTGGCGGTCAACACTTGATGTACATGCATAAGGGGTGGGCTATTCTTCCTTCGTGAGTAGGAAGGAGTACACGCGAAACCTAAAAATTCTGCAAGGTTTCCCACTCTACCAAATGCATCTGACATGTCTAACCATAAATCATCTTCTTTCGGCCTTGATTGCTACTGTACTTCGGCTCTGTATGGTATCACCTAAGTATTAATATAACCTTCCCGCTATGTTCTTCATATACTTTCCATCTTGAGTGAAGTGACCATACTCATCATGCTCTTCCGAGGGGCTTTTACAATCGCAGCAACGGCAATTTTCAACTTCCTACCAATTGTTGGCGCTGTTCAGGTATCACCCGAAACCTTTGCGACTCATCCTTTTGATTTCATAATTGTCGGTGGCGGATCTGCAGGTCTCGCTGTGGCCACTCGGTGCGTTTTTGCTTTTGAAACTGACTGTTCTTTAATAACGCGCATTGATAGACTCTCCGACAATTCAAAATTAAATGTCGGTGTACTTGAAGCTGGAGTCCTTCGGCTCGATAATGAGATATTAATACCTGGTACGCGGTGCTCGAACTATTACAAGGTTTATAATGGAGTTATGAAATTTAGGCATGTTTGGGGCCCCCCTTGGAGGTGAGGGCGTCTAGCTTACACTCTTTACAGTTGATTATTGACAACTTAAAGATCCTAACTATGATTGGAACTTCGAGACTGTGCCGCAAAACCGACTCGATGGACGTCAACTTCCTGTCCATCGTGGTAAGCTTCTTGGTGGAACCTCCGCAATAAATGGTCTGGTTCATTCACGAGCCTCTAAGGCTGAATATGATGGTTAGATTTCTAGTCTTGAAGCATGGTTGATTGACGGGTCGCTGACGACTACTGTGGCCAAGGTATGCAAACGCTCGGAAATCCTGGATGGAACTGGGAAAATTGGCAAGCTGGGATGAAAAAATCAGAGAATTGGACAGCGCCAAGTGTTTTTCTTGAAAAGAAATACTTTGCCAATGATGACGCAAAGAATCATGGAAAAAAGGGCCCTGTCCAAGATTCAGTATATTCATTCTACGCTGATGTCGTGACCCCCTTTTTCGAAGCTGCACAAAACCTTAAGATTGCGATCAACAAAGCCATGGTATAATATTATTGATCCAGAAACAATCTCTTACTAATGATAGTCAGTCATCTGGAAAAACTCGAGGTGTTTGGACTCTCAATGCGGCTATCGATCCTCGAAATGTATCAAGGATGTTTAGTTACAATGTGAGCACCCTTTTTTCTACTTTTCATCGGGATTCTGAATCAATCATGACATAGGGATATTATGCGCCGAATGCTCATCGCGCTAATCTCGTTGTTCTCACGGGAGCCCACGTCACTAAAATCCTGACAAAAAATGTGAATGGCTTAGCCTTAGCAACACAAGTGGAATACATCTCGGGGAATAAGACGTATACTGTCGGTGTGAAGAAAGAGGTAATCATATCGGCGGGTAAGTGATAGACTATAGTCGACAGTTAGAATTCTCTCATGATCGTGGTCTTACAGGTACCATTCAAACGCCGCAAGTTCTCGAATTGTCAGGTGAGTACTATCATTCAGCGTCTTCGTCCTTGATCTGAACGCGAATCTCAAGGAATTGGCAATAAGACACTCTTGGAAGCTCTTTCAATACCTGTTGTAGTCAATCTTCCTGGCGTTGGTGAAAATCACCATGTACGACGTTCCTTGTAATTTCAAAAGTGGATTTAAACAATTTGCTCTTCCAGGATCATTTTGGCGCCTCATTAAGCTTCCAGTCATTGGACTCTTTTGTCACACCCGACAAACTTCACCTCGATCCTGCGTTTGCAGCCCAACAGCTTCAACAATATACCAAGAACAGAACTGGGATTTATGGTGCAACATCTGCAACGACACTCGGTTTCCTTCCTATGCAAGATTTTGTGGCTCCTGCGACAGCAGCAAGTCTTCTCAGTGATCTGGATGCGGCTCTTCCCAACCAGCCAAGTTATCTCAAAGAGCGGTTTGCATTACAGCGTGAATGGTTGAATGACCAAACAGTTCCTCAACTGGAAGTTGTTTTGTTTTCAAGTAAGACCTGCATGATTTAAGTATCTTTTCACCTTGATCTCATCTATGCCAGCCCTTTCAAATGGAACTCCCCAACCGGGAAAGAGTTACTACACAATCGCCCTATTTTTGCAACACCTGTGGAGTCGGGGAAGCGTACGCACTGTATGTTGATATTTCCCGATTGTGCTTTTCAAGGTCTTTGCAGATCCATCTCACGACCAAGGAGCCACTCGCTGCGCCCGCCATCGACGGAAATTATCTTAATTCACCCGGAGATTTTGGTACATTATTTATAATCTGCTTCATGGTATTTGACTAACAGGTCAATAGACATGAAACTGTTGATAGAGGCTGTAAAATGGGCACAGAAGCTTTCACAAACAGAACCTCTGAAATCGTCAACTCTGGCCGTCATCAATCCTGTCCTCAACGCTACCGACGCCCAAATAAGGGAGTTTATTGTTTCTTTCGGAAATACAGAATGGCACTTCGCAGGTCTGGTTTTATTTATTTATTGTTCATTGACCTTGGTATCAACTCCCCGTTGCCTGCAGGAACTGCCGCGATGTTACCACGAGATCAAAATGGCGTCGTGGACCCAAAATTGAAGGTTTATGGGACATCAAATATCCGAGTCGTGGATGCAAGCGTTCTCCCTGTGGTTAGTCGCGCCTTGACAAGGTTTTCATTTGCGATCTCTTACTTCTTATGTCAGCATGTCGCCACACACCCTACTCTGACTTTATATGGGTGAGTGTCTTCTGGAATGTTCTTAACGTAAACCTACTAAACTGACATGGCTAGTATCGCCGAAAGGGCTGCCGAAGGACTGGCCACGGGTGCATGGGAGTGATCAGATCAATCCTTTCAGATTTCCTATTACAGCTTTTCTAGTACTTATAACTATCTGGCTCAGGTCTGGCTGTAAGTTTGTTGTTGATGAATCATACTTACTTAGTGCCGAGCGTTAAGTGGGTTTTGATTTTCCGCTCTGCTCCGGGTTGAAATGGAAGGAAGTTTAGACACTCCAAAAGGCAAGGCTGTCGAAAATAACCAAACATCAACCCACCGTTATCATCGAAGTTGGCTGACTTGATCAAGAAGCATGGTGTACACCTTGCTCGCTTTACAACGCTGGGAAATCTTCTGCTGAGAAAGAACATCAGGTCATGTCTGCCCAATCCCCGAGCACGTAGGGCTCTTTAAAATTATGTCTATGCTTGGCCTTCCTTTTGAACACACCCACGACGAGCACACTCACGCCAACTTCACCGTCCCCCAATGTCGTCCAAAGGACTCGGTGTCTCTTCACCAAGGGCTTACACGCTCCTCCTGTTGTTTTCCATTGCTCAACTCCTCGACATCGTGAATGTCACCGCTCCTGTTATTGCATTACCAGACATCTCCAAAGATCTCGACCTATTGCCCTCTGAAAGCCAATGGGTCGTCAATGCATACACCCTCACGTTTGGCGCCTTCCTCTTGACGGTGAAGCATACATGACTACTTGAAAAACATGACATTATTGAAGTGCATTTAGGGCGGACGATTCAGTGCTGTGTATGGCCCTAAGGCCCTTTTCATCACTGGTTTCACAGCAGTTGGCATAGGTTCAATCATCAATGGCTTTGCTGTCAGTGGCCCAATGTTGTTCGTCATTCGGGCACTTCAAGGAATCGGTGGGTTTTGTTCGACTTATACAATTGTTCCCTTAGGCCTGACATTAACTTTACAGGTGCTGCGATTACTATTCCATCAGCTATTACTATGATAGTCCTTCTCTTCCCAAACAGAGGCGAGCAAGACATGGCACTCGGATTGTATGACATTTCAGCAATATCATCCATCTTATTCTCATTCAATGATAGGTTTGCGGGCTTCGGAGCTATTGGGAATATGGGAGGGCTAGTAATGTAGGTGGTATTTTGATTTCTGTGGTACCATGGTGTTTATCTTGAATTTCTAGCGGTGGTGTTATCTCAGAAAAAATTGGATGGAAATGGAGCTTCTGGATAATGGCGATGGTCATTATCCCGATGTGTATATTGACGTACCTTTTGTCACCAAGCCCACCTCGTTCAAGGAGTAGCAGCGATGTGTACAAGAACATGGACTGGATAGG
The DNA here is from genome assembly GCA_018220975.1 of Tephrocybe sp. 9980TJB. Classification (NCBI taxonomy): domain Eukaryota; kingdom Fungi; phylum Basidiomycota; class Agaricomycetes; order Agaricales; family Lyophyllaceae; genus Tephrocybe; species Tephrocybe sp. 9980TJB. Next base: position 979,872 of record JABAJU010000002.1, on the reverse strand, counting down.
GCTTTTCCTCATTACCGGTAAGCTTCAGGACATCCTTGGACGAAGAGAAGTGCACACTGAAACTCCATCAATAGCCTGCACACTCCTGTTTGTCTTTGCCATTACTGAAGGAAATGTCAAGGGGTGGTCCTCAAAAGAAGTCCTTCCTCCCCTTATTATATCGATCCTCCTGCTTCCTCTATTTGGCTACACGGAAAGAATTGCCAAGGAACCTCTTATTCCCTCTTGGATCTGGACATTGCCGATGTTTACACCGCTCTTTTTCATCGTTCTGAGGTCAGTTGTCGCATTCCTTCCCAAATTGTGCTTCCCTCACGAACTTTTCCCAGCGAGTACGCCTACATGAATATCACGGTCTTCCAAATGTCCGACGTCTTCCAACAAGTCTGGCATGTGTCAGCGATTAATGCTGCTGTACGAATGTGAGTGTTAATTCAGAATTTTCTTACAGTATAGCAGCCAACGTCCATACAGAATCCCATTTGGCCTCACAGGTTAGATTCTAGCTCCAAGTTTCGGCACCATATTTTTCTGACGTGATTCCCACTGTAGGCCTTATCACGACCTTCGCAGTAGGATCAATAACGCCCTATGTCAATCCGCGTTGGATTCTTGTATGTGGTCAAATACTCGTTCTGGGAGGCGGTGTTCTACTCGCCTTTGCGGAGACAAAAGATAAATATTGGCCGATCGTCTTCCCCGCATTTATCATCGCGCCTTGTGGCATAGCAAGTGGATTCGTTTCAGCAAAGTTCGTATTGTAATCTCCTTTATTCAAGAGATTATAAGGCTCATGAAAAAAATTCAAGCATCGCTATGCTGCGAACGCCACTCTTTAAACCTGGAGTCAACCTTCTCGAGACCACTGCGCTCATCGGAGCTATATTCAATGCATGCTTACAGATAGGTTCCTCCATTGGCCTCGCCGTCGCTACAGCGATCACGACGCAGGTGAATCACGGTGACTCAAGCAATTTCAAAGGATACAGAGATGGATGGTGGTTTGTCGTGGGACTGGCGGCATTCGAAGCAATACTTGCGGCGGTCGCTCTAACGGGTGCCTACCGTCCTCCAGCTCCGGCCAAAGAGAATCATGGTGAGGAGACGGTTGATGGCACACCTGAAAAATCGTCTGCATCGCCAACGGCAATGGCTTAGCATACAGATATACCCCTTCTATCGCATGCAACATGTAATTGAAAAGCGCGTCTAGTGCTGCTCTGCACATCACATATAGAAACAGATACCCTTCTTTCGTATGCAACATAATTGAGTCTAGTGCTGCTCTGCACATCATGTTTAGAAATAGCCCCAACATTTGTTCTCATTTCCGAGTTCTGCCTCGTTCTGGCCTCGTGTTGATGTTTGGGGACAGGCTTCAGATGCTGACTTTTACAAAAGCCATTGGATTTGAACAATAAATAATCCACAAGATGCAGAAAGCCAATAGATATCATTTAGACGCAGTTCCCTCTAGCAAGGAGGAGGAAGAGCCATCGCAGATGATAGGTGGGGAACGTTGGGGACGCACAGACCATGTGATGCGTGGGAAAACACGGTGACCATAACTTTTGGGAGAGGAACGTGCTGGCTTTGTTCTGCCATCGCAGCCTCATTTCTTCTCCTTCCTCCATCGTAAGTCGTCCTCTACGCGTCGTCTCTGCTCTTCTTCACTGATCTCCCCTCAAAAAGCCCTAGTTCTGTCGAAAAATGCGTGAAGTCATCTCCGTACACGTTGGCCAGGCTGGTGTTCAGATCGGAAATGCCTGCTGTAAGTCTCTTTTCATTGCCCTGCCTTTTCTTTCCACATCTTGGTGGGTGTTGGAGACAACCACACGCCTTGCTTCCCCCTCGTTGTCGAAATAATCCCTATAAAAAGTGGCGTGATGCTGATCCGATTATTGTAGGGGAGTTGTACACCGTCGAGCACGGTCTCACTGTGAGTTTTTTCCCCTTACGATTCGCTCTTATATCTAACTTCTCTGCAGCCTGATGGCCGTCTCGCGTCAGGCGCAGCTTCTGCCAGCGATGGTGGCTTCAGCACATTCTTCTCAGAGACCTCCTCAGGCAAACACGTGCCTCGCTCCCTCTACATCGACCTCGAGCCCAATGTCATCGATGAAGTTAGGAACGGCACGTACAGGAGTCTTTTCCACCCAGAAACGCTTGTCACCGGAAAGGAGGATGCTGCCAGCAACTGTATATACATCTTTTGCTTTAGCCCCTCTGCTATCTCTCTGACCATGTTTATGACCTATAGATGCTCGTGGACACTATACAATTGGTAAGGAGAAGATCGATCTGGTGATGGACAAAGTTCGTCGCTTGGCAGACAACTGTTCCGGCCTGCAGGGCTTTTTTGTTTTCCACTCCTTCGGTGGAGGAACTGGTTCTGGCCTCGGTGCTCTCATTCTTGAGCGTCTTTCCACTGATTATGGAAAGAAGTCCAAGCTGGAATTCAGCGTCTACCCTGCCCCGACCTTGGCGAACTCTGTTGTAGAGCCTTATAACTCGGTTTTGACCACCCACACGACGCTTGAGCACTCGGACTGCTCTTTCATGGTAAAATTTTGTGCTCAACCCCCGATATCTAGTACTCATCCAATGCAAGGTTGATAACGAAGCTATTTACGATATCTGCAAAAAGAACCTCAACATTGTGTCACCTAGTCTTACCAACTTGAACAGGCTCATCGCTCAAGTTGTTTCCTCTATTACTGCTTCTCTCCGCTTCGATGGTTCCCTCAATGTCGATCTCAACGAGTTCCAGACCAACTTGGTTCCGTAAGTGTTTATCGTTATCGATGAAACGTCACCCTGCTGACACCGAACAGTTTCCCTCGCATTCACTTCCCCCTTGCTACTTTTGCTCCCATTATCTCTGCTGAGAAGGCTCATCATGAGCAGAATTCGGTCGCTGACATGACCTTCTCTTGCTTCGAGCCCGGTAACCAGATGGTGAAATGTGATCCTAGGGAGGGCAAATACAGTATGTATTCTGGAAATGCAACCAGTATTGTCACTGACCATTCGTTTAGTGGCTTGCGCCTTGCTCTACCGTGGTGATGTTGTTCCCAAGGACGTCAACGCTGCTGTCGCCGTGATCAAGACGAAGCGCACCATCCAGTTTGTCGATTGGTGTCCTACTGGTTTCAAGCTTGGCATCTGCAATGAGCCTCCCGCTCACGTTCCGGGTGGTGACCTTGCTCAAGTCTCTCGTAGCATGTGCATGTTGTCGAACACCACCGCTATCTCCTCGGCCTGGAGCCGTCTCGATCACAAGTTCGATCTCCTCTACTCCAAGCGTGCCTTCGTTCATTGGTACGTTGGTGAGGGTATGGAGGAGGGTGAATTCTCAGAGGCGCGTGAGGATCTTGCTGCTCTTGAGAAGGACTACGAGGAAGTTGGCATCGACTCCGCCGATGCTGAGGAAGCAGGAGAGTATTAAGTAACTCGACCGACCATGGGGTGATAGTTCACGTTTAGTTTAATTCACTTTGCTTTCTTTACGACACGTTATACCGCCGCGCTTCTTTTACAAATACCAATTACCCCGGAGTATTGCATTCATTAATGATCAACCATAAGATGAGTAACAGATTCAAAGCGTTCAATCGACATAGGAACAGTTTCTAAACTCCCTTGCCTGAGTCCTCCTTCAAACTGACAATGCGATTGAGCACGAGATAGTCTCCTTGCTTTCTTGATGGCTTGGCTGCATCTGGGTCAACAAGGCAGGCAAGTCGAGTATCTTTGTCAAGCGCAAAATACCCAACGCGCAAGCCTTGGAACCGTACGCATTCCTTTCCCACAAGCTGCTCGCTGGTTGCATGGGGTGTATCGTCTCCAAGTGCTGTGTGTGGTGTTTCGTTCTCCTTTGCAGCCTTCTCCGTCCGTGCCGCAGCCTCGCGCTTAGCTTCAACGAAGGACCGCTTCGCAAGTGCCCAGAATCCAACTTCGATCAATGCACCTTTAACAACTTCCAGGCTGTTTGGCTGAAGGTCAGACACATCTCCCGATGGCCGGTCGCTCTTGAAAAGGCGATGGAAAATGCGTGTTTCGTCCACTCGAACAGGGCTACCAGATGGCTCATGTTCAGCCACCCATTGGATGAACGCCTTGGGTTTCTTGGCCGTGCCGTTATTCTCTAGTTTGACGATGACTTCGACGACTTCGCCTGTGGAGGGGTCGGTTTTGTGAGAAACGTAGGTAATTGGATGTGCCACTCCAAAAAGTCCAACCGTCTTTCCAGGTGCAAGTCGGAAATAATCTTTACTATCTTCTAGTCGGAAATCGTCGGCTTCGATATAGAGGTTACGCGTGAAAGGAACAGTTGATATTCCAAGTTCAGGAACTTTAGGATGGAGTGGTTTTTCAATTGTCGATACATGGTCCTCTGGCAGGTTCTCGATGGTGATTTTCAAGGGTTTTGTCACCATAAGCAGCCGTGGTGCGGTGTTTTCTAAATATTGCCTCACCGTTTGCTCGAAACGAGATATTTCGATGTTCGAAGCTGCCGTTGAGACACCCAGAGTGCTGACGAATGAAATAATGGCTCCTGGCGGCACGCCACGGCGCCGCAAAGCAATAAGAGTATAGAGACGAGGATCGTCCCATCCATTCACGTAGCCTCCGGTGACGAGAGCATGTATCTTGCGCTTAGACATAATGGTGCCCTCCAGATTAAGTCTGCCATATTCGGACTGCCTAGGCCGGTAGACATCGACCGCATCACACAACCATTCATAAGATTGGCGCGAGGCGATAAATTCGGTGGTGCAAAGAGAATGTCTAAAGCCACAGGGCGTCGTTCATCTCAACACGGAGATGTAGATTATGTTGGCACTCACGAGATATTTTCGAAACTGTCGACCAAGCAATGCGTAAAGTCGTATGTGGGATATATCTTCCACTTGTCATGCGTTCGGTGGTGAGGCGAATCTAACACTCGGTACGCCGTCAGATCCCACATTTGGGGATTGCCGTCTTCTAGGTCCTGTTTCATGCGTAGGTTGGCTTCCTTTGGCCTATATTTTCCATCCTTCATTGCCTCAAACTCGGTAAGGGATTCAACAATTGGTCGGTTACGATGAATGCAAGGTCGTGGTTGTCCACGTTTTTCACCACGATCAACCTTGATCTCTTCCTCTGCGCAGGGTGAGCAAGGAGATACTGATGAGTAGGTACCTATTCACGTACGAGTACAGTGGCAGACATATGCTTTATCCCGTTTGATAAGCTCAACGGCAAGGTCGTAGAGCTCGTCGAAATAGTCACTCGAGTAGGTAATTTTCCATGGCTCGAAACCAAGCCATCGAACTACTTCAAGAATGCTCTCAAAGTATTTGGCTTCCTCTTTCTCTGGATTAGTGTCGTCATATCGCAGGTAGCACTTTCCGTTATGGTGGGCGGCGTATCCAAAGTTAACAAAAATCGCCTTGGAGTGTCCGATATGCAAGTAACCGTTGGGCTCTGGTGGAAAACGAGTCCAGACATTGCCACCCGTGGCTATGAGATGTGCTTCGCGATGGCGGGGGTTGGCTTGAGGATTTTCGCCAGGTTTGTGAAGCGAACCGAGGAAACCCTCCTCAAACACAGACTTTCGCGTTGCCGCTGCGTCGGGAACAGCTTCTTCCGCGGGCTTGCCCTTGGGTGTGGCCTTTCCAGCATCCTTTTTAGGCTCCTAATGCCACAGATCTGTCAAGTATGCCGTATATCCAGGAGTTTCCCAGGCTCACCTTGCCTTTCGGTTTTGGGGCTTCTTTAGCACCAAAAGCTTCCTTAAATACTTTCTCTACAGAGTTTTTCACGTCCACAGGGTTTGCCCACCGAAGTTCCGGTGTTGTCTTGAGAGCGCTGATGACGGCCCCAAGGCTAGCCCATCCCGCTACCGTGTTGGAGGTAATATAACTCCTGACTTGGTTATCAAGTTCTTCCGAGTTAATACTAAAACCTGATGGTATTTAGATGAGCGCATATCACATACACATGAATGAAAATCTCACCGACTCCACATTCCTTATCAAATTTGGCGTCGTCAACTGGCACTTTATTCGTTTCGGTAAACTTCACAGCAGCTTTCAAGAATATCAAGATATAGAAATAGTCCGGCACTAGGAAAACTGACCGTTCACCTGGTCAACCGATTTCAGCCTATCTTCGAGTATCGCTGTGATAAGATAGTCTCTTTCAGATGTGCCGATAGACGCTTTGACCGATGCTCCGGCGAGCGCTACTGTCAGTGTCGCTTGTTTCTCGCTAAGACCTCCTGAAGACACTGCTGGGTAGCTCTCGATTATGTCTTTGAGGGCTGCAGCACTTTTCGGAGACTTCGCGGCTTCTTGCGCTTTTGCCTGCGTCAATCCGATCGATTTAAAGAGAGAAACCAAGGGATCGGCGGATGGATCTGGTTTAATAGGCTTCGACATCTATCACTGGAAAAGAAAAAAGAGAAACAGGCGCAATAGAGTAGTGAAGGGATGCGGTTAACAGGAGTCAAGGAGCAATCAAGAAGATCAAATTGATTTAAGACCCCATCAGGCAAAAGATAAGATACCCAACGGGCAACTGCCCTTCGTGATGAGGAAACTCTCAGAACATACCCTTGTCCCACTCCTCACTGCGTCTATACTACTCGTACGATCAAAAACAACCTCGATCAAACATTCTTCAAGTCACCATCCAATTTCTTGCTAACTCTGGCTCCAGTAACTCATCATCCCTCGCGTTGGAGGATGCGTCAAGGAGAATGCGATTGTTACCACGGGATGGCGAACGGAACCTGCCAGAGAATGTAAAACAGAAACCAAGCGACCAGAATGTGTGTATGCTAAAGCTTTCCCCCTGGAAGCAGTTTCTTCGCTATTGCGGACTGTGGTCTTCTAACCAAATGAGGCACCTAATTCTTCCCTAAAAAAACTTGATATAAACCTTAATAATGTATTCAAAGGGTTTCCCAGTGTCGTTGCTATCGTTGCGAGCGAGTTCGACGAGAGACACTGTGAAAGGGTGGTTGTCAAATTTCGTTAATGAGATAGTTAAGTAACACAAAGGTTTCCTTGAGGTAAGCAAAATTGAATTTCTGAGTTTCTGCCGCGATTTCATGGACAAGTTTGTCCTTGTCGTCCTTCAATTTGTTCTGCCAATATTTTGCATATTTTGTCCTTCGAGATCTGGATCGTCGAATTTGGTAGGATGAGGAATAATTACGCCACTTATTACGAAACGATGATAATGGTACTCACATTTTTCTATCATACCAGCTGGGGTGATTGCTGAGACCTTGGTCAAGTCTCTCCAAGTGGTTCGTGGTACCAATAACTAGCAGCCCATCATTTCCTGCCATGCCATCGAGTTGATTAAAAAAATGAGCGGTTCTTGTCATTAATGAGACTCTCAAGATCTTCGAGGATAAGGACACATGCCGACAATTGGCGAGCATGATCAAAAATCTAGGCCATAGAGCTTCCTTCCCCTTCCAACCTGAGAAAAGGTATTAGTTGATGGTCTTGATAGTAATCAAACGCTAACCACTATCTTAGAGAGTGATGGTCTTCCCATTACCTATAAGTAAGATTGAGCCGTCATTGACTGCACTGAATCAAATGGGAGACTTGCCAGGAGGCCCATACATGATAAGGCCGCGCTGAGAAAACTTCAGGTACTATCCTATACCCGTTGCCTTCTGGCTCGTATCTTCCAAGGAATTGCAAGGTCTTTATATACCTTCTGAGATCTAAAAAAAAACCCATACGTCCTTTCGTAATTCCTTCTTGAACCTATCACTCAGGATGACATCTTTCCAATCACCCTTCTGCACATCTAACCAGAGGATATAATTTTTCTGCTAAGACCCTTCGTTGTAGACCCATATTTCGTCATGTAGTTGCGTAAACCAAGCGCCTACAGCAAGCAGCAAACGGCGTGAGGGTTCCTCAGAGCCTAATTAGAGGATCAGTAGTGCCTTGAGCTGTCTCAAAGATTGCATGCACACCGTGAACGAGATAACGGGCGACTACCGTTGCCCTCCAAGGGTCAGGTCAAGTCTTCGTCGAAAAGCTATCAGAGGAAGCAAGGACAAGATGATGATTTGGGAATGACGAACACCTCCATACACTTGCCGCACTCTCAGCGCAACTCTTATTTTTTGGTAAACTTACTTTCAATAACTCTGTATGCTGGTGCGCCTGCATTTTCTGACTGACTACCGCGCCACGATGGATAAGTCATGGTAGACGACATCTATGTCGATGTATTTCTTTGTATCAAATTTATTTTATGTTAGGACGAGTCGGAGATGGATGATAATATCACATTGACAAATGCTTGGTGATCAATTGGTAAGGAGGACGAGAAAGAAAAGAATCCTTCCAAATATAGATAATCTTGGGCGTCAAATCTCACGTGATGACCTTGAAGTGTCCTTACACTGTACTACCATGGCTGCTTCGGCTGCAGACGTACGCAGCATTCTTTCTCTTCCCGAAACGTCTGGACTGCCTGGACCATCGCAGCCCAAAAAGCAGGCCGCAACATCAGCACGAAAACCTGATGGCATCTCTAGAGAGCTTTATGCACTAATAGGACCATCTGCACCCTCATTAGTGACCGTGAAACCTCGCCTCAAACAGAAACCAAACCTTGGTGGTGTGAGCAAGGTTAAATGGTTGGCTGTCAATTATCATATCTTATGATGTCACTTCTCACCAATGTCATAGGGAATGCAGGGCGTTCAAGAATACTGCACGCGAGGACTCACTTGAACTTCGTCATTGGGTCAATGCTTCCACTCCAGACGACGCAGGTATTTAGCGAAACCTCCTTTTTGCACTTTATTCTTATTGGTAATTCGCTAGAATACCAATTTGCCAAGTTCAATATGCCTTCAAATGTCTTTACCTATTCTCAGGACGAATACACCCGTTTTCTTGACGGTTCGTAGTTTCTACACACACCTTCTTTTCAACTGAGCCTGATTTTCATGAAGACAAGGACTGGACGAAGGACGAGACAGACTATCTGTTTTCTGTTGCCAGAGAGTACGACGTGAGGTGGTTTGTAGTCCATGATCGCTATAATTTCCCTGGAGGCGTCTCACGGACTGTAGATGTAAGATTCTGCCTCCCGATATCATTCGATTTCACCCAATTCAAACTTCAGGATCTGAAAGACAGATACTATAGTGTGTGTCGAAAGTTGGTCCGGAATCGGCCATGGGCTGGGGATGAACAAAGCAAGAATGCAATGCTATCAAGTTTCAACTTTGACAAAGGTGTGACTTGAAGCAATCTTCATTCTTGTTATTTTGCTTAACCCTATGCAAAAGATCGAGAACTGACTCGTAAAAAGTATATTCTAAGCCTGGAGGGTCGTACGCCTGAGCAAATTGCTGAAGAGGAGGCATTGTTTGTCGAAGTCAAACGTTTGGAACAAAATGAACGTAAATTCAAGAAAGAGCGGGAGGAGCTTCTTCGGATGCTTGCTGGTATAGACTCAGGCCTTTCAGACATAGTGGAAGATGAAGGGCTAACGAATCTGACCATCGACACAAAAAAGAAGAAGCGTGGCTCAACTGCGATGGACATTGACACACCTTCTACACCTGTGGTACCTGCTACCCCTGTAATCAAACGGCCACAGACAGCTAGAAATGCCGCCTTTGGTTTGTATTTATATTCTAAGTTATATATGACAGTGACTGACATTTATAACAAGATGCGGCAAACTGTATCATTCGGACGGATCCACCAGCAACAGTGCCCCTTACCAAGGCTGCACACCAACCGGCATACCTTCGTTCATACAAGCTTCCCATGCCGAAGTCAGCTGTTGCCCCTAAAGTGACGGCGGCACTAGCTGAGCTGGGAATAAATCCCAGTCGTCTGGTCATGCCGACGCGGGACAACCTTTTACAGCTTGAGTCGCTTCTAGAAGCAACAGCAGCTCTGATCGAAACAAAACGTCTCGTTGACAAGGTTGAATATGACACTCGAATTGTCAAGGGCCAACTCGGAATGCGAGAGAGTCAAGATGCTGAGAGTCGGCCGACGGGTGACAATATGGACATTGAGGAGCCAAATGATGGCGGAGAAGTCATTGATGAAGATGGGCGAGCCCAAAGTGTCGTCAGCACACGAAGTCGCAAGCAGGTATGTGCGGCAGGCGTGTGGTATGAAACCGTAACTGAAGCTGACCTATCTAGAACCGACGTTCCATGTCTGTTTCTTCAGTCGATACTTCTGGAACTACAAGGGCTGGCACCAAGCGGCAGAAGCGTTAGTGCGGCGGGAAGACCTCTATTACTTTTATCAGGCGACATATGTTGTAAAATCCATATATTTCCAATCACATTTCCATACACGGATAGGCGGGATGAAATTCCTTGCTAGACACGAGATAAGAACCGTAGATCATAGTTGAGTAAACCGGAGGATAAAATTGATGAGGACGGCGACTGAAATGGAGTTAGAATGGTGTCGAGATTCAAAAGTAGGGTGGGAGTAGTACCAAGAAGTGCAATGCATAGTATCGTCTGCAAAAAGATTTGGCTAAGTAAAGAAATGCAGAACAGAGGCAAATGTCAACGCACTGGTCCAAGTCGGTCATCGTATGGTCCTCTTCCACCGCGACGAATGGATGCTGCGCGCCAATGGTATGTATACAACGCGTAGACCATGATAGCCATAGCTGAGAAGAGAAGATGATTTGGAGGTTGTAAGACACAATTTTCGGGATGCTCACCGACAAGAGAGAACATTGCGGCACTGATTTTTCCAACCTACAACACCATAATATGATCAATGAAGAGGATGAATTTGTGAGGGATATGAAGCACCTTATCTCCAAAATTTAACAAACCGACTGCGAGACCACCAAGGACAACCGTGAAGTGCAGCCATGTGAGGAACGTTCGCTCATTGGCGAAGGAAACTTTGGGCTCGACACGGACAGGGAGGGCGATGCGCTTATTCGCCGTTCGCTGCAGCAGGGGTTGAGTGGACATTTTGAGTGAAGGAGAAGAGAACTGAATTCGAAGGCACTTAGACAACCGACTTTTGATGGTATTTTTGATGCCTCCTAAAATGGAAGTCCCTCACAAACGTTCGTTTGACCTGTCTCATCAGCTTCCGCGATTTTCAGAATGGCTTATGTATTTTTCCTTGGCGTCTGTACTTAACTGTGCCTTTTCAACTGCGAGCCCCTTCCATATATCGAGCCCTCTCTATTTCAACCAAGTACAGAACTGAATTGCAAGTCTCGACATACTGGCAAAAACAGAAAAGATCGCGGCAATTCAACCACCTCAAGAAATATTGCCAATGGAATATACCAAGAACAGACAAGTAGCATTCACCTACTTAAAAATCTTATCTTCCACCCATCATTCTCAGTCTGTCTGGATGTATGCTAGGGCCACTCCCAGCTGGGGGTGGAGGTCCTCCATTTTGTGGCACACCCTGTGCAGGTGGAGGCCCGCTAGCGAAAGACCCTGAAGGAGGGAATCCTCCAGGGGGCCCCCCACCGTTCGGCGGAAAAGGAGGGGCATTGCCTGGGGCACCGTTCGAGGGAAAGGGAGGAGCACCGCCCGCAGGGTTTGGAGGGAAGGGAGGAGGCCCTAGGGTAGAAAATTGAGCGAGAATGCTGCAATTGAAAACAAAGAATCTCACCGCCAAAACCTGGTGGGGGCATACCAGGCTGGCTACTTGAATTTGGAGGGAACGGCGGGGCCCCAGGAGGCATCATAGGCGGGAAACCAGGTCCAGGAGGAAATGGTGGTCGAGCTATTACCAAAGTTAGAAAATTCAAACGAACGCTCAACAAAGTTTGACTCACTCCCACCAAACCCTGGCGGAGGCATAGGTCCGCCAAATCCACCTGGAGGCCCACTGAAGGCTGGAGGTCCACTGAGGTGTTGAGGTCCGAAACCAAAACCACCAGGCGGTGGCCCTCCACCCGATTCGTAGGCAGCTGTGATTTGGTCAATAATACTTTGTGCTTTGTCATGGCCAAGTGCTGGGAGGGAGAGGTCAGTTCTTTGTGTAATTGCAGCGTGATGGTGCAACGTAGACGCACATGCATAATAGTCCCGGACGTTGGCAAGATGATTCCTTCCACTATTATGGGCCTTGCGCACTATGTTTCGAGCGAATAAGAAGAATTGACATTCCTCAACCTGCAAACATCCTACCTGAGGTGGAGTCATGAGTTAGAAAGACATCGCAGTAGTCGCAGTAATGTTTCTGGACACGAAGAACAAGATCAGAACATAAAATAAGGTATTGAAATGTCTGAAATATACGCACCGGCATAATAAAGAGAACGTTGACGCACAAGCACTCAAGTGCGTGGTCAGCGTTGAACAGAAGGAAGATAAATTGCGGAGTTCCAAACAGCATGTGACAACTTGCTCTTCTCTCTCTTGAATTTATAAGTCATGGATCTATCGTCAGGCATCCAGGAGCCCTTCGATCTCATTAGACTATCACTCAGCGAACGCGTTTTCGTGAAGTTGAGGGGTGATAGAGAGATTACAGGGATTCTCCACGTTCGTGTCGCGTTGCTTTGAGCTGTGATCTGCCAGGCTTATGAGGTTTTCTAGGCCTATGATGGTCATATGAACTTGATTCTCAGCGACGTCGAGGAAACTATTATGTTGGTAGGTGTGGAGGGTGCACCAGAAGGCACAGTCAACGTAGGACAACCTTCTCACCCAGGATATGCTAAAAACTAATGTACGCGGCATACAGGTTGCAAAACGCAAAATGGAAATGCTTTTCGTCAGAGGAGACGGTGTCATTCTTGTATGCTAACTTAGCCCGTTTTCTATGCATTAATGAACCGATCTTTAGGTTTCGCCCCCATCACGAACATGATCATCTTGGCTTTCGATTGAACGAATACCTTATCCTGCATGCACCATCGACAAGGGATCGTTGTATGTAACTGTATTATCGGTGGAAACTTTTCTCAGTGGTTTCAGTGGTCGTCCATGTATGAATACCACTCATTTCAAGCAGAATGTCTCATGATATATACTAGACGTTAGAATGTATCCTCCGGCGATTAATATTCAAATATTTGTAGCGATATTGACCTCTGGTTCTATATCATCGACGTTGTTGGCGGTCAACCATGGAGTTGTTGCGCCAGAAGATCGCGGCGAACACATCGGAGGAAGGGCTTCAGAACTAGCAATATTATCGGGGCAGGCATCATCAGACTCGGGCACAACTGCACCGGCTGGCCAAGTATCGTTCCTCAACCATGCTGCATATATGATTTTGATCTTGGAACCACAATGAACACGATACAGAGGCAGTACGGAGGAAACGTACGACTAAAGCCAATGGCAACCGCGTATTTAATGTGCCACCTTTATTAAAAGCGTCCCACACCGTTTTAACACCGTTTTGCCATACATAATCGTTCTGAGCAGCCGTTTTTGAACGTAAGAGGTCTTCCAGACGCTGACGCTGCTTCGAATTGGATTTTATTGTGGGCTTTGAAGCAAACCGCGGGGTTAGCCAGAGATCTCTCCGCGCAGCAAAGTATTGGGGACCAGGTGGGGGAAGGTCGGTAGAATTGAGTATATCGTCGAAAGAAGGAGGCATTGACAATCTGCTGGCCAGATGATCAGGCTGGATACATTGTGAACAACAAAATTTGTCTTTTGCGATGTACTATCATTGTCTCCCATCGTAATCAGCTATCATGTGACCAAAATGACCAACACCATTGGCATCCCGACAGGCTTGTTCCCAAACCACCAACATGTATACTCTCCCAATCTCCTCTAGCACTTCCTTCTCTGACGACGAAGAGTACGAGGAAGATAACGATAAACCCACCCATTATGCTACTCAAACTCATTTCGTTCCTGCTTCTGGACCAGCACAATGGTCTCTTACACGACCAAGCAATAATCGCTCATCGCACAGCTCCCCCATGTCCCAGTTACCCGCAGAGATCCTCATTCATATTCTCAAGCATCTTCATTCCACTCGTGATGTCCTCAATGCCGTCCGTGTTTCTCGCAAATGGTGCGAGTGCTCCGTGGAACTATTGTGGCATAAACCAGTATTTCCAAAATACGACACACTCAAAAAGATGTCAAAACGTCTTACTGCACACAACCAAACTTTCGCATATGCCAGTTTCATTCGTCGCCTGAACCTCTCTACCCTTAGGGTATACATTAGGGACCACCTTCTCACCGCCTTTGCCTCATGTGATCGCCTAGAACGCCTTACTCTCATCAACTGTGATTATCTAACGGACTACACGTTATCTCGCGTTCTACCTTGCTATCCAAACTTGGTTGCCGTTGACTTGACCGGCGTGGTCAATACGACTAATGAGGCCGTCTGTGGCCTTGCTCATGCTGCAAAGCGATTGCAAGGCATTAACCTAACAGGATGTAGCAAAGTCTCTGATAAAGGGATCCTAGCATTTGCTGAGAACTGTCCAATGCTCCGGCGGGTCAAGTTAAGTGGGTTGACCTCCCTCACCGACACCTCCATATGTGCCCTCGCTAATTCCTGCCCACTACTCCTCGAGCTCGATCTCAATCATTGTTCTCTTATTACGGACATATCCCTCCGCGAAATTTGGATTAACTCCACCCATATGCGCGAAATGCGAGTTTCGCACTGTTCGCAGCTGACAGATGCAGCATTTCCTGCTTCCCCGCTGCTCGAAGGCTTGCAATTCCCAAATATACGCCATCCTTTCCCTTCTAAAGTCGCCGATGCAAACGCAGAGCTACCGCCTCTTGTTCTATCTCATCCCTTGGAACATTTGCGGATGCTCGACCTGACTATGTGTTCCCTAGTGACGGACGGTGCTATCGACGGGATCACCCATTACGCGCCGAAGATTCGAAACCTCGTTTTATCGAAATGCCCCTTGTTGACGGATCGTTCCGTACAGAATATATGCAAACTCGGAAGACACTTGCATTATCTACATCTTGGTCATGCTGGTAAAATTACGGATAGCTCGGTTCGTACTCTGGCCCGGTCTTGTACACGGTTGAGATATGTGGATTTTGCCAGTATGAATGATTTCATATCCTTCATGATCTATAGCTGAATTTGACGTCCAGATTGCACTCTCCTGACTGATATGTCAGTCTTTGAGCTGGCAGCTTTACCCAAGCTCCGCCGTATTGGCCTCGTTAGAGTCACTAACCTCACCGACGAGGCGATCTATGCGCTGGGGGAACGTCACACATCTTTAGAACGGATTCATCTATCGTATTGCGATCAAATATCTGTCTTGGCTGTGCATTTCCTGTTACAAAAACTAGACAAGCTCACCCACCTCAGTTTGACCGGTGTTCCCGCATTCCGACAACCAGAATTACAAAGATATTGCCGAGAGCCACCCAAGGTACTGGATATCATATATAGTCTCGACCCATGCTGAACATGACATATGTAGGAATTCAACTCAACCCAACAGTCTACATTTTGCGTTTACTCTGGGAAAGGTATATACCAACTTCGATCCTTCCTGAGCGCTCTGTTCGACCAGATCACCGATGCGAATGGGACCGATGATACGGAGTATGAGGATGATGATGAAGACGATCTATATATTCCAGAACCAACACCTGAGCCCGATGATGCTTACAACGCTGAGGAGGAAACGGTCTCTCCTCGTATGTTGTCCGAGTCTGCTTATGCTGCTTCGGCCCGCGAATATCAACAACCTTCAAATCCACCACCATCCCATGAATTTATCTTCCGACGAGATCGGCCCTACAGAAGTGCAACTATTCCGGCGACCCACCCAATTTACTCCCATCCATCAGCCTCTACCAACATAGAAGGAGCTACCAGTAGCCTTAATGCTCAAATTCTCGCCGCTGCGCCTAGACGATCACCCGCTCGCCCTGTGGCGGACACCTTACCAATCGTTGAAGTGCCCACCTCACCTCCTTTGCGCCACACTGCCGCGGCCAACCAGTCAAATGGTGCGGCCGTCTTTCGCCCATATCATGATTCCTCGTCAAGTTCAGCATATGTTGAAGGTGCGATGATCCCCGAATACAACTTTGCGGAAGTAGGAAACGAGCAGACAGACCGGATGCTTCCGCAGCACACAGTTCAACAACGCGAAGAATCAGTATATCCAGGAGATGTCCAATCAGACCAGAACTTAAGCTATGGGACGCCGACTTCCGAATCTACCATTAGGCATCACACAACCTCGCCTCCGGATGCCGCATGGCCCTATGCGGAACCCATTGAGTTATCGACATCGACACACTCTGCTGGTGGTTCTGCTCCACAGCCGCCTCGCGAACAGTCTGCGGACCCCGCCGACACGCGTGGAAGGAGTGTTAAAAGGAACATTCGTAACACGCTGCTAGTTGCCGAAACATACGCAAGTACCTTTTTGTTCGGGCGATCCTCGAATGGGTCAGGCGATGCATCTGGTTCGAGCCCTAGTCGTCAGAATGGAAGTGGAAGTGGAAACAACTGGCGCGGGCGCTGATGCAACATTGTTTATTATCCCTTGGGTTGTGCCCGAGGCTAGGATAATTACGTTTAATAAAGGTTGAAAGCCACATACAGGTGTGTTATACCCATCATTAGCTTCAGTCACGAACATATGTCTTGTTGTAATCACCTGTAAAGTCCATACATTGAAAATAAATTAGAACATTGATACTACAGGAGATGCTTAAGCAGCGAGCTACATTCTACAGTGCGAAGATAAAGATGCCAGTGCTGATACCCCAAAATACAAAAAGAGCAAGGTTCACGAATGGGGACGTCGCTTTGTTAATCTGGCTGGTCGCCTGGCTTCCGGCGATTGTAGTGATTGTGGCGGTGGTGCTGCCGTCCAGAGTCTGAGGCTTCTGGACAGAGTTGGTATTGTTTTCCGCAGATGTGGCAACACCACTGGCAAATACGACGGCCAAAGATGTCGCAGGAACATCCACTGAACAGCCATTAGCGCAATTGATCTGCTGGTTCGGAACTACCCAAGACGCAGAGTTGTCCACCAACGTTCCATTCCCAATCCCAACTAGCGACTGTCCACCCCATGCGATATCATACTTTTCCATCAGGCTCGAGGCGGAAAGATACTTTACGGTGACGCTAGTCTTGTCACTGGAGAAAGCACTCGCGGGAAGAGCGAAGGTCGCTGTGGCGGCAGAAGGTGTGGCAAAATTCGACACGTTGGCGTAGTTGAACAGGACAAATTGGTTAACAGTCTCGCCTTTAGAGTCGTACACCACATAACCAGGGGTAGTTGCCTTGGTGTCGTATTTAGAGTTGGCGATGTTCAGGTCAACAACGACGCCACCTGCGCCATTGTTGGACGACAGTGCCTCGGCAGTCACGAGGAGGGAATAATAAGGGGGGTTGGTGGTCCAGTCTCCAGGACTGCCATTCGGAGCGTCCGGGGGGACGAACATGTTGTAAGAAATGCCGCGTTCACGAGTGTGCAGGTACGCCGCACTGTATCCGACCGAAGCCATCTGGAGAGCATAATCGACAGTCCACATGGATCCCACAGCAAATGTGTCCGAGACGCCTGGGACACCTCCGCATGACACGGAATTAAACTCTGACATGATGAGTTCAGGACGATCCGCAGACGTGTTGGATTGTAACAGATCAATGGCAGGTGTTTGCCATGTTGAAAGGGAAACCACTGTTTGCAAAGGAGGATTCAAGTTGAGTAAGTATAACTAGAATATCATTATCTTGGTACGGACGCACCGTTGGCATGTTGGATGTAATGGGGAACGCCAAATGAATAACTTCCTCGGCAGTTGTCTTGGGGGTAGTGCTGCACGCTGGAGGTGTGAAAGGTTAACACGCCAAGACAGAATCGTCAATGCCTGGAATACACACGAGATATATTTTAATATGTTATCGAACGTTGCTAAATACCCGCCAGTAGTGAGAAGGGCATCGAGGTTCTGTAATGATGGTGAGTGTGGACACGCTTCCGGATTGCGGGAAACATACCCAGTCACAACAAATTGTTGGGCCGCCCATTTTTCTGAGGCTTAAAAGATTTCCAGCAGACGTATTGGTCAAACGGCTCGTCACGGTCGTCCATTCCTATAACGAAAAGATGCATGAAGTGGCGCTCTTCAGGTTTAATTTACACCCACGTTGATGTAGTCGTCAGTGGTATAATTGGCGATGTTCGGGCGCTGGTAGTGTGGCGTATAAAGATCGGGCTCCTAAAGAAATTGAGACGAATGGAAAAGCATTGGGACGAACAGTTAATTACATTGCCCAGGAGATAACCATCAAGCGCAGTGCCCAATGTGTGTTCGGCGGTAGCTATAGGGTGTGAAGTCAAGTTGGAGGTGAGATCATGGAGGAACGCGTTACACACCTGCAATAATCGGGACATTAAGGTTATCAGGGTTTATCAACGAAAGCCCTTGAAACTGATGTCAGAGATTTCGTCTTGGGATTGATGCGGGGTAAATTCACCGATGAGATATTGGGCTCCTCCGACGTTGTCAGCGACTGTCTTCATGACATCCCAGAGCATAGGGCCATAGTTCACCGGCTGATTATTGTCGTTGGCTGCAGATGTGGTGAATTGAACCATGGGTGTAGTAAGCGTAGGGACATATGTCGAGCTGTCCATGGAGTTTCCGCCGACTCGAATGCGCAGAGAATTATTCCCGACGCGGTCACGGATAGCCGAAAGATAGTTTATAATCGTAGGAGGAATAGTCGAGGTATCATTTCCGACTGGGATGATGCGTCGAGCACGCTGTAACAGATAGAAGGATCGAACATACAATATTCACTCATGAAACTGAGTTCAAAACTAGGCCCAAGGAAATTAGACTGGACGACATTGTGAGAAGGTGGAGTCGCTGGGATAGAGATTGGGATAGGATCAGCCTTAGCCAAGAAAGCGAGAGAAAGAGCAGAAAGCGAGACGAATGAGTTCAAAAGAATGACAGGAAAACGAGGAGACATGATGGAAGTAATGACAAGTTTGCATTGTAGAGCAGTGTCTTATTTAAAAAGCGAGCAACAGATTGCATGTCGTTATGTTTTGAGAAGAATATCAGTTTCTATTTTTGGAACAGATTCGGCGAACCAAGCCCAAGTACTTAGCCGACGCCAATGCTGTTCCTTTCCGACATCTCAGGGTCTTTTCCTGTTGCTGCAACAACTTTTGCCACTCACGTATCCTCGCCTCGTCAGGTTGGCTCCTGTAAGCTTGTATCCAACAACGAGCCTGCTCTTTTCTTACACGAAGTTGCTTTTACCGCGTACTACCCCGCCGACGTCTCGGCTACTACAGCGAGAAAGGGCATTGACTGGGTTCTTAGGTACATACGAATGTCCTGTAGTAGGCTTATCGTTCAACGTTTATGCTAGACCTGTGAAAGAATCCTTGAATGGTTTTATCAAGTTCTCAGGTAAGTCAGTCTTCGCTCCATCTTTTTCTCTCCTTTAACATTCGATCAGGCATCTCGCCGTGGATTTTGTGGCCTGTCGTCTATCTTTTTGGTTCCTTAATACAGGTGATGATGTATGAACTATTCATATGTCCTGTTATTTATTTTCTTAGATTCCTGTCTATCCGAATGCACCACTTGCACGACCTCAGCGGAAACCCGACAGCAAGGACGAAGAGAAACTTACTCAATGGCCTCTTGTTATCTTTTCTCATGGCCTCGGAGGTAGCCGTACGGCCTACAGGTTTGTTACGGGGCGCATATAAGGCTTTCAGAGAGCTAATGTAAAGAACACAGTCAAATATGTTCACGGCTCGCTGCATCCGGCAGAGTTGTTCTTGCTATGGAGCACCGCGATGGGACTGGATGCGCGTGTATAACACGCGTACGCACACAGGACGGCAACTACGAAGAAAAGCCTCTCTTTTACTACAAGGAACATGACGTTATGTGCGTGCTTGTTTCATCTCAATCTATCCCTCTGCCCACATTTCTATAGTCTTACGGCTGAAAACTCATCGGAGGAGGCCACACCACTACCCCTTAGGACAGATCAACTTGAATTCCGTCGCGCAGAAATATACACCGCATACCAATCATTTGTGCACTTTTTGAAGAACGCTTGTACATCAGAATTGCAAACTATAGACAACCAACCTATTGATCAGACAAGCTGGTCATACGTAGACCCTGTTTCAAACGAAGGCCCAGTTTGTTTCGACAAGAATGTTACTCTTGCAGGCCATTCTTTTGGAGGATGCACTGTGGTAGGATTTCTATTCACGCTCCAATCGCCTCTAACGGTATTACTTAGCTATCCATTTTATCGACCAACCCACCTGTAGAATATATGCACATTCCAGTCTCGCACGCCTTGATCTTAGACCCTTGGCTTGAGCCTCTATCAGTTCCTGGACCAGCGCCGATACCACAAAGCCCCGCTGAATTTGTCGCGCAGTCTACACCCGTCGAAGAAAGGCGCACTCCAACGCTTGATCGAATCCATTTCCAACATCCCAAGCGTGATAGTTGCCTTCCACGTATGTTGGTCATCAACTCCGAGACCTTCACGTTATGGAAGGATCATTATGAACGACTCAAAGGGATTGTCAATGCATGGGAACCCGAAGGGCGGCGCCTCCTCACTATTGGTAGGTGGCATTAGAACCCAAATGACTCAAAAAATTGATTCACTTTCTTGCAGTTGCATCTAAACATGCATCATTTTCAGACTTTCCTCTCCTTCCTCTGATCAGATCGACTACTGCCGGGACAATTATGAATATTTTTTCCAGGTTGTCTATTGCATTTTTAGACAATCAGTTAGACGAAGCCATAGACTGTATCTCAACGAGAGATATGGAGATACAAATTATAGGCCAGAAGAAAGATGGAAAGCCGAAGAGGAAGTTGGCAGGAAATGTAGGAGACGTCGTTATAACTTAGCTGTCACACCCAATTTCTGTTGATAATATTCACCATATGGAGAAGTCTGTATGGACCCATTACGTTTCTTTTCCATGAAACCAGATCGAAATCAAATTGAGGATAGAAAACGGTCACGAATGGCCGAACTATACAACTTTAAGGGCATGCCTTGGCATTACTAACCATGTCGTTGTAGGGGTATAAGGGCGAGGTTTATCCTCATAACATCGTCCGCTTCGGCCAATCCGGGAATGATCTTTACTTGAAATAAGGAACGGGTTGAGAAAAGTGTTACAGGGTATGCAATACATCCAAGAGGCTGGGTAAATGGAGCTTGACGGCAAACCACAGAGCTAGCACAAATTGTAAGGATAATTTACCGATATATACTCTTCAACTGAGTCTCAACAGCCTCGGTCGACATTTTGATATCTAGGGCATGAGATCAGTATCTAGGCAGGATAGCAAGGAGGACAGTGACATACACTTCTGCGGATCTGAGAAACGACATTCCTGCGTAAGCTGGCTATAAAAACCCCTAAGAAGGGCGACATACTTTTGCTGAATTCCTTATCGCGATGTTTCTGCGTAAACCGCTGTAATGCGGGTATTATCAGTTTAACCACTTCCTCCCCAATAGTCTCACGCCCATCCTCATCGTCCTCCATCACCTTGGCCAGTTTATGCCGCTCCATAACTTCTTCTAGCAGGTCAAAGAATCGCGTAAACTTCTCTTTCGTGGCAGCCTTGTTGATCTTTTCTTTCGGATCATCTGTCAATGCTTGCATGAGAGGTGAGAAATTGGAGTCAAAGTATGCCGCCTTGGCTGTTCGGAAATTGGAATTGAGATGGTCCTGTGCACTTTTTGGAAGAAGTGATGGAAGCGCTAGGTGAATAGGGTCCAGTAACAGATGATGACGAAGATATGATATGTTGTTGAGAAGGAAAATCGATGAAATTGCAGGTCGCCTGGATGATTTTGAAAGGGTGCTCAGACTGTTCACTGCAGTCACGACGACGTCGTCTAGTTGCCATTAGCATCTCAAAAGAGGGATCCGTTTATAACACTCACATATATAATGTTCTAGAACCACGTCTTCATCGCTCTCGCCAACTTTTGCCGCCTTGCCCACTTGCACACCCTCACCCATCTTCCAATTTCCATCACCAAGAGTCAGCAAGGCCGAGCCGACTGCGCCTTGAACCTGGGGTAACTTCTCCATATATTTAATGGTCTGGAGCAGCTAATCAGATGGTGCTTGCGAGTCAAAGAGCAGACACACCGATATCGTGAAGTTTGCAAGACCAGTAGTGACTAGCTCTCCTCCTTTGCCCAGTGCACCAAGCTTCAGATCCGCTAGAAACTCGGGAAAGCTTCTAAGACAAACGGCTCTGAGGGCGTGCAGACCATCCTTGATCTCGTTCGTATCTCTCCGTGTCTCACTGCTACGACGCGACAGGAGCTCGTCCCACTCTGATTGCATTGGTAGCAAAGTTTCGTAAGCAGAAAGCGCGAGGAAGGTATATCTGGGAAGCGACTTCTTGATCATGTTGACGAGAGATGTGAGTGTGGTACTGAAAAGCCTGAGAATCGGTGCTAACAGTGTGGCGTATGATGAACTTAACAGCGACGGACTTGCAATGGGTGTTAGCTGGGTCAAAAGCTGGTACTCATCGCTGCACACAATGAAGACGACCTCTACCCATTTACTGAACTCCTTGCCTGCTCCGATAGCGTCAATTGTGTCCGCTCGATCGAGGCATCGTTTCCCTTGGCTTTCAAGGCATTTGGCTGCCCAAACACCTCTCATGTCAGCATAACCACGCTGTGCTTCACTGAGTGTCGTAGAGATCGTCTGTGCCGCAGGGTGGGAAGGGTGGGTTGACGGAAGGGGTAATGTTCGTTGAAAAGCAACAATTTGGCGTAGTGTCGCTAGAATATTAGATGGAAACGGTGTCATAGACCATTCAGCACCAGGGGGCGGCGCTGCACCAGAAGAAACCTCTGCGACAAGTTTAGTATAAAGTTGCGTTAGCTTTTTGGCGCCTGTTTCTACCAGCCGTGCCTATAAGCTTCCGGTCAGGTCTGAATTGATTATTAGGTTTGGCAGACCGACTGTTTGAGCTGTATCCCTATCTGAAGATTTAAATGCAATGTTGGCGTTCAGACGCTCAACTGCCGCGCGATATCTGTCTAACTGTCCAGTTTGTGGCCTGTGTATGAAGGTCAAGTTGGTCCATTCTCAAAAACGAAGTACGCTTACCCTCGCTGGATCAAAGCCTCCTCCTCTTCCATGTCTTCCACGCTGCTGCCCACCTGATCGATCTTTAGCAGTGCCTTGTCAATATCTACTATCGTTAGATCGAACATGACGCGATGGACAAAGGACGCGCACTGGAGGCTCTCCGGTTTAATATCTGCGTAGAAGTGTATAGTGGCAGAATAGATTTCTCAAGCTTCGCAATTCGCGTATCGAAGCTGTCGAGAATAGCTGGTCAGGTAAGTACAGCAACTTTCAGGTCTCTTCTTTAATACGCACATATCATTCTCTGGGAAATCTGGCGGGTTTTGTTTAGATTTTGCTCAAGCTAAAATCCGCTCGTTAATCCAAATAAACGAATTGCAAGTGTGGACTCACGAGCTCTATCTCTGCTGTCTCATCGTCCATAACAACCAAACGACTCTCTTGCTGCCCAGAGTCATAGGTTAGGGATCCTTCCTAACGTAGAGTAAACCAGCTTCCGTACAGTTCAAAATAAGCTTGATTGAGCAAAGAAATGGCTGAAACGAGAAAGGAAATAAAGGCTTGTCAGTCGAATGACGCGCGGGGGTGGGTGATAGTTTCAATTGAAGAGTGTTTGCATTCAATTGATCGTTCCAACGTCTCTTCATCACTCCAACTCCAAATTCTCCGCCCTGTCTTTACTTTAAAAGAATGGTCAATATCCGCGCAGCAAGGGTGAGTTTTTTTGCCTTTGGGACTGTGAATGTGGCTAATTTAACCTTTCTCTAGGTAGAAGACCTCATGGGCATGCAGGCCTGCAATCTACAAAACTTGCCAGAGAATTACACCATGAAATACTGTCCGTTACTTAGCCAAAGTCGCGACCCCAACCCTCTGAACTTGCAACCTCAGATTTATACCACTCGATGACTTGGCCCTCGTTGTCGTATGTCGCAGAGGATAACCAGGGTCGGATAGTTGGGTACATTCTTGCTAAGATGTATTGCTTTGCTCTATTGTGTGGTTTCTGAAGCCTTGAAATACTGAGCTGGAATTTAGGGAGGAAGAAACCTCAGAAGGCGAAGCACCTCACGGGCACGTTACATCAATATCAGTCCTGCGATCGTATCGACGGTTAGGTCTTGCGAAGAAGCTTATGCTGCAGTCTCGTAAGTATGCACCCTACCCAGTATTCAGCATTACTGATTAGTTGAAGAGCAAGCCATGTCATCAATATACAGAGCATCCCATGTGTCACTGCACGTTAGAAAGTCAAATCGAGCGGCTCTTGGGCTTTATCAGGACACACTGGGCTTTACACTAAAAGCTGTTGAAAAGGGCTATTGTCTGTTCTCCATGTTCTTGTCTATTAAACCTCATGCTGAAAGTTTCTTTTAGACGCGGACGGGGAAGATGCCTACGCCATGGAGCTTTCACTGAAAAGTTCACCAAATGATGGGCAGTAGTCAAGGCCAATCTATAGGTATAGGTCATAAGCATACAATAAAATATCTAGAGGAGGCATCCTCTACTAGATTTCGTTCCAGGGATTTGCATCCTCTGGATTAATTGTCGTGGTCTGCAGAGATTCTCGAATGACTTTGGCCGTGGCAAGACCCAACTCGTAATAGCCGTCGTTAGTTTTCGCACCGAACATTCCGATATGTGCCTGCACCTCATCCAAGGCTTTGGAATTCTGAGCTGGTGAGAAATAAACATATTGAGGAGATGATCGTTTGGGAAGGACGGTGAACATCCTTGCTACATTGAATGGCGGAGTAGCAGGTATCACTGTGTAAAATCTAGACAAGAGTTTATAGTGTGTTATTACCAGAATCTCAAGACTTACGCGTGGAATGTCACCCCTGCTTTCTCCTTCATTATCATGAGGGTTTCGATACGTCTTGACAATGCGGCCTCGTCCCACAAATTTCCGACATATTTCAAATGATCTGTGGCCCAGGAGAAGCTGGTACCTATTTCGTCCCGTTTGAGGTATGCGCTGCCAGCAGCAGCACCAGCTAGAACAGCACCACCGACAGCAAATGCAGCTGGAGCTGCCCATGATGCCCAACTGAATCCAGAGGATGCCGGTGCCTGTTGTGACGTCGACGTTGTTGCTTTCTTCGCTCCCAAACCCGCTATGGCACCAAAGACTGCGGAACCAACCGTCTGCGCAGCATTCGCATATTCAGATGCTTTTGTTACGCTGTTCTTGAAGACATGTGGATGAATTCCAAGATACTGCTCTCAGGCATCAGTGCAGAGAAAGGCTGTCAATGGTAGAATCATCTTGCAGGAGTGTCAAAAGCAATGCAGGCGATAATTTTCGGCCAAAGAGGGGAGGTCATATCTGGTCTGGTGTTGTAGAATGCGAGCAAGGTATCAGCTATAAGAAGGCCACCCATACTAATTGGTACGCGTACCATACGAATTTAATCAACAAAAGGACAAGAAATGAGCTTATTAACAAAACATACCTATGGCCGCAAAGGACAATGTTAGCTGTTCCAGCCCCACCTCCAGAAGCAACTTCTTTCTCAACAGTGAGAGTTGTGAGCCAGTCAGCAAAACGGATAACAGCTTCGTTCTAGTGGGAAACGCCAGCGATGAAATGCTCAGCACAAATGGCGGTTTTCGGTGCCTCAACTCAGACTTACCAGTTCACCCTTCGTCTAAACAACAACGGGTTCAATGCAACTATATAAAGGAGGCGTATTCCTTACCTCATAAGAAGGAAATACTAGGCATTCCACAGAGGAATTGGTTGTTTCTGCAAGGATATGTTGAAGTCTGTCAGGAAAATCACCAAATGTTTTATCGTCCCCTTTAAAACCATGGACAAAGACGACCAGCAGCATCACTTTCTTCTCGGCAATTTCTCGTTCTAGAGGAAAAAATGATGCTTGCGTGGTGAAAGAAGAATAGAAAGGGCGTTTCAAGTCTGAGCTACGGATTAATTCACGTGATAGTGATGTATGTACATAAAAAGTGTTTCTTCAACTTGCTCGATAGGCACCAGGAGATAGTTGAACTTCACCCTATCCTCAGCAATCTGAGTAACTACCGAGATAGATCATGGACTGCCATAAGTTTGGCTTTGGTAGGGAGCCTGAGTCTGCAATGGGTACGACTCAAATGAGCTCTCTTGCGTTTCAGATTGAGATTGCGTCGGTGAAAGCTGAGGCTGACTGTAAGACATGGGATTGCTCGAAGGCGAAATTTGCAACGTTCCAGAACGGAATGCATGCTCAAACGGTGTACTGGTCCCGGTGGTTCCCTTCGAGAACCGCGAGGGTGTAGAATGTGTGACTCTTAGGTTTCCCCCCGTCTCCGATGTAACCATGCCAAAGGATTTCCCACTGCTACGTCGCGGAGGAAGTATCCCATACCAAGACTGTCGACGTCGAGGTATCTGATCATTCGAAAGATGGGGAGCCATGCGGACTACTGGAAAATCCGTACGTTGGGATTCTTCAACCAGAAGGTTCTTATCGGTCATTTCCTCCTCGTCAACGTCCATGCTCTGTGTCAGCTGTTTTTCAACAGAGTCTTGGGAAGTGGACGATGACGTCGAATGTTGCAAACCTTGGTTGAACCCATGGCTCGGGAGAGACATAAATGGAGTCTGTGGGTGGACCGCTGTTTGTTGTTTAGTCGCATTTATTGCATTGGCTACAAGCAGCTCGAATGGCGGGGTTGACGGATCGAGCATCATTCCCTCTGTTGGAGACGCAATAGGAGATGAGAGCGAACCAAACGAAGGTGGAGAATCTCTCATTTTTGGAGTGTGCGAGTGCTGGGCATTGAATTCCTGCGACGAAATATCAGCAGAGTATGATGGACTCCGCAGAAACTGTCTAGAAGACGAGGTCGAATGAAGCACAGGACTTAGACCGCCCTCACCAGGGACCTCAGGCGTTGGGCTGGAGACGGGTGGAGATGGAAGCGAGGGCTTGGGAGATTTTTCGGGTTCTATAGGCTGGTCAATTTTCAAAAAGGCTTTTTCATCCATGTTTGGGACATACCTTCAACTATTCTGCGCTTGAATGGGCTTGAAGGCCCAGATTGGCTGACCGGAAAATCTGGAAGACTCAAGCTATCGCCGAGGCCCTCTTCCGCTCGTCGAAGGAGTGATATATCCCGACGCATAATAGGAACAGAAGTACGGATATGAACGCTCAGGACATGCTGAACGAGGTCCGGGTAAGTAGTGAAGGTGGATCGACACCATTTCCACCTGCAACCATGAACTTGTGGGACAGTGTCTAGATTTTGCGAGAGGGAAGAGGGACCTGTCATGACAATTCACCACAAGGTCTGGTCGACTCTATCAGTGGAATCAGAGTGCTATTTATTAAGCACTTGGGAAGAAGAGCTTACTGTAGTTTTGAAATTTGAATGAAGTTCGTCATTGTCCAACACGGTCTCAATGTCACGCCAAAGTTTAAGATCTCGGTCATGTGATGTGTGACTAGTGGTGATGAGATCTGAATGTACAACAATCTCACCAGCAATGTCGTCGAAATCTCTTTTCAACAAGTCTGTCGCATTGTCATATCTTGGGCTTCCAGATGATTACAATCCTTCCCCAGAGTCTGAACCCATAGCTTTTCTGGCCAAGCACCTAAGCCAACTCCCACCACATATATTGCTACATTTTAACTACATCACCTCTGCAAAAGAACGAACCGCACTTCCCACCATACGCAACCGCCGTCTCAAATATACCTGTTCCAACCCGTCCGAGCTAAAATTCAGACATGCAAGAGCTCATTGGCCAAACCTATGGCAGGGCCGCGAGCCATGGCCTACACAACAAGGGGAAGACGAAAAGGCTTGGGCTGAAAAGGATTTCCTTCAAGGGTCAACAAAACATGTTGGAAAATTGGGTGGCCTTCTAGGTGGATATGAGGAAGAGCGTGAAGCAGAACGTTTGCGAACTATGAGGAGAGAGCGAGGCGCAGCGCAACAATTTATCCCTGAAGAGGAGAGCGATGAGGAGGAAGAGGAGGAAGAGCTGGTCGACTCGGCTGCAGATGAAGAAAATCCAGAAGAGGTTAAAGCAACGTTTGAGCGCTCCATCCGAGAGCGATTTATATATGGATTACTGGAGGCAAGCCTGAGTAACTTGTCAGGTGAAATGGTTCTCAATTTGTTTTTGCAGGCATTTGACTACGATAAAGTCGATTGGGATGAGTCTTTAGATGCAGAAGACGACAGAGAAGCTGAAGATCGCTGGTTCGACGACGATGAGTAGTTTGAGATAGAATTGTAATTGAAAAGAAAGAATGTTTGATCACAAGTTGTCACAAACTTTCTTGTCCAAAACGCCCTCTGGCCCGCCCTAAATGCCGATCCTTCCTTCAACAGAACGTGCGGCACTCCCATCATCTGTCGACACTACCCTCCTGTCACTCAATATCGACGATACTGGTGACTCGCAGCCCCCGAAAAAGAAGAAAAAGCGACGTCGCGAGGAAGGAGTGGATGATGCTGTAGAAGAAACAGAGAAGAAAAAGAAGAAGAAGAAGAAGCATAGAACTGAAGATGGCGCTGAAACTGGTAAAACAACTGCAGAAGCTTCCCTAGTGTACGCTGGCGACATGGATGATGTGCAGCCCACTGAACCGCAGAAGAAAAAGAAGAAGGACAAGAAAAAGCGGTCCCAAGTCCAGATCGATCCAAGTCCTCATGCAATGGAAGAAGAGCAGGATCCTACCACCGCATTGCTCTCTCAGATTGTCGAGGCGACAACCGCGAAAGGACAGCAGCTGTCACACCCACAACCTCAGTACGACCCCGCTCTTGTTCCCCCTGAGCATCTCTCTTTTGGGCACCAACCTCATACACATACATTGTTTCCTACTGGAGCGTTGCCCATTCAGTTTTCCGACCTTGATTCCAATGCAGCTGTTTTGCTTGCATTACAGTCCTTGGATATGTCCAAAATCACAAGTGTACTCAAGAATCTCGGAGGTCCCGACGATCCTTCCGTGATGCCTTCAGCATCTCTGAGTCAACCCTCTGTTTCCTCAGGACCAGTACTTGTTGCTACAAATTCAGGCCCTTCCGCCGTTCGTCACAAACGGGTGCTTGACATGAGCTTGCCCGGCACGGCGCATCATACTAGCCCTGATCATGCACACCTTCTGGCAACGAAGTGGCTGAGTGCCGCCAAGTTGGCAGAACTTGTGAAAAGCGAAGGTTAGAGATTGTACATTATCACTTTCCCTTGCAAGGCTCAGTCAAATATAGGTCTTGTTTTCAAAAAGGGCAAATTCTCGGCAATCGAGGAAAAGCAGCTTCAAGATGCGATTGACAATTATCGTGATGTGAGTTTTCTTTCTGAAATTCTCCGAGATATCTCTCTAATTGAAGTGAACAGACACGCGGTCTCACTCAAGGCCACATACAAGACCTTATTTACCCGCAGTCCGATAAGGCCAAGGATAACGCTTTCTGGTCCGAATTGAGTCAGTATTCCCCCGCTTATGGCTCTGGCCATATCTGACCAATGTGAAATCAAGCTGCTGCTGTACCACAGCGTCCCATCGTAGCCGTTTATCATCATATACGAAGGACTCGCCACCCTATGAAGAGACAGGGTACATGGACTGCACAAGAAGATGACATCCTGAGGAAGTAAGTTTTTTTCCCCTTGCTTCTCTCGTCTGCCTGACTCAGTATGCCTCTAGGGCTGTGATAGAACACGGACAACAATGGGAAAAAATCAGTCCAATAGTTGGACGCATGTCCTCCGATTGTCGGGACCGATACCGTAATCATATCGTCAATAGGGAGATACGTATAGTTGGCATGTTGAAACATTTATTCCTGTGGCATTTTCTCATATATTATTTTGCAGGCGCCTGGTCGAGAGAAGAGGAAGAGCGACTGACTCGCATTGTCACGGATATGACTACTAATCAAGGCAAAGACCCTGATGGCGAGGTCTTCTGGGGACGTGTAAGCGACCTCATGGGAGGGACGCGTGGCAGACAGCAATGTCGAATAAAATGGTGATGACAATGCTTCTAAATCATGAGCATTTTGTTGAGGCTAAATCTTCAGGACGGATGCATTGAGCAAGTCTGTCAAAAGCGGAGGGCAGAAGTCTCGTTGGAGTCAGCGAGACGCAAGCATCCTTGTCCAAAAGTAAGATTTCAGAAAGAACTCCATGATATGACCTCGTTTGACTATTTTCGCAGGCTGTCTGCTTTGAATGTTCGTGATGACACGGAGATCGACTGGAAAATGATTTCAGATCCTTCATGGAACCTGTGGAGTGCTCATACTCTACAGCGTCGTTGGCTCACCATGAAACGGAGCATCAAAGGGTACGAAGACATGACTTATCAAGGTAAGGGTATATCTAAGCTATGTGCCCTCGCCTCAGGTGTTTACTGACTCTCTTTTTCAGAGATCATGGATATCCTGCGCCTAAAAAAGGCGCCGCTTCCTGACGAACCTGAGTTTTCCCAGATTAAAAAACGCAAGGAACGCAAGGTCAAGAGTGCTGCTCATGTGGAGGAAGATGAACCCATGCTGGCCCCCGCGACTGCAGGTCCTAGCACAGGACCCGGCACATTGGCTGCTCAAAATGACGATGAGACATCATCGTCGGCCTCCGACTCAGATTAAAGTTGGCTAGTTTTCGTATGTTACATCTTTGAACCCCAGGGGTACATGCATAACCCCTCAAGTGTACAAGCGTACAAGCGTACTGAGAGACAGACTATGATAAATCTTATCTGATAACCTCGAAGTGATAACTATACTCAGGAACATCTCTTCTTCAAGTTCTTGCGTGCAACATCGACATCTGCTTTTAACAGGTTGATCTCTCTGGAATTCCTGAGCTAGACCTTGGAGTAACGAGGCAACCTCGACTCCGCTGCTTGTCAATTTGGATCATAAATCGTCTTCCAAATGAAAACCTCAAGGCTTAGTTCCTTTCCTTACAAGATAATGAATAATATGTAGATAACACGCTGGTGTCGTGCGCCTGCCCAGAAGTCTTTCTGCCAAGGAATTGCGCTTGCTTCTGACCTTCATGGCTGGCGTCACTCGCGACGTTCAATTTCGAACCCTCCAAACTGTAAAGTCACCACTGAAGACAACAATGGCTACCAGACTTACGATGCTTGCAATCGTATCAACACTCACGGTCTGGATTCTAACATCACCATTCGTTTCTGATTCCTTAACTCCACCCATTGACTCCGAATCTTTTACTGTTGGTGCTCAGGAAATACTTGCACGATGCATGTCTCTCAAGGCTCCGCCAGCTCCCCTTCAAAGTTTTCACTCTCGGGAGGTATCAGACCGTTATGAGCTTGGAACGAAGGCGACTTTCATCAAGAACGCAGCAATCTTTACTGGAAACAGGAACGGGAGTGAAGTTATCCATGGGAGTATTCTCATGGACAAGGGTGTCATTAAGAGCATTGGAAACGTCTCGGAACGCCTTTTAAACGATTTCCAACATGTCACGGTAGTGGATGCAAAGGGAGCATGGGTGACACCAGGACTAGGTAAATTTATCAATCGAAATATACTTGTAAATCAGTTGATCTTCATTCATATAGTGGATCTTCATTCCCATCTTGGTGTTTTAAGTGCACCTGTGTTAGCAGGTCCGTCTCCTCTTCTCGGGGGTAATACGAATAATTCTAGCTTTATTTTTTTTGCTAGGCGCAGACGACTTGAACTCAGTCCATGGTCCAATTCTGCCTTGGCTCCGAAGCATTGATGGGTTTAACACCCACGACGAATCCTTTGAATTGTCGATCGCAGGAGGCGTTACAACTGCTCAAGTGCTTCCCGGAAGTGGGAATGCAATTGGTATTCGAATTTTAAGCTACGATCTGGACTCTTCTAAATTTCCCCAGGTGGTCAAGCATTCATGATCAAACTTCGGAAAACTGTAGAAGGTTCCCCATCGTCGATGGTCATTGAGCCACCTCATAGTCTGCTTGGAAAGAGCAAAGAGCCTCCTGTCCTCCGTTGGCGACATCTGAAGTATGATTGCCTGTATATCTGGCCGCTTCATGGTTGATCCAAATTTTGCAGGCAAGCGTGCGGGGAAAATCTGCGTCATTATGGCAATCGGATGGATTCAATGTGGGCCTTACGGTCTGCTTATAACGAGGCGCGGAAGGTGAAACTAGCCCAAGACGCCTTCTGCGCAAAAGCCGAAGCAGGTCTATGGGACGGTATCGAGCAGTTTCCAGATAGCCTTCAATGGGAAGCTCTTGTCGATGTACTCCGGGGAAGAGTCAAGGTAAGAAAGGGATCGATGATGCCTCCTCCGTACATTCAATGTTTGCCTACTAGATATCAAATCACTGTTATGAGGCCGTGGATCTGGACAACATAGTCCGGGTACGCAAAGCATTTTCATTTGCGCTCAGCTTACAACGTCTCTTAAATCCAGCTGAGCAACGAATTCGAATTTCATATTTCCTCCTTCCATCATGCATCCGACGCCTGGCTTGTCCCAGGGCTTCTGAAGAAAACTTGGGGAGGAACCCCTGGCGTCGCCCTTTTTGCAACTAATCACAGGTAGATCATATATCATCTATCCATTTGAGTACAAGCTGACGCGATGTGCTTCAAGATACAAACGCGAAGCCTACAGGGGCTCTGAGTTTGCGCCAAGGGTTTTGGCGGATGAGGGCATTCCAGTGATCATGAAGGTACTTCCTTCTAGTCTCAACAAATTGGTCGTGGCCCTGACATTTGGATGAATTCAAGTCAGATCACCCGGTCATCAACTCGCGTTACCTGCTTTATGAGGCACAGCAGGCTCATTATTTTGGCCTTCCAGCAAATTTGTCACTCGCATCGGTGACTTCTACACCTGCAAATATCGCAGGCCTTTCACATCGCATCGGCTTTCTCAAGGAAGGCGCAGATGCAGACGTCGTACTTTGGGACTCTCACCCGCTTCAACTGGGTGCTACACCTGTCAAAGTTTGGATAGACGGCATTTTGCAAATTCCCGTGCCATCGAAGACCGACAAACCAACAAACGTCGAAGTAGGGAAGGGAAAAGAAAACGACGAATGGAGGAGGGTTCCCGAGGTGCCAAACTGGGACGAGGAACGCAAGAGGGCTCTCCGTTGGGATGGACTTCCTCCCCTTCTTACTAAACCCATAAGAGATAGGATCATCTTTTCCAATGTGAAGACCGTTTGGAAACGAGAATTTGACGGAAGTATTGCGGCTGCTTTAACCCCTCCGACCGCCGGAGAACTTGGTCTTGTGGTCGTTGAAAATGGCCAGATAGTTTGCATGGCATCATCTTGTCTGGCAGGTGCCGAGGTATCAAATCTAATAGATTTACGCGGCGGTTCCCTCTCACCGGGTTTCATGACATATGGGTCGCCCTTGGGCCTTGAGGAGATAACTGGGGAGGTTTCTACAGGAGATGGGATACCATACGATGCATTTGACCACAACATACCTGACATCCTTAATGATTCGGGAGGTATCATGAGAGCCTTGGACGCTCTGATGTTCCAAACTCGGGATGCATTGTACGGTTTCAACTTTCTTTTTTTCTTTCCAAGCAGTCTTTTACTCAAACCTGCGATAGAACGGCGTATCGCTCTGGTGTGACACTAGCTACATCTTCTCTATCCAAAACATATTACCTAGACGGAACCGCGGGCCACATCATATCTGGTTTGTCGACCACATTTCGTGTAGGTTCCTCGCATGTCATGGAGCGGGGTGCCATCGTGCAGGATGTGTCCGCATTACATGTCCGTGTAGGTCGTCCACACCCTTTGATTGGGAGAGGAGCAAGCGTGAGCACCCAGATGGCTGCACTTCGAAGACTCTTGTTTGGATGGGAGACGAAAGATAAGGAGACAGGGTACTGGTTCCGACAAGCAGCAGAAGTATGCACGTCAACTCCCGTAAATGGTCTCATTCTTATAAGCTTCTATAAACAGGGAGTAATTCCGTTGGTTATCGATGTCGACAATGTCGACATAATGGCTAGTCTGCTGATCATGAAGGTTGAGGTAGAAGATAGGATTGGCTCGCGTATGAGGATGGTGTTCAGTGGTGCGTCCGAAGCACATTTGCTTGCGAAAGAGATAGGTAAGCCTTGGCACATTGATAACGGCTGAGTTGTTTGCTGACTGATATGCACAGGAGAGGCGGAGGTTGGTGTAATCTTGCGACCAGCAAGGCCATACCCCGGAGTATGGGACCAACGAAGAATGTAGGCAACCCTATCACATCACTTAAGTCGATAATTGACCGGTATTCCGCTAGTCTACCCGGTCCACCCATAACCAATGATACGGCTCTTGTGAAGCTCCTGGAACATGATGTAACCGTTGGATTGGGGGTACGGGATTCATGGGAAGCACGTAATGCACGCTTTGACATTCAATGGGTATGTGTATTCTTGCTGCCTGAATCTTACGTTGATAAGGTTGTCTAGGCTGTTCTCGAGTCGAACGGAAGGATTAGCCAGCGTCAGATGCACACGCTTGCTTATACGAACCTTCCAAAGCTCTTGGGTGTCCGTGATATCGATGACTATGGTTTGGCGGATGAGGACATGGTTGCTTATGAAGGCGGTGAAGCGTTTGATTTTTCTAGCAAGGTTGTTGGGGTGATCTCGCCAGGTCGACAGGTAGTGGATTTGATTTGAGCGGGCGCTAGTATACATGGGATAGGATCTAGGATATGACTTTTGTAAATTATTTGTCTCATTTTGAATGAACTCTTGTCGCATGTACCGCGAGCTTAAAAATGTTGCAGCTCTGAGTCACTTGGCTACTCCAAGAAGGGAGGCTCCAGTCTTTATCCCACGTCCATTCGCCGCAGCTAGACTTATACCGACACAGCTGAGCAAAAAACCGGCGAACCTGGTGGAGTAAAGTTAGTCTAGCGGGAGTAACCAGAAACAAAGAGGGCAGATCCAAACCTGAAAAAGGCAATGCGGGATATTGATCGCTCCTCGTGTGGAGTGCGGGAGGAGGCAAAGATGGAACGAAGGACAGCGGGAGTAACGGGTATGCGACTTTGCGAATCAGACGGGGGCTGCAGGCTGGGTGTTGGATGAATTGGACGGATTGTGCGCGTCGATGTGGTGGACGCTGAGGAAGACATTTATTTGGATGTCACGGTCGCGTGATTGGCAGGCAATGTAAAAGGTTTTTGCGCAGTGATCGCAATGTCGTAGAACGTTAACTTTATTCCTCAAGGATTACCTTTTACTGTAAGTCGCTTTAGACTACCGGGACCAGGTTGACTTGAAATACAACAGGGACGATATACTTCGTTTTTTCTACGATAACTTTGTAGCCACCGTGATCCATTAACGTTAACATGTATTCTGAGCACCTGGATACCACCTCGGATGGCTCATCATTCCATGAAGACATGATCAAAGTCGTTGACAGGCTGCCGACGGGGGAGGAGTATCGTCGCGTCAAGCAACTCGTTATAAAAAAGCCCAGTCAACCACTGATCACCGACGATCATCTAGCCACCGCTTTGGAAGAATGCCCTCACCTGGAAACAGTTGCATTATCAGGTTTACGCGACATCTCTGATAGAACTGTGGTGCTTCTTGCAGGAAAAGCATTGAACCTCCAAGGTGTCGACTTTTCTGGATGTGACCAAATAACTGACCTTGGCGTGCTTGAATTAACCGCAAAGTCGCTTCCTCTACAACGGATGCAATTGAACGGGGTCACCGGTTTGACTGATCCTGCTGTATCAGCTATCGCGAAGACCTGCTCGCGGCTCGTTGAGCTTGAACTCTGCGACCTTCCATTGCTCACTCCCTTATCTGTAAGAGACGTTTGGTCGTTCTCAAGGTAAGCTTATCGCCTTGCGGCTAATATCGCGCACAAGCATAACCTTTGTATAGGAAACTACGAACCCTACGGCTTGCACGCTGTCTACTCCTAACAGACAAGGCTTTTCCTTCGAGCTTTGAGCCTGAGCCTTTAGATGACGATGGTGGCGCGGATAAGCCTTTGCCACCACGGCCCATCACATGGCTAGATCAACTCCCGCCTCTCTTTCTTCGCCACAGTGCCGAAAACTTACGTGTGCTGGATTTGACGTCTTGCAAGATCACCGACGACGCCATCGGAGGCATCGTAGCTCATGCTCCCAAGATCCAAAGCCTAATTCTTTCAGGATGTACAAGGCTCTCTAATAGAGCGTTAGAGTCAATCTCCGCACTAGGAGAACACCTTGACGTCATAATGCTTGCGCACGTATCAGGCATTACAGATAGCGGAATTGTTAAACTCTCCAGGGCGTGCTGGAACCTTCGTTGTGTAGATGTAGCATGTAAGTTTACCGTCAATCATGCGTTAAGCTATCTCTTCTTACTCGATTTCTATGCAGTCTGTCGCAATCTGACGGATATGTCTGTTTTTGAGTTGGCTTCATTAAAGGGCCTCCGGCGGCTTAGCTTGGTGCGGTTGCAAAAGCTTACAGACATTGGTATTTTTTCGCTGGCCGAACATGCGTCATGCCTGGAGCGTCTTCATCTCTCATATTGCGATCGAATTTCCCTGGATGCTGTACACATACTTTTAAAAAAACGAAGGGAATTACGACATCTAACCGCGACTGGGATTTCTTCGTTCAGAAGACAGGGTATCGAGCGATTCTCCGATCCTCCGTCATCTGTATGTCAGACTGTGACTATGCAAATGTGGTACTGACGTGTTAGTTTGGGATATAGGGATACGACGAGGCTCAGCGTGCCGCGTTTCGGGTGTTTAGTGGTGACAAAATCACAGCCCTCCGCAGGTTTCTGGATAAGGAAGAACAACGGCAACGTAACGCTGAGGCTCAGAACATACCATTTACGGCGCGATCCGACGATAGGTTGGATTTGTATTAGGAGGTGGTGGTCTGAGAATGACGAGGATATTTCTCCAAGTTTTTGTTTTGCCGATCCTGGATCTCGATCGTGGTGACGTTGTATTTTGCTTCCAGGTTTGCTTCCGTTGCGACGAGCGCTTCCGCCGCCCCATGGGTGCAGCGAGGTAGTAGCAAACGAGATACTACTAATACTTGGAAAGTCGGGGATGTATGATTGGAAGGATACGGTCTCCAAGACGTTCTATGAGACGAGGAATGTCGTCATAATAGATCTAATCAGTTGTTATTGATGAGCTCGCATGCTCGATTGTAGAACATTCATCCTTGTAACCGCCTGACCAAGACGCCACTTGTAATTGCGCTTGCGCTCTGTCGGCGTACGATTGCCACGGCGACTGGGAGTGTCTGAGACAGGGAATTGCTTGTGAAAGAGGTCTCTGGATATTTTTTTGTTTTGGATGGTGCTATCAGGAACACGTATAGGGGGAGGGTATGGTTGATTAGTGGTAGTGATCGAGGCAACGGTGTACCTGGAGGCCTAGGATTTATGAAGGGATGATGATGGGATTAGTGGGGTGATATTAAATGATGTCGAGGAGGATGATGAGAGGATATTGACTGAAAGAGGGAGCGGGAGATCTGCGTCAAAGTTTTGACCAGCTTTGAGCAGTCTGAGATCGGGCCGCCCCTCTTATAGTCCTTTCTTTCTCTTATCCTCTTACCATCTCACCATCCCCGTTTCCAGCTGTCTGCCTGTCATCTAAGCGCTCTTCCCCTTGCGACGGTCGGGCTCTCCCTCAGACGCTTTTTTTCACTCCTTATATACCTTGGCGCTCTCCTCTTCGGTCCTTTCGGGGACCCCTTTGACCTTTCTCTTGTCGCGCTGTTCTGCATGGATTATCTTGTCGCGACATCTCCGGACTTGTTGAACAGAGCCGGTACGAACGTGCCGACTATTCATTCACGCACTCGACGACATCTTGTGTCAACTCGCAATGGCCCCGTTCCGCTTTCGGCGGACTCCTCTCGTAAATTTGCTATAGGAGCCTTTTTACCCCTTCCATCTATTTCTGCTTCCCCCATATGCAGCCCAACATCCTCTATTTCTCCTCAGGACTCCATGTCTGAAGAGTCCGTCCCCAAGACGCCCGACGGCTCAGTCTACACCACGGCTCCTAGCTCGCCCGTCATATCGTCCCTATTGACACCTCCCACGTGGATATCTACGCCCCCAACGCCACCGCCAGGGATGGTTAGGCGCTCAGTCACCTGTTTTCCACGCTCAGCTGCCCAGGTCGCGCCATCGGCCTCGTTTCCTGACACGACTCTTCCACACCAAAATGATTATTTCGTGAAACGCTGCAACTCGGTTCCTCCAATGCCACTTCGACCTCCTCTCATTACCTCTCATTCACACCAATCTAGTAGCTCTGCAGAAGTCACGTTGGTCGCATCCACCGCATGCGCATCTGGGAGGGTTTCGCCATGCGAGGAACGTTCGCTCAATCGTTCAAAACATCTTTTCCATATCATCAACGACACCACCACAGACACGGAGGAATACAGTCCCCGACTCACCACTACCCCTGAACAGCTGTGCGAAGACTTCAGCGTCGAAGGCAGTTGCAGCGAGAACGAGTCTGAGGACTCTAGACACGCTGAAAAAGCAAAGGACGATGTCAGGCGATACCATGCGCTCAAAGAGCTTCTGGACACTGAGGTTGGATACCTCTTGGACTTGAGGGCTCTTGTCACCGTATGTGTTTGCACTCTATATTCCTTGTCCCTCGCTCATGTCACATCAAGGTCTATCTCCGTATAATCCCTACTCTTGTTTGTCGCCCTCCCCCCACAACGACATTCAGTCGCGCTTCTTCATCCTTTACAGCCAGTCCTTGGATCAACGCGCACACTCTTGCTACTACAGCCACTACCTCAGCTTCATCTTCGGCCATTTCTTCAGATGGAAATGCAACCGCGTCCCTGACCACATCACAATCAAAGTCGGATCCACAAAAGTCTACACCTCGGTATCTTTTCACGAATCTGGAGGTAGAAGTTTTGACCCGCAACGCTGAAGAGATTCTGCAACTGCATGAGCGGTTTGTACGAGAGCTTCGAACAGAGATGGCTCCACTTGGTCTTCACTTGAACGCGTCTCAGCGTTCTGGGGACCCTGCCAAGACCCTAAGTCTGGCCATCCAGAACACAGGCACTGCAATTCGCATCGTGTCCACCAAATTCGCCGCAGAGGTACGTAAAACCTCCGTCTTTTATTAATACAAATCTGAACGTAGTACCAGGCGCCGCGTTTTGCGTCATATCAATCATTTTGTACCGGGCATACTGAAGCCGTGGATCTGGTGCGGAGGGTCGTAGCACAACGTCCAGTTGAATGGGACGCGTTTGAGCAGCGATGTTCAACTTTGGTTGAAGAGCTAGAACTTCGGACAGCAGAAGAGTCGGCCCACAACGCGGAAGAACAACCCCGCCAGGCCAAGGATAGGAGTCGTGCTGCATCGATGTCATCTCTGGAAGGCGCTGTGCAGACGTTGCCTTCTGTTACACTTCCTGCAGACGGCGCATCACCGCGAAAGGAGAAAGGCGCTCCTCGTCTCACGTTCATCGACTACATGATAAAGCCCGTGCAGAGGATCTGCAAATACCCCCTCATCCTTGACCAGCTGAGGTCTGGTAAATCTATACGAGCCCGGGAAGCTTCTGAAGACATGGACGCGGTGGTTGAGAGTGCCAAGGAAGCCATGAAGCACGTCGCCAGCGCCGTCGATGAAGCTCGCCGTCGTCAGGATGTTGCGATGCAGTCCGCGCTCATTGCTTCACGAATCAGTCTCCCAAACCCCGCTACTATGTCATCATCCGTCGATCCGGCGCTCATGGCCTTGTCACAGCCTTTCATTTCTTCATTGGGCACATGTCTCCTTGCAGGCTCACTGGATGTCGTGCACCATTCCGCACAGCGGACGGGCACTAACCTTTCAGTTAAATACCTAGGGGCTTTCCTATACCTCGGCGGATATCTCATTCTCGTAAAGGTGACAAAGGGCAAGGTCTACGAACCCAAACACTGGCTTTCGCTTGCGGAGTTTGACATTGCTGATGTGGACGATGCTGATGGTGCGTCTTCGGAGTACCCTTTTTTTTTTCTTTTTGATTGTATAGCTAATGTCGCGCCCACTTGCGATTATTCGCTACAGCCATGCTCCCCTATACAATCTGCATCATTTATAAAGACCATCGGTTCGACTTGGCTGCTGCGTGCCAACGCGAGAAGGATGCCTGGCTCCAAGCTATTCAAGAATCACGTAATCATCAGCCGACATGGATCAACGAACCTGCAGCAAGCCTACGATTTGACGGCAAGGGTGACCTCATTCCATCTGCCCTAGATGACGGACCCTTTGAACTTGTTAACGTCCTCCCTACGATTCAGTCCATTCCAGAACTCAATGGCCATGTCGACCCTCCAGTTCTGAGCGAGACTGTTCTGATGGCCTTTGGCGCATCGGATAACAAGCAAAGGAGGTCACATAGACATCAAGACGATCCATTGAGTCGTAGATCCTCGAGTGCATCAGTGAAGGGAATATTCTCCCCCTTGTCATCTGACTCCGAAACTATCGTCATTCGTCGGTATTCTGCTTCGGCGCGCTCGCGAGTTGATCACGGCCTTCAGGACGTTATCTCCCAACTCTGTTTGACTGCCCGATCTTACGCTAGCTTCAAAGATGAGGAGTTGTTTCCTGCCCCTAAAGCCACTCGCGGTGTCTTTGTCCGGTCGCAGTCTGGGCTGAGCATAACGAACATGGCGGCGAAGAGTCGGCTGACGCGGCATGAGAGTGTCCGAGTGCTCAAACGTAGGAGTCTTATTGAGAAACACGACGGCTTGTCAAGCAAGAAATCCTCGATGTCATCGGGTCACTCGTCGACGTCCCGGAAGCAATCGACGGCTGCAAGCTCTGTAACTGTCGTGTCAGATTCAGATGCTCCTACAAGGCCTCCCTCTTCGTGTTCACCCAGTCTTCCTTCATCTTCGTCGGCTTGGACATCCTCTCCAAGAGTTTGTTCCTCACCGTCGAAGAGCTCAATACGCAACTCTATATTTTTCAGCTCTACCATTAAGACACCCGGAGAGACTACCCCATCGCCAATGAAGACATCTCGCTCATTAGTTCATGGCGTAAAGGAGCTTCTTTTCCCTCATTCACGCACATCCTCTGCTCTTTCACTCGGACAAAATGAATCATCGGATACGGAACATGGGTCAAAACGGCGCGCAGGGGGTTCTCTTAGACGATGGGCAAAAGGTTCTCTCCATCGCCGAACCCAAAGCGCACCCAACGAAGAAGCTTTCATTCTTCCCGATATCCAGAAACTACCAGCACTAAGTATTCCCTCGCTAGACCTACCTGGAATTGATTTCGCGGCGACGACGACTACAATACCATTGTCCGGCTCGCCCAAAATCTATGATTCCCTTCAGAACACAGAACGTCTTTCCGCTGATAAACCAGCCTTGAGATCTTCATTCATTCCCTCGGGACGATGTCAATCCCCGACAATGGTCGATAATCACGGACCTTCAAAGCATACCTCCCTTTTACGGCGTCTGAAAGCTTGACAATTCGTTAACTTCCCTTCCGTTTTCCATTCGGAAAATCTTCTACCTGTGGTAATAACCTTTTCATTTGTACAACAGAGCCAACATTATCATACGATAGATACCCCCTCACTTTATCAATTTTAGCGTAGAATTCTTCTTAAACCTTTCGATGTAACAATAAAATGAAATTGCACTGTCTTATTCAACCACCTGGGAAGTACGACTGTCCTATTTAGCGAAGGAGGAATATGCGAGAAAGCGAGATAGCGAGATAGCGATGTGTAGTAGATACATATGTATACAGAGAAAAATGGCAGGAATGATACATATTTGAGCAAGTCTACCCCATGCTTAAAAGAGTCCAATTCGTAAGTGTTGTGAGGACAAATGTAAGAAAGGTCAGAAATTGATGTCAAGGAATGAGGCCATGGGCTCGAAGAAGAGCACCCCATCTAGTACAAATCGGCAAATTAGCGAAGAAACAGCATGTTTGAAGAATCACCACGTACTCATCTCGCTGCATTTCTACCTCTGCCAGTGTGAGCTTCAATTGTCTACAGAAACTCAGGGAAAAAAAGAAAGGGAACAGTAAAGACACATACGAATTTTCTTTTGACAGCGAGTTACGAGATTCTTTTGTTTGCTTGAGATCTTTCGACATTGCAACCCAGGCTTCATCATCGGGAAGATTGAGGTCGTTGTACATGCCATCCAGCTCTTCATTGAAGGCCTGGAACGAACAGGTTAAGTAAAAAGCATAATGTTAAAGCGACGTAGTCTTACCTCGTACATAATATCCTTTTCAGCTGTGGCATCTGCTAACAAACTTTTCACCAGTTCAGTTTGACGTCGTGCATTCTGAAGCTCAAGCCGGGCCTTCTCCAGTTCAGTCGCTTTCTGTGATACGATCAGCAAGTCAGAAGGAGAAATGAAGACAAAGTATATAACCTCTTTGAGATCAACTAATATTTGTTTAAGGTCAAGTTGGAGGGCATCTTGATGAGAGACCGCGCGAGCCAGATCCTGGTCAGCCTCTACTACCAGTGTATCCACAGCACGAGTCGAATCAGTGGTGGAGGTGAGTGCCGAAAGCGCAGGAGAGGGTAAGCTCTTTGAAGGTGTTTCAAAAAGGCTACGTGGTCGTGAACGGGGAGTCACGTCGGTTTCCATCCGACGACCTATCACTTGCCGCATTTCTTCCAGCCGTTCTTGAGCTGCCTTAGTCTACGTATCGTTATTTCTCAGCAAAATTTAAGAGATAGACCAAGCAAAAATCTGACCAGAGGCGCTGCACGCTGGGGTGTTCGAAGCTCCTTGTCGGGCGATGATGGCCTCGAGCATACGGCTTCGCTGGATGAACTACTACGTATATCATCCACTTGAAGTTTGATTCTCTTGATAGTCCTGCGCGATGATTCGATCTAAGGCAGGATTGACACATTGTTAACATCTCAACCCGAGAAATGCAATAGACATACGTCGTCTATCGTCGATTGCGACAAATGCAGCATCCTGTCAATGGCCTCGGGGGTATTCGATTGGGGACCGCTCGACAATGCGTTCAATTTCCGTTTGCCAACTTGGGGTGAGGTTCGTCTTGGGGAAACAACTCTAGATGGACCGCGGGCGAGGGGAGAGTTACGGTTGAAGACCTTTCGTACTGGAGTTGGCGAGGCTATAACAGGCCCATTGCTACGAACCGACGTCTTCTTCTTGATCGATAGAGGCTCGATTATGGGAGCAGGTGATGGAGCAACTGATGTAACTTTTGGTATTGACTCTGTGTTCCCAGTTGGATTAAAAGGTTGTCGTTTGCTACGTGGAATGCTGGTAGGACCAGCTTGATGACGAGATAACCTTGCTAAAGGCAGAGGAACACCAGAGTTTTCTGGAGGTTGCGGGCTTGAATCTTCGTCCAGGTCCAGGTCATCATCCATAGAAGGAAGGTTCACAGACTGAGATTTTGGCGTGCGAATGGGAGGTAGAGGAGAAGGAGTCCGCGGACCCATCGGGCGTCGTTCATTTGAGTGCAGTGACGGTGAGCGGGAGCGATCGATTG
The DNA here is from genome assembly GCA_018220975.1 of Tephrocybe sp. 9980TJB. Taxonomy (NCBI): domain Eukaryota; kingdom Fungi; phylum Basidiomycota; class Agaricomycetes; order Agaricales; family Lyophyllaceae; genus Tephrocybe; species Tephrocybe sp. 9980TJB. Next base: position 936,202 of record JABAJU010000002.1, on the reverse strand, counting down.
GCGACTCCAGAGCCTTGGTGGGCGTAGTGGATTCTGGCCGAGGCGTCGCAGTTCTTTGACTAGCAGAATCCCAGGAAGCAAGCGACAAAGGTCGAATTGGTGGGGGAAGATCTTCTAGAATCAAGTCAACCACAGTTAATATATAAGGAGAATATTTGAACCTTCGTAGATGGTAGGCTCGACCGCTTCTAGGGGCAAGGGCGGTACTTCTTTGGTGTCTTGATTTTTGGAATTGCGTCTCGCTAGCTCTAGTTGCATAGCCAGGTTTCTTTCGGAATCATCAAGCTCCCTGGAACTCGCGAAGAAAAAGCTGTCATTTCCCTCGGCATCGCTACCATCACTATCCCGTCCCCTTGAAGCTGATCTGGGCCTAGAAGAGACCGATCCCATCATATGGCGTCTGGGAGATCTCTCGGAGTCGGACGTCGAGCCTCTAGGAGATTTGCCTTTCTTCAACAATTTTTTACCCCTTGAGGATCTAGAACCATAGAGTGAAGCATCGTCGTCCATGACGGAGGTCGCGGCGGTCGAAGCCGAACTCTGTGAGAACTTTGCCAAACTGTCCCCAGTGCTGGTAGTCTGCGTATACATGGATGAGCGACTTGCAGTCGATTTAGTTCGCTTGCGACCACTAATTGAGCCCCCGAAAAAGTCACCCATGGAGGACCCAGGGCGAGTATTGAAGAGGTTGCGAGAGATGGCATCTAAGCCGAAAACGTGTACTCTTGATCGTGCAGTAGGTGTAGATGGTCGAGAATTTCTATCTGTCCGAAACTCAAAAAAGCCAAATTGATGGACTGGATGAAACAGAGGTAAGGTTGTGGTACAGATACATCTTGGAGGATACACTGACTGGTATCAACAATTCGAGACGGCACCCTTTCGGTTTGAACGATATCTTCCTCTGCGTCGTCATCCATACTCGAAGTGACCGTATATCGGCAAAGTTGGCCAGCAAGTGGTTGGATCCGTATACTGGCGAATGGCGCAACGCCCATACCAAGAGGCAGCGCGTCTGACGAACCCAGAGGATCAACATGGACAACGATCTTTGTCTATTTAATAGTATAGCGTGAGGCCGTATCTTTCTATTCGTTTGAGTGCTTACCTTCTTGGTTTCTTGTAGAAAAGCAGTGCGCTGATAAACGTTGTAATACGTCCTAGCAATGGTGACCTTACCCATTTTGGACTCAACTTCCTGTTCGTCAGCCCGAAGAACAACCGATTGTCCTGCACGCGACCTATATCCAGCCTGCACATGCCACAGATTTTCGAGGAACCGTTGTTTGTCTACGGTCGTCTGAACTGGATTGAAATTGATGGGGTGAGGAGGGTGAACTATGGATAATGCACGAAAAGGGCGTCCCGACCAACGATCGGTTTGATCCTGTGGGGGATTCTCCAAGTAGACATGGAAATCTGGAAGAAATCGTTCAATGGTCATATTCGACGAGAAAGTCAAGTTGCATACCAGCACCGCCTACATCCGTTACGACAATATCGGTGACATCAACGACCCCTTTGCAGGACATTGTCTTCTTCTTCCCCACAGGAAGTGCACCAGCCTTGGTGATCCTGTCCAGTTCATCTAATCCAGACAGTACTCGTCCAGATTTCTCGCCATTCCCAGGCCGCTTTGCGATGACGAGCTTGTCATCAAAAAGAAATAGTGTGCAATGAAGGGAAACCGACACATTCCCCGGGGTGCCGGTATCACTTAAAACATCTTCGACGTCGATGCAGTCAATAAATCGGCGAGCGTTAGAGAATAAATCTGGAGGGAAGCCTTCAATAGCTGATGTCAAGCAGTAGAATACAGCCGCTCGTTTTGTCTGCTCGTCGGCTTCAGCAAGGGCTATTTTGCTTGCAATCTCGTCGGCTTCAATCACTTTCGGCCTCTGAGGATCACCTGGTGCCATATGCTTTAGCATTGTTCGAAATAAAAGGGTATATCTTGGAATGCGCTGCACCGGCTCCATCAAAAGTTCTCGAAGGCCCACCCTATTTTTGGTATCTGCAGATTGATACTTGATATGCTAAAAAATAATGAGTATCCCGCTGTATGATATTAGAGGAACTCTCACGTCGATGAAAGATGCAAACCGAGAGGATCTTTTAGAGAGTTCCCGTTCAAAGATCTGCTGGGCATCTTCGCGCTTGGAGTAGTATTGCTTGTACTGCTCAAATCCACGCAACTCTTTAAAATGTCGCAAAGCAACATCTCCGACCCCTCCTACTGTCCTAGGCCCATTGGGTCCTACCATCTTCTCCAGATCGGTGAGGAAGGCTTCATTGACAGGGAGAAGGTTGTCTATGTTTCCAAACAATGTGTTGGCTTCATAGACGGGTATGATGGCGGTGTCTTTGCTTCGAGCAAAATTTCGCAAGGGATCTGCGTAATCGGTCTTCAGAATCTGCAAACGTCGAACATAGGATCGCTCGCTGGTGACGAGTTCATTGATGACAGAGGAGAGTGCAGCGGAGTCTGTTAATGCACGTTGTCGCTGCGTTGAGCCATCCTATTGTGCGATTATTATATCAGCTTTGAACCATGAACCAGTCGAGTGGCATAATTGATTCCAACAAGGCGCCCAAAATGTATCAAGAAACTCACAGTCTCATGAATGCCAGCTTCTGGAGATGATGGTAACGTGCTTGTTGATATACCTGTCTGGATTGGGTTACCGAGTGAGAGGACTAGATCCTGTATCTCTACAAAAGAGACGAATTAGAATGTGGTTTAGTGATTTGAATATATGAATCAAAGAGCACCATCTGGAAGTCTCCTCCCATTCTCAGATCCTTCGACCACGATTCCCGCGTAAAATACGCGTTTTGTTACACTAGGTCCAGAAGAGTCCTTTCGAGCTCTAGGAAAGTCGCTACCACTCGCCAAGGGAACGACCTTGCGTGGTGACGAGCTCAGAGCCATGACAATGTACCGTTCAGAAGGATGTTAAGCGAGCGTGAGGAGTTAGTAAAAGCCAAAGGTTACAGAGAACTTGAGAGAGTGAGAGTTTGAAGGAAGGCTCAATTCAACGAACGAACACTGAAGCGACATTGACACGTGACCGCGCGCCTCGTCAATGTCTCCGCTCCGACTCGACTCTCCGGTCCCTGGCCCTCAATTATCGGCAACGATCTCTCCGTTAAAAGCAATGCCATCTTCTTTTTTTCCCTCGCTCGAACGCTACATCATCTCCCAAAGTAATCTTTTATCGCCTAACAGGACCTTGATGTGGGATTTCCCAAATTGGAAAACAGATAGATGCCTGGGAGGCTGTACTTGTGACATGGCATGTGCCGAGTTTGGAGGTTCTTTCTTTGATTATTGGTTGGCAGCTAGTCTGTGTTGCACTTGTCATGCCTCGTTCAGTGTCAGTTGCGTCCTGCTGGTTTCAAGGAAACAAGAACGGCCCACATAATGCTCTTGGCACACGGTTACCACCAGAGCTCTTGATAACGATGGCACAATGCATCCAATTACCGCGCGACATCCTCAAATTTTTGCTTGCGGTGGGTTTTCCCGCGCTTTCGCCACGATGTCCGTCATTCCTCCCTGACACTCCGCGTGCGTAGTCTCGGGAAATATACAAATTATTATTACCAGTTCTTTATTCGACCGTCGAATGCAAAACATACATCCGATGCAAGGAACGATTGTCAGCCTTGTTAGCACGCCCTGAGCTCGCTAAACATATCAAAAGGCTCATTCTTCGGCCAAATGATCTCATGGCCTCAACCTACGATTGGTTCGATGCTGAAGCGCAAATATCAGAGGACATCGAACAGCTTTCCCCAATGTTAACTGAACTGGAGACATTTATTTGGGACGGTGCTGAGTCTCCAGAGGAAACGCTTTGGATAGCTCTTCGAACGCAGTACGTTTTCCAAGGTCTAACAAGTTAACTGGACATTAAGGTTCCGCAGTTGTCCCAGACTTCGTTATATTGGGAGTACTGTAGGAGGATTACCTCTTTCAGAGGACAGTGAGGTGTGTTCCTACCGTTTTCAAGTAAATTATAAGCCAACTTTCCCTAGTTATTCAAATTCAACGACCTGGAGGGTTTCAGTTTAATTGTCAATACTCGTGCCCGTTTGTTTTTGAGTAAGTAACTGGTTCTATAATGAGCTGTTTTTCTGATATCACGCCCTTTCTAAGATTCTGATGGTATCCATAACTTTCCTGACTCCTTATGGAATATGTTGCTGGATCGCAGCAATAACTTACGGGAGCTCACACTCGGTGGAGAGCGGACGACTTTCTTTACTCCGCTTTTTGACGTCCGACCTATTGTTCGGGGGCGCTGGCCCAAGCTTCACACTCTCACTTTCGGTCATACCCTGATGCAGGATAATCCCCTAATTATTCCTGATTGGGGGGATCTGGCGACACAGACACAAGAGGAATCCTCGAAAGAATTCAGCCGTTTCGTCTCGTCTCATCCCCTGCTCAGAAGATTACACATCCCTTATGATTCTAGATTTCCTCCTTTGGAAATATCCAATCCAGATATCATTATCAAGGAATTCAGTGGCACCCACTTTTACCTTAGCTATGTTCTTCCTTGCAGTCAACTCACGACGCTCAAGTTATGCTCGGAACGCCTTCAGACCTGGCGCTTGGTTGATCTCTTGCCCTGTCTTCGCAATCTCTCGGAACTGTCTACATTAGAGCTCTGGATTGACATGTCCCATCGGGTCAGAGCTAGTACGTTAATCGGTTTTACTCCAGAAAAAAATGCTGCCCTTCTGGAAACCGATCATATAAAGGTTTTCCGACCCCTTCTGACTGCCTGTGACTCCCTTTTGCACCTCAAACTCGTATGCACCACAAAGAGAAAGTATGGGTTTCGTATGGTTAGCTTTACTCTCCTCTAGTCTTTGTCAATCCTGATATGAGTTATACATTGTAGAAAGATTTCTGGAAAGCCATTGAAAAAGGACCTCGTCTTCGAACACTAGAGGTACAGAAGGTCTGCGCTTTCCATGAGCAAAAGATGGCGGGGAGTGCGTTGAAGATCGTTCGCTCTGTTCCCACTCTTCAAACAATCACCCTCGTATACGCAGAACAGTCGTGGTCAGGTCTTGTACCCATTCGGCATAGGCAAACTGGAATCTATGATATCAGTTTACTCGACAAAAGTAACCTCATACGTGTTGTAGCAGATGAGAAAGGAAGGGGGTTGCTCAAGCCATTTTCACATCGCACGAAAAAAACGTATAATCTCCACACACCAGTGCAGAGAGTGAGTAAATATGTATCTTCATCGTAAAATGTATCATTACGTTACACAGCCAATGTTTTCTTAGAGTTTTTTCTTTTCAGGCTTGGTTTGTTTAGTTGTAGGCAATAGATGGTATTGGTAGCACAGTCGTCATACTATTACTACCTGACTGCTGAGCTGAGGATTAATATTCTCAGGTCCTAACTCTCCGAGTATTGTTTGAATGTGTGGTCCACACATATTCACATATACCTCCCTACCGAGCTGTCACTGCCATTCATCGCATATCACTAGTAGCTTGATGTTAACTCTGACATCTTCAATCAGTGGGAGTCCACATGCTCCCATCTTTAAAATCTCTTGTTGGTCTATGCTTTATCCGCAATCAAATACATAAAATTCCCATGTCTACTAAAACCCAACCTTCGACCGTTTCCCCCGCATCTCCTAGGGGCCACATTTCGTCAGTCAATGTGACCTTTCTCGGCACTGCGTCAGCCCAGCCATCTCTTACAAGAAACCATTCATCTCTTGCATTGCAACTGGGTCGAGATGTCTGGTTATTCGACTGTGGAGAGGCTACTCAACATCAACTTCAGAAGAGTTCAGTGAAAATGGGACGGATTGAAAAGATATTCATCACACATACACATGGTCGGCCACTTCAATTCTATCCTACCAAGAAATAGCTTCACGCCTTTACTTTATAGGAGATCATATCTTTGGACTTATCCCTCTACTGGCCAGTTGTATGAATGGTGCTGGAGGTACTACTGACGGGGTGGACGATCCTAGAACTCAAATCAACATGGAGCAGCCTGTCAGTACCTTGCGATTTCCCAAGTCGTACACTCACATAGATCACAGCCTCTCGAAATATATGGTCCTCTTGGAACACGTGCATATGTGCGCAACGGTCTAGCGTACTCTCATTCATTACTTGGAAGTCCTTACGTGGTCCACGAGTTACGAATGCCCCAAGATCCTCAATTTGGAGACCACACGTCTCTGACGCGCCTTTCCTGCGAATCTCCTCACGGTCGAAATATCCCACAGGTCAACGGGGTGTGGATGGATATATTCAAGGACGATCTCGTCTCGGTATCAGCAGCTCCGATACACCATTCCGTCCCATGCGTTGGGTATGTTGTAACGGAGGCACCTGTGCCAGGTAAAATCGACCCAAAACTTTATATCTCAGACCTCAAAAGAACAAATACACCTATGTCGGTTATGCGGCGCCTTCAGCAAGGCGAGAGCGTCGAACTTTCCGACGGAACTATCCTCCACGGTCCTCCCCGTCGAAAGGGTAGAAAACTTGTTATTCTGGGAGACACATATGACCCTTCTCCGATTATACCCTTAGCTCTAGATGCAGACTTGCTGATACACGAAGCTACAAATGCTCATCTGCCGAGTGTCGATTCTACGACGAAAGAAACCGATACATACGAAACGGTAGAAGCCAGAACAAAATCAAGAGGCCACTCGACGCCACAAATGGCTGGCATATTTGCCAAACGCGTGCACGCACGTCGCCTGGTTCTCAATCACTTTTCTGCGCGTTACCCTGGGAATGAAACAGAGGAAGCAATGAAGATTATGCGTGCCATAGGAGAGCTGGCTAGTAATGAATTTGGGCGGGAGGTTGAGTGTGCGAAGGATTTAATGAGTATCGAAGTAGCGCTTTCTCCTATATAGCTCCAGCATTCTATGTTACAAGTCATTTACTCAGGATGATGAAATTGTCCACTAATCTTCTGGGGGGTCAGACAAAACACTGCTTGCGTCACTCGCCTCTCCTTCCTCACGTTCCTCCTGTAACTGTTTCTTCAGCTCAGGATCTTCTTCTACTTCTCCCATCTCAATGTCATCCTCGCCTGTTTCCATCGGCGGCACTTCTGCTGATTCAGGAGTTGGCTTTCTTTGATCTCCTTCCCTTTCATTTTGAGAAACCTCCGGCAGAGCCATTGAATCTGTGTCTTCGGTGATGTCAACTCCACTGGGATCTGATACTGGGCTTGGAATGCGGGAGGGGCCAGTAGATGGGACATCCTTATCCTTTCCCATGAAACGTAGATAGTCGAGCTGCGTGATAATCGCGTCCAACGATGATTTTTGGTCTATTAATGTTCGGTTGTGGGCGTCGTGTTCATCTCGTATCGCTGTCATGTCACTTTCCAATGAGTTGATAGAGCTGCAAATTAAGGATATAAGTCGTGCCTCTGTAGTTTAGGTTCTGCTCACTGTTCAAGCTCTTCTCGGCTGGGTAGAGTGTTGACTTTCTCTGCCACCAGATCATATTCTATCTTCCTGCGTCGCACTAATTGGGCCTGGTCAAGGGCAGCTTTAAGCTGTTTTATCTGTTCTCGTAGAACCTCATGCTCCTGTTCTATAAGATGTCAGTAGTTCGTTCTGAATGAAGAAGATGTTGACTCACCAATTTCCTGCCGTTGCTGTTGATATTCGTCCACCTGCCTTGCTTCTGCTTCACAAATCATCGCGCTCTTCTTCAATGACAACTCGAAAGTTGCAAGTTCAACTAAGAATGCTTCTCTAGCATCATCCAAAGACGTGTCTGCCGTATTTCCGATAGGTGGGACCAATGGAGAATGCGACAGCGACGTATACGCATGGAATTTTTTAATGACACGCCTCAAGGGCCTCTCGTCGTTTGTTATTCGGGAAAGAATGACTTGATCTGTAGGATCACTGTCAGTTCTGTTTCAGCTCTTGACGCGACTTCCATAGAACGAGATTTTACCGTCTTCTTCGAGAGTCAAAGGGGCAAATGGATCAGCTGGCCTCGAGGACGAGCTTTGAGAAGTTTCAGCTGCCATTCTCGAAGGGCTCGCTGAAAAACAAGAAGAAGTAGCCTAGGAAGGGAAGTGGCAAGTTGGACGTATGTTGAGAAAGTAGAGGAAAAGGCCAGCGCTTAATTTGGACACAAAATAACTTAAAACTCCCATTTTAGGGCTGATGATTTTTAAAGTGGCTCAGTCAGTTCAGTTTCTCTCTCGCAGCGTCCCAGGTATAAGTAAATAAAGGAGCATAAATAAATGTCGTAAGTTGTATGGTATATTCGTTGTTCAACGGCTAACCCTGCAGCATCAAAATTCTGGCCCACCGATACCAAGCTCTTCCCTCAGCTCATTTCGGCCGTATGGCAGGAAAGTGTGACCCAATTTCAACCCCATTCGTCTGGCACAAATGGTGTGACTAGCTCATATGTATCCTCATTTCCGCTCCTTTTAGGTGTCTTATTTGAGAGCCCCATCACTCTCATAAAGAGTCCACGACGGTCTGTAGGCGCTTGCGGCAGACCTTCGTCAGGATAGCACGCCGCAACCATCTTAGCAAGCTTCCGATAATCGCTGTGACTATCGTGCAGATATCGACGTGACTCATCTAGTGCTGCCTGCATGTACATCGCCAGATCGGGAAAACTTATGGGAAGTGTAGGGTATGGCACCGAATCTGACGCTGGGATTGTGTACGTCTTGGAAGTGGGCGAGTCAGATGCATCGCGCAAGAGCGTCGGAGGGCCCGCCAGACTGTACGAAAATGGAAGGTCATTGACACTACGATGGCGAATTTGAGGTTGCGGAGTGGGATAGTCAACACTGAAGTAAAAGACAGTGCGCCAGACAGAAGATGCATACTGTGGCTAGTATAAAGAAGCCGGTGAGCAAGGAGGAGCAGCTATACTGTGTAACTCACTTTGATGAATTGTATCACAGTCCGAAGTTTTGGAGGAGTTTTTGTAGCTGCTACTGCCTCCAACGATGCTTCCATCCGAGTCCCGCTTAGACTGGCCATTAACTTAAGAAGATGGCGCCAGCTTGGACCCTGCAAATGCAAGGGACGAGCTTTTCCGTAAGGCAGCGAAATGATAGGAGGCATATCCTCCACCATTGATACTAATTGCGAAGATATTTTCGGTGCCATGAATCCAACAGCTGTCGAACAAGGAATATTTGGAATCAATGAAACATCTGGAAGCCCATTGAAAGACGACTTACAAACTCCATTGAGTAATTCTCTGTTCACAAATGCGTTGTGGTTCACCTGATTTGCATTGGGTCGGGCAGAGTCGAGATCATTGCTGTGGGTATCAGAGAGGGATTCCGATGATAATATCCGAGATAATGGTGCTGTTCGCAGTTCGATATGCGACGGGGGATGAGGGAGATCATGATGCATTGAGGACGCCGTCGATATAGACGGCGGGCGAGAGAACATTGTAGATACAGAGGATGCAGAAGCTGACGAAGAACGAGAGGTAGATGCATGGGAGGACGATGGCCGAGATGATTGTACATGCGACTGAGCTCTGGTGCGAATTGGTACCGAAGGAGCATCAGTGACATATGCTGATCTCAGTTTTAGAGGATCTTCAGTTGGGGTGTGTGTTTTGGTGTAGGAGGGTAGCGTCAGCTCAGACGGCATGCCTTCAGAAGAGTGAACGATCCCAGAAGTCCCACTGGAACTGCCTTCAGTGGTATAAATTTCGCGGCCATGTGCTGGATTTTGTTTCTCAACGTTAGCGTTAGTTGGTAAAATTGGTGGCGGGTCAGCCCGAGGAGAGTACTTCGGGAGATCGGGCATCGTATTAACTGCCTGCTCTTGTGAGCTGGTCGAAACTGAGCCGACAGGGACGCTTTGGAATGCATCCCGATGGTCTAAATGTTGACCAGCAGTCCCAATGGCAGATAAATCATTAGAAGAGGGCGATGTTTCATTCAAGTTCGACTCAGGCAGCTGCGAGGGGTATGTGGTCGGAGATGAATAAAAAGATTTGGTATGGGATGCCTCAGATTCTCCTCGAGGAGTGATAGTCCCGTCTTGCTCCTCTTCTGGGCGCATATATGCAAAATCACTCGGCGTCAATGGCGAGAGAATGAAAAGAGGACCATTCACAGAAAGGATGGTTGCTGGAGGGACCAATCCTCCACCTGGTGATACGGCGATCTCTGAACCCAGAGAGGGATCAGGGTCTTTTACATTCGAGTGAGAGTCCGAGAGTTCGAGATAAGGTCTGTCTGAGGAAGTGCTCGACGGTGCAACGTCCAACAAATGCGCGGGGGCTTCAGCAATAGAGTCTTTGTGTCCCTGACTGGGTAATGATTGTGTTATGGTCTGTGTTGACGGATCCCTGAGCGACCTTGCAAACACGTTGTCAAGTTGGGCTGGGGGCCCAGCCTCCGACATCGATGCTTCGAGAGCCTTTGCAATATCCTCTTCTTCCTGAGATGCAAGCTTCTGTCGTAAGCTTTGTTCCTCCTTGGAAACAGATGCAGATAAAGCCATGGCTATGGCCAAGTCACCTTCATCCGCTATGGGTTCAAGTAATCGGCCTCCAGGCATCAGGGCCCGAGGAACATTAGATGTAGATAATTCCGCTCGGCCATACTCATGCGGTAAGGAAGGGGCTGGGAAAGGCTTGGGCGGGATTGGGGGAGGTGATATTGTCTTAGATGTACGCATGTATGCGGTCGTTGCAAGCGAGGGAGGCAAAGGGGGAAGAGGTGGGGGAGGTGTTGGAACAGGAGGGGCTGGTCGAGGCTGGAATTCGGCCCCTGCATAAGACGGGTGTTTAGGAGGAAGTGGAGGAATGTTATGTGCATTGCGTATATCATCTGCGATAGACATCCTACGTGAGGCAGCTGTTACGTAGAAATTTGGCAATGCCGTTTGATGAGATATCCGTCCAGGCATTAGGGACATTGGAACATTTGAGTGCGCTGTTGTAGCTGCAACGGTAGAAGAACGATTCCTGAGGTGCCTCTGTGGATCATCGCCATTGCCATAGTTTTCCCATGACGCTGAAATGCCTAGTCAGTAACGTTGAGGACGTGTAGGTTAATAACTTACTAGTGTTCATGTGGGAAAGATGGGAGAAACTAAAGTTCAGTGATATCACAGACGGAGAGACGCGTAGAAACGAACAAGAATCAACTAAGAGACAAGCGTCTGTAGCAGGTGGTGACCGAGGTAACAGATGGCTTTGATCTTGCTAGAAAACTCTCAGTGGTTTAACCTGACATTATTGTGAGAACATGAGGTGATGACCCCCACAGATGTCAGGGCTGATACGGACATTAAGTTCATGTGGCTTACACAATCCATCACAATAGAAAAATCAAACTCGCCAAGATGCATTATGATGGCACAGTGTATCTAACGTGTTACAATGCGAGGAAGATAAAATGCTGATAGTGTAAAATGCTGGGATGAATGTGTGATTGCAAGGGATGAAATACTTCAAAGCGCAAAGATCAATGATGGGGCATGGTGAGAACGAAGATGCAGGCATAATGAATGTGGTCGTTTAAGTTGAGGGTCATAAATTTGTCTGGGCGGCTGCAGGAGCAGTGGTAACATTAGCGGCTCCAGGGCCCTGTACAGTCGACGTTTTGAAACCTAGTTTGCGCATGGTAGCTGTAGGAAACAATATCAACATCAGAATACAAAGAGTCGTTGAAGCTCAAGACGAACCTAAGAGATCAGCCTTTTGCAAAGGTTTCGAAAGAGAGGCATTGAAGAGATTGCTCATGTCATTGGGATCAGTGCCGCAGTAGGCGCTGACCGCAATGATTGGGGTGTTAGTGTTTTTGCTGTTTGTACTCCGAATGTAACGTGCAGCACCCTCGCCATCCACTGGTGAATGATAAGTGTATGAACGACGGTCAGAACGCACGCAATACTCACAAACTGGCATTTGTAGATCCATGAGTATACAATCAAATTCTGAGAGTTTTCTTTATCAGCACTTCGTCTGATACGCACTGCTTCAAGACTTACTGATATCGCCCATCGCGACACTAATGGCTTCTGACCCATCTGCAACAACGACACATCGACATCCGAGTCGAATGAGCAATGTCTCAATTATTTTGGCTGTAATCGGATTGTCCTCGGCGAGTAGACATGTTACAACACGGTCATTTGGATCGGGGCCCTTCCGCAAGTCAATTGAATGAACAGAGGACGGAGGAGTGTTGTAATCATGAGGGCTTCCATGACTCCCACTTCCTTGACTTCCGTAGCTGCCATGTCCAGTTGAACAGTTCCAGTTTTCCGAGCCAGAGCCGTCACCGACACTCGAGACAGAAGCGGTCCGTAATCGGCTCATTGAGTTTCGACGGTCACCCCCTTCTTTCTGACTAAGCTTGAAGCGCTCAACAGCACCAAATTCTGAGGGCTTGCGGCTGTGAGTACCACCGCTGCTTGGTGTTGGTGGAGGCATGCTCGCCCGAGAAGGTGAAGAAGCGACAGAGGATACTGATGTCGAAGGTGATGGAGGATTAGTTGGAATCATTTTAGCATCCAAAGTAGTAACAACGCTAGGAGGTTTCTTGATTCGGGTAGAGATACTCCGTTTTCGCTGGTGGATTGCAAGCGGCGGTTCAGTCAATGTTTGCGACAGCGGCGCCATTTGATCGGTCTTAAGTTTACGGATAACATCGTCATTCGCTTGCTTCAAGACGGGCAGGTTTTTGAAGCTGAAAGAGCCAAAATCGTCGGATGGAGGTGACATAGTTGTCTCCTTGGTCACAAAGGGGACTGGAACGGATGGAAGAGCTAATGGACCACCGATAGGGCTATCCAAGGCGACATGTCCAGTGAAATCTTGTCCAGTGATGGCAACGGGCTCGTCGTCTTGGAATAGCTGAGGAATAGCGCCACGGGGATCAAAGTAGTCGGTGGACTCAGGATCTGTCACCTGGGGTATGAACGCAGCTTCTGTAGTAGTGACCTTATCCCATTCGATGCTTTCGAAGAATGGGTGAGCTTTGACCTCCTCAGCGCCATTAGAGCCGAGGCGCTCGCTTGGATCGACAGTCATTAAAGATCGCATGAAATCTCGTGCTTCCTCCGAGAAATCTATCCAATCTTCATGCCATTCGACATGGCCCGACAGGATGTTCTCGAAGACCTTTTCCGGGGTATCGGCGTGGAAAGGGGGTATTCCATATAAGAACTCGTAGGTGATGACACCGAGCGCCCACTTATCAGAAAGAGTTAGATCAAATTAACACCTTCAAACTGAAATGACATACCCAGTCCACAGCAGCATCATCTCCTCGAAGCCCAAGGATCGTTTCAGGAGCAAGATAATCAGGGGTACCAACAAATCTCTGCTCCCCGGGGGGTGTACCACCATTCGAATGCGAACGGAGATCATTCGTCAATTCGGTGGCAAAAGATTGGAGTGGGCTATCAGTTGCTTTAGCTGATCTCCGTGAATGGAGACCAGACAGTGACTCCGATCCGCTAGACTCGACATCATCCGAAGCAGGATAAGGCGAGTTTCCCGCGCGGGAACCTGAGTGCGTTCGCTGTGGAAAATACGAAATTGGCACCGTGCCCACACTGTTCTCTGGATGAATCATTGGTGAAGACAGGTATGCTGAGTCCATAGAAGGTGGTCGAGACCGATATCGTGTCAATCTGCCTGGCTGATTCTCCCGAGTTTGACGTCCAAGCAGACCAATCCTACTCAGACCAAAGTCCGTAAGTTTCAGATGGCCGTGCTGGTCGATGAGCAAATTATCTGGTTTCAGGTCACTTTCAAGGATACGAGCAATTAATGAAATGCTTGTCAATGACGAGGACTAACTTACCGATGAACAATGCCCCGTTGATGAAGGTAGTCCAGTCCGAGCACGACCTCGGCAATATAGTTCCTTGTCCATTCTTCGGGAAGACAACCGAGCGATTTGATGAGGGCCGCGCAGTCACCACCGTTAAGGTACTCCATGACAAGGTATAAGTTGTCCTTGCTCTGGAACGTGAAGTAGAGCTTGGCTACGAACGGAGACTCCGCCTGTTTCATCAGGATCATACGCTCAGCCTTAACGTTAGTGATCTGATTCTTTGCAATCATGTCGGCCTTCTTCAAAACCTTGATAGCGTAGTAATCTCCGGTCACTTTCTTCTTGGCTAAGAAGACTGAACCAAATGCGCCTTTACTAATGGGCTTGATAATGTCGAAGTCCTTGATGGACGTAGGCGTTGTTCGAGGTAAAGGAGCCACTGCTGACTGCCGAGGAGACAGAGGACCTGAGGGGCTAGTGATGGGGTTGATCGTGGAATGTCGCCGGTGACCACGTCTTGTTGAGGCTTCGCGGGTGAGTTGCGAACCGTCGCGTGCTGCGAATGAGGGGGACGCAGGTGGAGTAATGATAAATCTAGGCTCCAAAAGATTTTGTGCAGACTTACGGGCCTTGATTTGTAAGGTTGGTGGGCCATCGTCAAGGTTCATAAGAGGAAGGTCAGGAGACGACGGTGCGACAATGGGAGCAGCAAGAGCAAGAGGAGAAGAAACGGACGAAGGTGTTGAAGATCTTGTTTGAAGTGCCTGTCGGGGACCGTGGATTGGAATGGGAGCGGACGGTATCGGTATGGCAGTTGTGGGGCGAACGTCGGCAGGCGTAGGAGTCGGGGCAGGAGACGAAGACGCCAAGGGCGTTGGCCCAGAAGAGGAACCAAAGGTGTATAAAGACTTTGTACTCATATTGTCCCCCTCTGTTTCACGAGAGCCATCTTCACTGCCGTCTTCACTATCGCTATCACTATCACCTTCTTCAACTGTGGCGAGAGCTTCGGCCACGTGGTCTTCCCATTCATGCCATATTTTCTCAGCGTAGCGAATCGTGTTTTGCATTCGCACAACGTTGTCAATTTTCTGACGCATGACTCGCTCCGCATCTTGCAGGAGTTGGCCTAGTGCAGGGTCCTCGGTTGTAGGTTTTGACCAGTTGCGAATCTGAGAAATTTTTCTCTCAGAGCCTGGAGACAAGAGACGCTGACGTTCGATGGGTTCCTTGGCTTCCTCCTCTTTAAGAGCCGGCACAGAAACCTCACCAGCAACCTGGAGAATATCTTCAAGCTGATCTAGTAATCGCTTCTGCATCTTCTTAAGACCGAATCTGTGCATCCTGTTGGCCCGGAACAATTGCAGAGGGGAAGAGACAATAGGTGTTGCAGCGGGAACGAGGATGGGCATCCCACGGTACTCAGGAACAGAAGATGGCGAAGAACGATCAACGGCAACAATGAGATCTCGAATAGTATTTCGCAATTCGCCAATAGACTCGTTGCATTCGCCAATCTCTGCCTCCAAACGATGGGTCTCGGCGCAGGTTTCGCTATGCTTCTCGAAATACCATTGAGGTATTTGACATTCACAAATACGACAAAGAATGGGATCGACCATGATTGGGTGAGCAAAATTGAAGGGCGTGACAGGTTCACGATTGATGCGGTCCCCGAAAGCCAATTCCATCGATGTAGCGGGTGCAGGTGGTAACTCATCGGGCGCAATGTCGAGCTGGAGCGAGTCCTCCTCGTACTGTTGGAGCTCCTGTTCGTATCGAGCAGGACCAATAGGTTTCACGACCCACATAGTATGTGAGGGTTGGCCATCTTCGCGATCAATCATTAACATTCCTTTCCCCTCCATCGGCTGGAACATCAATCCAATGCTAGGATCGCGCTCTATCGCCACAGAAAGTCTAAACCGGACCTCCACGGTATGGGAATCATCTTCTCGAAGGCGTTGTGTTGCCTCCTTGAATACACCGCTATCAGCTGGTGCAAGTAAACTCGATATTCGCGTCCCAGTGAGCACCTCGGGGTCCGTACTGTAAATACGCGTCAGAAATAGAAATAGAAACTCTTGAAGTGGAGAGACAAACACATACCCAACAACGACCCGCCAAGCATGATTGATCCAGATGAAGCGATCACCATCGAGGCTAAGCTCCATTACGATATTTTGATTATGTGCAGTCTCAGCTTGCAATCTTAATCGCTCTGTAGCCAAGATTCTTGCGGATTCCATGTCTTTAGTAGGCGGGGAAGGGGGTATTTCAGGCGTCTGTCGTGAGGAGCTAATTGCTGAGAGAGCCTTAGTTTCTTGTAAGCGACGTGTTTGGGGTGAGTGGTAGGCAGTTCTGTGTTTGACTTCGTCGTCGGGATTGAGTTTGAAGCCCTCCACATCTGCGTCAGCTCGCTTAGTAGGTGAACGTGAGGTGGCAGGTTCATCGGCGGACTTTGTGACGAACATCAAAGGCTCGTCTTGCTCGTCTTCGTTGTCGTCGAAATTCCAAAATTGCTTTTCGGCTTCCCACCACTCGACCACCCGACTAAGACTGGCAATCGCCAATAGCACCTGGACGTACCAATTCCGCCCGTGCCAATCAGGGTGATCGTCCCAGACCTTACCAATGTTCTGCACTCTCTGGACTAGAGACTCACAGACTTTGGGTTGGGCGGTGAGTTGGGCAATAGACATATCGGTAACGTCGGTAGCAACGGAGATGATATCGTACAAGGCAGTCATAATGGGGTCCACGGGGTCATCGACAAGAATACGAGAAGCGCGGCGATTAGCCGAAGCAGGCCCTGTACCAATAAATTCAGAAAAACTGGCATGAGTGGAGAGGGGTGGCAATGGAGACCGGGATCGAGAAGTCGAGCGTGAACTTTGACCAGAGGGTGTTGGACGGGGGGCGATGTGAATGGTGCGTGAAAGGCGTCGGGAAGAAGCTCCGCCAGTGCCCCACGATGTAGGTCCGGAGTTTGTAGTAGTGGATTTGCGTGAAAGAGAAGTCTCGGGGAGAAGAATGGTTGATGATGCGGGGCTTGGGGCAATAGCACTTGATGACACGGACGAGCTGAGTGGCCTATCCCAAGGAGAAGTATTCTGTCGACGAAGGGTAGTGGCAGGACTCATTTGAGATCCAGAAGATGCTGCATTAAGGCCAGGCAGAGAATTACGATGCGTCAGAGCTTGTGGGTAAGGGTGTTGGTCGTCAACTGGGTACGCACGTTGACGACTATGTTGTCCATACTCGACCTCCGCTTCGTATCCACCATCAGAGCTGCAATCATCGTTCTGAAAAGGGGATCCTTGCTCTGCTGCATGGAAGACGAGGGCATCGCGGAGCTGTTCTGAATCAGGCGTTAGAGATTCACGGTGACGGTCCCTGCCTCGTTCTCGTTCTCGATCCCGAAGTTCGCGTTCATTCTCCTGATCAGCTTGTCGTAGCCTCTCTTCGAAAAAAGCTGTGATGTTGTTGGTAATGCGCTGTAGCTCTTTATCACACTCTGCTTTGGCAGCCTTGAGGCGTCGAGTGACATGGCGTCTGACGAATGGCATGGAAACGGTGTTTGAACCGGAGCCATAGCTTGTTGTATTACGGTGCGGAGGAAGGACGGTGTCTGGAGAAAAGACGAGGGGACTTGGGGGCTGTTTGCGCTGGTGCAGCGACTCGGACATGGGGAATGGGGAGGGCCAGGACGAGAGGACGACGTCTTGGACGGTGAGGAGAAGTGTAATGTAGTATGATGGTCAGAGTGTAAAAGAAAAGCTGCTACCGTGACATGAATGGGATGGAAGTGTGAACCAAGGAGGAAAAGGAGGTCTGGATAAGAGCAAGTCGATATATTCTCTCCAATCCCTGATCACATCAACTCATTCTGCATCAGGTAACTACCAACTTTGGCTTGTGTTTCGTCTCTTGGCCCTTTTGAATATCCATCCACCCCCTCTCCTCGTCGTTGTCCTCGTCTTCCACAGCTATCTCGCCCTCCTTGCTTGCTTAGAACACTTGAGACACCCATACATTCAATACACAGCGGTGCACGGGGTCTTTCGGTCAACTCCGGTAATCTATTCTTGCAAAATATCCGTTTCAGCCTTGCCGTTCCCGAGTATACCAATATGCTCAGTCTCTGCCGTCGTTCAATTTCTGCCTTGCGCCCATCATTATGCGCCCGCTTCTCAGCAACTGCCAACGTTGGTAACTTATCAGCTCTTCAACCAGTCATGGATGAAGCAGCCAAGGAGCAGGAGAAAAGGTCCTTTGCTGGTTCAACAAGTTCGTGACACCCATACTATGCCCTGCCCTTTCTCCGTCTGACTTATGTATAGTAGCAATTCGTGCCGCTCAAGATGGTCCTAAATGGAAAAACTTCAAAGTCAACCGCGTACGTCTCTATGCCGGACCATACTGCCTTTATTAACCAACACAAAAACAGTTTGTCAAACCACACGACTTTACATACAAGAAACGTATTTTGGAACCACGGGCGTACCAAACGCGTCGACCACAGCTTGGACCGCGTCCTTCTGAAGCGCGTTATAACGACGTGTTTCACCAATTCGACCTTGACCCAGTATCGTTAGCAATGAATCCCGACATCCTCTCTCACTACGTCTCGGACATGGGCAAGGTTTATGGCCGAAACATTACTGGCCTCACCACCAAAAGTCAGCGCCGGTTGGGCAAAGCGATACGGAGAGCCAAGATGATGGGCGTTATACCAGTTCTCAGCAAAGCACAGGTCTTGTCGAGTTACCGTAGTAGAAAGTGAATTCATTACTTTTTTCCGCCGCTCCATCTTGGACTCGGTGTCTTGGGGGTCCTCGCGATCACATCTCGACGTCAATCTTCGATCTCGCCCTTGTGGCCCTCTGTGGACCAGTCGTTCAGGTCACTTGGCCCTGATCAATGAATGCAGGCAGTTTCGCTGCTCCCCAATCTCGATCTCCGAAGTAAAGTGGGAACGGCACAGTCTTAGAACTGAGAATGCCGATAAGAGGTCTCGTGCTCTATTCATTCCACCTTGGGCTGGGCTTTCTATCTTCGCAATCATATAGCTGACGTTTTGCATAGATATTAGCTGGAGTGAGGCTTTGAGTTGTAGGCTTCCTCGAAAATCTAGAAGCTCAGAGGAAACTCAAGTAATTTACTCACAAAAAATTTCGATAGTCTGCGCTCCCAGGCACTTTAATTTCAAATCCGGATCCTAAAGGTAGCTGCCCACGTTACCAGTCTTGTGATGCTCGGGATCCATAACAGAATGGACACCCCTGTCATAACCAGAGACCATCTTGCCTTACTCGTATCCAGATGTTTTGTTGATGAAAAAATAGGGTTATGCTTACACTGCTGACAACATCTACTATCAAACTAGGCCTATAGCTCCGCTAGGAGCATAGTCCCAAGGTTTTGGACGACCTGATCGCCCATTGCCTTTTCAACTGCTTCTTCTAAGTGTCGTTTTGGGTCCTGTTTCCCAACGTGCCTTGTCTTAAGTTGCTCTGAAGTCAAAGTTGACTCTTCTTGCACCGATTTGTTGTACGCCTCGGACAAGGCGAGCATCGACTAGAGAAATGCGGTCATTAGTATAGCGTATCTGAACCCAGCAGTAAATGTTTACCTTGATTGCTGTCTCGTTTGCCTCTTTATGCACGTGGAAATCCCTGAGTTTCAGTCCCTCCGTCCAATTCCGTTTATGTAGATTCATCAGCATAGACTGTTCGAGTTCTGTCTTCCGATAGTTGACAGCAATCGAATAGTAGTGTCGATTTAGACCATGGATGAGAGCTTGTATTGAAGGCTTATTAATATGGCCAATGTTCGATGTCGTTTGTCGTGGTTCACGGCCAGAGATAACAGCATGGGGGTTTATGAGACGGAAGGCATCAATGACAACCTTGCCTTTCACGGACTGTATAGGATCAATGACGACAGCGACTGAGCGGGAATTGAGGGATTCAAAGGACTTAAAAAACGAGATCAGCTGAAGGGTCATCCTTTCCGAACAAAATACACTAACTTGCTGCGTGTTGATGTCAACACTTGATAACCAGCATCCGAAACCTGGATGTGAGTGGTACCAGCCAACAACCATTTCGGGCCTGGGGCAAACTCATCAAGACGCGTACGAAGATTGAGGCATGCGTGCACGCACCGTCCGGTTTGTTTCAACATGTCCACCATCTTAGTCTGGAAGACGTGATCAACGGATTCAACTGTTACTGTTGTCCCTGATTGAGGCATTGCGAAAACGTCGATGACCTGCACAGTGTACTCGTCGACGAATTCGCCCAACATTAAACCCATGACCTCCATCGGTACACCTGCTCGGCCATGTTTGAGCATCTGTAGATTCCTTAGCAATTGGCTTTGATTATTCAAGTAAAGCTTACCTTCAAAAGTGCAAGCGATGAAATGTGAATGACTTCGCCACTAAACGCGACAAGTGAGTAAGATCTCGACTGTTAGTAGAAGAAGTAGTTACTTGTCTGGTGTTGTCATATCAGGACGCGGTCCTTGCCCTCCCTGCCTTGCCTGCGCCCCGGCCATCATGCTTTCGAAATCTGCGTCCATGCTATTTGAGTGAAGTGAATGGGAGGTGACGCGTCGCCGAGAACGAGAATCTAGGTTATTTATTTGCACATGTTGTGCAAGAGCGTTAGTTAACGTATTAACTTAGAAAGCCGATCATTTGGATTTGGATAGCTGAGGCCATGACCTCCAGCGAACTCTCAAATGCTCTCAATCCGTACATAAACCAACCAAGGAATCGCACAACATATCCCACTACTTATGAGCATCCTCCTCAACCTGAACCACAGTCTTATGTTCCCCACCGCAGCGAGCTAGAACTTGCTTTCCATGAACCACCTGCACCTCCTCCACTTCCGTAAGTTGAGGCTTGCAAAAGAGTCATTTCTTTCTTAGCTGACACGATCAATAGTACAAATGTAGCTCCTTCCCGCCAGCCAAATCCCGCAAACGTTCAAGCTGTTCAGGAGCTCTTTCGAATGGTTACTTCCACACGCGAATCGCAAGAGATCGAGCGCATACGCCGATTAGAGTGGGAGCGCGAGCAGGAGGTCAAGTACGCCCAACGTCAAACAGAGATGGAAAAGAAGATTTCCGAGCTTACTCAAGAAGTCATCACTCTCAGGGCGAGCCAAAACAGTCATTCTACACCACCCAGTTCTGGTCTGTTGACGCCACAATTCTTGATGTCGCCTGCGTTAGCCATCCAGCACTCTCCTCAACCTGTATCACCTATATCGCCGGTCTCCCAGCCTTCGCCCTACACATACCCTACTTTTGTTCAAGGATCCTCCAATCAACCATTTCTTGACCATCAGTCGTATGATCAGCAATTTCAACCATCGTCTCATTCAGAACCGATTAATGGTCTGATAGAAATGCCTGTGCACTCTTTGACACCTTCACCTTCCCCACATCTTTCTGCAATCCAGCCAAATCGAGCACATCACACTGCATCTGCACCTGTCTCGCTTCAATCACGCAGTCATGGCAAGAAAAGACAAAACTCAGAAATATCTAGTGAAGAAGACGATGAGAGCAATAGCTCTGATAGTTCATCCATTAGTACTCGTCGTGTCAAACGAGCAAGTCATCATGATACGCGTTGCTTGACTATTCATGTACGTAGTGAACCCTTGTACTTTCATATGTCTAATCATAATTTTCACAGCACGCCATGCGCAAGCATATTATCCTCCTTATGAACCTGGAGAATGATAAGCATCTGCCAGACAGCCATAATGAGGGTTTGGCTCTTGGGACTGATGACCCTGTCCGCTTCGTGTGGGACAAAACAACGAAGCAATCAGTCCACAACTCACGCATGAAAACACGTATCATTTCTGATCTCAAGGAGAATCGCAAAAAGTACAGACATGTGCCTGACAAGGACTTTGGAAAGAAAAATCTCGAGTCGACTTTTGAAGCATGTTTCGTCACACTCCGTCAAAAATTCAAGGCACAGCAAGACCCTGATCTGGCACAGAAATCTAAACAGCGTGAAGATGCCAAAGCTCGTAGAGCAAGGCATGTGTCACGCAAGAAGACTGTGAGTGAGAACAACCACCCCAATTTGCCGATTATAACTTATCTCTCAAGCTATTAGAAACTTAACTCTCGTGCCGAAGCAAGACTCAAATTCGACGCCTTGGAGCATGTCATTTTTGACGGTGCATTGCAATTGGAATGTATGTCCTCTGACGATTCAGGTGACGATGGCGATGGCTCTGGGTCATCAAGTGTGCTGTATACTCGTGGCCATCAGTGGCGAAGCCGCCGTCTGAGACATTTCTACAGCATTCTTGACGACGAGGAAAGGGCGGACAAGGCTTCGATGCCCAAGCGGGGAGTAGGGAGGAAGGAACGCTGTTCCGGCCCTCTTAAAGAATTTGCACTCCCACCAGACCGGGTAGCTACCTGGATGATCAGTAAACGATGGATCAAGGCTTCGCAAGCCAACTATCCAGACATTGTGAGTGCTCTCGCAAAAAGGATTGAAGATCCCCCGAGGTTTGACTGGGTAAACTTTAACTTACTTGGAGAAGAAAGCGATGGCGAGTCTCGGGAAGAAGAAACCTATACGTACTTATGCTGAGTAGTTAGCAGTAATTTACAGTATAATTGAAATGTGTACATACCAAGTTCTAGCCTGAGCGTGGCAAGAAATAGTAGGCGGCAGTCGGGCCGTGACTTACCAAGCGCGACGTGTTTGCTCAGTGCTGTCACAGATCATGCATCATGACTTCCCCTCAGCCAAATGCTGAACCTTCCACGTCCTTAGGCAATGGCCATTCGACCGAGTCTGATAGCTCATGCAAGTCCATTTACATTTTTCTTCTTTCTTAACTAAACCAAACAGACCGCAGGCGTGTTCAGGAATTCAACCAACTTCATGACCAGGTCCAGGTATGTGTAACACAGATCGGTTCCTATGCTCAAATTAATTTAGTTGTGCAGACAAGTGTAGACCTTCTCGATTCGCTAGAGTCGTTCCTGTCAACGTTCCAGAAAGATCTTGCAGCAGTATCTGGTCAGATTTCAGAGCTCCAGGACCGAAGCAAAGATATAGAAAATAGGCTCAAGAGTCGGAGGGTGCGTTGTTTTTTTAGTTGCCGTGAACTATTTTCCTTAATTATTGGCATCCAGAAAATTGAGAAACCTCTGTCAAGCCTCATTTCTGATATCACGATACCCCCAGCCTTGGCAACCCTCATATTAGACTCACACGTGGGAGAACCGTGGATAGAAGCCATAGATGATTTCGAGAGGCGTTTAGTCACGACGAAAGCTCGCTCCCGTGTGAAAGCCGCTAGGGATTTAGGCGAAGTTGCGGAAGGATTGCGCATAGTCGTTCGTGTAGTTCTCCCCGTGCATTTGAGCAATTCTAAACCTGCAGTGTTTATAGGCAGCGACAAAGATTCGAGCGTTCTTTCTTGCTTTGTTTCAACCCATTCGCAGCAATGTTACAACCAATATGCAGGTTCTACAAACGTCCGTTTTCCTGAAATACCACTGTCTTTACGCATTTTTACAACGCCAAGCTCCCAATGTTGCGCATGAGGTGCAGAGGTCGTACTTAGGGGCGGCGCGCGTTTATTACGAGACTGGATTCCGAAGATATGCTCGAAGCTTAACATGGATCAAGGTATGATCTGCCTAATCTTTTGTTCGATGTTGAAACCTGACTTGTTAACTCTTTAGACACGTACTGTGGAAAAACATGAGACTATTGTGGCAAATGAACAAGACATTCATGTTGATCTCGACCGCCTAGCTTTTGCAAAGATAGCGGGTCCCGGTGTCACCTTAGCATACATGGCGGACGATAAAACACATGTGAGTTGTTCAGTTTCAAATCCACATACATTGGCTGATCTGGGAAGGAAGAAAGAACCCATTGAGGCGTTGCTCCGCTCGCTGCTACTTGTTTTCTTGGATAATGCAACTGCGGAGTACACTTTTGTGAAGACATTCTTCCATGTTGACGCCTCTTTACCCGCTTCAGACTCTACAAATTCCATGTTATCCCCACCCTCCGTCCAATCCCCAGATAGAGCAACCTTTGCCGATTACAGATCAACTGCTGGGTCGGAATATGGTGGCCAGCGGACTGCGACTGCTAATATAACCAGTGCTCTGGCTGCTGCCGAGACCGCGAGAAAAGAAGAGCAAGCTATTACAGATACCCTGTGGAAACAGATTATGGATCCGATCCTGACATATTGCGAGGTAAGTACCTCCGCACATTAAACGGGCGTTGCTCATGTGAGCCACAGGCATTTCTCAAATCAATCCTGGATCCGATACCTCCCGCCATCCCTCTCCTAACGATGATTCGACTGATGGAGGACGTCGTAGTTGAGGTACAAAAGCGCAACTGCCCATCCGTAGAATTCTACGTCTTCGGCCTTCGTCTGCAGATGTGGCCAGTGTTTCAAAAGGTGATGGCAGAACACGTCGATGCGCTGAAGAAACTTGCAGAGGGGGCTAGTTCAGGATATTTCAGTCGTGCAGCTTCTACAACTGATGCTGGTGTGTCCAATGTGAGCGTTTTGCCCTATTCCGATTATGTTCGACTTCTGATAAGAATCTAGATATGCAGGCGTTACACGGTCATATTTAGCTCATTCATTCAACTCACAGAGCAAGAGGAAGAGACCATGATATTTTCAAAGTTGGTATATCAACTTTTGTTAACGACTCGAAACCAATGAACTTTTACAGCTTGCTTCGTTTACGACAAGAACTAACGAAGTTGATTCTACGGCACACAAACTCAGTAACTGATGTTGTGACGAAAGTAACAGCTTTGTCTGCAATTTACGAATCACTATTACAGGGATTGAGCGCAAGTTGCTCCCCTGGCTGTATTATTCATTATCTGATTGCATTACTCTTTCTTTTAGCAAGGAACCAACTTATCGGCTCACCCGAAGGCGCAGCAGGAGATTGCGTATTGGGCCAACTTGCAAGAGGAGGCACGACGAAAAATCGTCTCGGCAGGTCGACCGCGCTAATTAGAGTAGTTTTGGGGCTTTCATATATTGCATACCCAGATAAAGTGTTATTTCATGAGAACCGTTATATAGCAAGATACCTGTATAAAAAACCGATGTCCGTGATAACCTCAGAAAGCGAAGAGTTCTCCATGTGAAAGAAAGAAAGAATGTGGATACTAGGACTTGTAAGGAGGCGTGCTGTCACAACACATGTCAGCACAAGTCAAAATCGCGACTTACATTCAACCCTCACCTTTGATTGGATTTTTGGATGGTGGGGAAGGATGCCTTTAGAAGATTCCCGTTCTGTTTCCCAATTCCCAGTCTATTCAACACATCCCGAACATCACCTGCTCCGCTTATTGGAGGGCGCTTCTTGGTCCTTGACCTTGAACGCGTCTGCGTGAGTCGAAGGTTTCCGTCTATTGTAGATGGAGCATGTTCGAGCGTTGATATCGAAGGCGGTCGGACTAGTGCTGGATTTGACATGCTGTTACGGCCTTCAAGAGCAGTACGCAGGTCTGCAACCCCTACGCCCCTGTTGGAGCGAGCCAAACTTTGCTGAGAGATGTTGTCAATGTGCATGAGTGCCGGGGAAATCTTCAAGAGCGGCGCGAGACTATCTCCCCGGAACGTGTTGTCGAACGAAGAGGAACGTTCCACAGCTAGAGTTCACGTTCATAAGTCGTTCAGGCTCAATAATTACAACAAATACAGCTTACAATCCTGTAGCGCAATTTCAGGCGTCCATTGTATCGAGAACCTGTGCGCAAGCCCTTCGCAGTCCAGGCCAGTTGCTTCATAAACGGATGGACTGTTTACAATGAGATCCACAGCGGCAGAGATGCTAACCCCTTCCCATCTGGGTGGGGCCACTTGCACTACGGAAAACTCGATAGGATGTCGGGGTTGAATATTCGCCGAAAGGTTGGTGCGCTGGACGATTGGCAAACTCTTTGGTGCCGATGCTAATGCCTGTAAGTTCGCGTCAGCATTATGAAAAAAGGACCCAAATATCAACGAACAGTTTCTGCCAGTTCCACTAATTCAGGTATGTTCCAAAGCGTTCCGAGACAGCAGCAAATCTTGGCAATGACTTCTTTAATACCACTTATACGATGCAAAGTGATAGGGTCCTCAGGATCAGCGATGGTGGACACAACTTTATCCAACGCGATCAACATGGGAATTCCGGTCAACAGGCCCCGAACAGGAAACTCCTCGTGTATTGTTGTGAGAACGTTAAGAATTAGAGTGTAATCCGCCAGGCATGCCGATGCCGATGCCAACCTGGAAGGCTGGTCCAGAAGTCGTTGAACAATTGAAACTTTCCGAATTCTGGGGCCTTGTGGCATCGAGAAAGAACGGCGACCATTAACCTGTATCTCAGGCTCCCGAGGTGAGGCATTTTCCTCTTCAGCATTCGGTAAAACCACTCTGGGGTGCTCCGGGGTTGACTGAGAGTGGGAGGTGGAAGAACCTGAAACGAGCCCCAGCGACGAAGAAGTTGCGAGAATGTAGAGGTAGGCGTGAACAGCATGCAGAAACTTTGTTCCATGATTTCCAGCGTGCAGGAGAATATTCAATTTGACAGCATTAGATAACGGTCCTGCAGAAATGCCATTCGGCCGTTTGCCGCCCTCTCCAGTATTATCACCATGTTTGGGCATTTCTTCTGAGAGATAGAACATCAGAGCATCGGCATAATCACATCGAATAGCGTAGTCGCTGTCGCAGAGTAGGTTGACAGTATCCTGCCACACCTCTGGATGGATGGGAGTCCTTCGCGAAACGCGTCCGTTTGTAGCTACTTCTTGTTTAAAGGCTTCTGCAGGCGTAGACCCTGGAGGAGGATCAAGTACACCTGGTTTAATTAAGGGTTCATTTCTGTCTGCAGCTTGAATAAGGCCCAAAAGAGCTGCAAGCAAGTACCGAACAGCCTGTGATCTGCTTCTGGGTGAGCCGGGCTTCCCCTGGGTGCGAGCTTCTACGACAGTGATGCGGTTGATGATTTCAGCCTATTGCAAGTTTAGCAAAGGTCAAAGCATTAGTCTCAAACTTACTGTAAGGTCTTGAATCTGGTCTGAATAATAGACATGACGTCCGAGGGAAGATATGCATCTGATCAGTGCCGGTAGAAGGGGATCATCAGGATTTGATTCTACCCGACGCAGGAGAAGGGTGACGAGGTTGGCAGTGATATCTGAGGTGGAAAGGTTGATTAACGGAGTTGGCGAGCTGAAAACTGCCGTAGCCATTTCAGCAACCGTAGCATGGTAATCGACAGGGGACGGAATGGGTTGAGTTCGGCAAAGGAGCTCCACCAACCACGTTGGGACAACAAAACGATATTGGTATTGAAACCATTCAGCCATTCTCAGAGATAACCAACAACAGTGCGATAGATCATTCCAGTCTTGGGTCTCGTTGATACTGTCAAAGGCGGAGTGCATGATGAACCCTAGTTGTGGGCTGTTAGCATGAGCCACTAGTGAATATAATGCTCGCAGAGCGGCATGCGAAACATCAGCCATTGAGGGACCGTCGTCTCCATCGACATGAATGTGAATTGATGCAGCACGCCGCTCGATCGCTGGTCTCGTCCGAAACTCTGCTAAGTATGAAGAAGACGGTGCTCCCTTAACAGCGACAGCCCTGTTGCATGCCATGATCAACGAACGAAGGTAGTTGTAGGCCATTGCAGCATCTTACTGTTCGTCTAACGTTTCCACCCCGGTTTCGAAGAGTGTGACAAGAATTGGCCGCATGATCGTTGACACCTGCGCTTTGAACTGCGTCGGGTCATTGTACAAGGCTTCAGAGTTCAGCGCGCCAGAAAGTGCAGCGAAACCTATTAAACGCGTGCTACAAAAGAGTTAGCCCAGGCTTGAATGGAGGCTCAGTGTCACTCACCGATTTCGAACTTCTCGATCTGCCAAGGTAGAGCAACTCAAAGCAGAAAATCGGTTGAGAGCCGACAGATAGTCTTTGGTCAAGCTGCGATCGGTTCCAACGAGGTGACCATCGGTATACGTGGTCCAAGATGTAAACTAGGGAAGATGAGATTGAAGACTCCATATTGAATAGAATGGGAACGTACAACGCTGGCTGCTCTTGCAACAACCTCCAAATCAGTTGGGACTGACTCCATAGTTACATCCACGCATGCTACAAGAGAGGGAGAAAGGAGGGCAATATCTCGACGACACTCTGTGGCAAGTGCTCGCAGGATTGCTAATGATATTAAAAGTGATCTATACACACATTAAACAAGAAGAATCACAGTTGAACTAACTAGACATACGCTCTAGTCCGAATGTTGCCAGCATGGGCTTTCCGTGCCTCATGCCGTACTCTTTTCTCTATTTCCGAACCAATCTTTGTGACTTTGGAGGGATGATTAGATCTGCAATAAGCATTAAAATTGCATCCTTCAAGAACAGATGAAGATAGCCAACGCGTAGTATGTGAGACGACTAAGTTCTTGCGAATTTGGGGAATAGTCAGGGCCTGCTGTCAAGAGAGCGGAAGCAGGGGGGTAACAGGAGTTGAGAAGCTGAACATGATTTGGAGTGAAGAGATGCATTTGAAAAGAAATAGGTAAAGAGCGTCAAGAGGACAGTTGGAGTAATTGCATGGATTTTGGCGCGCGATATGTCGTCGAATTCAATTTGAAACAAGTGACATGACACGTGGGGCCGTGAGAATTATTCACACTATATAAGACTGCCTTTTTTCCCCCTTGTCCTCACACAAACTACAAGGTAATTGTCTTTTCCTTTTACTTTCAGGATGAAATTTACGCTGTGCACCAGTCCAAGCACATATGTGCTGCGACGAAATCTTACCCTGGCTCCCTATATACGCTTGGGGGTCCTGACTTTTTTTTTTCTTCCGCATCCTCGACTTTCGACAAAATTACTGACAACTCCTTCCAGGTTTTCGAATTCGTTCGAATATATACTAGTATCCAAATCAAATATAATCCTTTTGATCCTCTATCCCATCATGCCAATGTTGAGAAGATATAGGTCGCTTCCCAGTTGTAAGGACGACCAGGTCCGTAAATTTGGTCTATACCATATTCCGGATTGTTGATCGCGTCGATGATACTCTCATTCTCAATTACAACGCACGAGTGGTCGTCGTAGAATGTGGAGGGCCCTCCTTGATCTTGCTTCCTCGGAATCGGGACTGATGGGTTGAAAATTCCGTTACAAGTGTACATCTGTGAGAGCAATGGGTTAATGCTGAAAAAATGAAATGGAATTAGACTGACTTGAAGGGCTATTTGATTAGTGATGATATCAAGTCTTTGAATTTCGACAAGTCAGCATTGTCTTCTCCAGCGGATGAAGAGTACACTCACTTGATACCTGAGTTGACACTCCACATCGAAAAGGCAGGCTTTTTGATGTCATTGTGATCATACACCCAACAGTTATCGAAGCCCACACATCCTGAAGAAGATTAATTCTGCTCTGCACAACTAGAAAATTGGATTGACTTACCAGTGCCACAGTATTCCGCCGATGCTGTGGCGTTGATGCTGCCACCAATTGATTTCGCTTGACGGAAATCCATAGGTGTTCCTGTCACATCCGTCAGTTCCCCAGTCGGGAGGAGGGCACCATCCGTCGTAACAAATTTGGATGCCTGGAACTGGGCATGGTGTCCAACAAGGTCCTGCGTTTCCTGGAAGGCCTCGAGGTTCCAATAATGATGGCCAGACAACATGATAGGTGTTGACTCTGTAGCAACAGCATTTATGCTCATCTTCCACGTCGACTTGGGCTCCAGTGTGTATGTGACCTGGAGGTCAACAATCTTTAAATAATTTCTTTTTTGATTTCATCGCGTCAGCACTTACCGCCGTCGTCACTGTCCCCGGGAAACCTTCCGTGCCATTTGGATCGACCACGATAAACGTAACAGAGTTGGTGGATTTCTTTGCGATTGTCCAGGTGCGCCTATCAAATCCGTCTGTTCCACCGTGTAGAGTATTGTTGCCTGAAAATGGTTTTCAGCAAGTGCATATAAAGCGAATCGAAATTGCCCTCACCTTCATTCTGGGGCACGTAATACTTCTTGCCAGGTCCAGAAGCATCTTTGCTAATGGGAATGGTGAAGGTACCATTTCTGATCCTATTTGCGTATCTTCAATAACGGTGCGAGTTACTACAGATATACGTTTCCAGTCAGCATACTTGACGAACCTTCCTACAATAGGGCCAAAGTATGGGTGGCCATCCTGGTCACTTTGATACAATGTCTATCCGTTTCAAATCAGTTCGTATGTTGTGCTTGTGGTCGGGGAGATCAACAATGCCACATACATGATTGTCAAAGCCCAAGACGATATCTCGGAACTGCCCAGTCTTGTCCTTGACCCAAAAGTTGGTTAAAATGGCGCCGTATGACAGAAAATTGGCTCGTGCCGATCCATCGGGGGCCTGGAGCTGCACCACTTCTTGTGGCTAGGCGAAGGTCAACTTCTCTTTACACCAGAAATCAAGGATGACACACATTCTGACTCGTCCTCAATGAAACGGCGCTAACAGTAGCGGCTAAAAAGCATCCGAGAAGAAGGACAGACTGCTTCATTCTGAGGTCAGAAGGCAAGTGATACTTCCTTATGACATCGATGTCCTCATTTTATAATCAACCAGCGTTTACGTTCAAAGAGCAGCTGATCATTTATGGGCCATATTTTGAATCGGTGCTGCATGGCATTTCTGATCTAAATACCTTGCCGAATCCGCAGTGGAACGACAAATGCCGCACTCGCGACGCGCCAGTGTGCTCCACATGAGGGACAAAAGGTCTAGCTACCCTAGTCATTGCAAAAGGTCTTAAAAATAGATGGATTGTGGCGTTGCTTTTGCCCATCAATTGCTTAAAGCTCCACTGTTCTTCTGCGCCATGTCGTGCAAAGTCTTCATGGTTGAATTCTTGAGAATGACATATTCTCTCTCAGGTTTCTTCTTCCCAGCTTTGATGCTATCAAACACCCATTCAGGCTTGACAACATGGACATGCGTTCGCGACTTCGTCGTGAGAAGCTTGTGCGTTTTGGACCCGCTGAGTTGCATGGATGTCACAATGTGTGTGCATCCGGAAGGGATCATCCTGTGATTTAGGTTAGTCAGGTGGCTTCTGTTGCCAAAGAAAAAACATACAATGTAACACCGCCGGCCCGGCTAATGATCCTTCTCATCTCAATGTCCGTTGTATTTTCTAAATAACCGTCGATGTAAACACGGACACCGTCCAAAACCTGGCCTTCAATACTTTTGCCTTTGAGGCTGCGTTGAACGGTCAGTTTGCCTTCGCGATCTTTCAAATATGATTTTCGATCCAATTGCCTATCGCCAACTTGGTGGCCTGTTGAAATGGAGACAACATTATCTGTGGAGTTAAACAACATTAGCGCCTTATGGTCCATCATTCACGGGACGCATACCTGAACGTTCTTTAATATCCGAGTGCGTGATTGGATTGGACTCATCCTTCAGGGTAGCCAATATAAATTTAGTGAGAGAAGAAGAAGAGGCTTTGGCATCGCTCTGCTGCAGCTGCAGCCTAAATTGAGAACTATTGGAAAATCTCGAAGTTAGTAAATAGCAAAAATTTGTGGCCATGGAATCGCACAACTTGTCTTCTTCGCCTTTATGACCAGCTTCATCCCTTGAGGGATATGGCTTATATTTTACATCTGCGCGCTTCTTGCCATTCTCTTTAGGACGATTGGATGTTCTGGACACAACCGGGAAATAGCGTTCCATTTAGCGGCACACTATTGATAGCACTTGTCCGGAATGACGTTGGGCCCAAGAAAAAGGCGAGGAAAGGTAGGCAAAAAAATTTGTGAAGTTTAAAAGGCCATATATACAAGGAAACAAGAGAGTGCTGTTGATGAACTAAGTTGTTGAACGCGATTCAGTGACTGAGGTGTGACCAGAACGCGTTACACTATTCACGTGACTATGATGTGATTCAGACCACGCGAGCAGTTTTATCGGAGCAAACTGGTGATGCGCCCAAGGAGTCTTATCTCGTCAATTTTTCGCCCTTGCCCTCTACGCTGTAGATCTTTACTTTTTCTCTCGCGGAAGATGTCGACAAGGACTTACAAAGACGCAGTGGAACATCTCAATTCTCTGCAAACCAATGCAGCCGCTCTGGAGGCTGCTCGTGCCTCTGGCTCCAGTCGTTTGAGCGAATTTGCTATCCCTGAGATGCTGGAGTATCTTAGCCGGATAGGGTACTCTGTGCGTACGAGTAAGTGCTCTTCTCTAGTTTATTGAACCATCTGTCCATAGCCCGAAAATCTCAACGCTTTAAACGTCATACACATCACTGGTACGAAAGGCAAGGGTTCCACCAGTGCCTTTACGGACTCTATTCTCCGTCATTCCCTCCCTAATGCGAAGATTGGTGCGATGAAACATTTTGAACCTTGAACCTACCTTACAAAGGCCTATGCAGGGCTCTACACGTCACCTCATTTAGTAGCTGTACGTGAACGAATCCGGATAAATGGAGCACCCATATCAGAGGAACAGTTCGTGACGTATTTCTTTGAGATTTGGGATCGATTGGCTGCGAATACTGTGGTAAGGCCTGCTCACAAGTTCAGTTGGTTTCACATGTTAATTCATTACCAGCGACAATTCCCAAGTACATCACTCATGCCTGGTTACTTTCGCTTTGTAACTTTGTTGGCCTTCCACGTATTTCTTTCCCTGAAAGTTGACGCAACTGTCCTGGAGGTTGGTGTTGGAGGCACATATGATAGCACAAATATTGTTCCAAAACCTATTGTCACCGGCGTAACAGCTCTAGGAATCGATCATGTCGCAGTCCTTGGTCGAACGTTGGAGGAAATTGCATGGCAGAAGGGAGGTATCTTCAAGGTGTGTACTCAAGTTTATGAGTATCTTTGTGCGTCTAGTCTAACTCAATGGGACAGGAAGGTACCCCTGCAATTACGGTGAACCAACCTCCTGAAGGCATGCGTGTGCTAGAAGAACGCGCAAAAGAACTGAAGGTTAGATACATGACTTTTCTTTCCCTCTTGTTCTGACGGTGGATAGTCTTCATCGTTCACCGTCACACCTCTGGAACCTGGCCTATTAGACATCGAGCTTGGTGAGTCCCCCCTCCCTGAGATGCTTATCGCGAAAGTTTTCTCAATCGCACTGTGCAGGTCTCGCAGGTGCTCACCAAAAACAAAATGCTAGCCTTGCTGTCGCACTTTCCAAGTCATTCCTGGCCTCTCGGAAATCTTTCACAGATACAGGTCTTACCGAGACCTTCGTCAAAGCTTTGGAAGCGACTAAATGGCCAGGTCGCTGCCAAACCGTCAAAGACCCGAAGCGAGAAGATGTCACCTGGTATCTAGATGGAGCACACACTGTTGAGAGCCTCGAGTACTGCGTAAAATGGTTTGCTTCTCCTAAAGTGGGTTTGAGCTCTGGACAGTCGAAGTCGGTTACCATTTTGTTTCTCTTCTAGCACACAACTGATATTACCACTAATGCAGAGCTATCCGTGTACTCGTATTTAACTGCACCAGCGGCCGCTCAGGTTCCTCTTTCCTTGGAACCATTCATCAAGGAATTTCTGCCCAGATTGATGCACACAATTCTGGTGATTCGGCGGATACCTTCTTTGAACACGTCATGTTCTGCACCAACGTCACCTATGCTGATGGTCACTTCAAAGGCGGTTCGTTGAATCCCCATTACTTTGTAAATTCAGCTAATTTTTTGACCAGATCTCACCACTGTTGCTATTGCGGAGGACGATCTCGCCCAATTAAAGACACAGAGGGAACTGGCATCAGCTTGGTCTTCCCTGGTTCCAAGGTTTCCTGCCTCCCGAATTCACGTTCTCCCTTCAATCGAACATGCAGTGAATGAGATTGAAAAGCTTCGATCTTCTGAACCTGTCAAAGTTTTGGTGGCTGGCAGCCTTCATCTTGTTGGAGGAGTCATAGAAGTGTCAGGACTTTCCGGTGTCGCTCTATAAGCTTTATTTGTACCGGGTCTTGAAGCTTGCGGCCTTAAAGATATATCTATTACTATTATCTAATGGATAGATTTGTGTAACCTTTAGAACTACAACTACACAATAGATGCGTGTTAAGTGACAACATCAACGCCGTTTGGTCGTCTCCGCGCCATAATAGTGAACGGCCTGCGGATAAGTTGTACTCGTGACATTGCAGGAACCAGCGGACACACATACCTTTTTGTCAAGTATGGAACGCAAACGTAGTCTATATTTCCCTGAAGCTGATGAATGAGACTCGCCTGCTACTAATTTTAAGAAAACGTCGAAATGTATCGGCTGTAATAATTGAGTCAAAGTTAAACCGTTGATAAAGATGACCGACCATACCTCGTAACGCAGGATGCGAAGATAAAGATTGGTATCCTGTAATATGTGATCTTTGATTCTTGTCTCCAGGCTCTCAGTTGATTCGGCGTCCATTAGGCCTTTCACTCTCGGCGTTTTGACAGGCTTGACTGGAGTTTTTCTTGTTTTTGTTTTTGGGGAGGAGAATATCGAAGTTTCATCTGTTTTGAATTGTGGTATATACAGAGGAGACTTGGTATTGGCTCTTGGCGTTACGAGTTTGTTGGAGGAGGGTTTGAGAAGAGAAGCGTCGGTGCCATTGAAATCTTTGCTTGCATGAGGTGAGAGAAGAGACTCGTCTCTTTCATAGGAGAACCGAGAGTTGCTCTGTAGCGATTGGGATTCCTTGGAATGCTGGTTTGTGCTGGCTGTCGGAGCTTCTCCTTCGTTTGAGCTGCTAAAAGATGGAGCATGAGTACACTGTATGTTATCAGCCTTTGTTAAACCTACAAATTCATCCACGCACATTTGAGTTAGAGTGGATATGTCCGTTTTGTTGAAGTAAGCCGAGACGCGATGGAACAAAAGTCTGAGTACTAGAAGGCACTTCACAATCATCATCATAGTTGAAAAGGCTAGTGGTCGTTTTGCGGGTTTGTGCTAAAGCGCTGGTTCCAAAAATTTGCGTCGACGGAGCATGACCGGACCCAAAATCTGGAAAATCGCGGATACGTTCGGGGTCAACGTATGCTGGTGATGAAGATTCGATGATTGCTCTAGCCCTCTCCAAGATAGAATCCCTGGTCTCAGAAATGGTCTTCACCGTTTGGCCAACTGCTGCGCGTCGGCCTTTCTTCCTCGGAACAGCTTCGGCAACCACCTCTTCGAGAAAGGTCTGGGGATCTTGAGGAACTGGCGCCTTTCCTTTGGATTGAGCCGACGACTCGTAAGCATCAATCTCCTTGCGGAGGAGTACCCGAACGGTCTCGTCTGTCAAAGACTGTTTCTTGGCACATGACTGTATGTGGACCATTTTATGGGCAGCAGACTTCCGCGCTGTCCATCGTGTATCACAGCAAACGCATTTTGTCACCCGCCCAATGTCTGAATCAGAAAAGAAGGCGGCAAATCTATGAGAAGGCTTCTTTGTCGGAGGAGGTCGATTCTCTGTAGTGGAACTATGGGTCGAAGTTTGGCGGGAGAGCAATGTCCTTGAACCGGATGTCTTCAAGGCTGATGATAGACCGGAATAAGCAAACCGAGCCAAAGACGTGCAGCGTGGTTCCTCATCGTCTGCATTGCTTTGGGCATCGTCGTTAGCAACGCCCTTGTCCGAAGCAGTGACAGGATGTAAATTCGGCGCATGTCCTGTACTCATAGAGTCGTTGACGATTCTTTTCGGTGATACTGGAACCATGGATTACTATTAGGTGTTCTAGTCAGGAAAGGCTTGGGGCACACGTACTAGTTTCGCTCACATGTCGCTGGCCGTCGCTTGCTTCGTCATCCGTAATCTCAATAAGTGCGGCTGAAACTTTAAGAGTTTGGGTCGAAGCAACATTTCCTGGGCCACATCTGCGCTTGTATTTATCCATTCGCCTTAGCTCTTCTCGCTCGGGTTCTGAGTCGTCAACGACGTCGTGTTGATGGTAGGATGTCATGAAGAGTGACGCGTAGCTCGTCAACGATATACGTTTAATGTACAGAGGTTTAGTCACGAGGAGCTTTGAAAGACGACAGTTCATGAAACGTAAGGTGTGTGACCGTGACATGTGTCGCGACGCGTTATTTAGGGTTATTTTAGTCAAACTTGCAAGCTGATCATCTTCTGTAAATCTTGACTCTCACTTGTTTCCGTCGTCAACTGCTCTGTCGAAACTATGGATCCAAGACGAGCCTTGGCTACAGGCATGAATGTAGAGAATGTGAACCCTCAAGAGCTATTCAATGTCTTGAACGCTGCATCCTCCCAAGACCCGTCTCAGCTGCAGGCGTCTAGTAAACGTCTCAAAGATATGCTTGACATGTTTGGGACGTATGACGCTTTATCCGATATTGCGACGCAGCGATCTTGTTCTCTGGCCGTTCGACAACAAGCCATTATTCAGTTCAAGAACTCTGCTCTCAGTCACTGGAAATCACGAAAGTCAGGAATTGATAGTAGCCCTTTCCAAGAAGATTCTGACTCTTCTTCAGGTTGCTCAACGATGAGCATAGAACACGGATACGCAATCGATCTCTGACCCTCCTTGATGAAGAGGACGAGACTGTCTGTGATCACTCTTCTTTTTACACTTCCTGTGCATCACTCTTATTACCTTCTTATCTCGAAGATCACGCATTGCAATGAAGTCATAGTGGCCAAGATTGCCCGCCAAGATTTTCCTAATAACTGGTACGGAATATATCCCCATCAACCTTCATGAGTAACCTCCGCTACAGGGGAAATCTTGTCAGTGACCTCCTTGCTGCGATTGACATCCATTTGCAAAAACGCTACGTTGGCATGAGTGAAGACCCTCGAGATCTGCTGACGTTACGTCGAAGCTTCAAGCTTTTGAACATAATAACCAAAGAGTTTGCGAGCATAAAGATGCTGAACGGTATCAAGACGATGGCAAATGTGTGACGTCTTTTTACATCGAACCTGCTCTTTCTCATACTGAGCCTAATCCATATAGCTCGTAAACTTTTTACAGCCTATCTTTTACCAGTATTATTCCCAGCTGGCCCCTACCATTTCGGCGAGCACCTTCACCCCACAGACTCTCCAATCCCCACGAATCTTCGGTGACATTTTATTGTCGCACTTGGTTTATAAATGCCTAGTCAAGATGACAGGGTGGCTATGGAACCGGATCGACAAAGTCTCCCAGGAAGAACAGAAGATAAACCAAAGTCGAGTAAGAAGTGCTGCACAAACAATAACAGAAGATGTTTGCATACTGAATATCTTCACCTAGATTCAAGATCTCTTCCAAAACTCTGCTATCCAGCTAAAGTCTTTAACGACGCTCCGTACTGACGCTGTTACGGGTTTGATTCAAGCCAATGCCACTTCGGATCCACAAGTGCAGCGCTCCATAGATATCCTTGCCAGGCATATTCGTGTCTTTGGAAAGTTTTTCAGACGCCTACAGCAACTTTCACCTACGCGTTTCGTCGCTCTGCCGACCTGCAGTGATCTGATTCTCTATTACTGGTCGCAAGTTGTGAAGGCAACTAGTGAGGCTCCGAGCCTAGTTTCGGGTAAGCATACCCAGTTAGTGTAAGCACATGAAGTCCATATAAACTTTTCTGGCAGACTCCAATCAAGCTGCCTATCCAGTGCGATATTTGGTTCAGGGTATGGTTTTATTCCGGGAAAGCTTGGCCCAGTGGACCCCAAATCGTCGTGATGGGACCCCAAACAAAAATTGTACGTTTTCTTATCTGCTGTACCCCATGTTACTCAAGGTCTTCCTCCCAAGCTTTATCTCAGGAGTTCATCCGAAATGCTGTCGAGTTGCTGGTGACGCGATTCATGCCTTTGAATCCGAAGGATCTGGAAAACTGGGTGGCTGATCCTGAGGAATGGGTTAATGTAGAAGACAAGGAGAATGATCTCTGGGAGTATGAAATCCGTGTACGTTCATTGCTTCCCGATGTTTGTATGCTGACAATTATCTATCCAGCCATGTAGCGAACGACTATTGACGTCCATCGCAAACATGTATCCAGACTTTGTGACTCCGTTGTTGGAATCTACCTTCAAGCAAATCGCCGGTATTGTAGCATTTTAAATGATCAATGGCGCTCGCTTAGTGATATTCTGAAAGCACAACCACCTGTTTCCAACACAGACATTGATCTACAGGTTGTACTTCAAAAAGAAGCTATTTATTGTGCGCTTGGACGCTGCGCGAGTCGTCTGAAGGACGTCATTCCTTTCGGTGAATGGTTGGAACGTTCACTCGCTGTTGAAGCGCAGGATAACAACCCAAAGTCAGTTTGACTTTTTATTTTATTTTTACTTTGCTTGTCCTGAGTGTTCTTAGATACCCGCTGATAAAACGGAGAATTGCATGGTTAATTGGCAAATGGGTTTCCGATGCTTCTGCATCACCCAACAATCCTAAACTCTGGGAAGTTTTGGTCCACTTGTTGAAAGACCGAGGTCCGGGAACGGATTATGTTGTCCGGTTAACGGCTGTTGGGGCTATTAAGGAGTGTCTTGACGTAAGACAACTGTTCATTCCCTAGATAAAATGTTTTTGGAACATTAATTTGCCACGACAGACTGTTGAGTTCCAGACTCCGGCGTTCGCTCCCTACTTGCCAACCGTAGTTACAGAACTAATCGGGATGATGGGCGAGGCGGATACTTTCGATAGCAAACGTCGAATCGACCACACTCTCAACGTGGTCATTGAACAAGTTGGGCAACTTGTAAGTTCCTACCTCTCTTCAGAGTTTCTCTCCCAAAACGTTGTATAGATTATTCCTTTCATCAACACTATCACGCAACCTTTACCACAACTTTGTTAGTGCTTCTGTATTTTCATTGCGCGCTGTGTCTTATGTCGGCTCCCCAGGGATGGAGGCAGGAGATCAGTGGCTTTTCAAGAGTTCTCTCTTGGTCACGATGTCAAAACTCATAGAGGTCAGTGAACAGGACTTCAAGATCGCATCTGGAACATGATTTGACTGGATGTTGAATAGTCGGTGAAAGATCAATCCACATCTTTGGGTGGTATAGTAGTCCCTTTGGTGCGCGAAAGTCTGTCACCTGGCGTATGTATCAATCTCCTCTTCGTTTCTTGACTCTCACCCAATCAATGAAATAGGCCATCATAAATCTCGACGATGATGGCCTCACCTTGTGGCTGACCGCTCTACGTAACACGTTAACCTTGAGCAGCGTCAATGGCGCTCCTGCTCTGCTCGAACTGTTCCCACTGGCATTAGAACTTCTATCGACAAATTTTGATCTTATGGGGAAGACAATCAGCATCGTAGAATCGTATTTTTTACTTGATGCCCCTAGGATACTACAGGTATGCAACTTTTATCGATAACTGGAGTGCAGTCAATTCTCAATCCTCTTTAGGCTGGTGGCGTGCAATTATTTACAGCAATCCTTGTAGCTTTTAAAAGCGATTCTATAATGACAACAAACGCAACTGAGCTGATGCGGGCCCTCAATCTGCTGCTACAAGTTGCCCCGTCGAGCCTGTGGGCGGAGGCCTTGCACACTTCGGGGCTCTTTGGGTATATTTTGACGTCCTTGATAGACGGAGAGGTAACTTTTCTTTTTTTATCACTTCTTCTATCTCATTAACTGTTCCAAGGCTTCGACGCTTCTGCTGACAGAGCATGTGTTATTCCTTTCCCGAGCTGCAAT
Source organism: Tephrocybe sp. 9980TJB (assembly GCA_018220975.1). Classification (NCBI taxonomy): domain Eukaryota; kingdom Fungi; phylum Basidiomycota; class Agaricomycetes; order Agaricales; family Lyophyllaceae; genus Tephrocybe; species Tephrocybe sp. 9980TJB. Next base: position 896,583 of record JABAJU010000002.1, on the reverse strand, counting down.
CGTAGATCAGAATGCTCTCCTGCAGTTAATCACTGCAACTGGCGAAGCTCATAAACTAAAGGAAGACTATCTTTACGACAATGTGTTTGACCAGTGGTTTGGCAAAGTGAGATGCTCGTCATTTGTGCTAAGCAAACCTTACCTTTTGCTTTTAGTTTGATAATATGAGTGAACCGCGGTTCCGCAAGCTCACTTCCTTGGGAGTTGCAGCGATGGTATCTACGGCTCACCCAGAAGTGCTCAGGCGACTACCAGTAGAGATATTCAATCTATGGATTGATGTTTTCTACGAGATGAAGGAAGCCCCAATTCCGAATGAAGACGATAACGATGACAGGTCAGGTTCTACTTTCGACAGATAGAGGACTACTAATTAACGTCCGCTTGACTAGTTCTTATACCCTCCATAGGCTTTGGGATCTTAAAGAGGCGCCAACTTCATTCTATCAAGAAACAGAAGGAACCCCCGAATATGACCGTCGCAAAGCTGTCCGTTTATTTATGTCCGTATCTTCTCAAGCAAATTACTGAGGGTTCCTATGACAGGTCTATGATCGTGACCCTGTTCGCACAGTACATCTTGGTTCATATGTTGCCAGTCACATCCGTGAGGCAGAGGCCAAATACGGAGCGGAGGCTTTCCAGGCGCAATATCTGTCAAAGGCCGATCCTACTGTGCTCAGCCAAATTCAGGTTGAACTGGCTCGAGTTTGATATTTTTAGGGGCAATATAGCGAAGAGAAATTAATAAAAGATCTAGGAGTTGTACCATTTTACTGTAGATCTCACATATCCTTCGATATATAGACGGAACCACACTTGCATCTGCTTTGGAATGCTCAATCAAGAAATTGAACTATCTGACCAACCCGACTCGCTATAGCTACCCATAGATGCAGAACCAGATATACTGGTAAATTCATAGTCGCTTCCCGATGCATCACTTCCAATCTCGACAGTATAACGATCCGCACGTTTGACCAAGGCATTGCATCGTAGGCAGGGCCAGTGAATGTCGTCTTCGGGCGAATCTGCAGTTTGAATGAGTCGTTCTGCGATACAGTGGTAACAATAAATGTCTCCGCAAGACGCCAGATATGGGTTATGAATAGGAAAAGTCGGAGGTTCAGTGTCAGAACCTATTGAAGATTCATCCATCGGCGGCGTCGTGAGTGTCGTGAAAGCGTTTGTGGAGTCGGAGATATTAAGGTTGAGCGAAGCATTTTCAGCGCAGATGGCACATTGGTCCTGGGGAAGAGACCAATACTTCCCTCGTTTCCGTGGCGTGTTTGCAATGTCTGTCTTGTCTGACGTGGACAGAGAGGATAAAATAGCAGAAGGGGTTATGCGTGCGAAGACACGACTGACACGTCGATGTAGTTTCCTTGCGTTAACAAGAGGGAGCAAGAAAAGGAGGAATTCCTGCTGGTGTGTAAGGGACGGCATTCTTACAGCTACTATGGAATAAAACCCACTGTGAATGCATGCCAAACCATCTGGCGGTTCATAAACTCATAGCTGACCTCCCGCTTGACAAGATGGCGTGAGGGCACCAGGCTCATGTTCAATAATCTATCAGCTAACGTGCGATAGCTAAGAAGGCTAGTCAGTAAGACAAGAAAAAACATAAGTACTGAAGCCACAAACCGTCCATTCCACAGGAATGCGAGGAAGCTGGATAAAGTTAACAGCGTGTACGAAGATTCCAGTGATGTTAGGATATCCCAAGCTCTCCGTCGACGGTCTGAGGAGGGAGCATCCGGCCAAGCGGATGAAAGAGCATGAGAGCGAAGTCTCGTGTGGAGGTAGGGTAGAATCACGGTTAATGCTCCATGGAGAAAAAGGATATGACGAGGAATGCCAGAAGCTGTTCTGGCAGGTCAGATCCCGTTAAGTTATATTGGATTGTGAGACGGACGGGTAGTTGGTTTTCCTGACGTTAATGGGACTGAGTACCTAAGACCTTGAAGCTTGGCACCGTAACTCGCTCCAGTATTCCATATCGATAGTTTGTATATGATCAATCTTAAGAGCAACGTGAGCTCGGGTTCGACACGAGCTTTGACTGAGGCCTAAATAGGTTCTGTTATATAATTGGGGTAGAATGTATATTATTAAACTCACATTTATCAAAGCAAGAGCTCTATTCAGCGGTTCTTGCAGCACTTGAATAAGATCCTGGTCTAAAAGCTCTGAATCTAGCTGACCAACTCGCATGACACGGGAGCTTGAAGATGGGATAGAGTTAAACGCGTCTCGGATGGCAGCCAGACGTGGCTGAGCACTGTTCCAAGCATCTTCCCATTGTGAAGTGGACATTGTGCTTGGTGGAGGAATGTGAATTGGGGAACTGGCGCCGGCAACTACCTACCGGAGTTAACATCATGTGTCATGTGACCGATAATAATTATCGGGAGTCAGAATTTGGTTTACAATCTCCCTGAGCTTCAGAATGGCGGAATCTCTTCAGCAACTCATTTTAGACGCCCTCGATGCCCAATCGACAATTGAAGACACCCGTCTCCTTACTATACCAGGCCAATCGGCCCCCGCCAACTCGCACGAAGACCAGATAACAATTTTGGGCGCACTCAACTCCCTGCTCAGCCGTGATGTTCGTGTTCTCAATATCTGGTGTCGATGAATGCCTAACAGAAGCTTTTAGATGATAATATATGAAACAAATGAAGTTTCTTCCCATGCTTTGACTCCAGAAGGCTCTCAGATCGTTGACATGGGATCTCACGAGGCGCGCGTTTGGGCTGCATTACCCCCAAAGGGAGAGGGATCTCCACTCACTCCTGCCCAACTGAAAGGTAAAGTTGGAGATGAAACTGCTAAAGTTGGGCAGGGAAGGGCCTTCAAGAATGGCTGGATCGGCAAGGAAGGCGACGGTCTCATAAAACTTGTGCGTTGAATGCTCATTACACGAGAGCGCAGACCAATTGATCTGAGCTGCAATCTAGTCGTCGACTATAGATGACTCCACGCAAATTGACTTGAAGGAGATCGCGTCTTCAGGAACATTAAAAGCCGGCGAGAAGGCTCTGGCAGACCTCAGGAAACGAAAACTGATTATTCAACGGTATAATCTTCTTTGGTCTCTTGATCATTGTACTTATATCATCTGTAGAAAGGGACAGTGGTTCACAGTTCGTAAAGGCTCGAACTTTAGCACGTCGACGGCAAAGCCAGAAACTGATCTCACAGTTGAGATGTTGACATCGTATGTCATGAATTGTTCCTGTCCGCAATGTCTAACTTAAGATCGAAGTGGGACTTGGAAAACATCAACCTTTAAAAAGTATAACTTCGATGCAGAAGGCGCAGCAACTACTGGTGGCGCACTTCATCCACTCCTCAAGGTCCGAGAAGAAATCAGGAATATTTTCTTAGAGATGGGGTATTATCGCCTATCAATATCGCCTTGATTCTGTACTCATTCAATCCTAGCTTCGCAGAAATGCCCACTTCGTCGTTCGTGGAGTCTGGCTTTTGGTGTTTCGATGCACTGTTTGTGCCGCAACAACATCCAGCAAGGGACCTTCAAGATACCTTCTATCTTTCTGGTACATCTCGACCAATGGTTTATCTCATTCACTATTAATGAACCTATTACAGATCCCAAAGTAGCCCTGCCTCCACAGCCCGAGTACTACAAGCGCGTCTCGACAGTCCATGAGCACGGTGGCTTTGGTTCCACAGGCTACCGTGCGCCATGGTCCCATGAAGAGTCAAACAAGCTTCTCCTGCGGACGCACACGACCGCTTCTTCTGCACACATGCTCTACAAATTGGCTGCCAAGTGCAGAGGTGAGAAGACTGAGGATGATTCTGCCGAATTCGCGCACGGATCATCAACAACAGACGGCCCTGACGATGGCTTCAGACCCGCCAAGTTGTTCAGCATTGACCGAGTCTTCAGAAACGAGACCATGGATGCAACACATCTCGCTGAATTTCACCAAGTAGAAGGAGTCGTTGCCGATCGCAACCTTACTCTCGCGGACCTTATTGGTACATTCAAACCTTGCTCTCAAATTCCCATATGCTCACCGGGCTCTTATCCTTCAGGCTTCATGAGAGTTTTCTTCAGCAAGATGGGCATAGAAAAAGTCCGGTTCAAACCAGCATATAACCCCTACACTGAGGTATTTGACAATGGATTTCTGAAGAACTTTGGCTGAGGTTGGGTTCACAGCCCTCGCTTGAGATCTTTGCCTTCCATCCAATGCTCAACCGATGGGTTGAGGTCGGAAACAGTGGAATGTTCCGACCTGAGATGCTCGAACCCATGGGCTTCCCCAAAGACGTACGGGTGCATGGCTGGGGTCTTAGCTTAGAGCGGCCTACAATGATTCGGTAAAATCCCAAATATCTGTAGACGAATATTAACTGATACGGGGCTTTGTAGGTATGGAATCAATAACATCCGAACGCTCGTGGGCCACAAGGTGTCGCTAGAAGGAATCGAGAACTCCCCCGCCGTAATGTTCTAGGAGTTCATTTGTACCTGGATGTATACAAAACAAGATCTAAACAACCATAGAAGCGTCAAAAATGACTAGAACGAAAATACGGCTGCGTTCTTCCGACTGCCAAATGCGTAGACCAACGCCTGACTCATGAACAGGCCAACGGTAATGCCTATCGTAACAGCGATCATAGCACCACCGATGTCGATACCATTTCCGCTGGCTGTAATTCCACCTGCTTGTGAGAGTCCTGACTGTGAACTCAAGTCAAAATGCTATCTCTGAAGGTGATTAATTGTTGGTTTGCTTACCGGAACCAAGAACAGAACACCAGTGACCATTGACGTGAAAGCTGTGCCTCCCATTTTTCGTGAATACACATTGCCCAAAATGCCAACAGTAAAGGCACCAATCGCAGAAACGACATCGGAACGGTTGAAAATGTAGTGGTTGGCTATTTTATTGGAGGCGTATGACGCGCAGGAAATGATAACCATGACAGGTAGCTGTTTACTTTTGAACGGTTGAAGATTCGCCAGTGAGGAAAGAGTGGAGAAGACAGGGACAATGACGTAGGTGGTCCAGCTTGGGAAAGGTTGGAGATACCAGGGAAACGACTGTGGGCGATAGCACCCTTCTACAATGTCCAATGATTCGGCGGCGACGGCGGGCGTGAAAGTCCAGGTGCCAATTATGGGGAGACTGTTACTTGCTGTACCGTTGTCTGTTTTCCAACTTCCTGTGAGTTCAACAGGGGTAGAAAGCTTGGCCGCAAGCTCGTCCAGCGTGCGTCTCGTCTGGCGGTCCAGAAGCAGATAGAAATCAGAACCAATCTGCAAGCCAAAGCCCTGGATGTTTTGTATTTATTGTCAGCTCGAAGGGGTGACGAGAATCGCATACCAGGAACAACGTGTAGATCAAGGCGTATACCATTTTGACACTCCCGCACACAATGTTTTTGGACGCTAGTTCGAGCGAACTGCTCACTGCATAAGAGATGAATTCAGCTCTGGACTAGACGTAAACGATAAGCTTGAATTTCTTACAAATGAGGTAGCCAGGTAAAATTCCAATAATACCCGCCGAAGAAATAGCAATATAGCAGAATATCTGGCTCCGAATGCTACTCAACCCTCTGGCAGTGAACGAAATAAAAATAGCGATAGTGATTCTGCAAATGGCTAGTAAGTGGATGTAAGGTATATCAGGTAAAACGGATATATACTCAAAAACATTCGCATACAAGACGCTTTTCGACGCGACGTTGAGCTGTAAGCTGGAAAGAATAAACGCTCCTGCACCCGAGATCCACATATCCAGAAAGGAGCCACCAAACGCCAGTGGGCAGATGAGGGCTGATAAACAGAACGAGAGAATACAACGAAACAGCATAGAATATAGTGGAGGAGCTGTCAACAAAGCTTCTAAGTCGGATGTAGCGCGCTTTGCGCTGATTTCATCGTGCACAACGTCGCGATAGATCAGATGAACCTTGTGAAGAGCCCCAAGAGAAAGCCTACCACCGCATTTGACGAAATGAGTCTCTGAGCAGCCCAGTTCTTGGTCACCAAAGGAGCAGATAATGACACCAGGTAGATGGATAAATTCAGCTTCAACTTCAAGAATCCGAGCGGCCGCAATAAGTTGAGACTCAATCCTATGGGAAGGTGCACCAAAGGTCATAAGTGCTTTCGCCAACTTGATGAGAAACTCTTGTCTGTTGATCATCGCTATGCCAAAATGAACAACGGAACTTCGAAGCCAAGGAAATACTTACATGACACGTTGAACTCTATCTTGATACGTGTCAAATGCTTGCGACGCGTCCTGTAGTCCATTTGACGAAGGGCATTTTTCTCAATATCTTCGGGGTCTTCCAAATACTTCGCCTGCACGCCAGTTACACGAGGATCGTCAGGATCAAGTACTTCAGAGCCTGCAGATGTTGTAGATGTCATAGAATTCCGGCGATGCATACCACGACGAGCACTTGAGTATGAATATTCGTCTGAATTTGCATCTGAGGACTGCCGCGTCATGCCTCCATGTTTCTCTGAGTCATTATTGGCGCCGAGAGCATACAGATCCAAAACGTTGGAAGGGATTCCGCGTCGTTTGAGGGCCCTTTCGAACGCCGGATCTATTGGTTCTTGTGGCTGATATTCTTGTACAAAAGTCTGTTCTTCTTCTCCATCTGCGTGTGGGCGTCTTGGGCGAACATTAAGAGGAGCCACGCCCGGTCCAGGATATATGCCCGGTGGAGGCCGAATATCGTATGGATGTTCATACGAAGAGAAAGAATATTTATGATACGGATCGCCAGTCTCTCTGTTCTCGCTATTCGTAATAGTAACATTGCTGTCGACAGATGGGCGATTGCTGCCTTCAGAGCCAGGAGGTATCAAGTTGTCGCATCGGGTGAGAAGCTCTTCCGGTCTTTGCGTAACGAAGTCATTGTTATCATATACTGGAACGTGCCATCGTATTTCTTCAGTGTTTTGTACGCGAGGTGTCGCATATTGAACATGGCTTAGTGACTGAGGAAGCTGAGCTATAGAAGGCCGACGAAAGCGAGGCGTAGAGGAAGTAGAAGCAGTCTGTGTGATATGTGGAAAGGCGTGCTCGCTGTTAACAGGATCGTCAGACGGCATGATTGACAGAGAGATGATGGCGCACACCATGGAAAAGTACTTAGTTAGGAGACGCGTCTATTATTTAGTCACGTTACAGCCAAACACTTCCTACTCTGCAATGTACTCTGCAAATTTGACGCCAAACTGATTGTCGTCCGCTCCGTCAATTGGTTTGAATCCCATCCTAGCATAGAATCCCCTCGCCTTCACATTATTAGGGTCCATTCCCAGCCATATTCCCTCTCCCACGATGTTCTCTCCCTTTAGGTACTCAATCGCCTCCGTGATCAGCTTACGCCCCCAGCCCTGCCCCTGATACTCCTCCAGGATGTCAATGTGCAAATGCGCTGCCGCAAACGCGATGTTCGCGTCCGGTGCCGTGTGCATGCTTCTGAATAAATTCGTGTAGTATATGTCCGCGGGCGTCTTGGCGATCATCGGTGGGTACTTTTCAGCTAGCATTGGCCACCAGTGCTCTGCCGCGTACTTTTCGTAAGCGCGGGTGTCTTTCGATCCAAGGATGTACCCAACAACAGCGCCGTCCTTCGCTTCATCAACCATCACGAAGCCCCATGTAGTAGGAAGCTTCACATAGGGAACGGCGTACGTGAGCCCGATGAGTTCTTTGTGGTCATGAAGGTGCTCGGCGGATGTGCCTGCGTTGCCCGTCAAGAGGCAGATGTGTGAAACGGCTGCTTCGTCGGCTTCGGTGGCTTTACGGATAACGATGGTCATTTCAGTGGATGATTCCGGATGCTCAATGCTTCAGTACTGGTCCTTTATACGTGACAGTAGGTTGCATGTAAGAGAGTAACTGAGGCCTGGCTCGGATAAATTCCGGAAAGGCCTAACGATCACTCTAGCGGTCACCTGCAGCTATGTAGCTGATAAAAAAATCTAGGGGCAGGAAGTCAGGTGAAGTCATCCTCTCCAGTGACTCAACTTCTATCTACTGAGATCTCCTTGCCAACGGATAAATATCGGATTTAGCTTTTCCTCATCCTCGTCATAGCAATGAAAATATTATGATACACACTATTGAAGTAAATGATAATGCTAGGAATGACTGTCCGCTTGAAAAAGATAAATGCGCGTCGGTCACAAGAGCCCTGCACTTCTCAAATCCGCCTGCAATCTCCTATCGCGGTCTATAGCCTCCTGAATCAACCGAAGTCTAATTGGATCGGCAAGGATCCTGTCAGTCTCTTGTGCATTTTCGTCATCATTTGGAGGCTGGGCTGTGCCTTCCTCAGCCCGAACCATTGCACGAGTCACCTCATCATCGTTACTCCCACCTTGCCTCCTGCCCAGACCGAAGCCTTGTCGAAAGAGGTCAAAGCGCGAGCTACCTCGTAGGCTGAAATTGTTTTCTATTCGAGAAATGAATCCAAAAGGTGTCGCGGCTGTAGTAGGCGTTGAGTTTTCGCGCTGAGATGCAAGAATACCTCTTTCCCAGCGCTTAACACGCCAGAATCCAAGTAATGAAGTCAGCAAAATGAACCATCCTGTTGATTTGTGTCAGCGCTAAATACCCTTCCATGTTATTGCTACGCGATAGAACGCACCGATTGTCATGAGAAAGAAAGATAGCCACTCTGTTGTAGCGTCGACTACTAGTGAGTTAGTTTGCTCCTCGGTGAGATCCTTGGCGGTAGAGTAGATTGTTGAATTTGAAGTGACGTGGCCGACAAACGGCGATGAACTTTCAGTAGGGGTAGGATGACCCCAATTCCCCCATACAGCATCCTCATTCGACATATTGGGATTGTCCAATCGGCCCCTCAATGCGAACCCGTACTGTATAAGCGTCACACCCAACCCTGCTCGTGATCCAAGCTTTGCGGCATGTGTCGTGTGCAGAAGGTAGGTGAGGAGGAACCCAACAAATTGGAACGATATCGACACGAGCATGTTCCACATAAACGAGAACAGAGAACCAGTAGGAAGGTTGTCAACAATGATCTCGCCGATGCTTCCTGGGGTGAAGGGTGCGTGGACGGTCGTTTCCCAATACGGAGGCACGGCGTCTGCCTGAGCAGAAGCGTAAGAGGGTGGCGCTTCTGCCCGTGTCTCCTCTGGCACGACAAGAGTATCATCACCTAGAAAATTAAATAAATGATCTGGTCATTGAACGGACTTTTGTCTTTCGAATATACTGACCGTCTTGTATTGTCACAGGCCGTGTCGGTTTGGCAGTTACATTGGCAAATACACCATCGTTGTTGGTCCCCCCACCAATAGCGCCTTGTGGTCGTTGGTGACTGATGCCCAGTCGCTGCGAGAGTGGGCTGGGAAGAATTGATACTGCTGCTCTCCTGAACCAACTCGACTGAGGGGCAAAACCACCTTGAGGAGTTGTAGGAATTAAACCATTCGTGTTTCCATAATTGTTTGGGAGAGCAACAGTGGAGGGCCCGGGTGGAGAACCTGGTGGTGGATAATCGTAATCAACCCTCTCAAAGTCGTAAAGTCCGAACCCAGCACCAGGCGGATGGGGGATAGCAGAGGGAGCTTGAATAGTAGATGGAGAGGTTGGGTCTGGATTCAAAGGATGAGATTCATGGGCATCATTGACGTCGTCATCCTCTTCTTCGTGGTAGTCGAAGGCAGCCTCCATGTCATCATGTTGGGCATCGTGGTCTGCTCTTGAACTAAGAGCAGTGTACCTGGCGGACATAGTAGGTGGAAAGGGGTTGAAGGAGTGAAAGGGTCTATGTATGGAAGACAAGTCAAGGCAGTGTGGTGAGTAAGTAGTTGGCCGCACTGGCAGCACCAACGATCTTTACGACATGTTTGGTTTTGATTTGATGCGCAGTTGAATGACAATATTAAAAGTTATTTAAATTGTTAACTATGAGCTCCTCCAGGACTATTCTACGACCATGAGGTCCACCGTGATATCTAACGAAAATGTATCAGTTATCTCCACGGAACCCTAAGCTTGACTTTGAATCTACCTTGCTCGAGTTTATCGGTGGTCGATGGTCCCCATACCACTATTGGTGTGCCTGACCATGCGACGGACTAATCTGCAGCTGTCTATCCTTGCCTGCGCTATCTCGTCCAGCATCTCCAACATCCGCTTCCGCTGGTTGAGATCTCTGCGCGATGTGATGCGGCGAATATGTTTATATAATGGAGGAGTATTAAAGGATTCCAACTTGAGGCGTAACCCTTTCTTTCTCCTCACCCAATGAGGACCAGTCTCAGGGGTATCATTGCACTGTTCGTCGTCATCGGACGTGGTATCTGAACGAACGGAATTGTTGCTGCTAGAGTCTGATGATGATGAGAAAGAGGAGGATTGTGGGTGGATGACCTCTGATTCGTCAAAGGCTCTGTCGAGGGCGACGCGGGTTTGGTCTATCCAGAGACGCTGATTGTTGTAGAATTGTTCGAGAGAGTCGAGGAGATTGAGGGTGGAGTGGAGGGAGCCATCTGAGGGAGGCAATATGAGAGACATGGGAATTGAATGAATAGCAACGGGAGAATATAAGGGAACATGATTTAATGACGAGGAATATGGATCTCCAGCCAATCACAATCCAATTCAAGGCCTAGGCTGTTCTCGCCATCCAATCGTAGCACGCCCTCGGATCACATGCTCACCGGTCCCAGTCCCCGTGACCCGCGCCAGCTCTAGCCATGACTCTCACACTCTCATTCGCTGCTCTCCTCAGCCTCCTCTCCCTCTCCGTCGTATCAGCCAGCAATGCTCAATATAAACTGTATCATCGCCTCTACCATCCCCTCCAAGACCAAGGCTCTTTCCGTGAACGTGGCATAGTTTCTATTGCAGATGACAATTCAGTCTCTTTTGAATTCGTTCCCTTCTTTGCAGACGACATCGCTTCGTTTGCCAAGGATCAGCAAGCAGTCCCAAACAAGAACTTGATGCTCTATCAGATCGCTCTAGAACGCGAGGGTGACACTTCAGAAGCCCAATGGGATGTTTCTTCAGTTAAGGCGGTATGCATCTAATTCTGGGTTGGTGGCGTTCTATCCTCATGTCTCGCGACTAGTGCCATCTGCCTGGATCTGCTGCCGAGACCATATACCTCCACATTGCAGATACCCACAAACCTTACGCTATCGACTATTTTGTGTCACCCATTCCCCATAATGGTGCCTGTCCAAAGTCTAGATCCAAGAAGTCTGGAAAGAAACTTCCCCCTTTCGATTCTTTTGCAAACATAAACACTACTGTCATCCTCAAGGACCCTCACTATCCTCCACTGTAAGGCACATATCATTTACTGCAGCTATTTATTTATTGGTTCCCAGCCCTCAGTTGGCGACACCTCCCCCGTTAACACCTCAAGGCGCCCCGGTTGAGTCAGTCCCAGAAAAAACTCTCCTTCAAAAGTATTGGATGTACGGTCTTGCTGCGCTCCTCGCCATAAGTGAGTTGATTCCGCTATATATGGTGCACCATCTCAAGTCCATGCAGTGCTCGCGGGTCCTGCCGAAGTGGAAGAAAAGCCAAGAAGACAATGAGGGTACTGCATTCAAACTCTATCCTGGGTGGGCGATATATCCTGGATCCAGGAACCCGTATGATGACATGAATTCAGCGCACCATTGGTTCAAATGAGACACAAGTTGCCATATTGAGCATTCAAAGGCATCAGTCTATTCGATACATTCTTTCTACATTAAGTGACATTTGGCCTATTATTCTTCATTGGTCCAGATCTTCTGCATCTTCTTCTTGAAAGGTTCTAGTGTAAACTCGAGCGCAGAGCACGGGTAACCAATTTCAAAGTTAGCGAGAACACTTGGATGGAGGATACCTAGATGTCCGATTTCTATGTCTCCATCGACATTGAGGGCTGTCTTGATGTTCTCTTTGATGGTGGCCAATGTGCCGCTAGTTTTTGTGGGAGGTGGACGATAGAAGATCGTCGCTGCACGGCCAGGGAAATAAAGGGGATCTGCAACACATGAGGTTAGGTCACAAAAAAAGTACAAACCCAAACGCTACTCACCGCTTCTCTCCTTAATGTAATAACCGGTGTCTGCCTTGTTATCCGTATTCCCAATGAGAGGGATTTCGAGCATTTTCATGGCACGATTCAACATTCCATGCACAATCTCGAACCCAGCAGTTTTGTTGCACCATACTGCAGCAGCATTACGTTGATTGCGGGCTTGACGTTCTCTAGAGATGTCTTTGAAGACCACGTCAGACGTCTCAAAAATCTTTATGGGAAGTGCGTGAGAGCGATTCTCGCGGATCGTCTTCAAAAGTCCAGGAATGAGAGTCGTGCGCACGACCTGGAACTCGAGAGACTTTGGATTCGCAATCTTCACGGCGGTCTTTCCATCATCGATATGGTTGAGGAATTCGAAGTTCTCCTCGTGTGAGCACTATAACTCTGTTGTAAGTATAACATGTCAAAGCCGGCCTAAAATACACGCACCAGAATCAACGGAAGGACCTCGACCCATCCAGCCAGCGCCCATTCCAGGCGTACGATATCACTAAGTTTGCTGATCGCCAGAGGCTGTGCCACGGTGCTTGTGGCGGGGAAGGTATGCGGCAGATTGTTGAAGCCATAAGCTATAGCTGCATCCTCCATGACATCGCACTCGTGGAAGATATCAGGTCGCGTTGCGGGGATTTCGAGCAACACCTCGTCAGGGTTCGAGGGCGAGACCGTGCTGTGGAGGGACATACGAGAAAGAAGCTTGGAAACTTCGCTTGTTGACAGGGAAAGGCCAGTGCATGCATTCACGTAGGATGCGCGCGCTGTGGTGTTACGTTCCGATAAATCTGGGCAGATGCGTGTTTGACCATCAGATAATATGACTCTAACTGGTTCGATGCTAAAATATCTCTGAAGTTAAAATGCGATCGGTACACTTAGACTGCAAAAAAGACCAACGTGTAGGGCTCTTCACAATACTCAGAGAACATCGTGGCCATGATATTCACAACGATATCAAGCTTTGTCTGATCAGTCGCTGTTACATCGATGAAGATGTTTCTCGTGTTCAGGGTAATCTTGCTATGTTCTGAGTTGATGATCGGGGGCATAGAGAGCACTTGGTCCACAGAGTCGTATATGATGGGGTATACTGGAGAGTCACGAATGATGTGGAGGTACCTCGACAAGTGCTTGTCAGACTACCAGTGTGTCAGAATGGTACTGTCGCGTTAAAATAGGTTGCAGCACGAACCTCATAAACCGTCATGAGTTCCTCAGCAGTATATGCCTTGTCCTTGTTCAAAGGGATGAATTTGATGTCCTTGGGTGGTCGAGCTTCGTATCTGAAAGGCGGCTTTAACGTATCCAGATCGTGCGTTCCAATGGCCACGAGTTGTCGCCTGCGGGCAATGTTCTGATGTAACTTGTCTTGCAGATCGATGAAAGACGCGTAAGATCGAGGGGTGAACTTGACGTTACGGAGGATGGCGCAAGCAAAGAGAGGGCGGACTTTTTTCACCTACAAAGATCTGGTCAACTATTTCATAATTTTCATAACTTTCGAACGGACTTCGGGATTAACTGTGACCGTGAGCAGTTCAGATTCTCCCCCAGGTGGATAAGCAAGTTTGTAGCGCGGTGCTTCCTCTTTTTGCAAAAAGATACGGAGGGCACGAGCGATTCCCTCGATACAGAGCAGGTCGTATCTGAAAAATCATCGCATTAGATGGACAATAAGAAAGTTGTACAGTTCCACGCGTTACCTGTTGGCAGGAACTTCGATTTTCAATTGCTAGAGCCATGGCATATAAGCCAACGGATAACTAAGAAATGAGCCGAACATACGGGTCGTTCTGCAGGCAACCCAGCCTTGATCGCTGCCTCTACTTCTTCCGTTGTCTGTTGCAGATCGCATGAGTATATCCGCAAGAAAAATTCAAGAAACACACGTCTTCGTCGAGTTCCAATCCATACTCGAAGCACAATCGGTCGAACTCTTCGGTAGCTAGAAATCAGAGAGAGATCGGAGATAGCCCTAGAAAAATAATGCAAGAATCGGCGTACTGTACTCCTTCTCGAGTCGCTCCCAGAGGTCGGCCTTGTCCACAGATATCGTAGGCATTTGTAGGGGATAGAAATTTGAGGAGTCAACAAGTCAAGATTCAAAATCGGAAATCAGGACACCAGACACCCCGATTACCCTTTTTGATTTGACCCTTAGCCATGAAGTATCTTGCCCTCCTCAGTGGCGGCAAAGACAGCTGCTTCAACCTTCTTCACTGCGCAAAGAACGGCCATGAACTTGTCGCAACGGCGTCTCTGGGCCCTGGTGCAGGGAAAGGTATGGATACAGTCATTTTACTTCCCATTGGCACACTCAAAATATTTATGTCATTCAGAGGAGCTCGACTCATATCTCTATCAAACTGTTGGTCAAGATGCAATCGAACTCGTTTCACAAGCATTAGAAGTTCCCCTATTCCGTCGTGTCATCACTGGAAACGCGATTGAGCAAGGATCGGAATATGGTAGTAGAAAATCCAAAGGTGCAAGTGCGATTGAGGGAGATGAGACAGAGGATCTCTTGGCTTTACTATCTGAAGTCAAGGCGCGTCATTTTCATCTCAAGCAGACTCTTGTTATATTCATCCATATTATAGGCACATCATCCGGACGTGCTGGGTGTTTCTGTTGGTGCAATATTGTCCAACTATCAGCGTGTACGAGTCGAACATGTGTGAGCATTTTTCCATGTTCTTGCCTTTGTTCTAAATCCCTCTATAGATGTCGCAGGCTTGGACTCACACCTCTGTGCTATCTCTGGAACAGAGATCAAGGCGAACTATTTAATGAGATGATTAGTGCTGGAATGGAAGCCGTTCTCATCAAAGTTGCTGGAATTGGATTAACGATCAAGCATCTTGGAAAATCGCTTTCCGAAATGCAATCAACACTTGTGAAACTAGTAAGGAGTCAATTGCTCTACGGAATACATCATCTGACTTGTTATAACCAGAACCAACAGTATGGTGCTCACATATGTGGAGAAGGTGGAGAGTATGAGAGTCTAACCTTGGACTGTCCACTCTTCAAACATCGCATAGTTCTGTAGGACTTATTTCCTCGCGTCCTCTTTTACTTTCTGACAGTTTAGGTCAGGTCGGAAGTGGAAACTGTTATTCACTCGGACAGCAGCTTCGCGACGGTTGCATTTCTGCGCATAAAAAAGGCCCATCTAGAAGCAAAGCCACTTTGCCAAAATTTTGAGCTAACAATCCCGGATTTATTGGATGATATGTTTGTCGGGATACATGACGCAGTCGAACAGACTACATCAACACGGTGCGGAGATCCAGAAGCACCTCATTCAGACGACATTGTCGAAGGCAGAGTTGCAGACGGCCGCAAAGTTGGGTCTTGGATATCTATCTCAAACATTGAACGCACAGTTGAAGATCCTATTGTTTCACTCTCGATCGAGGAAGAAGTCACAGCATGTTTCCAGCTGCTAGAAAGTAAGAGAATATCCGGTCTCTGTGGCATAATCTCACATACATCATAGCACGTCTTAATCAATTTGGTCTTGATATCTCGAATTGCACCAACATCAATGCACTCTTGTCCGATATTGACCTTTTTGCACGCGTAAACGCTGTGTATGCAACGTTTTTTGGCTCTAGTCCACCTGCACGAGCCTGTGTGTCCGTTGATCTCCCACCCCCAATACGTGTCCGACTTGATTGCATTGCGTTCGACGAAAAGCAATCAAATGATCGCCAGGCCCTTCATGTCCAAGGTCTGAGCTATTGGGCCCCAGCAAACATCGGGCCATATTCTCAAGCCATAACTGTATACATTTTGCCCTTCTTGCATAAACTATGTTCAATTGAACCTTGATAGGCAGGAGAACGCATTTTCATTTCCGGACAGATTGGGCTCATTCCTTCCCAACTTGCTCTTCCCTCACCACGCTCATTGGCCACCGAAACTGCCTTAGCCAACCAGCACGTTTCGAGGGTAACTGATGTTTTGAGAAGCACTTCTGGACTGGGCTGGACTGGCCACACACAATCTGCGCTGTACTGGTTCGCCGATATCTCTAATCTCCTGAAAGTGAAAAGCGTAATCCGTTCGTCAAACGAGGTGCGTTTCCTTCGTGTATTTTAATTGTCGTAGGCCGACTGAAATGTGCACCAGGTTCTTCACACTCCAAACCTTTACCTGTCCGTCAAGGCCCTCCCAAAGGATGCCTTGATTGAAAAGCAAGTCCTTGTTCACACAGGCCGTTGTGCCATTTTTGATGAGGATGAGGGCACCATCATGCAGGCCAAAGAACCTAAATACGATAAAGGCGTGGTCTATTTTCAATCTGAGAGTTCACATTTCTAACTTCGTCGCAGGACATACTGACTTTCCTGATGGCGCAGTACTAGACTGGGAGATATCTTATTGTGAAGGTGATGACGACAACTTCGCTGCTTGTGCCATTATCTGCATCAAGGGAGGGAGTACGTAGTTTCTATTCTCTGTATCCTCCACACAGACCTCTGATGGCTCCTGCAGGTAATCCTTTGCTCTCAGATGCCATTCGCAATGCACAACTGTTACCTTCTACACTCACCAAGAGAAGCCTTTCTATTCGACTTTTCTACATACCATCTCGTGTTTCATCATGTACGTTATTTGGGAAAACGATTTCGATTGTCCATCTGCTCATTTGTCAACGTAGATGAAAAACTTGTTAAAAATATCTTTGGAGATGAGAAGCTAGCACCGACAACGCCGATACCATGCCGCTTCATCTCTACAGATAACTCTGACGATTGGGACTACGTTTTATGCATCATCCAGTCATAACAATAGAAAGTGCCATGATACATCCTAACCTGAAAAGATAGCATGAAAGATAAAAGCCCAGGAAAAATATGTGCCAAAAGATCACAGAAACTTATATGCAGAAGATCCTTCACGGATTGGCTTCTTCACGAAGCAGTTGCATTTCGCCAAGTCGGCGACGCATGGCTTTCTCTGTCGGTGTAGGAGCGACTCCTCGGACTATGATGGCAGCAATCAAGGTGCAGCATCCACCAAAGCGCAAAACCCAACCGACACCTGTCTTCCCATAGTATTTGTCGTCACTGTCAAGCAGGTGACCTGCAGGGGATCCGCCGTCAACAATGCGGAAGATAGCACTTGTAACCAGAGCAACCTAAAATCGCGGGGCTCAGCTTCGTTGTTAGTTCGTGTGTATGCGATACTCCACTTACAATGAACTGAGGCATGACAATGGCAAGATTGTGGATGCCAAGCACAGTGCCTCCAGCCATAGGAGTGATGGTGCTCTCTTCTGCACCAGTTTCGTATGCATCAAACGATCGACGTCGCGCAAGCAACGGTTGACGTTCGTCAAGTGCTCGGCGATACAAAGCCGGAGTAGAGACATTACGGGTATGAGAGGGACGCCTCGATGCGAGTGCCTCGGTGGGTCGAATTGGCGATTGTTCTTTCTCTTTCAGGGTCTATGAGAACATCAACCTTGGTATTCAGCATCATAGGTAGCAAGAACTTGTACCTCCATGATAATTGCGAAAGGCACCCACATCGCTACCGCCCAACAAATGCCTACGAGCGCAATGAAGACTGTAGCCTAGAAAATATATAAGCGCGAGAAGTAAAGGTTTGGAATGGCAACATACTTGCACCACCGTTGTGATGAAGAAAGTCGAAAAAGTCAGGATGCTAAACAAAAGCAGGGCCCCAGTCCAAATGTTGCGCAAGAGGAATGGCATCATTGGTAGGCGCAGGGGCTTACCCTGACGAGCAGCTTCTGCACGCCATTCCTGTACCGTGTGTCGAAGCCGTATGATTTCTGCATCTTGGTCTACGTCTTCCTTGTGGCCCAAGAGGCGGCGATCACGGCTAGCGAGGTGAGGGAGGAGAGTTCCTGTGGCGACACCAACTACAAAAAATATTCAACCACTTGGAGATACAAAATGTCAAGAATTATACCGATGCTGTATAGGAGCATTGCAAACTCTCCAGTGCGAGTAGCATAATCCGCATCGGGTTCTCTACCAAGCTCATAAGCCATGACTTGGCCCATGTACGTTGTACTAGAGATAGATTAGACTACGAATTAAGTAATGTGGTTGTTACTTACGAGTAAAAGAGGAAGGGGAACCTATGTTGAATGTGACGTAAAGAATTTTAAAAGTTATTTGAAGACGCACCAACCCATGAAGGCGAAGAGTTGAACATAGCAAACCCGACGAACAGCCTTGGGGAGGGTAACAGTGGCAGAGTAAATGCTGCCAATTACATCTCTGAGTTTGCTGGTTCACTGTTAGCGCAAAGCAAGGCATACAGAGTACGCATAACACACTTATTTTTCTTGGCTAATGTTTCCTGGCGCTCTTCCTCTTCATGGCAGTAGCACGTAACCCAGACAGTGGCAACGAGTATAACAATGCAAATGACACAAAACTTGCGGAATTGGGTGCCTCCGAGGAGCTCAATGATAGGTAACTTCGCCAGGGGAAGGAACCCTATAAATGTCGACCATGAGGACTTTTTACAGCGATATAAAGCATATACGTACCAAATCCAAACCCTATAATGTTGCCCGCGTTGGTCATCCTCCCATGCCAAGCATTCCCAGCGTTGAGTTGGTCAGCAGGCGCCACATCGAGGAGTAGATTTCTTAGAGAAGCCTGAAGGCCATTCAAAGCAAAGTCGAGAATGTAGAACGACACGACGGCAAATCCAATCGCAATATTGTTCGCCTGTGGAGAAACATTAGGGTCCTAACTATGCAAAGGAATTCCCAGGGCAGCGCACTTGACTCTTTCTTTCATCATCCCAATCACCGGCGCCTACATTCAGAGCATCAACTATGACCTTTGCCAAAGGTTCACAATAGGCAAGTGTAAGCGTGGATATCACGAGTGCGATAGTAGATAGGATAATCCAGTATCGCCGTCGATATTTGGATGTTGAAGAGTCTGATAGAGCACCTAGATAGCATAAACCCCTCAGCGCATGGTATAAAGTAAACAGACATGCCAAAGCCTCACCTATCACTGGTTGTGCAATCAGCCCGCTAATGGGTCCCGCTAGCCATACGAGAGACGTGATATGCTCTGAAAGGCCCAAGCCCAGCAGGAAAGGTGTCCCATAGCTGTAGGAGGGTGAGCTAAAGTGACAGGGTAATGACGCAGCACCTCACCCCAACTCGACGGTCCACGCGATTTGAGCTCCGGCCATCGATACACTCAACGTGATGAGGTCCCAGGTGGTCAGGCGACGTTTGCGTGGTTCCTGGTTCTTGGGTGCGGCGTCTGCAATGCTTCGCAAGACACCATCGTCGGACGTGGTTATGATTATTGGCTTGGAGGCATCATCAAGGTTGGGTAAGAGCGTAGGGCGTCCAGAGGGCCAAGGTATCTGTGTAGTGGGGTCAGGGTCGCTGTCTGCTATGGGGGCAATCATCTGAACTACTGAGGTCGGTGGAAGAGGGTGAAGCAAAACATGCGAGGTTTATATTGATTGTGGGGTTCATGACTACTACTTTTGCGCCATACCTCGGCAGCCTCCGCACGTTTGCCGAGCCACATTTCATTTCTCCTCTCAATCCAAACTTCAATCATGCCTGTCCAACATCCTTCGGGCGGTCAACATCACAAGCATCTCATGTATTCGTACATACAGCCACAAAGCAGGACGAGCACTAATAATCAATACAAACGCTGATAGTACATTTGAACCAGAAACATATGTCCTATAACTTATAAGTTATGCACCACGAACAGAATTCGCCGACATCCCTCGTCGATGGCTCACAGACAGGTCAATCGGCGGCAGAGGTTTTGATAGTATGTGGAAGCCCTTCCGACGTTGAGCAACAGGCGTGGTCGTTGTCGAGTCCTTGTCTTCATTGGGCAAAGGAGGCTCAGGGAACTGTGCATATTGGCTTGGCGGACCCATGAAGGATTCGCCTTCCTCGATGGCAGCAGCTACAGACCGTGGTGACGTCGAGGTCGAAGAGCTTGTGAGTAAAGGTTGTGAAGATATGGAAGGCCGGGAAGACGATCCCGTGCCAGCTCTGTGGCGAGTTTCTGGTTGAGTATGGATTGTATGAGTAGGAATTCCTTGGTCGGACGTGCTGAGTTGTGCGGCTGATACTGAAGGCCGCAGCCGTCGCGGTGTGGTAGTTCCTCCGTTCGTTAAAGGGTTTAGTGCAGTGATGTCGTCCCCATCCGCTGACGGTCCAGCTGATGCGAAAAATGACCCATTCTGAGATCTATTGTCTGTCGATGAAGTCCCTTGACTTCCACTTCGATTCCGGAGCAGGTACTTCTCTCTGGCGTCGGCATCCCTTTCCCGCATTCGACTAGCAACAGGAGAAAGTGTTGGATGTCCATTAAGAGGAGGGTTTAATGAGCCTGCGTTGTTTGTGGATGTCAATCCCGAGACGGTGAGGGTACTGCTAGTGGCAGTCATTTGTGGAGTAAGGTGTTGAGCATGATAGTATGAGTATGATCCCGTGGAAGGTTGTGAAGGTGAAGAAGAAGCGGAAAAGGACGATTGGCTAAAGCCAGGAGCCAAGCCAGAACTGTCCAAGTCCCCGCTGTCCGAGGCAGTCGTAGTGGAACGACTCGTGCCAGAGCCACTCCGCATTCTGGGCAGAACATCACGACGTCTAGGCATAGGAATGGGGGAAGTCCCATTCCATTCATTCCCTCTCTCAGCGGCTTGAGCGAAAATATGTCGCCGTGACTTCTTGTTGTTCTCAAAAGTCGCACGGGCTGTATCCTGCAGCGTGTCTTTCGTGGTAAAACTGTGCAGAGCAAAATATTCAGCACGTCGTCCGAGAAGCAGCCGAAGCAACTCACGAATATGCATAGTCGGAAGCTGTGAACCCATCATTATTCCGAGACGAATACTGGCAGCCTCTTTCGATCAGAAGTTGAACAACCTAATTTAATTATCAGCGCTGGAAGATTGATAATGGAAATTTACTCACTGGTATGTGTCCCCATGCACTAGCACTGCAAGAATAGTTGTGAGATTAGCACGATCGAGCAACGTGCGATAAAACTTACAAATGCAGTGGCGAATCCCCTCTGTTATCAGGAAGATCCATGTCCGCCCCTAGGTCACAGAACATCTGGTTTTACAAAGGTCAGTTTGAAAGGGTGTGACAAGCATTGAAGGGCCGCACTCTAACAAGTTCTTCATTCCCTTTCGCTGAAGCAATAGAGAGAGCGGTTCTTCCTAGAGAATTTGCCCAGTCCAAAACCTCTGGGTACCGATCATAGTACAACCGAGCCATGCGTAACGTTGCGGCCGATGAGTCTTCCAATTCATGGAAGGTATCTCTTGTAGGCGTTGTATGGTCCGCTAAAAGCATAAGAATAGTGTTATTGTCCGCATCCTTTCAAAGATGATATAGTCAATACATATGCCACTAGTGGTTGGTCGCACGATTACGCACTCTACTCAGTTCCGTGTCGTCATGACCCGATGTGAGGAGAAACTCAAAAGTCTCTTCATGACCCAAAATGGCAGCCCATGCCAGGGATGTATACCGACGCGGTGATGGGTCAATGTTGCGCATGTCCGTCCTGTGGATGAGACGTTTGACCAGGAACAAGTTATTTTCTACAAAGAATTGATTAATACGCGGAAGAAAAGTCGAGATAACAAGTGCACCTTTGACGGCCCTTCTGAGTCTCACCGTGGCATCTTTTTCGGCCATTTTGCGAGGGGGGAGAGAGATGTGTAGTGGCCACGGGCGGCAGTTGGATTGGGGAAAGATGTTGACAAGCCACAATTCAATAAGATCGTGAAAGACCTCACGTGATTAGCAATTATGCAGTGCTTGAAGCGGTGCGGTGCCTGGGCGCGGCCAGATTTCCGTCAATACTCCACGTCTCTCACCATGCCCAAAGTCGTCTCTCGTTCGGCCGTTTCGTCCTCAATTGATGGTGAGCTGATCCCCACCGTATTTACGCTGGCCTGATCATATGCACGGCAGCCAAGCCAACTGCGTCTTCAGCAGCAGCTCTTCGTGTTTACTGTAGGCTAACATTCCTTAATCTACTAATTACTCTGGTGACCATTTCATTTCATTCCTTTTTCAGATTGCATTTGTGGCGAGTTCGTCGTAAGCGCAGCAAATTCCATTCCATAATGTCGGCACTAAAATTGATGATAGCTCGTTATTGACAAAAGCTTGGCTACTCTTCCGCGACGCAAAACTGACAATGCCATAATCATGCGTACTCAAGACAGCGAGGAAGCAAAGGCAAGAGTGTTCAAGCTAAACGCTGTTCCAGGCGACCCGATTCTTCTCGAGAGGTGCGTGTGCGCGCGTGCCCAGGCGCGAGCGTATCAACGATTTGTTGCGTAAATTTGCTGATGTATGGAACGGAACGGAAATTTCAGGCAAGGTGGACACGAGCGGCAATATCGTTTCAACTGCCTCCGCTGCAATTTAACCGTTGGGTACCAGTCATCGCCACCGCCCGCAAAATCGGCTCCTTTCTTCTACATTTTGCCTGGCGCTCTCACTCAAAACCAGGGACAAATCCCACCAGGCGCTCTTGACGAACAGTTTATGAAAAATATCAGTGAATCTCATTGATTAAAATTAATATCTCTCTTTAATATCTACACACGATACACTGCAATGCGATACCCCTCTGAATCCACCCTTGTTGCAGCACTAGATAAAGCAAGATTGATCAGCACGAGAACGAGTATCGAGAGATGAGAAGAAAATGAAGGTAGGCTCAGCTACCGTTGTAGAAAAGTCTCACAGCGGCGGTGAACTAGCACGTTCGCTCAAACAGTGTGAATATAGTGACATCAACGCCAAAACCGGGAAAAAAAGAGAGAGAAAAGGAAATGAAACGTACCAATGGTAAAGGGAAGTACGGAGGAAAGAAAAGAAAAAAGTGTCGACTTTTTATACGCACCGCTGTTTGGTTGTGCTTGGAGATAATAGGCGCGATCAATGGAAACTTGTAATTGGCAAGACCCATCGCCACGCCCTGCTCTATCGAGGATTTCTGTCTTGTAAGTTTTACATTGCACAGTGTAAATTATGTGCCAGAATGACGGAAACATCGCTGGGCTAATAGAAAAAAGTCGAGGAGGCGCCCAACTTTCACCAACACCCACAAGAAACCTTGCCATCCTGCTAAAGTGCATTTGGGGTACCCCGCGTCTGACCATTCTAGGCCATGAATCTGCCCTCATCTCGAGAGGTCGAGCTAGAAACTCTCTTGCGCCTCCGTGACACCCAACTTGCCGACCTCACTGTGAGATTATCCTCAACACGCCTTTTGCCGCGCTAACATGGCATGACATGACTGACGCCTTGCATTCACGCAGGATGAACTCGCCCATTTACGACGGACCATCCTTTCCCAGCCTGCGCCATCGGCGACGGAACCTGTTACTCTCCCTGCGGCATTGGTGTCTGTGCTATCACCTCATCTGCATGCGTTCCCAAGCGTCGCGTCTGGCGCGACTACGGGCTCCAATACGGTGAATGCAGCACTCACGCAGAGGGTGCGGCTGCTTCAGGAGGAAAATGATGAGCTTTATGACTTGTTGAAGTCGAGTGAAACGGGTAAGTTGAAGGAGGAGGTCCGGGGTCTGCGTAGAGTTGTAGCACGTCTAGAGGGTGCCTTACGAGGTACGTGCTTGACTACCCCCCAAAAAAAAGGGATTCTGCATCCTCACCATTTTCCAGAATCCCACCAAGCCATCGCCACTCTGTCGTACGTGTATACTTTCTACCCGTAGCTAACAAAGCTAAATACCCCACCCAGCACGGAACTCGACAAATCCTACAGTTCCTTCCTCTCAAACGTACCCCGGCCAAATACAAGCGCCAACAACAGCTCCAAATCAATCTCTCAATCGCCGCGTACTACGTACCTCCCTGCCCTCCCTGCCGAGCAGTCTCCACCCGGCACGTCTACCAACGGGCCCAGTAGCATCATCAAGCTTCCTCCGACTGGCCCCAGGTCGTACAAGAAACCCCGGCTCTCAGACGCGCCGTCCGGCGGGGCCCCGCCACACCACAACAAGCCATACGGGGGACGCTCGTCGCGCGGGGGCGGCGGGGCCGACACGCGTGAGTATCCGTCACAGGCGCAGCAACCACGTCGGGGAGACTTTCATGGGCGGGGGCCTGGGAAGGGCGCGCATGGGTACGGCAAGATGATGGATGTGGATGAGGACGCGGCGCATACACACGCGCGACCACCCTCGTCGGAGCGCGAGCGGGATCGAGATCAATCGCGAGATCGTGGGGGGCGAGAGAGGGAGCGGGACGGACATGGCAGGCACCGTCGGAATGCAGGAGGTGGGAGGGGAAATTTTGGTGGAGGTAGTGGTGGCGGCGGCGGCGGCGGTGGGGGAGGGGGACGGGGGCCACGGACGTCATCTGGACATGAACATGGACAGCAATATCAAGCTTCTCCTGGAAGTGCTAATGATTCTGCACACAGTTCGGATCGGACGTTACGCGAAAGAATGGGACTTTGAAGAATGATCTTGAGGGGTTTTTGGCGGTTTTTTTTTCTTGTTTACTTGTTTTTTTTGCCTTTTTCCGCGGTCAAGGCAGAGACGAGTGCGGATCTCTCAGATGCCAAAAATGCTCCAATAATTACTGTAATGTATCTGGTACGTCCACATCATTCACATCGTAGATATTGACGCGGTACTAACGCCATCTCTGTAGTTGTACCGTACATCCTGCCCCGTCAATATTATATAACCAGTTACAAGTTCTATATGCGCAAAAACCTCGGTCCCCACTGCCCTCCGGAGTCTGTTTCTACATTCCAGTTTCGCCGCGATGAGCGCGATGCGCCTGACTGTTCACACACTCGCTTGTCTCAGTTATATGAGCAACTGACTCGATCGATCCTCCTGCTTATTTGAGCAGAGCGCGCATGCAGGGTCGTGCGCCACGTTTTTGTCCGAAACGTAGATATTGGGTTCCGGTGACGGTTAATCACCGCGTCGGGGTTTGATGGCAGCATGGATTTGAAATTTCAGGAGATTTCGTGTTGGCGTGCCTGAGACAAGATATGTTCTAGGTCGCGTTTGATGGTCACACAGAACAAAGGGCTCATTAGTGGGTGGAGGAGATGTCAACAAGTTGGCTATATTAATGCATAACAGCCATGATAAGGTGTGAGTATGAAGAATTATACACTGTTGATACGATATGAGTACGAAGGTGGCATGTGAGATGAGATGGTACAAAAACAATGGATGTGTCAAGAAGAGGACCTAAACAACAGCAGGAGGGATGGGTAGTGTCCGTTGTGAGAATGGTACAAAAATGAGTGTGTATGTGCAATGTCTAGAAAGGAGATTTGAGATGCTCACGCAAGAGCAGGCGGAGGTGGAGGGCGCTGTTTGGCACTGTTACGGATGGAGAAAAAGCGCAGGCATGTGATGCCTGGAGTACGCGGTTTTTGAGAGGGTTTCGGGGGAGATGAATGTTTCCGTGGCCGAGGAGGGTTTGTGATGATGGTCGGAGGAGAAAGGACAAATGCTGGGATGGGAGGAACAGGTGGGGGAGGAGAAGCGATGGTAGGACTCGGAGGGGGAGAGCGGTATGGGATGGCATTTGAGAGTGTTCTGCGATGGTGGTAATCTGCGCTAAAATTAGAGCGAGATGGAGAGGGTAGAGAGCGTGTAGTTGGTGGTGGAGAACGGATTGCACGTGATCCGATGTCGTTGTATGAGCGTACAGTGAGAATGGGTTTTCGTACTGTGAGGTTGGGTGAAGGAGAGTGTTGGTTGGAGAGAGTGCGGTTGCGTGAGCGAACAGATAAAGGAGTGTGTATGAGCTCAGGGGATGGCTGGCGTGGAGGAGGTGATGGTGGGCGTGCTTGAAAGATGGACATGGCTTTGAATGAGGAGCAGTGTTGAGTGTGGTTGAAATTATTTATATACAACGCGTCCAGGAATGGAAGCAATCTGAGATCCAACCAACTTCCTGTTTAGTTGACGATCCGTCGCATTTATCAACATCTACCGACCGATTCTCCTTTCATCGGTGCCGTCACTGCGAATAAGTGCACACAGCAACTCCGGCATTCTGCGAAGCAACTCCGGCTACTACAGCTCCAATTACATACAACCATTCTATATCACTCTAAACTTAAAACTCTTTCAGGGTCGCACATGTCTTCCGGTCCTCCGTCGTTCGCTCCCTCACTGCCTTCCGACGCGGTATTCGTGTGAACCACACAATTCGCTGCAAAATTTATATTCATTGTATACAAGGGTTGGCGGTCCTTGAGCGGTGCGGTACAACAACTCCTCTTACTGACGCGCTGTGACTCTCCATTCCAAAAATCTGTTTAACCTTTGATGCGCCCTCCACGTTTATT
This sequence comes from Tephrocybe sp. 9980TJB, assembly GCA_018220975.1. Taxonomy (NCBI): domain Eukaryota; kingdom Fungi; phylum Basidiomycota; class Agaricomycetes; order Agaricales; family Lyophyllaceae; genus Tephrocybe; species Tephrocybe sp. 9980TJB. The sequence continues at coordinate 870,118 of JABAJU010000002.1, read as the reverse complement.
AAAAAAAACAACAGTAATTGTGAATTGTATATTCCCGACAAGTCACACAAATGCTTCTTACTCATACCTAGTCATGATCGATGATCATCCCAGTCCACTCTGTTTATCCTCATCACCGCCTAACCCCAGTCCAGATAGGAAAGTGCAACGTAGTAATGGTACATACAATAACCTTTCTGACAAGTCAAAAATTCTACGAGTAGCAACACCTTGGCCATCCAGCCTCTGATTCTAATCGATGTCCACTCGGTCAACCCTCCGCCGGCGCTGTCGTCTGTGTTCTATTAAGATTCTTGTGCTGACACGTCGTATATATTTGCACAGCGCTCAATATGGAAAATAAGGCGGGCACTGCAATTTTAGCATGGTCGTTTCCTGTTTGGATAGTCGAAAAGGCGTGACTCGGGCGTTCTCGCCTCCAAGAGCTTCGGCGAGTCCTATACCCAAAGGAAGAGCCGAGCTTCAAGTGCTGGATAACGGGATTCGCTGATTCGTTTACAGCAGTGCGTACATACTTTTCGATGTATGCTCGTTAAAATGCGTAAGATAGCCCCAGCAACCGGATTAATAATACTTTACCTAAGAAGGACCCCAGAGTTGGTGCTCAGGCCCGTGCTTGTTCTGGCACACCAGGTAAAGCTTGCGAGCGTTGGTTTTAGTGCGATGTGTTCTCCAGACTCAGATTGGGAAGAGATGATCAAGTTAGTTTGGTGTTGCCGTAGAATGATATGCGCGTTGTTCTGTCTTTAGGATTAACAAACTATATAGGTAAGTACAATGGGGAAAACAGTCCTGTAAACAAAACTGAGCTCAAGCTCACCTCGGAGGAGTCGTGGTTGTCCGAAGAACAGAGTCAGTCGACTCACGCCGCTTCTGTGGCAAACGCCACTGGGAATGTACCACGCTCATCTTTACGTGCGATCCAGAAGGCTCTTTCTTTCTTTCTAGCCTTCAGAAGAATCACCAGGAAGAAATGTATTGCGGGATTTTCCCAACGATGGGGCTCGCGCGTCGCGCGTCGAGTAGTCGGCGGCCGAGATATTCACCAAATCCCAGACCAGGGCGGCTCGTCATTCATCTCTTCCTTCTTCCTTTCGAATTCTTTCGTAAAGATGCATATGACTCACCTGCGTCGAAACCGGCGGGCACCTGTACCCTGCCCCTGCCCCCGGAATCAATTGCATCCTTACTCGCAAGTGCGCGGCACCAGCACCTGATGTAGGTGGTAACTAGCCTGAGTGCCAGTACATGCCAGTGATAGTAGCCTAGAGGTAAAATTAAGATGCAAGTGTCAAAGGCACAAGTGGTGGTGTTTCAGAACTAGAGCCACAGTGCCTTACAGCACTAAGGTAGTATGATAGACTGGTCGGAACATTTAGAGTTCTGCCATGCCACATTGATCGTGAACAGTACCCACGCCTACCGTTGCACGCCAGGCCACGCGCATTCGCATTCGAGAGACGCGAAAGAAATACTATAAAGCACAGCCAACACTGATCTGCCAAGCATTTAACAAGTTCAGTGACATTTCGACCTAAATGCCACTGTCAGGCTGGCTGATAAGTCTGACATTGCAGTGATAAATTCTACTAATCACAGCTGTCGATGATAATCCGGAGTCGAACTCGAGCATGTACTTGAATAGATCACCGACTGCCACCAGTGGGGAAGATAGTGAATATCTCCTTGAGATTTACTTATTCCCGACCGCTCGATCCGGGTGAGGATGGATTTAGTATGGTTTCTGTGGGTCGTATTGCTGTAAGTAATAGCATGTAATGATGTGTAAGGATGAACACGCCCTGTTACTAGCTTGCCACGAAGTTGGGGTTGTTCATTAGTGCGACAACATAGCAACCGGCAGGGCGCGCGAGACACGTTGATCGAATTCGTGAGTCGTGATACCAGCGGAATGGGCCTTGCCAAAAGAAGAGGATGTGAGTGCTGCACTGGTGCAGGCACGAGCCTTCTCCAAAAGTATGTGATTCTGTTTAAGGTTATGGCAGTACAATCTCAGCAATGACTCTGCATCTGAGTCGCGTAAGGTCACAAGTTGTCGAAATGGGACTAGTGCTAGCGTGCATCTATCATCGGTGCCAGTTGTCTAGCGTGATGAGGTAGGGCCTGGGACTCGAGGAGTGGGGCTGTTGCGGCGATTCGAAAATCCCCCATGGCCACCGTCCTTAATGGTGCATTATTGGCTTATTAGCGAATCCTTGACAGCTTCGAATCTAAGTATATCCAGAGCTTCTGACTATCACGATGTCTGCTGTCCATCGTCTGCCCATCATTCAATGTAGTTCAAGAAGAATCTCGACCATGTATCGCACACAGATCTGGTATTTCGAGGTCCAGGGCGCCAGCATAACCGGGTTCTAATGTCGTTGTTCTACACGGGCTCCGGAAGCTCCTTGTCATATTGCGGCGAGGCGCCTCAAGCTTCCCTGAGCGATGCATGAACGCAATAGTGGGTGGGCGCAGGCGCGTGTGGCATCCAACAAAAGGGAGTGGAATGGCTGTCCAAAAGGAGTTGTGTGGCGAAAACAACAGCAAGTGGTAATATAGGCTAATATGGACGATTACAACAAAGGCAGAATTCTGACATCTGGTCAACCTTGTAGAGATACAAGGTTTTACAAGAGGCGCTGGCTACTTTTTTTTAAAAATCCCTCACGGTGCTTGAGAGTTGGAGCACAGATCTTTCCTTATTACTAGATAAGTCTGGGTGAGAAAATAGGATGTTAAAAACACACTCAAGGGGTTTTCCACATGTTTTTAACAGTGTGAAAAACGGCTCAAAAGAGTTTCTCTCACAGCCCTAGTACTAGATGAGTACTACTAAGTACAAGGCATTGGGCTCAGCGCGAAATCTGCCACTTCCTGTATCCAAAAGACAAAACATATCACGTAGAACATTCAAAAACATTCCTCAGTGCCATAGTCAAGTCTCCCTCATCTGTGTCACCGTGTGTGTCGAACATGTTCACTCCTCGTAAGCCCTTCTCCTTAACGAACTTTGCCTTCAAGCTAAACGACTCAGGATCATCATACGTCGCGATTTGGTTTTGCGAAGGCGAACGCAGAAAGGGAGTCTTCGAGCAACTGTCCCAATACCGGGTGAATCCATTGATCCCTACAAAGGTAGTTGAGTTGGTAGCGTTGACTGAAGGTGAACGTGCGCCGCGTGTGTCTTGCTTGTCATTACCCAAAGGAAAACGTACGAGGGCGCCTTGCCTGACAAGTTCACGAAACATGATTTGTCCCTCTTCCTGATTATCTTCGGCAAGCAGTCTGACGTCAGAGGTTGTGCGACCCTTTCGAGACGAGAATCGCGTTTTCCGTCGTTGATGAAGAGTCTCAGCACTAGATGAAGAGAGATATCCATAGGACGGCACGCCGAGAACCAGCTTATCAGGGGGGAATCCAGCGGACATCCATCTCTGGACAGCGGAGGCGGCGTTAGAGTCAGGTTGTGTCGAGTTGTTGCATCCGTCAGAAAGAGGCGCATTGGGTCCAGGAGAAGGCGATGCTAGAAATATATGGATCAACAGTCATAACCAGGTATTCAGAGCATGCGTAGCTTACAACCCGTGGCATCATAATTCATGATCATAGTCCAGTTGAGCTGATCTGCAAACTCGGAAAGATCTGACATGGGTTCACCGGATTCATCAGCAAATGGGACTGTCTGAGAGGCTGTCGTGATACAAGTAGATGAAGGGAGAACAGCGCGCAAAGTACGGAGCAGTTGTAGGAAGTTTTGCGAGTCCTTCGGATTTACTTGATTACCAGCAGCACCATCGTTTCCAGGATATTCCCAATCGATATCGATGCCATCGATGTCAAATTGCTTGTAGACCTTCAGAATATTTTTTGCAAAAGCAGTCCTCGCCTCTGGAGATTGCACATCAGGCGAAAAATATCTGTACCGATCGTTTAAAAACTTTTCGACGCATGTTTTATGAAGATATACCTGCTACCAGTCCACCCACCAAGGCTCAGCTTTACTTTTGTCCCGCAAGCATGAGCGCCAGATACAAGACGGTGAAGTTTATCGGGAGCTGAATCGTCATCCCAGCCAAGATTCCTGTCTTCCGTCGGTACTGAAAATGCGAAATCAATCCAGTCAAAACGCCTGTATGGAATGTCCTCCGGCCGAAAGGAATCTGCTACCCAGTCGGGAAAGTAGGCCATCACAAGACGCTGCGGAGACGATGCAATGCTGACAGGCTTTTCGGAATCTGGAGTTATGGCGGGCCGAAATTGGACGGGGATAGTTGTTGCATTTGGCAGTGGTGAAGGGTTCATCAAAGAAAATTGAGCTTGTGGAGCGTCGTCTCTTGCCTGTTCTACCATGCGAGGAAGACACTGAACCAGCAGAGGAAAATGGAACGCAAAAATTGCAGACAGCATGAGAATAGTAGACCACCAGGGTGTACAAGATGGAATAAAGAAGGAAAAGAAAGCTAGTAGTCAGCCACCGTATAGGCCATAAACTAGCTGGCACTACACGTGGAAAGTAGATCGCATGATCACGAAAATGACTTCTGCGCAGGCAAATGAGACGTCGGCAGGGTTAAGAAATAAACGACAGTCATATGAGTTCTTGGGACCGAGGCGTTCACGCTGTGCGGATGTGTTTTTCTTGTCGAAAGAAGATTCTGAAGAATGTGTTGCGTTAAGTCGCGTTGTTGTGTCACGAGCCTCAGCCAAACTTGTGGCTTTCCTGCTTCTTTGATCTCCATCTTTCATCTGTAGCACAGCGCCTTGTTGCGCCAACTCAAAATTACCGTCACCCCATGATCTCTTACCATGCAACGTGATAATTTCACGGGGCACTCGTTTCGAATCAGTTTCGAACCGTAGATATAAGAATGCCAAAGCCAATGTTGACAAAAACAGTAGTTCTGGAGGCACGATGCGCTTCATCATGCTTCGCCAGCTTTCTCTTCTAGTGTTCTTGGTGACTGTGCATGCCCTCTCATGGACTGCGACCCCGTTCAATCCAGCTTCCATACCTCTCGCCGTTCGCACGCCGTACCTTTCTGCTTGGTTGGCCCAAGGATCGGGTAATTGCAACCAAATCCCTGATATTTCATCGAAATAAATTGTCTCTTTCTTAGGCGCTGCCTTAAATGACGTCTGGCCGACTTTCTGGGCAGGCCAGGTGAGCACTGAGGCGATCTTGTACATAGCCACCCCTAACTCCTGGATAACCAGATCGTAGGCTGGGCTGGGTTTGTCAAGGTCGATGGAACAGCATACAGCTTCTTGGGCGCACCTAGTGTTCCAGATGCAACCTTCACCAAAGCCACGCAGAAAAGTTCACAGGTATTCTCAGCGCATCCTTACTCCAAACCACACAATAACAATGTTGTAGTTTACAGCCACCCAAAGCACTTTTGTTTTATCTGCTGGTCCTGTCGATATTACCGTCAATTTCCTCAGCCCTGTCGAGGTTTGTCTTTTTGTCTTAGTCGTGGAAGCATCAATAATCTGTTCATATCGAAAGGCCACGGATCTCGTCAAGCAATCGACACCATTTTCTTACATGGCGGTTTCTGCTGCATCTACGGATGGTGCTGCACATTCAGTTCAGGTCTACTCGGATATCAGCGCGGAATGGGTATCTGGCGACAGCTCGCTCCTGGCAAACTGGACGACTTCTACCACTAACAACGTTATCACGCATCAAGTACAGCTCCAGAATCAGATTCCTTTCACTGAGGTCAATGATCATACGCAGTGTCGGTGCTCAACCTAGATCAACAAATCTGCGAACTGACAGTTGTTGTAGATGGCTCTGCCTTCTACTCCACCCCCAATGTACGTCTTCATTCTGCAGTCTGCAGGTATCGCTGACGAGATAATGCGATCATAGACTGTGAGCGCCACTTACCAAACGGGTGCGGACGTCACCGTTCGCGCGCAATTCATCAACAACGGCGCCCTTCCCAACACTAAGGATACATCTTTCCGAGCCATTAATAACAACTGGCCAGTATTTGGCTTGGCTCATGATTTGGGTCAAGTCAATAGTGCATCATCCCCCGTGTTGTTTTCTGTTGGGCATGTTCGCGATCCTGCTATTCAGTATGTCGTATCCGGTGGCAAACAGCAACGTAGCGTCTATTTCTGGAGCCAGTTCAGCAGTGTTTCCTCACTTGTAAGCCCTTTGTTTGCTTGGAAAATTGACCAATACTGATGTGCATCGAAAATGAAAGATATCTTCTTTCCTTGGTGATTATAATGCTGCTCTTTCCAGGGCTCAAACTTTGGATTCAAAGATCAATGGAGATGCCAGTGCAATCTCCTCCGAGTATGCTGCCGTTGTAGATTTGTCGGTCAGACAGGCCGTCGCCGCTACGGAAATCACAATCTCAAAGAACAGTGATGGATCTTGGAACACGAATGACATTCTCGTATTTTTGAAAGGTACGGGGCTCACATCCAAAGTGCTTGCTTGTTCTAATATCCTACAAGAAATATCTAGTGACGGCGTACGTTTACCTCTTTACCACGCTCTTCAATTTCTGACAAATTCTCTTTAGAACGTGAACACTGTTGATGTAATCTTCCCAGCATGGCCGATTCTATTATACTTGAATCCAGCTCTCGGAAAATATCTCTTGGAAGGTCTCTTCAGATACCAAGCCACCGGGCTTTATCCCAACAAATGGAGCGTGCATGATCTGGGTAAATCTGCATACATATGTCTTTTCGGCTTTCTAACATGACTTTATAGGGTCAAATTATCCCAATGCTACAGGACACAATGACGGAAGTGATGAAGCTATGCCAGTCGAAGGTTATTATCTATGCCCTTTCCCAGACTAGATGTTCTGAATTATCCATCTCCTCTAGAGAGCGGCAACATGCTTATTATGGCTTTAAGTTATGCGCAGAAAACTGGAGACTATTCTCAGCTGCAACAATACGTGAGTGGGCTTATGTCAGAAGCGCACAACAGAAAGTGACTATCTTTAGACTGCGCTGCTGGACCAATGGACCCAATTTTTGGTTGCAGATTCACTCATTCCCAACAATCAGCTCAGCACGGATGACTTCGCTGGTACTCTGGCTAATCAAACGAACCTTGCAGTTAAGGGGATAGTTGGCATCGGAGCTATGTCTGAGGTCTACAACCTCCTTGGTGACAGTGCCCAAAGTTCAAACTATTCGGTCAGTTGGCGTTCAAGTTCAGTCACCAGAATCCAAGACTCATTGTCCATCATAGTCAATTGCCGCCGACTACGTCACACAATGGCAAACCCTTGCCATGTCCTCGACAGGTGCACATCTCACGCTTGATGTGAGTTGAATGTGCTCTTCCGATGAATGCATGAAGGCTAACGTTATCTCATCCTCACAGTATGGTGACTCAGCAAGGCATGAATTCTCTATTCCTTACAAGCTCCAATTCCAACCTATTTTTTTTAGCTGGGGTTTGACTTATAATCTTTACGGTGACAAGTTGTTGGGCTTGAATCTGTTCCCGGAATCTATCTACACCATGCGTAAGTCGAGTGTTCCCTATCGCAAGATCTCGTTGCTTATGCCTCCTCTCTCAAGAAACGGCCTGGTACGCTACTGTTGCGCGTAGGTTTTTGATTGTATCAATACTGCAGCTTCTCTTTAAATTATTTCCTCAGAGGCCTATGGCATTCCCTTGGACACTCGGTATGTGCCTCATTAACAGCCCGGGGAACTCTTGACTTAGTGTCCTCCAATAGCCACACATACACGAAATCAGGTAACTACACAATTCGAAACTTTTAACGTCAACACATCCTCACCGTTGGCATCCTCAGATTGGCAGATGTGGACTGCAGCCATCGTTACTGACACGACGACCCGCGATCTCTTCATCAAATCTGTCTACAAATATGCTGCTGACGGGCTTAACTCGGTGCCTTTGAGTGATTGGTATGAAACCACCAACGGTAAGGTTCAAGGTTTCCAGGCTCGCCCTGTGGTCGGTGGTCATCTAGGTATGATTTATCTCTATTTCATTTGCGTTGGGTCTAACATCTCTCATTCACAGCTCTTGTCAGTGAATCAAGCTTCTTTCTTTGTCACGATCTGATCCCTATTTTCACAACAGCTGGCTTTGTGAGAAGTGGAATAATTTCATTTACCCTTCTTCCGCACATGTAATATCTATTACTGAGCCAATAGGACTTCCTCTTTGTGATTAGATGCCCCAACGATACGCTTCAAGGATTAAACTACCCCTCACGTTTAAATTGCATTATGTAAATCATAGCCTCAAGGCCACAGGCTGTACGAGTGATATCAAATTCTCCTTCGAACGTTCAAAGGACGTTTGACTTGATATTCATGGTCAGATACTTTGAATGTGCACAGATTTGGAGCGAGTAAAGGTTTGAATCACTTTGATTCCTTTTTTTCTATTGCGAAGTTGACTTTGCTTAGCGCATCATCTAGTAATACGCTGTAAGAAAACATAGCTTCTCTTACTCTTGAACTGTAAACCCACCATCTGGCACTACTTCCTTCGATCCTTCCCTTCCTCGTAGAAGAGAGATGCTGCGAGATCGTATTATCCCTTTCGTATAAAAGGGATAGCTAAGCGATAGTACTAGTATTGGGCCCATGACGATGATGTCGCTGATTGGTTCCATCTGCTCTTGCTTGGTCTTCTTTTCTGTAGCTCTAGGCAATCCTGATTGGAAGACTATTCCCTTCAACCCCCCTGCCATACCACTTGCGGTGCGGTCGCCTTATCTGTCAGCGTGGCTCCCTCAAGGAAATGGTCAGCATTGATATTGCAACTTCCTTTAACGGGCTAAAGGTTTTATAGGCACCGCTTTGAATGCAGTTTGGCCGTCATTCTGGACCCCTGAGTCTGTGAGCATCCCACTTGTGCTGTTATAAACTGACGACGCTAATCGAACGTCCACAGCTTGCTGGGTGGTCTGGATTTATTAGAGTTGATGGCACGACATACAACTTTTTAGGAGCCCCTCATATTGGAGGAGCGACACCTTTGAAGGCCGTGCAAAAAAGTTCTGAAGTAAGTGTGAGAGGCCAACGTTATCGCGGAAACATAATCAGTCAACCCCAAGTTTACGGCTACACAAAGCATTTTCGTTCTATCTGCTGGTCCCGTGGAAGTAATAGTTACGTTTCTCAGCCCTATCGAGGTAAGATGCTGGCATCGAGCGAGTTTGAAGTGCCATTGACAACACATTCGAAGGCCAACGATTTGGTTAGACAGTCGATTCCATTCTCATATATGGCCGTCTCGGTTACACCTATAGACGGAAATCCTCATTCTATCCAAATTTATTCCGACATCACTGCAGAGTGGACCTCTGGGGACGATGCAAACGTGGTCAACTGGACAACCACTGCAACATCCGACATCATCACGCACCAGATCCAATTACAGACCCAATCCCCATTCACGGAGGTCGATAATCATACTGAGTGTAAGTAGGTTTGTGATTCAACCATCTCTTTCTTTATTAACGGCAACAGACGGTTCCGTTTTCTACTCGACACCAAATGTATGCTGCGCATTTTCACTGTTTTAGCCTTCTCTTGACCACCCAAGCAGCTCAACACGACCTTCCAATCAGGCTCCCACGATGACGTTCGGATTCAGTTCCTCAATCATGGCCGACTTCTAAACACTCGCGACACCGTTTTCAGAGCCATTGAAGATGGTTGGCCCGTCTTTGGACTGTCCCATGACCTTGGCGAGGTTTCTGAACCCACCAGTCCTCTCGTCTTCTCCATCGGCCATGTTCGCGACCCAGCGATCAGGTATATAACTGCTGGACGGATTATTCAATCGCGCAGTCTTTACTTTTGGAGTCAGTTTTCTGATATTCCCAGTCTGGTGAGCCTTTTCTGTTTGATTACCTGTGTATTGGCTGAACGTTCAGCGCCCGGATTAGATCACATTCTTTCTTCATGATTATAACAGTGCCCTTTCAAGAGCGGACTCATTTGATGCTAAAGTTGATCGCGATGCAAAGAGAATCTCCGCTGACTACGCTGCTATCGTTGCATTATCACTGAGACAAGCAGTCGGTGCAGCTGAAATCACGATCTCGAAAAGTAGCGATGGTTCGTGGAACACTTCAGACGTCCTCGTTTTTCTCAAAGGTACTTTGGTCTGCTAATACCGCTGCGATTACTTCTGATTATTGTACAAGAAATTTCTAGTGGTACAGTAAGTGGACCTTTACACCCGCTCAACTGAAGCTCACTAACCGATGATTGTTACCCTCTAGAATGTGAACACGATTCACGTCATATTCCCCACATGGCCAGCATATCTCTATACGAATCCTGCTATTGGAAAGCATCTTCTGGAAGGGATTTTCAGATACCATGCCGATGGACTGCATCCAGACAATTGGAGCGTTCGTGACCTTGGTTTGCCATCCTTCCCATATGGCTTCTATTTACGCTTAAACTTATCTTTCAGGGTTGAACTACCCCAATGCCCTCGGGAATAATGATCCAACAGATAGAAACTTCTTACTTGAAGGTATGCGGAAGAAACCTTCACATCCGTTGGTATTCTCATTGGGCTTCAGAGACCGCGGACATGCTTATCATGGCGCTCAGCTATGCACAGAAGAGTGGCGATTGCTCTCAGCTCAAGAGATATGTAAAGCAACATCCTTGAATTTGTGTTTCAGGAAACTCATGGATTGCGACAGGGATCAATCCTCGACCGCTGGACGCAGACTCTAATCCATGAAGCTACCATCCTTAGCGATCAATATAGCAGCGACGACTTATTTGCTGGTCACCTTCCTAATCAAACCAACCTTGCAATTAAAGGAGCTCTCGCCATTGGTGCCATGTCGCAAATATCCCATATCCTTGGCAAGCAGGGGAAGAGCCGAAAATATAAAGTAAGATCATGTCAATGGGCTTGCTCAACTTTCTCAAGTCTTTCCTATAGTCAATTTCTACTGAACTTTCTCAGCGTTGGCAATCTTTATCACTCTCCTCGTCAGGGCAGCACCTTACTTTCAATGTAAGACCCGCCTTTTTTGTATTCGAGCCAACTCATTGTGGCCATTTCTAAATTAGTACGGTAACCCTTCAAGGTCCGTATGAAACTTGTCCGACAACTTGCTAGGCGACCTTCTGACATGGTTTCAGCTGGGGTCTGCCATATAACCTCTATGTCGACAAGCTCTTGAAATTAAATCTCATCTCCGACTCTGTCTACCAGATGCGTAAGCATTATTTCTCTGTCTGGGACGTCACGGTCTTAACTTGTACCAGAAACATCATGGTACAAAACCGTTGCTCGTAAGTATCACAGATAGTCTAGGATAAGTAGCTGTCAGGCTTGATGAACCATACTGTTGCAAAGTCCCTTTCGGAGTTCCTCTTGACTCCCGGTGCGTTACTGATAGCTTCGACCATTCTTGCTTTTATTCACACATATGTGCAGCCACACATACGCGAAAACAGGTACCTTCGCCATTTTAGTGAAGAGCGCTATATCTGACTTATGAATGCAGATTGGCAGATTTGGACCGCCGCTACGGTTACTGACAACACAGTCCGAGATTTATTCGTCGATTCCGTGAAGAAATATGCATCAGCAGGCCTCAGTTCTCAGCCATTTGGGGACTGGTACGATGCAGACGACGGTACCGCTGAAGCCTTCCGTGCTCGTTCCGTTGTAGGTGGTCATTTAGGCAAGTACCATCCGCTCTCCGTGTTTCACGAGACTGACAGTATTGCCCCAGCTCTTGTTAGTTCACAAACAATTTTCTTTTCAAAGTCGATGCTGATTTAGGTTGCAGTTGGTCTTGTGAATGCATAGTGCCTCCGTTGACGATTCCTCCATGTGCCCAATGCCATCGAATAAAAAATGCAAATGTTCATGTTAGAAAAACACGATAGGAGATAACTGAAGCTCCTTAATCCTGTCCAAAATCTTGAGTTCAAAGATCAAAGTCGTCGTCATCGTCATCGTTCGTCTTCGTGGAAGCCACGCTGTACGCTGGGTCAATGCTGAATTTGTTGCCAGTCTTTTGGATGACTTCTGCGATTAAGTCCGGTTATTGATCGCGGTCTAACCGTTTAACGAACACATACCACACATTGACAAGCGCAGTTCTAGAACAGCGGTGTCAAACTTATCAGAGTTCCCAAGCTGTTCAAAACCAATCAACCTAGAATACGCGTAAAGCAAAATGACAAGTTCAAAATTGAATTGTACCGACCGGTCCTTGGAGACCCCATCTACGAAACATATGACGCAAGGGAGGACTTTAATGGCAAGCCGTTCCACAAGCCAGGGAACATTCTCCACAAATACACGGAAAAAGCGTGTCGAGAAATACTTCTTTGCAAGTGCCTGGTGACAATCTTCAGTACGCGACTTGATCAAAGAGCAAAGAAAGACACTTACGCTAAGGTGCTTGTCCATGATGTCGCATCGCTTAAAATCTGAATGGTAGAAGTGCACCACACATCTCGGTTCGTGTCTACGAGTTCGAGTCAATATGGAAGGGCGAGTGCAGAACGCGCGATTCGCTCACGCAGTGACACGCACAACCTCTTTTTCATCTTTAATCTCCGTGTAATCCCCGTAGTGGTTCTTTTTCATCTCCTGCATTCGCTCCATCCTTTAGTTTTGTTAGTCATGAGATTGGCAAGAATTAGAGAGGCTAGTAAGGCACCTCACTCTCTCCTCAAAATGTCAAGGCCCTGTTCTCGCATCGCAGAGTTGCTATCGTTTTCTATTTCTTCTTCCAATTCAGCAAAAAGGGCTTCGGTGTCGTCGTCCTCTTCATCATGTCGTGAACGATCAGGTCGGTTAGATTCAACTATGCGCGACGCCAACGAAGTAATTTTCGGGTTGCTGGAGAGAAATTATTTTCAGTCTAAGCTTCACTGCTGAAAAGGTTTCCTGACCTATCCATGTATAGTGCTCGTGTTGAATTTCAAAAGAGGTTGCTAGGTTGTGGACAGCGGACAAGAAAGGAAATGTGTGATCGAAGATCTCCTGACCCTCAGACATCATCTTGTACTTTTACCATCATCCTACAGATGAAGCTCGTCAACAGACACATCGACAAGCACGGTGCTGTATGCCTTTCAATTAATAACCTGAGTTCCTTGATTTGATCCCTGATAGTGTCTATTAGGGTCATGTCACCTTACGCCCAGAAGACGATGAGGATATGTGGCATCTATATAATCTAATCCAAGTCGGCGATTTCGTCCGTGCACCAGCTATCCGGCAAGTAGGCAGCCCTTAATCTTATTGAGCAGTTATACTGACCTATCACTAGTCGCGTTCAAAATGTTTCATCAACTGGGTCAACTGAATCTCACCGAGTCCGCTTAAATCTCAGTATACAAGTCGGCCGTGTTGATTTCTCTTCATCGGCGGCACCCGCTGCCTCAGCTGCGGACCCTAGTTCTTCAGCAGAGCATTCATCTACTCCGCCTCCTACCTCAGCTGCTCTTCATATAGCTGGTCGTGTCACCTCCGAAAACCCTCATGTCAAGCTTGGTGCATTCCATACCCTTGACGTCGAAGCTAATCGCGATGTGCGGATAGAAAAAGCTGATGGATGGGACAGTATAGCAATAGCTCGCGTGGAAGAGGCTATCATTCCAGGGAAAGGAGCAGAAGTCGGCGCCGTCGTCTGTGGTGAAGGCACTGCAGCTTTCTGTCTTCTATCTCAACATATGACACTCGTTACGAATCGTATCAGCGTCCACATCCCAAGGAAATCTGCAGCTTCTGGGGCTTCACAACATGAAAAAGGAATGACGAAATTCTATGCGACTTTATATGACTCCTTTGTGCGACATATACCTTACAATAATCCGGGATTACGAGCGATTGTAATAGCGAGCCCAGGGTGGGTGAGGGACGGGGTGTTTTCCTATCTTGTCGAAGAATCAGGCAGAAAGGGGGATAAATCTCTTCAACGAGCCTTGAAGGAGAAAGTGGTGAAGGTACATGTCAGCAGTCCACATGTGCACAGCTTAGTCGAAGTCTTGAAAAGCCCCGAGGTATGTATTTATAGGAAGATCCTCTACAATGCGATTTTAACTTCTTTTACAGATTACCGCACAACTGAAAGAAACCAAGTTCGCACGTGAGGGGATTGTACTTGACAAGTAGGTCCCCGCAATAAGGCCTGTCTTAATTACTCATTTGAAATTAGGTTTTTCAAGATGCTAGGTACAGAAGAAATGAGGGCATGGTACGGCCCAGACCACGTCTGTTTAGCAGCAGACCGTGGTGCTATCGGAACATTGCTCATCTCAGATGATCTCTTTAGGTGAAAGGATTGATTTTCTCGAAAACTATTTCATTATTATTGACTTAAACTATGTAGATCGAGTGACCCTGCCACGCGAAAAAGATATGTGGAGGTTGTCGAAGCAGTACAACAGAAAGGTGGCGAGGTAGTGATCTTCTCGAGCATGCATGAATCTGGTCAACGTGAGTTGTGAATGAAGTCGAAAGAACCTGTGCTGATATATCTCGTAGAATTAAATCAGTTGACTGGAATAGCTGCCATACTTACGTTCCCTCTAGATATCGAGGTGGTAGAGGCGGAAGAAAGGGAGGCTAAGGAAGAGGAAGAGCAGAAGGCAGAACAGATACAATCATAACAATAATGACATCATTTCACGTGATCGTGCATCATACGATCAAACCCCCCTTTAGGCTGTCGATCGACTTGTTCATCTTAAGACTTAAAAGCCTTCGAAATAATGGTTTCATGTTCAGAAGAGCAACCACCATCTTCTTGTTCTCACCAATGTCAAAGCACGCTAGGGATAACAGCGCCCAGATTATAGCCTCCAGCAAACGTCCACGGACAACCCTCTTCAGACCTAACAAAATCGCTACGGCTGAAGCTGCGGCTGCTGTCGACGCAGATCCCCCTCTTTTCAAACTTGAGACTGAGGTGAAAGCTGGAATAAAGAGTCCTGCTAAAGGAACATCGGTAGTTTATTGGATGCGAATGGGAGATTTGCGAAGTATGTCTTCCTTATAATATTTTTCGCAGAGATCCCTGCTAATGCCTGTTTTACAGTTTCTGATAACAAGGCCTTGCATCTTGCATCTTCCCAGGCGCAAGAAAATGACATACCGCTCATTGTAATCTTCGTATTAAGCCCACAGGATTACATTGCACATGACAGGTCAGCTCGTAGGATCGATTTCACACTTCGGAACCTTTCCAAGTTGAAGGTGCGTTAGCATTAGTTGCTGCTTTCATTTATCTCATTTCAACTAGGAATCCTTGGCCAATCTCAGCATACCTCTACATACTATATCGCACAGTCCTCGCCGAACCCTTCCAAACCGTGTTATGTCCATAGTCACCGACTTTGGCTGCACGAACCTGTTTGCTAATATAGAGTATGAAGTCGATGAACTTCGCCGTGACCTACAGATATGCGAGCTTGCCAAGGCCCAAGGTGTCAGGGCAAATTTTGTCCATAATAAGTGTATCATTGAGCCCGGGGTCATTCTCACCAAGGACAAGAGGACTTACTCAGTTTGTTTTTCTTCCAGTGACCACACGTTTTATCCTGAGGTATCTTTCTTTTACAGGTCTATTCACCCTACCAACGCAGCTGGTTAAGTGTTTTGAACGAGAACACCTCCATGTATCTCGAGGATTATCCCCAGCCAAAACCTAACCCGGAGTCTATCCGCATGTCGAAACAATTTGTCTCGCTCTTTGATACGCACATTCCGGATGCTGTAGAAGGTTTCGAGTTGACTCAGGCCGACCGCAAGAAAATGTGTGAAGTCTTCCCGGAAAGCGAGGAGACTGCCACAGAGGTCAGGAGATCGTTAACTGATTCATACATTCCCAGACTTATGGGTATACTCAGATATTGCAACGATTTTTAACCACCAAATCACGTACATCTCAAGCCGGTGCTTCGAATCCAATTGCCATTGGTGCAGAAGAATCCACTAAATTGAGTCGCATCGCGAAGTACGATAAGGAGCGCGATAGAGGAGACAAAGACACGACGAGCAGACTCAGGTACGTTGTGTTGAGTGGGTTGTTGCCAGTACATCCTCTCACTTATCTTGTCAGTGTCTATCTGTCCTCGGGAGTCCTCTCAGTTCGGGCGTGCGTAAGAGCCACAATGAAACTTATCAACTCTGAGAAAGTGGAAGGAGGAGGAAACTCGGGTATCGGAAGATGGATTCAAGAGCTCGCATGGCGGGACTTCTACACATGTGTTCTAGTTGGCTATCCTAGGGTTTCTATGGGGCGCCCATTTCTGGAGAAGTTCTCGGCCGTCGTTTGGGAAGATCATCAAGCTCCTGAGGACGCTCCAGTCAAGCACCATAATTACGAAGCGCAGGATGGAGAACTTTTGCATCGATGGAAAGAAGGTACTACCGGGGTACCTATTGTTGATGCGACCATGCGCTGTCTCAAGGAAATGGGCTGGGTCCATAATCGGATGAGGATGATCACAGCTATGTTTCTGACGAAGGACCTTATGTTCGACTGGAGAGTAGGAGAAAGGGTGCGTTATTCTACCTATCCACATCACAGTCTCTCATAGTGCCTTCTTGCAGTACTTCATGGAACAGTTAATTGATGGGGATCTTGCCTCGAACAATGGAGGATGGCAATGGAGTGCAAGTACTGGAGTTGATCCTTGTCCCTATTTTAGGATTTTCAATCCCTACTCGCAGAGCACAAAGGTCACTTTTCAAAGGCTTTCTTTCATAATCTGACCTTAAAGCCAGGCGGACCCGACCGGGGAATTCATCCGACACTGGGTGCCCGAGCTCAATAAGTTGTACGGACCAGGTGAGGATTTCAGCACTTCGTACTTTCTGTCACTTGACATTTGGATTTCTAGAGCTCCACAATCCATCCCCATCCGCAGCTAAGAAACTTGGATATCCTCTTCCGGTGGTAAACCATGCGGATGCAAGGGATCGGGCCTTGCGAAGGTTCAAAAACCCAGGTGAAAAGTAGTCGGTTTATGTATACGAAAGTTAGCACGAGTTTAAATCACACGGCGTTATTCGAACAATGTATAGATATAACATTACCTTCTATGCTGTCATGGTGATGCTACTTAGCGACATGTGGCGTAGAAAAGGCCAGTGTGTTTGTCAAGCTTTGTTATTCGAACTTTGGTGACAAACTCTTAGGCACCAACAATTCCTGTTTTGCATTGTTCGCCACATTGTCCACATCCTCCATGACACAACATGCTCTGCTTGAGCATTGTGCTCGCAGAGTCGTCAAAACAGGTCCAGCTCCATAACGCTGGAGAATCTTTATCCTATACGGAGACGACAGGTCGTATCTCAAGTGATTATCACCGCGATCAATGGAGTTGGAGAGGTGAGAGAATTTTAAAAGCAACAGTAGAACAGGACTTCATTTGGCAATTGTGGTGCTACCATCTCAAATGGGACTTTTGGATATGATGTACATTACCAACGAATATTTGTAACTTAGATCTACGTATACGATGTAGCAATAAAATAATGATAAACATACTCAACGGTCACACTGTGGATATATCTTTCTGAGAATTTCGCTAATCATGAATGAGGTGACATTATACAAGATTGTTCCTGATATTTCTATACATTCGCGGGGATTGTTGAAATCCAAATACTGATACACTGACGCCGCAAAGCTCCTGCCTCCTATCGAAGCACTTAGCGGGCCAGATAGCAGCATCTGCGCCCCACTCCACTGCCATGCATCCCGACAGTGCGATTCGCCCAACTAACAAACGGTCAACTTCGAAGTACAGCACTACGCAAGTAGTGTTGCTTTTAATTTAACCAGTACGCGAGCGCTGTTGAAGCGAAAGAGCAAGGCATCTAAGCATAGTTCTGACGGGCCCACTTGGCACCCTCAACAAGGTTGGCAAGGGAGGTCTCAGTCTCCTTCCATCCACGGGTCTTGAGACCGCAGTCCTAGAAGATGACGACAAGGTAAACAATGGATTACGGAAGATTTCAATTTGTACTCACAGGGTTGACGAAGAGGAGCGACTCGGGGAGGATCTCAAGCATGGACTTGAGACGGTCCTTGATCTCCTGAGCTCCAGGAACACGAGGAGAGTGGATATCATAGACGCCAGGGCCGATCTGGTTGGAGTAGCCGTAGTGCTGGAAGGTGTGGAGGAGCTTCATGTCAGCCTTGGAGGCCTCGATGGAGATGACATCAGCATCCAGGCGCTGAATGGAAGGGAAGATGTCATCGAAATCGGAGTAGCAGAAGTGGGAGTGAGTTTGGAGAGCATCGGTGACTCCAGAGGTAGAGAGCTTGAAGGAGTCGACGGCCCACTTGAGGTAGGCATCCCAGTCTGAACGACGAAGAGGGAGCTATGGAAACTTCGGTTAAACCTGCCCAAAAGAGTTCATAAATCAACACTTACACCCTCACGGATGGCGGGCTCATCGACCTGAATAGCGCTGATACCGGCGTTCTCGAGGTCAACGACTTCGTCACGGAGAGCCAAAGCAAGCTGCTTGGATTGAAGTTCACGCGATACATCAGCGCGAGGGAAGGACCAGTTGAGGATAGTGACAGGGCCAGTGAGCATGCCCTTCATGGGCTTGGTAGTACACTTTTGGGCGTAGCTACTCCACTCAACGGTCATGGGGCCGGGGCGGCTAACGTCAGAGACGATGATGGGGGGACGGACGTAACTAGAAAGGAATGTTCAGCCTGTAACAAACGAAAGATAACGCATATGGCTTACCGAGAGCCGTAGCTCTGAACCCAGGCATTCTGAGTGAAGACGAAACCGTGCAGCTGTTCACCGAAGTACTGCACCATGTCGTTCCTCTCAGGTTCACCGTGGACCAAAAGATCAAGGCCGATCCTTTCTTGGAATTTGACGACAGACTCAATCTCCGCCCGGATGAACTTCTTGTATTCCTCATCGGTGATCTCTTTTTTGCCAAGCTTGGCACGAGCGAGACGAATCTCCTTGGTTTGCTAAATAAAAAATAAAAAAAAGTAAGCAATTAGAATATTTCAAAAGTCCTAGAGGCGTACAGGGAAGGAGCCGATAGTCGTGGTGGGGAACTTGGGGAGGTTGAGCTTCTGGGCCTGAATCTCCTGGCGTTTAGGGAAAGGGCTCTTGCGTTCGAGCATATCAGGGGTGATAGAAGCGACACGCTTGCGAACGGTGTCATCAGAGTTGGCCTCAAAGGCACGGCGAGCGGCAATGGAAGCCTTGTTGGCCTCGAGAGCGGATGCAACCTTGGCGTCCTGGGAGCCAGAAACGACGGCGGCAATGGTGGCGACTTCACCAGCCTTCTCGGTGGCAAAGGAGAACCAGTCCTTCTGCTCGGGGGTGAGCTTGTTCTCGGAGGCAAGGGTGACAGGGGTGTGGAGGAGGGAAGAAGAGGTGGCGACAATGACACGGTCCTTGCCGAGGGCCTCAACGGCAGTCTGGGCGAGTTTGATGGCAGCAGCAAAATCAGTCTTCCAGATGTTACGGCCGGAAACGACACCGAGGGAGAGAACAATGTTGGTGTTCTTCACGGCCTCAAGGACTTGCTCAAGCTGGCCGGGGGCACGATCGAGATCAATGTGGAGACCAGCGATGGGGAGCTTGGCAATGTAGTTAACGTTAGTGTCAAGACGCGAGAAGTAGGTGGCAAGAAGGATCTTGGGGGCGACAGGGGCGAGCTCAGTGTAGGCGGAAGTGAACTCCTTCTCGAGGGATGCAGCACTATCGAGAACGAGAATGGGCTCATCGATCTGAACCCACTCGGCACCAGCAGCCTTGAGGTCAGTGAGGAGGGTGCGGTAGATGGGGAGGAGCTTGGGGAGGAGGGAAATGGGCTGGAAGCCAGCCTGGGCACCCTTGGCAGCCTTGCCGAGGACGAGGAAAGAGACGGGGCCGAGGACGACGGGGCGGGTAGTGATACCAGCGGCCTTGGCCTCCTTGAACTCCTCGACAGCCTTGTTGAAGACCAACTTGAAGTCAGTTTCCTCCGAGAACTCAGGGACGACGAAATGGTAGTTAGAGTCAAACCTAAAATGACAGGCTATCAGCCATCGATGTCCGGAGATATCAAGGCGCTAGCCGAGATAACGCGATGGAAAAATATCAACGTACCACTTCTTCATCTCAGAGGCGGGGACATCGACTCCCTCACTCTGACGGCCACGACCCATGGCGAAGTAGACATCGAGAGGGGAAAGGCCAAGCCCAACATAGCGCTTGGGGATGACGTTGAAGGCAGCAGAGTGATCAAGAACATGATCGTAGAGGGAGAATTCACCGCTGCGAGATGATCATCTCAGTCTCACATATCATGATTATCGATGAAATTCTTAGACAAACCTGGGAACGAAGTTGACACCCTGAGCCTGGACAGCCTTCCAGCTGGCGAGCTTCACTTCAGAAGCGACCTTTGTGAGCTCATCGGCAGATATTTTGCCAGCCCAGTAGGCCTCAACGGCTTTCTTGACTTCACGGTTCGCACCTAAAATTTTTTAGATTTAGATCGATCGAGTGTGGATGTATAGGATGATGAGCTCTCACCGATGCGAGGGAAACCAAGGACACTGGATTGAACCATTTTTGTGAGGATGAAGAGTAGAAGATGGTGGGGTGTTGTAGAAAGATGTTTCTACCATCTTTCGACTTTTAGAATGGCGAGATTTGGACAATTCGCACGTGCTTGATCCATCGATATCTAATCAGCTCCGTCCGGCCGAAACGCGTAATGCCAAAAGAAGGTGTGTATAGTCTGTACAAGTATTGTCCACATATATCTAGTAAACTAAAAAATCGCCTGGCCATTATCACCCTTCTTAAACCGCTCAAAAGCTAGACGGAAATGGTTCGTCACTTTCTTAATCTTCGTCTCTACCTTGGGTACGATAACTGGGTCACCCAGCGTTTCGCCTTCTGGTAGGTCAGGAACTTCAATCGCAGGATCGACGGCATATGTAGCAGGCGTAATGGGTCCATCACTATCTGATCCCGAGTTGGTAGACCCAATGGTGCGAGAGCTGGATGATTCCGAGTCCGAGTTTGTATTGGCACCGGGTACAGTCAAGAACGCATTTAAAGATGGTGAAGGCGGAATATCATCGACAGGGGGACTGAAAGCATAGACCTCATCCGAGCTAACAGAGCTATCCGCTTCGCTGCTGGAACCAAAAACCGCTGCATTCGGCGCCGTAGCAACTTGTTGCACTTCGCGATGTTTGCCTTCCGAGTAAGTCTTGGCAGCTGCTCGAACCGTCGAGTTGGCACACATCAGTTCCTCCTCCGTCATAAAGAAAGTGTCGACAGCCAAGATCTCCTTGCGCAGCTCCCTCAAGGTGATGCGACTCAAAGGGTTGATTCTAAATATCCGCTTGAGGATGCTGTTCGCCCCATGCGAGATCGGAAGGACTTGTCGAAGAAAGTCTCTGTCATGAAGGTACGCGGCGAAACAGTCATCCTTGGCCGTTGCATAACGCCATGGATTGCGACCCGAGATCATGTTGGTGAGGATGACACCGAGGGACCAGATGTCACTGTACCGAGTGGAGTAGCGGCCTACTGAAAGCTCTTTCCCGATACATTCTGGCGGTCTGTATTAGAACGAAACCAAGAAGAATAGAGTATAAAGCAGACCTGGGCTCATATAATAGGAGCTCCCGCAGCCGAAATCGCTCGTGACAGGATCCTGGGTGGAAAGACCAAAGTCTGCCAGGCAAAGATCGGTACCGTCCTCGGAGCATAGGACATTTTCTGGCTTGATGTCGCGATGAAAGACACTCTTCTCATGACAGTACTCGACGGCGTCAATGAGCTGAACGAACGAGTCCTTGACAAGTTGAGGATTATTGTGAAAGACGTGGGCCTCTGTGATAGCAGCAAAGAGATCACCTCCAGGACAATAATCGAGGACAACATAGAGATATCGTTTGTCATAGATGACACGATGAATAGTGACGATATTGGGATGACTGCAAACCAACTTGTGAAGGGCGATTTCACGGTTCTGAAACTGTTCTTGATGAGAGCCCTTCTGTGGTCGGAGAAGACATTTGACAGCGTAGTAGACGGGCTTATCGAGAGGAGAAAGAACGTCGAGAGCACGATAGACCTTTCCGTAAGCACCAGAGCCCAAGCTTTCCAGAAGCTTGAGGCGGCCGTTGTCAATAGTCAGTCCGTTGAGATCAGGCATGGATTCGGTGACGGGGATGCGACCCATGGTAAAGAAAAGGCGGTAAAGATGAAAATTGAAAATAAGGCGTTTAAATAAGAATAAGAATAAGTGGAAGTAAGAAGAAAGAAGTAGGGAAGAGGGTGAACCAGAGTGTTTTGGTATTTAAAGGAGGAGGCTGACCGACGAAAGAGGAAGGTCAGATTCCAAATGGAGTAACTTGAATAGGCTCTCGGCAATCTAAAAATAGAAGTTAGGTACAGGTGGATGATAATCTTCTCCGCTTTCGGGTCGGGCGGTCCGACACTTCCTTGAGACTCTTAATCTCTGCGAGTCGCAAACCATCTCCAATTTCCATCCACCATGTCTGATAACCCTTCCTTTGTCTTACGCTCCATCGAGGACGTTGCCTACGAGCAGCGCCCCATTCCTGAAGGTACAATCACCCTAGATCTTCATTAGATTCATTTAACATCCATCCATCACCACAGTCACCGGCGATCAGGTTCTTGTCGAAGTCAAAAAGACTGGTGCGCTCCATTCACTTCCATCGCATACATACCATTCTTACCATCATATCTCATAGGAATCTGCGGATCCGATGTATGATCTTTGCACTACGAATTGTATTCTCATCTCATCTTTATCCAAAGGTTCACTACCTTGCTCATGGTCGCATCGGCGACTTTGTTGTTTGCAACCCCATGGCAAGTCTCAGTTGTCATGTTTAGTATCGGATGAAAATTGACATGTCCATTAGGTTCTTGGTCACGAATCTTCTGGCATCGTTTCCAAAGGTTAGTCATCGACCACTCAAATTTTCATCCGTCATCAACAAGCGAACCAGTTGGACCCGAGGTCAAGCATCTCAAGGTCGGCGATCGCGTCGCAATGGAGCCTGGCGCAACTTGCAGTAAGTCGGTTCACCACCTTTTCGTCCATTCCACTGATTCCGTCCTCGGCAGAAAGGTGCGATGCTTGCAAGTCTGGTCGTTACGAGGTCCGTGTTTCGGTATCCTTACGGACCCTCTGATCTGACTCTTTCCCTGATAGCTCTGCCCCGATATCGTCTTCGCCGCCACTCCTCCATACGATGGTACCTTGGGGCGTTACTACCGATTACCCGCTGATCTTGCCTTCCCCTTGCCGGATAATGTTTCTCTCGAAGATGGCGCAATGGTAAGTCATTCCGATTAACTCCATAACATCTATCTAATGTCTTGGCCTAGATTGAACCTCTCGCAGTCGGAATTCATTCCGTGTCTAACCTTGGTGGTTTCCGCGCCAACCAATCCATCGTCATCTTCGGATGTGGACCCGTCGGCCTGCTTTGCATGGCTGTCGCAAAAGCTCTTGGAGCAGCTCGCGTCATTGCCGTCGACATTAACCCCGCTCGCCTTGAGTTTGCCAAGAGTTATGCCGCCACTGATGTCTATCTCCCACCCCCCATGGAGAAGGACGAGGCTAGGCCTGCATACAGCAGGCGCAACGCTGAGAAGATGAAGAAGGATCTCGGAATTGAGGACCGCGGAAACAAGTCCATTGATCTCGTCATCGACGCAAGTGGCGCAGAAGTATCAATCCAAACTGGCTTGTACGTTGCCAAGTCCGGTGGAACTATGGTTCAGGTATGATTTGTGTTCGACAGCAGAGAGATCTTCATCTGACAATGGGCAGGTCGGAATGGGTAACCCCAACGTCACGATCGACATTGGTCAACTTATGACAAAAGAGCTCAACTACAAGGGCTCCTTCCGTTATGGCGTAAGTGCCCTCGACTTAGTCGGAGACTGATAACTGACGGGCTACTCTAGCCTGGTGACTACCCTCTCGCCATCGCTCTCGTCGCTCAAGGCAAAATCAACTTGAAGCCTCTGGTTACTCACCGGTATGCCTATTTTCTTTGACGGTGGATTGCTTGTAGTCATGATATTATCACTCTCAGCTTCACCTTCGACCAGGCCATTGACGCATTCAAGGCTACACGTGCTGGAAAGAGTGAGGATGGCAAGGGTGTCATCAAGGCCGTTATTTCGGGACCTGACTGCTCTGCTGAGGAGGCTTGAAGACTCCTTGAAAATTATTCATTAAATTGTAATTGTATAGTACTGTGTGAATGGAAAATTTGTATCGTGCTCAGACATTAGACTCGTTCTGCAAGTCGATTTATATGTCAGAGGAGGCCTAGAGCTTATAGACCTCGTTAGACACGAAGCCCATCTCGCCAAGAATGCCTCCGACAACGCCCTGCGATAAATTCCTTCCAAATGGCCCTGCTATCGCACTGATCATTCTATTTATTTATTTTTAAATTAAGCATGGCATATCGCGACAGATGATACAGAAACTCACGCATCAGGGCCACAGACGAGGAAAAGTACCTTTCGTGTCGGCCTTTGCGGTTGTGGTGTTCCAAACAATCGATACCACCACGATGTCCTTTCCTTAAGACCAAGACATTGTTCAATGGCAAACTTGTCAATACGGCCCAAGTGAGGGGTGGAGAGATGGGAAGGGGGAGGTGGCCCTTCAAGTGAATCGACGAAGAGCTTTAGTTTGAACTTATCGGGACTTTGTGCGGCAAAGGCAGTAAGTTTGTCCATAATTTGACGAGGGGGGAGGTCGGCGGGTGTACGTGATGCATGCAAGAGAGTAAAGCGAGTACTTGGATCAGAACAACGAGAGATGACCGAGTGGAAGAGTTGATAAAATGGGGTAATGCCAGTCCCTCCAGATATCTGAATGACTAGGAGTAAGGAAATCGCACGAATTAAGTAATCAAGATAGGACCATACCATAACAACTTCATCCCACTCTTTCTCTTTCCATTGCCATGTTTTTAAAGGACCACGCAGCTCAATGGTGTCCCCAGGAGCCTTAGAATGTAGCCAACGCCCAACCTCGCCCCTTGGGTACTTTTTGATCCAGAAAGTCATGCGTCCATTAGCATCGATTCCTTCAAGAGGGGTATATGGCCGTTCTACTTGTATTTCATCGTCCTTGATAAATATTGACCATATGGGAGAAAATGAAGACCCTGAAGCATCCGTTGCATCTGGAGGAAGTAGTCCTGGAGGAACGACCACTTCTAGAAGTTTGGTGTCTAGGCCAGAGGCCTCATTCGATGTCACCTTCGTAGGGGTGAAGTGAGATGCGGATAATGGGGTTGTCGCCAACGTTGGTGCCGACCGGGAGGCATCTGGGTAAAAGAAATAGTAGGACAGGCCGACAGTTGCTCCCACACCCAGAGTCAAAGGAGTGTAACGAAAACGAAATGGATTTGAAGTCTCTGTGCGACCTTTGGAATAGAAACGGACGCGAGGCAAGTTTTGATGGAGTCTGCAGAACAAACGTTGCCTCGCGAGGTTCATGGAAAGAATAATTTTGTCACGGTCACGAGTCATGTGCTGCAATTAACTGGAGTCGCGTCACGCCTCCTCTCCTCCACCATGCCATTTCAGACGAGAAATCCGTATTACTTACGGATTTCTGAGAAGAACGTACTTCCTCTCTATGTATCTTGATTCATTATTTGTTTACTGCTTGTTCCTGACTCTGGTGCTTGGAAGCTTTACCTCGACGAACGTCACTTGGAATGGATGTCAGATCTCGTTCTCCAACATGTCTTGGCAGACTTACGACCACAGTATGGTTACATATTTCTGATGAAATGATGTAGTTAGACCTAAAACCGTACTACAGCATCCTTCCCAAACTAAAGTCAGAAGTAACCATTACGGCTGGCGGACCTTCCAACACCAAGAAGTCGACGCTTGATACACATAGAGGAGGTATTGTTTTCAATTTCATATAATTTAAGCGGGATGTTGACTTCTCGCTCAGAAACCTACCAATTTTGTTATTTCTTTCGAAAAACAGAGCCGCATTCGGTCGTGGTCAAAGTGAGTTCAGGACGTATGAGACTATCAAATCGCGTCTGACCTCTTGCCTAGTCCAGAAACTTTGTTGCCGTGCCACAGAAGCGAACCACGATGCCGCCACCTCCAGTTCCCTCATACTCACAGCGAGGCAAGCGGAAATCGAAGCGGGCTTCTGAAAATGCCCCTGGTGAAGGCGCTCGGAAGAAACGAAAAACAAAGGGCAAAGGTAAAGCCCGTAGCGAAGATGATGAATTCTCGATGTCTAGCAACGAGCCATCTGACGACGATTATCATCCTGTTGAAACCAGACAGTCCAACAAACAAGGAGTAAAGCCGCTTCCAGGAGAGGGGGCTACGCAGGTGTCTATAAACAATGCAGATGATGATTTCGAGATGATCGACCAAAGTTCTAATGGGGGCAGAGCCCCGAAAATAACAGTCGACTTCGAAATCAACGAAGAAGAAGAGAAGCTCAAACCACTCCTGCAGCTTAAATATCAAGGGTTTGATATTTTTGGCCATTGTCTCTGTGTTGTTGTAGAACCGTGGCCTCCTGTTCGATCCATGTCTCGAGCACCTTCAGTTTCAGCCGTCCTCAACAGAGAATCAAGTATTGTACCGCCTCGTACTACACCAGCTCAGAGGGCCTCCACTAGAGGAAAGACTCCTCTGTTTCTACCCGACGATTGGAGAGATAGCGCTACTCCAGCACCGTTTCAACGGGGCCCATCTGAGGCACCAGGCTCGGTTCTCGATCCACGCTTTTTAGACGATTCTGATGACTCCGACGAAGATGGTGGGATGATGCTTTTCAGCCAGGTGTTGAATAATGTTGGGGATGTTCGAGCTGGCGCTGCAGATGACGATGAAGACATGGACACTGATATGTTTTTCGGAGACGCAGACGAAGTCAGAGAACTGTGAAGGTATATATTATCAGGTCTTGAATTAGAGTACTCAGTAATCTAAGATGCGTAGCACTGTTGGATATTACGAAATCTACTATTGTACCAGGTCTAAATGCCTGAGGCTAGGCTCGTCCGATTTCCTTCAGGATGTCTAATTTTCGGGCCTCAGACACCTCCTTAAACCCAATGTTCGCCATTTCGAAGGTGCCATGCCCTCCGGAGAGCGCGCGAAGTCGGTTTGAATAATCCAACATTTTACTAAGAGGGGCGATGGCATGAACTGAGCGCTTGAGACGATAAGCACCAGAAGAGCCAGATTCAGTGATACCTGACGGCGACAGGCTGAGCGGTGGAATATAGGCACCCTCCTCAGGGAAGCCGCTTATCTCTTCGTCCTGATCAGCGTCCAAAGTCACCCCTGAACTGAGGTCTAAGACTACACCACTGTGCTCAGTCAAATCTTTGACGACTTTCCCAAGGCTGTCTTCTGTAACAGTAGTTTTAAGGCCGACAAATGGTTCCAATATCGGCCCAATGCCTGCATCGCGGACGCGATTGCGTAGGATAGTAGCCGTCGCACCAGTTAAGAGAGAGATGGGGGCTCCAGGCGGTAGAGAAAAGTTTTGCAGTTTGATGTGCAAGTGGGACATGGCTAACGAACTGTTCGGGGAATTTGATAGGGCACTCGCCAAACCTTGGAAGATGGCAGCTTGAGGTGTTCCCAGAAGCGAGTCAGGGGAGGGGCATGGTCGGTCATTTTCGTCTAGGACAGCATTCCCATCCCAAACAGGATCGCCTTTTTCATCGGGCTCCAAGGATCGTACGTCGAGGGAAACTACGATGTCTATTTGTTTTCCACCAGAGTCGGTTTGCCACACATTGGCATTCGGTCGTGGTGAACGAGGACCAAGTCCCTCGCGATAGCTAACTCGGCGTTGTCCAAGCTCGAATCGCACCCCCCATTCGTCTCGCAATCGGCCTTCAACAATCTCAAGGTGGAGAGCACCCATTCCGTGTGCAAGAATTTGTCCGTCTTGGAGTTCTACGCGAACAGAAGGATCGGTGCGTGCGAGAGCGGCAAGAGCTTCCTGAACTGGTTCCAGATCAGAATGTGAATGTGGAATAATGGCGGCAGCGATAACTGCAGGGGGAGGAGTGATCTCCCGAAGTACGGACTGAGCAGAGGTTGGGCCACCAGTTGATACCAGTGTGTCTCCGGTTCGTGTGTATTTTAGCCCAAGGATGACCCCAACAGAGCCGAACGGGAGTTCATCCACCTCTTCCGCACTATCTGCGTAGAGCAGAAGGAGCTTCGACACACGTTCGCGTTGATTTCTGCTTGAATTGAAAACCACGCTTTGTTTTGTTACCTTTCCTGTTGACCATATGAGCATTTCATTGTTTTAAGGAAAAGAAATAATTGTGGGAAGTACCTGAATACACACGAACAAATGTCATCCATCCCCGCTTTTTGTCCCAGGAAACTTTCCAAGCGAGCATCCTTACTGGAGCGTTGTTCACTTGTGGATCATGGGGAACGTCCACGGGGCTAGCCAGAAGTTCTCCGACGTAATCCATGACTAGATCTGTCCCAATGTCCTTCATTGCAGAGCCACCAAGGACAGGAAGGATGTTGTTTTTCAGGGTCTCTTTACGGAGATGCTTGATTATCTTTGCACTGTCCAGCTGTAGATAGGCTGTAGGACTTGACGGAAGATTCAGAAGCTCTTCCATAAGTTCGTCAGAGAACATGGAAAGGTTCTCAAGCAATTGAGTCCGTGCCGGCATCAAATGTGGAAGGATTGGATGTGATGAGGGGAGGACTGTGAAATTACTAAAAGTCTCGTCGTCTCGCGGAAGGGGGTGTTGTGATACATTTCCTTGAGAATCCCATTTCCAAACCTGCCACTTGACTAGGTCTACGAGGCCTTCGATTCCTGGTTCCGCCTGTGCATAGTGAGAAGGATTGAATGATGCAATTGGGAGCACAAGTGCCATAGGATGAGGATGAAGCCGATTTGAAAGTAAGGACATCATGGATGCCCCAAAGGAGGCACCTGGTCGATCGAGTTTATTGAGAAACATGATCCTCGTTGGCACACCATACCTGAAAATGAAATTTAATCGGGCAAGTTGCGCTGTTTTCAGTTGAGAGACGTACCTGTCAAGTTGCTTCCATACACCTTTGGTCTGTGCCTCGACGCCCTCTACCGAATCAATTAAGACGACTGCACCGTCAACTACGCGGCTAGCACCCTCCACCTCCATACCAAAGTCTGCGTGTCCGGGAGTGTCAATGAGGTTAAATGTCCAGTCCTTCCATTTGACCGGAATGCTTGCAGATTGAATTGTAATCCCGCGCTCTCTTTCTGCAGGAAGGAAATCGGTAGTTGTACTGCCTGTATCAACAGTGCCTCTTGAAGAGAGATACGATGATTTCAGAAGGATGGACTCTGTCAACGTAGTCTTTCCAGAGTCTGAATAGAAGGAAGGTTAATTAATAGTTAATTGGCATACTCTTGGATTCACCAATATGGGCGACAAGCGCCATATTCCGCAGTTTTGAAGAGTCATATTTCGTGGATTTCGAATAAGGACGACAGGCAATTCTGGCGACGTTGACCGTCCATCGGTTTAGCAACATGAGCTTGCTAAAAGTTAAATAAACATCAAAATAAAGCCGGACCCTTTCAAATGCAACAAACGTAAAGTGACTCTATTGTTAGGACCATAACAATAATTTCAATGCATTTTCTCTCCTTTTCTTCCTACAATGTCCTCCGATGCGTTCGACGGTATCGAGCAACGCATGAAGCAGCGTGAGGCTGCTCAATATCACCCTCTAAAAACTATTCCTGTGGCTACCCATGCACCCCATGGCAACATTCCAAATACTCCGCTCGCTGTGTCTACAGTAGCGTTTCTTCTGGGGGGTCTATTCTCAGTTGGCTTCTTGATGTTTGCGAAAGGAGGATTTAGTGACTACTGGTGGGCCACTTCACAGTTAGGCTTCTTTGTGGCTGCATGGTCTGGCTTCCATTGGGCAGAGTTCGCCGTCACCGCAGGATGGAATTTGGAAAAGTGCAGCGTTGATTGCAAGTGGTAGTTCATCTTTGTCAGGTTTTAGAGCTTATATTTTATACAGCTTATCTGCTGGATAACGGCGCCATGTACCACATTGCAAATGGCACAGCTCTAACGGAATACATCCTTACACTCTACTTTAAACCTTCCCTTAAAACATATTCTTACGCGACTTTCCTTGGTGTGTACAATCTGAACTCATCAGAGCGGCGACTCATGCATCTTCTAGGAATTTGCTTCGTTATCATGGGCCAGTTTCTACGATCAGCTGCAATGATCCATGCTGCAACCAACTTCTCTCACTCTGTTGCGTTTCAGAAACGCACAAACCATAAATTGGTGACCGATGGCGTTTACGCGTTAGTTCTCTATTGTTTTCTAGCATGTCTCTACGGTTCCTGATTTCGGGTCAGCTGGTTTCGTCATCCCTCATATGCAGGTTTCTTTTACTGGGCACTTGGCACCCAGCTTGTTTTACAGAATCCTCTGACGTTCATCCTCTTTTCAATATTATTGTGGAGATTCTTCTATTACCGGACGAGAGGTAAGTATATTTTTTTAGGACTGGAAGGAATCGCTGCCTAACAATAACATTGCAGCGGAAGAGCAAGCTCTCGTAAGATTTTTTGGCGAAGACTACGTGAAATATAGGCAAAGGGTTGGGACGAAGATACCATTTGTACCCTAATATTACCTACCACGTTATAATCTTCATGATAATACATCTCATTCCAGAACACAGATTGTATCACATCATGATCATAAGAAAAAGAAAGTGCATACGCATGATGAGTACATAGATTACTGCATACGTCCACACCCGTAACATCTACTCATCTGCCGAAATCGGGCCCTTGCCAGAAACGTAGATACCGTCCAAGAATTTACGGATATCCTTGTTCCGTACACGGCAGATGCCCTGGATGGAGGCAGCTAACATGGAGATCAGAAAAAAAGAGTGCGAAGTACGAAGAGCTGATACATACCAGATTGAGAGACCATGTCGATGTCATTGCCCTCGAGGATCAGCTCATCCTTCTGCGCTGCTGACTCTGCAATCTGGACACCCTCCAGCATGGCAACGTGTCGCACAGTCTAAAGGATTGTCGTCAGGAACATGTGAATGAATCAGGGTTGTAGTACTTACTTTTTCACCAAGGAAGTTGCGGATTTCAACCTTAGTTCCGTCGTTTTGGATGATGCAGTTAATGGGGAAATGGGCGTAGACGGCACGCATTTTGTAACGGAATCCCTGTGGGATGATAAGATATGTAGTCCCAATAGCAAATACCGAGCACTGCAGACCTTTGTGACACCAATGACCATGTTGTTGATCAGTGTCCGGATGGTGCGTAGGCAAGCAACATGCTTGCGGCCACCCTGCCAGACAGCCAAAGCAACCTTCGTTGTCTTTCCCTTCTGGAGAAGGATGTCCATATTGACATGGCGGACGTTCTTGGTGAGGGTTCCCCGCGGGCCCTTGACGACGATAACGCGGGACTTGATAGAGACCTCAACGCCTTCAGGGATATCGAGTTCTTCGGTCTTGAGGACGTCGCGCATCTGGAGGAAAAGTGTTAGTTCGATTTTCAACAGAGTGATCTCCCGTCATCCAAAGTCGTCTTCTGCCATCCACTTGTTATACCCCGCCAAAACGGCCGAAACGAGTATCAAATGAAAGGTGGCGGCAGAGAGGCTCCATAGAACGATAGGACAGCGGGACGGGACAGCGGTACACACCTTGAGGGTTAATTTTGAGGGGGCGTTGGACGGATGGTGGATTCTCAGCGGACTCGTTCAAGTTAGCTGACATAAGCGTTTTCCATTTGGGGCTATTCTCCGTTCCGAAGACATCGATGTTATCAGCTCTTTACGGATTTCTCTGAGGTTGATGAACAATATTCTGCTATTACTTTGGAAGGTGGTCTAGATCCAATAATCATTTGATTTTCGTTAGCGGCAGGTGAAGGAAGCATAGGAAACGTCCTTGGCCAATAACCACAGATATGCATGCGGGCCGGAGTAACGTGACAATAGTCGGAGATTGAAAACGTGGCGACTATGGACGGAGTCAGCGGGGGTTCTCTTTCTCAGCAACCACTTCCATCGTGATACTTGTCGTCGTCTTCGCCGTGTGAGACAATTGAAAAATTGCTGCTGCAAAGTCTTCAACAGTTCTGTGTTTACCTTTTTGTAGCATTCCGTGGTTGAGACTAGCCCCTCTCTGTATAAGTTCTTCCCATGTCTCTTTATCCACAGGGCCATTACGGTCAACCTGCATACGCTCACTACCCGCCCGCTGTTCCAAACGGTTATGGCTATTCGTATCAGCATCCGCCCTCGAACCCACCAGCATCCGTTTTTCTTGATCCAGCGACCTTTCGTCGAGAATACTCCGCACGCCTTTCGGAACTTACTCTCAACTCTAGACCCATCATCCAAAATCTTTCGATGCTCGCCCAAGAATACTCTCGTTATGCGGAGATTGTCGCCCAATGCTTGGAGGCCCATATTCGTCGGGTGAGTTTTATCTGCTATATCAATGTTTGTCCTTTACCGGATCTGCCCGTGGCTGGCCTTGGTGTTCAACACATCAGTACAATTTGTCATGTACATAGTTGTAGTTCATGTTGAGCTTAAGAAACGACCGACGGCCATCGAAAAAAAAAGTTTTGACTTTTTATTCCTTCTCGAGCCCCTATCGCTCTTCCTTCTGCGCTGTTGAAGCTGTGTGTGCTGACTCATCATTCTGTTTTGGGGTTGCTTCCTTTGCAGGTTCCGACTTACATGAAACTACCCGCGTTCTATCTCTTGGATGCCATCTCAAAAAATGTCTACGAGCCTTATGCTCGCCAATTTGCCGCTTTTGTCATCCCACTGTTCCTGGAGACGTACGACGTCGTCGATGAAGCGACTCGGAGCAAAATGCAAGAAATGCTTCTGACATGGCGGAATGGCTCACCTCACGGGAAAGAATTGTTTGGTGTCCCACCTCAAGTTGCCATCGAACGAGGTGTTTGGGGCGATGCTACCAATCACAACGTGAGTTCTTCCTTCCTTCAATGCATCATTGATCGCTCATCTTATCCCCAGTCTGGTTTCCACACCGGTGCTGGCCACATAACCAAGGCACAGGTTATCAGTGAATTAGAATTTACACTTTCACAGAAAGAGCGTGCGATCCAAACCAATCCTTACGATGCAGCAGCCCAAGGCCACGTCCACGTTCTCCATCAGGTACGTACTTGACTTTTCTTCAATTCTTTTTCTGACGTCTGTTTTAGTTGCGCAGCCTCGTCGAGGCAGGGGTATCACAAGAAGAGCTTCAACAAATACTTACGCAACTCCGTACTCTCGTACGAAGTAACACCAAAGTCCCGCCTCCACCTGCACCTGCACCTGCTGTGCCGACTACGAGTCAATGGCAACAATCATCATTTCCACCATCCATCCAACCTCCTTTCCCACCTCCAATTGGATACCCATCGGCGAAAGTCAAATCTGAAGATGTGAAAATCACGATTCCTGTACCATCGACATCTGGACCACCTGTCGCGGCACCACCCTTCGAAATCACAAATATTCTCTCGACGCTGCTCAAAGCTGGTGTAGTATCAGCAAATGGAACACCACAAGGTGCAGGTGCAACCGTTCAAGAAGAAGCAAATACAATTCATGTTGTAGAGGATGAAGGTCTCGAGCAGGAAGCTGCCAGAAAATATAGGGAAGCAATACTTTCACAACCCATTCAGTTAAACACTGTGGACATAACTAGGTGTGTAATTTTGTTTCTGTCACCACGACATATGTTGATGCCCTGATCAGGAGGCGACCTCACATTGTAGAATTCTTGTACGACCACTTGGCTGCTCAATGTAAACAGTGCGGTGTTCGATTCGCTGATACCGTCATCGGCAAGAAGCATATGGATGATCATCTTGACATGCACTTCAGGCAGAATCGCAAAGCCAACCTTAACATTGGCCGTGGCCACAGTCGAAGCTGGTTCACAGGTTTAGAGGTATGTTACATACTCGATCACTCTCTTCACTCATCTGACAAGATCTGCTTATAGGATTGGGTACATGATTTATCCGGTACGAAAGGGAAAGGAAAAGCAAATGCTCCTCGGCGTCTTCACCCGAAGGCTGCTGCTGCCGCGGAGGTTGCAAAGCGTGATGCGGAGCTTCGAGCAAAATTCATTGTTGTTCCGTCAGGTGCTGAAGCAAAGCAGATTTCGTGTCCTATATGTAAGGAAACCTTCAAACCTGAGTTTTCAGAAGATGAGGAGGATTGGGTATGGAGGAATGCGGTCATGGTTGACGACAGGGTATGTAATTTTTCCTTGCATCTCCGTTCAAGCGTTTAAGACTTCGTCTATCAGGTATATCATGCAACGTGTCATGCAGAAGCAGCGGCGACAACGAATACTTTGGTGGCTCGATTACGAAATGAACTTGGTCCTGCAAGCCGTCCTGCTACTCCTGAAGCATCTGCATCACGGTCAACCCCACCCCCCACAAAGCTGAGAGATTCGTCGAAGTCGCCTGTGAAGACTCCACCGTTATCTCCATCCCAGCTGGCTGGAACAAAACGTAAGGTGGAGGACGATGATTCGTTGCCACATGGTGAGATCGGCAGTACCCCGCCATTGAAGAAGGCAGCTTTATCATGAACAACCTTGCCATTTTCTATGTTCAGGATCTCCATGAATCTTTGGAGGCTTTCAATCGCCAGCAAGCATTGCATATTTTTATTTTCGTAAGACAACACAGGCGCATCTGTACTACACGCAATCTATAGATTACACAATACCATATCTACACATAGCCAACTGTAATAAAACCAATGAAATCGGAGAACTCTTTTTGATGTGATGTGTGCTTGATTTGCAAGTACTTACGGTGAAAGATAATTCCCACAATTCGAAGAGTGACCATTACACTTCATGCCATGACCACCATCGCAGGCCCTCGACTTTATCATCATGATACCATGCCTTCTTCCTCTGTATCCGATTCGATGTATTCATTGCCCACAAGTAAGCCCGTAGTCGTAGTCTACTGACTATAAGGACTGAAACCTGACCGAACCTTCGTAAATTCCAGACCCAAATCCACGCGACACCCATCTCCACGCAACTCTTCAAAGGATAGATCGGCTTGCTAATCAAGATGTCGAGATGCAAGTGAGCATTTATGCTTGAAGCAAGAAGCCGACCATGAGATTTCGTCTTGCTTTCTGACTCGTGGATCTGTCACCCAGACCCGTGGACTTACTCCTGTTTTGCCTTCAGGCCCCTCTATCTGAGAGCTCGACTATTCTCGTACTCGATACCAATATCCTTATTCACCATTTCGATGCCCTCACACAATTTGTCGAGGATGCCGAGAGACTTTCACTCCCTGTTCTTATTGTGATACCCGGAGTGGTTATCTGTGAGCTCGACGGGTACGATTCTAGTCTGATATTTATGAAAGGCGTTAACTCATTGCGATCATCTCTAGTCAGAAAAACCGCGATGGTTTGGCGTGGTTTGCGCGACGTGCCTCAACATGGCTGCTGGAGAAGATCAAGGAACGCAAAATAGTCAAAGGTCAGGCAAACGAAGAAACATGCAAACCCACTGGAAACTGGAAGATAAAAGTTCAGGGTGAGGTTTGTCCAAATCCTTTTCCTGGTTCATTTTCTGTTCTTACGAATTGTGTAGATTTTCTATACGAACGACGATCTAATCAGAGACTGCTGTCAATATTTTTGCCACCAACGAAGAACCTTTTTGTTAAGCGCAGATAACAACTTGTGTATTCAGGCTGCCACAGCAGGTAAGGAAACAAATGTGAAATCACGAGTTGCCGCTAAAATCCCGCGTACTTCTGCAAGGTATCTCCACCATTACTCCTTCGCGAAATTGGAGTAGCCGTGAAATCGCCTGGGTTCTCTTTGCGGATTATGGTATCAATCTTAGTGTTTTCAGCGCATACAAACTCAGTTACAAGGACCCAAAGACGAATTCAAGTACGCCGCAGCACGCGGCGGCTGTGGAAAATGGGGAAGAAATGATGATGGTCGATGATGACGAGTCTGTGACAGAAATGCCCCAGCCCAGCCATGCCCTCGATCTTCTCCATCTCCAGGTCATCGATCATTTCACGAGACTGTTAATTGAACTAGTTGGACGAGTGGGTGGTCCGGAGATTCAGAACTGCGGAGTTGGTGGGGTCTCGGCATCGCAGTATGCGCCACGATGGCAAAAGAGTGGGAAACCTTACACAGAGTGGACAGTGGCTGAGACATGGGAGTACCTAGAAGAACGGAAGAGATCGAGACCGACAAGTCCGGGGGTGGAGATTTTTTTGAGCAAACCTTACACGGTACGTGGGGCTAGGCGAGGGCAAGACTGGTCACGGAAAGACTGGGATGTTGTACTCACGGGCCTTTCCCGGTTTGGGGAGCTTTGGGAAGAAGATTCGTTTGGAGAATCTGTTGGAGTGCTGGATCCTCATGTGAAGGAAGTTTTTGCAATGAAACTGCGGCCAACAGGAATCTGAATGCAGTGTTATTAGAATTTGAATAGATTTTACTGCGGATAGATTGATCGAAAATGGGAAAGTTGTTTGTTGTTTGAATTTTGCGGCAAATAGTCTTACGCTTGCCCGCCACCCGCCACTCCTTGCTTGTCCCTCATGAACCGACGTCGTGTCCTATACATTTGCCTGTCGATTCTCGCTCTTTTCCTCGTAGGGACAGTTGTCGTTCTCTCTTCTATAACATATTACCTCGCCATCGACCCCAACGCCTACCTCACAGAGCTCGAAGTCCCTTATTTGGGAAACGAGACCCGTTGGAACGCATCAGAACATGGTCAAGTCGAACGTATACCCCGCATTCTCCACCAGACATGGAAGACAGACGTCTTGCCCGCTCGTTGGAAGGGCATCTCAGAGGCCTGTAGAAAAATGATGCCAGACTAGTACGTACAGCCGTTGCCTTACCAAGATATTTCCTCACTCCGCTTACAGCGAGTACATTCTGTGGACGGATGCAAGTTCCAGAGAATTCATTGCTACCCACTATCCGTGGTTTCTCGAGAACTTTGACAGTTATACCTATCCCATCCAGCGCGCAGATGCAATCCGCTACTTCGTTCTCCACCATTATGGCGGCGTCTACATGGATCTTGATATGGGATGTCTACGTCCTGTCGACCCCCTCCTTGTATTCCCTGTCATTCTTCCCAAGACTATTCCTGTCGGCGTCTCCAACGACCTCATGTTTGCAGAGAAAGGACATCCGTTTTTAGAACAGACTATCCACAATCTCGTCACATTTGACCATTCATGGGTGCTCAACTATCCCACTGTTATGTTCTCCACTGGGCCAATGTTCCTTTCTGCTCAATACGGCATTTACACTTCATCACATCCAACAACTGCTGGTCAAGACGTTCGCATTCTACCGAAATCGTTGTACGGAAAGAATGCCAAGGAAGGAGAGGCACCTCATTCGTTCTTTTCTCATTTCTACGGAAGCAGTTGGCATGCAGATGATGCTGCTTTCATTGGATTCCTGGGAACATGGGGCAAAGGTTTGATGTTGTTGGGTCTGGTGGTTCTCATCTTTGGCCTCTTCCGGTTATCCGGTAACAGACAGAGAAGATACAACATGAGACGAATTGGTGGCTATGAAGTCCTTCTCCCTCGTTTGTCCCGCTCAGGGAGTCGCTGGCATCTCCATCTTGGCGGGTGGTCTGGATCGTCCACTCAACCACCTTCACCTGAGGGTGATGAAACTCCTTCTATTGATGGCGATGATGTCCCAGTCTTACACCTTCCCCTTGATGATGTGCCGTCTCCTTCATCGCCGTCACTTTCAGAGACAAACTTTGGTGATCCCTACGCAGGACGTACTTCCAGCCCCATCGTCGAAGTGTTTAACCGTCTACGAAACAGAGTCGCCAATATGGGACCCCCAGGTATCCGACAAGATCCTCCACGCACTCCAATCCGACCCCGACGACAACGCCCAAGCCGCGGCGTATTGTTCTTCCTTCCCGCAATTTTTACTCAATCGCCCGATATCGAGCTTTCCCAGCCGCCCCCACCTCGAATACCGTCTTCAAATACCGTCTCACGTGCATCTCAGTTACCACCAGAGAAGGCTGATTTCCATGCGGACTTGGAGAGTGTTGGTGATTTAGCCAACGCGAGTCCGCGGGAATCAAGTTCTCGTTCTTCTCAAGATACTACCTTGATTGATCTTGGAGATGTTCCACACCGACGCCAAGCAAGCAACAGCGGTGGTGGGCCATCAAGGTCCCGCAGCGCACATCGACCACTGATCTCATGGGACTCTAATTAGGTATCGCATTTTGTCCTCTCCGGCATATATCTCTTTATCCAGACGTATTTCGATACCCCGTCAAACAGTTGACTCTTTTTTAAACTGCTGATTACTGCATACATCGATGGAACATGTTATTCTGTAAGTTGAATACGTACAACCCCCTTGCAGCCTTCCACCATGACAGTGCTTATGTGGAAGACACGACACCTCGCCTTCCAACCATAATACACACTCCTTTTACCTCGGTCTCCTGCGTCCTGGCGAACTCTGATAATATTGAACCATTCCTTTCTATCACCTATCATATGTAGACATCTGCTTTGATAACGGCATAGGTACAATATCCACAGCCAAATTTAAATATGATCCCTTATTACTAAGTATATAGTGTTGATATAGCATTGGCCTATTCTAAGTAACAGGCGTGTGGACTGATAGACAGTGCATAACAAGCTCATGAGGATTTCTTTCCCGTTATTGACTTCATGCCGAATGCAATCGTTAGCATCGCTAGTCCTGACACAGCATAGGTGACGGACGGGCCGAAGGTCCAATATGATGCACAGGCTATTACAAGATCTTTCAGTCATTACATTTTGTGTTTGCATACAGGCCGGAAACATACCCAGAAGAGGCCCGATAGCCCGACCCAGCTGACCTGAGGACCTGAACTGACCTAAAGCACTGCCTTTGGTCAATTGCGGATGTTCCTCTATGGGCTTTCCTGTAACATCATCAATTCCACCCTCGTCGCATTGGAGGGACGCGAATGCCGTCAATGCATTAACCACTGTAGCACTAGTAAACGCTAAACAGACTGAACCGCCTTTCAGCAGCTTCAGCGCCAGCGCCGGTTTTCCTGATACGCATAGCGGGAAGACAGCGAGGAGGAAAAGGCCCAAAGCGCAGCTCAAAACACCTCGTCGTGCCATGACGCCTTCTCCAATCTTCGACGTCGCGCGACGGACATAGCCACCCTGAAGAAGGGCACTCATTATGCCAATAGATCCAATTAACATTCCGTTCTGCTTATTGTTCCAATCAAGTACTGCGACCTCTTATAAGTATACTTCGGAATGATAATCTTGGCCACCTACGATCAAACGTCAGGAAGGTGAGTGTAAATTCCATGCCGGAGAAAATGCCCAGGAATAGGAAATGTTGTCGGCGAAGATTTTTAAGTGTTGCAATCCGCTCCTTGACGCTGGCCTTTCGGGGGCTGTTTGCGGTATCACTTTTTGTTGTATTTGTGGATTGTTCATTACCCTGTTTCGTGGCGCTTGTACCACGCGTCTCGGGGAGGAACACCATGAGAAATAGTGTTTCCACTACCAAGAGTACTAGAGTGAGAATAGCAGGCGCAGCATAGATGTTTAGTTCTAGGCCCCACGAGTTCGCGGAATAAGGAAGCGGTCGCGACGCAAAGTAGGCCCCGATAGGTGGTCCGACGCAAAAGCAAATGGCAAAAGCAATGCCGACATGAGCAAGTGCTTTGGAACGATTGGCGGTGGTTGTAACATCGGAAAGAATTGCGCTGTCACAGGAAATAAATAAATGCAGATGTTCAAAGTTAAGGCATAGGACGCACATCGCAAGTTGTACATTGCCTTCGCTCAAACCCCCAATTACCCTCGAGAGCATATATGACGCAAATGTCGTAGATTGAATCCACCTGGTGAATCGCTCTATGAGATTAAGAAATATGTTTCACGGACGGCTGGAGCGCACACTATCGCGGATAGGATGTTTCCAATCATGGTAATGAGCAGGACGCGTTTCCGTCCATATTTGTCGGATAGAGAGCCGATTTTAGGAGAGACAATGAACTGTAACGTCCTAGAATTGAGGTTACTCAGAGCGGTAACAACTTGTGAGGCAGACATACGAGAAGACCGATCCCATTAAACCACCTGTAATCTGACGTTCAGCCAGCTTAATGTCGTCGAAACAACATGCGCACCCAAGAGCACCACATCCCATCTTTGTGGATGTACATTTGACTTGTAGAAGAGGCTCCTGAGGAATGAAACCGACTGAAGGGTTCGCGAGAGGAATCCAGAAGGGTCAGAAGATTCCCTCTGATATCAACGGTTTCAGAAACTGTAACTGTCCAAAAGACTTGTTGCGAGCTCACAAGAGTATACCATTGGATAAGACGGGGAAATAGAGGAAGAGGGATAGTAAACGCGAATAGGTCCAACACTAAAGAGAGAAAGACAACGGTTTCGACACGAGGCATGGCTGTAAAGAGCGGAATATGTGGAATGGAGTATAAGTTATAGCATATGTAGGAGTTTGACAGTGTTGGTACGGATGAACGCAGGTCCGACAGATGTCCGGCCCCGTCACGCGTCAACGCGTCATTACCGAAGGTTTACCGACATACACGCTATGTAAACTATTCCTCGTCAACCCCTCCTTCCTCAAGCACTTCCTCAACTTCTTCTTCCTCTACAGCTGCACTAGCCTCCAAACCTCGATATTTCTGGTCCTCTGCGGCATTTGTTAAACCAGTTTGGAAATGAGAACTTGTGTCCGTCTTGGTTATCTCCCGCAAGGCCATAGTGGCATAGGATGCAGTCCCGAGTGCGATACGAACTTGAAGGGCCATGAATTTTCCATCTTCCACAATCGCAGGGGCATCAAAACCGAGTAGCTTGTCCTCGTCCGCCTGTGC
The DNA here is from genome assembly GCA_018220975.1 of Tephrocybe sp. 9980TJB. Lineage (NCBI taxonomy): Eukaryota > Fungi > Basidiomycota > Agaricomycetes > Agaricales > Lyophyllaceae > Tephrocybe > Tephrocybe sp. 9980TJB. The sequence goes on along the minus strand of JABAJU010000002.1, from coordinate 829,048 downwards.
AAGGGCGACATCGGGGTCCGTATATCTCAGAACAGACCATGACAACTCTTTTGGTAGGTGAAGAATCGATCGGTAAGATCCATTTAAAGTATAATCCCTTTAGAAATGAACAAATTAATTGACTCCAACGCTGAAAACCTTCCAAAGGCTTACTTCTGTTTCCTAACAAAGTTGTCGGGATCCAGGCCGTCCATACGCAGGTATTCTCTATACTTCTCACCGAGCGCGCCTCCAGGGTATGCAACATCTGTCCCAGGAAGTGGCATGACAACATCGAAGATGGTGTATTTGGGTAGATCTTCTTCTGTGAGTGCCTTCATACGCGGGGCTACATAAGGCTTCCGAGATTTTCTACGAGAACCAGAGGCTCCTTCATTTGAAGCTGGTTTAGAACTCTATTGATGATGTGAAAGGAGGACACACCTTCAGCCTCTTGCTCATCACCCTCAGTGGTCTTTTCGTCCAATTCCGGCGTTTCAAATACGAGGTCTCCGACGACGGGCTTATCTGCCCCGTAGGTGCGGATACGTTCGGAAACAATGGCGTTCCATACATACGATTGGTACGCGTGAATGTACATTAATCGAAGATTTTTAGGAATCTACAAAAGGTGTCAGTCAGCCAGAAATATAAGCAGCCAGCCGAAAGGTTCATACCGTGGACAAAGCGCCCATGGCATTGCGGGTATCGCCTCCCATCTTTTTAAAGCTTTCTAAGATACAGCGTTCCGCCACTACACGCCTTGGCATTAATTCCAGTGCTTTATCGAGGTCGCCTTCAATCAACCATGCGTCTCGAGCACGGCCAACGTCTGGGTGTTCTCCATGCCTCTTTTGCAATATCATGGAGACGGCTCTTTGCCATTCAGATTTCAAGAGCGCGAGTCCGATTGAGTGAGTGGGAACAGAGGCTGTTCCAAAACGCTGCATGCCTAAGGGAGGCCAAGTTAATGGGCGCCAAAGATTGCGAGCAATCGAGCAATTACCGTAGTAGTTGATGAAGCCCTGTGTTTTCACAATGTTTAATGCCGTATTCATAGCCTCGATTGATTCGACTTTAACGCTTCTGCTCGACGGCTTCAGCAAGCAACCCCAGGGTTTGAGAAACAACGTGCCGGAGAGTAATCACAAATGCATTCCCTTTCAACATCCCCAGTTCCAGGCTTGCTTTACGATAATTGAGATCGGCAACCCTGATACCACGTTCACCACGTTGAGCGATGGCTTCTTGAGGGGTGCGACGTCCACTTTGGCAATTAATAAGTCTCCAAACATCCTCCACAGTTTTACCGTTTCGCTTGAGAGAAACCCGTTGAACGGTAACCCCGCGTTTGTCCTTGGTTCCTGCTACGGACAAGTCTTTGACGCTGACACGAAGCGCCCTGGATATGTGTCCTAATGCATCCTGTGTATCTCGATTCGTTTTCTGAAGAGTGAAATGGATGTAAGGGGGGTACGTTCCACGAGGAGCGCGTTCACCACCGGCAGCCCCACCTGTTTAACAATTCAAATATGCACAGATCAGGCATGAACAGACGAACCTCTACCGCCTCCCCTTCCTCCACGACCACCACCTCTTCTCCCCCACTTGATGACAATGCGAGAACCGTCTTCGGATGCTGGAGCACTTGCATCTGTTTCAGTGTCCAATTTGCCACCGAATAGCTCACGAATGGTTTGGTGAAGGGCCGTTCGGGTTTCCTTAGAGGCAATGGGCTGTTGACACGATTAGAATGTATTCCCAGAAACAATGAATATGAACACAATGAGATACAGACATCGGACAAAACTCTCCTGGTATCCTCTCTGCCACCGCCACCACCACCGCGTCCACCGCGTCCCCCACGCCCCTCACGTCCTCCACGTCCTCGGTCCCGCCCACGTTTACCCCTCCCTACTTCTTCAGGCTCGGGCTGAACGGGCTCAGGAATCACATTGGCATCGTCAGAGGTTGTCTCTGTACGTGGAGGGCGGCCAGCCCAGCCACTATCGCTAACTCTTGGAGGCTCTGGTCCTTCAAGGTACATTTTCTTGACTTCCTCAATCGCCTTCTCTGAGAGAAAGGAGGAAAGGGACGTTGTGAAGCGCTCTGGCCATGGTTCATCGTGCTTGGCTTTGACTTTTTCGTTGTCTTGAGAAACTGCAACCTCTTCAGTGGGGAGTTCCTCATTTGCGACCTCAGGTTCCTTTCCAGCATTTCCAGCCTCTTCCATTACGACGTCTTCGTCTGCTTTGGCTGCTTCGGCTTCGGGCTTCTGCTTTTTCGGCGATTCTGGTTTATCCAAGGACTTGATATGAATAACATTGCTATCCTGGTCAATTTCATAGACCAAGAAGTCGGTAAACCTTGAATGTACGTAGAATAAAGAGTATTTTCGATGGGAGAAGCAATAAACACACCTTTGTTTGATTATACCTTCGATTTTCGGGACGCCGCGCCCAATGTATTCTGAGATTCCAACGTCGGTTTCCAAGAAGTTCATGGGAGCATCCTCAGATGTGGCTGGCAGAGGAATACCAAGAAGAGCATGGCTTGGTGGTAGAATATGTTGATCTTCACTGGATTGTTGAACTTCAGTGGAATTTTGAATAGAGTCTTCAGCAGGCTCTGGCCCTTCCAATCGAGAACGTTTGGAATAGCGCTCGACATCCACTTCGTCTTGCTCGCGTTCGTGAACCACAGAGGCCATATTGATATCAGACTGAGAGAGAGACTGATCGGGTACTGTCTCTTTTTTCCCAAGAAAATCAATAATCTAGCCGAGACTCGGACTCAAATTTCATCTACTCAGCGCGACGACGACGGGTCTTCCTCCCATACGATGGTCTCCCCAGCTCAGCTAACATACGCTCAAAGAGCGCTTAAACACACTAACCCTGCCGCAAAATTGCTCCTTGAAACGATGGAGAGGAAAAAGTCTAATCTTGCTGTCAGCGTCGATGTCACCAAGTCGAAAGATTTCCTCGCGATTATCGATACAGTCGGCCCCTTTGTCTGTCTAATCAAGGCATAGCTCTTTTCCATCCATGGATTCCTTCTCAAATTCACATCGCTTTTTAAGACCCATGTGGACGTTTTAGAAGACTTTGAACACACGTTGATTGAAAAACTCCAGGAGCTCAGCAAGAAACATGATTTTGTGATCTTCGAGGACAGAAAATTTGCGGATATTGGTGATTGCGCCCAATCTCTATAAATGTCACGGTCGTGCCTAACAAAGATGCAGGCAATACCGTTGTTCTCCAGTATTCAAGTGGCGTTCACAAGATTGCCTCCTGGTCCCACATAACAAATGCTCATCCCGTTCCGGGCCCTTCTATCGTCACGGGTCTTGCGTCTGTCGGCCTTCCTTTGGGTCGAGGGCTCATACTGCTTGCAGAGATGAGCACCAAGGGAGCCCTTACAACTGGAGTATACACTGACGAAGCCGTACGCATGGCTCGTACACGACGCGACTTTGTGATCGGATTCATTGCACAACGACGAATGGAGGACGTTGGAATCAGGGAAGGAGATGCCGTTGACCAGGATGAGGACTTTTTGATCTTGTCGCCAGGCGTCGGTCTTCATGCCAAAGGGGATGCCATGGGTCAGCAATATAGGCCTCCCAAGGAAGTCGTTTTAGAATCGGGATGCGACGTCATCATAGTCGGGCGAGGGATATATGGCACAGATCCTAGCTTGACAGATGTCATCGCCAGTCGAGCTAAGGAGTACATGGTCGAAGGGTGGCAGGCATATCAACAACGCGTATCATCTACGCCATAAATCAATCCATGAATTAACTATGATGAGCATGATGTTACAAAATATATACTCAAATCCGTGAACATGGTAGTTGTTCTTGAAGGTATAGCAGTATCAATGGGCCAGGAAAAGTGGAAACGGTAATAAGGCATACGAAGTCGTCAGCGTTCTCAACGTTCAATGTTACGATGCTGATTTAGCAGCCTCAGTGAAAGTAATGGAAGCTGTAATTAAAATTTAGGAGAGATCGTTGTGGTTCTCTGATACTATATTAAAATATAAGTTGTCTATCCAACTATGGTCTATACGTCTATTACTCGAGTCAAGAACAGCGTTCCGGTGCTTGTATTGATATCGTCATCTCTTCCTCTACTTTCACTTCGTTTTCTTCGATATTTTCGGGTAGTTTTGACATTCTTTTTACGTTTCGCCGTCGAGCAGGCGGGTAAAAGCCAACGTCTTGGTCAAGATTTGTATGGCCTGTATCATCGCTCACCGTTAAAGCCGCTCGTAGTCGTTCTTGAACTTCTGCCACTCTTTTCGTCTTCTCACCTCCACGCCAGATTAGTATAGCAGCTGTAATCCCAGAAAGAAAGCCGGCGGGTATCAAGATTCCAGTACTCCAGGCCGGGCGCTGAAATCTATTTCTGTCGATGACAAGCAGTTGGCAGTGGTAGACTGGGCTTTGACATACCGGTCGAGACCCCACATAGTGCCACTGAGGATAATCTGCAGATACAGATCGGAAAAACGGTAAACTCCAACGCAAAGAATCCATACCTGGAAGCAAGAGTTGGCGTCATTCAACAGACATATTGTAAGGGCCTGGCTGTAATCCATTCCCGTCATAAGTCTGTAGATTGAGCTGGCACTTATGACCACGACGTACTTGATGGGAAATGCCTACGATAAAGGTCAACAAAAGATGACATCTATTTGCATATTGCATATGACAGGCTACTTACTCTGTGAGTTTCTGTCCCATGCGGTCGATACCAAGTTTGAGAATAGCTGAATTTGCGTTGCTCTAAGGAAGCCAGAATCGGACAAGACCCTTCAACCAAATAAAAGGCACAAACGTCGATATAAAAACTTCTCCTCCTGGTCCGTTAGAACATGAACATAGTTCGGATCATACTTGGGATCTGGGAGGTCGTCCTCATCATACAAAGCGGGTAAGCCAGCCTTTGCTCGAAGCCTCCGAGTTTTATATTTATAATACCAAATCCAGAAGATACCTGTAAAAGAGGGCTGAGATTTGACTGAGAAATAGAAAAAAAGGTCTCACGATAAGTGTCCAAAGCCCGAAAGGGTATCAACCCAATGCCAGTGACGCAGAAGAGACCTATAAAACCATTAGGACAATCAAGTTATGTATGATCATCTCACCATTCACAACTTGCGATGAGACTTCAACCCAGAACCCTTGCGTGTTGGCGTTGTGAAAGTTGATAATCTTGGCAAGGAAAAAGACAATGGCAGCACCCCAAAATACTGAATTGAAATGAGTTGAATTCTCTTTGCACGGAGGTTTTCCTTCGTAGCTTACCGACACAGAATCCGTAAATGGCAACGATAACCTGTTGTACAAGGATTAGGCGCAAGACATTCTAAATCCTGGATACATACACCCATAGCTAGGAAATGTTGGTAAATATGGTAATGTAAAGCAGGAAAGGCACTTTACGTGTCTTCAGGAAGGACCATACACCCATCATCGTACGTCTGACTTTCGACGGTCTCTGAAGAACGTCATCAACATGTCGATCTAAAGTGTCCTCGAGGGAATTTGAAGGTTGCCCTCCTAATTCATTATCTCTCTCAGAAGTTGGAGGACTGTTTAACTGTACGACCGGCTTGCGAGAATACCACATGTTCGGCGGTCTACATAACAAAAGTCAGATTGGATCAACGAGAAAGAGCACAGAAATCATGTACATTATGAGGGCATTTGCGGCATTAGTTAGATTGGAAATTGTTCCAATCTGTGGATCTGGCCAGTGACTTGAGCTTAGAAGGCAATATGATCATGATGCCTTGGGCTCACCAATAACATCTAAATGGTCAACGATGTCATCATGGTGAACGTCCAGTAAAGAGTCGTCCACGGGGCCGTCCTCAGAATCTAGGAGGTTGAGTGAACTCTCAACAACGCCTTGTTTTCCGTCTTCCAGTATAGCCACCTCCGCCTGAGGGCCTTCACGAGTGACCAGTGCGTCTCTTGGAGAAAGAAGTGGCGATTGGAAGCCTATTTCACTACTGCTATCGGAGGTGACAGTTCGTGCATAATGTCTAGAGTTTCCTATGATGTAACTTGAAATCCTGCTGTTGGTTGTACCAGACCGTGGCCGCATAGGACGGGGGGGCACTTCAGGGGTAGCATCTGGCTGAGGAACTTCAAGGTGAAGGGTAGGCATGGACCGATGTATCCTCGGTTGAGTACTAGGATTGGGATTTGTAGCCTCGGCATTGGCAATAAACACAGTCGATAGGGGTCCTATCCTAGGTGTTGTAGAAGGAGAATCGCCAAGGCTAGAGTAGGTCCCTCTAAGCCTTATGGATGGCATAGTTGAAGGTGAACGTTGTGTGTGTGCGGGCGTAGTACGCCACTCAAAATGAATTGTATGGCAGTGATTTCCAAAAATGCTGTCTCGGACTTTGACGTCGCCCTTCAAGCTCTTCGTGTTCTTTCAGCGACGAAGGGCCCATACAACTCATCACACCAACAATCCATATCCCTTTCCCTCTGCCCGACATCCTACCCCACACCAAATATTCCATCTTCCAAAAAATGCCTCCGAAACAGACATAAAAGCTCGATGTATATTCTCTTATTTGCTAGCGACCGCATTCCTGACTGACTTTTTCACAAGATTACGACCTAGTACGAATATACCATCCAGACAAGGTCGCGGACGCGTCAGTTTCCTCCGAGGTAGCCCACACCAGGTTTCAGTCCATCACCCACGCCTATAACGTTCTTCGTGGACAAACTCCTGCGACTGACTCGCCTCTATCTGCGGCATCCTCTCGTGACGCGCGGTATCCTACAACATCAACGTGGAGAGCGCGTTCAAGGCATCAGGAATTGTATTCTGGCAAGGACGACCGATGGAAAGACCGTGTCATTCTTTTTGGCCTCGTCACTGTGAGATACAATTTCTTTTTGGCCGTATAGGACCCATCTGAATAAATACTTCGACAGACTATAGCGCTTGTGTTGGCACAGTTGTTTTCAATGCGGCAACAAGCGCTATCTGAAGCTGCTAGCCGAAGCAAAAATTCGGAATCATTGCATGCACGACGAACACCCGTCAACATATCGTCTTTAGACGCCGACAACCCAGATCGACGTTTAGGAGGGTGAAGTGAGTATGGTATAGCTTTTCAATCCAATCTAGATGTACTCTATTTGTCCGCTATATCATCGAAGAATAAAGATATCCAAGTTACCAGCATTTTGAAGTCCATGTTTGTTCCCTTTAAATATAAAGCCCCGTCCAACCCCTCGACTGCACATGCATTTGATCGACACCATTTTCATCACCCACCCAATGAGTCCACTTTTTGTCCCCTTCCCCATCGGGTGCTTTCTGGAAGCGTTGCAAGCCCGACGTGGTAGACGACTTTGAATCGAGGTCAATACGACCACTAAACTCGGATTCTTTGTAGGTAAGATACACGTCCGCATTGCGTGATGACATGTGAATGCTGTCGATTGGTCTCTTGTATGCCGTTGAACCAATGTAGAAAACGTCTGTGCGCCCCGCTCCTGTGGTTGTCCTGAGGGTCACGGGCGCAGGGTCCTCGAGGTCAGATGGAGCTGGGTGGATGCGGACGTTCGTGACGCCGTCGCCTCGTTGCGTGGTTATGCTCGTGCTGGTAAGGGCCGCGACATCACCTACGATCCAGCCACGGATGAGCTCGAAGGCTGTGTAATCACCACGCACAGTCTGACTGGGAAGAAGGAGGTTGTTCTCGTCCATCGCGAAGAGAGTGACGTAAAAGGAATCCAGCTCAATGTCCGCATTGGGGTCAAATTGGACATGGGTAACGGCGTGCGAGACGACATGAAGTTTCTTCAGGTTAGGAGGAACGTACATGACGATGTCGAAGCGCATGCACTGGGCTTCAGGACCTGTGCGTGGTGTATTAATGATTATGCGACTGTTCCTAACCGAACCATCTTCGTTGAAATCGGGGTACATGATGTCGATGTGTTTAAGTAGCGTTTCGTCAGTTGTTCGGAGAATCATCTCGTACTTGACTGCCACTTGGTCCTGAGCACCTTCGGCAATGATGAAAGTACCAACAGCACTTCCACGGATATCCAATGAGTGGTCATTTTCGGGGCCTAATTGTGCCATCATAGTCACTTTGGTGCCATTGTAAATGTAAGGAGCAGCAAGGCAGCCCAATGAGCTGCCGAAAGCTGGCATAAGCTCTAAACCAGTCGGGGCATCCTACCGTGTACCGATCAGCATAAAAATGGGAATAAGATGATGTAATATTGCATACAGAAACAGCCCAGATGATAAGCTTAACCGCATTCCAAACGGCGAGGCCAAGTACAACAATGCCGAAAGCCTTCCAAAAAAGGGAGCAGCTATAGTACACATAATCTCAAGAATGAGCTATCCGCCGAACGGGCCACGCGGAAAGAAAACGTACTCAAGTCCGCAGCAAACACAGCAGCCGGTCTTGCGTCTCCGAGTAGGCCGTGCCTCAGCATCGAGAAGGCCAATGCTTGCTTCATCATGGTCTGCATAAGGTGACGCAGGTTCAAGAGGCGCGCTACTGAGAGCGACTCGACCCTCCTCTTCTGAGGCTAGTGGATTATCTAGCAAAAGGAGGTGGTCAAATGCTTTGCGGACTAATGGGTGGCACTGCTCACAACGTTGGTCCCACTGCTCCTTCAATTTGAGGGCAGCCATGACGGCTCCAATCATCCCAAAGAATGAGAGGCCAGAGCGGGTAGACTGCCTGCTCATCGCGGATGGTGAAAACTTTAAAGAGTGCGGAGAAGATGATAGAGGTTTGAAGTAGAAGAGTGTGCATCAAGATGCTTTCAATTGGTTCAATGATATTGATCGTACCTGAACGGAAGCGCTAACCCTTCAAACCCTTCAAACCCGAAGGCTTCACTGTCATACGCATAGGCTAGCCAGGACTTGGCAAGGCTTGGCCAGGGCTATGAGAAAGCTTGAGTCTTAAGAAAGCATGAGAAAATCTGCTCAGAACTAGTGTTAGTTAGTATACACTACAATACAGTATTATGGTGTCTCCAATATAAATACGCCAATAAATCTAATCATATTTGTCATTCAGCTACTTTTCTTCCGACTGCTGAATTGTAGAAGAAGACTAGAGACCAAAGTCAAGATGGGTCCAGTTTAATAAGTTAAATACTCACTCCTGTGGATCCTTTGGTTGCTTTGCGTGTGAAGATGCTCAACACTCGTCTTCTTCCAAGCGGTTTCTCGACCCCAGGAACAAACATCGAGTCCAGTGGAACAGATTCCGGCTCGTCGGTGAACGGAAGAGAGGTAATATGTGGAGGAGGAGGCTCTTGAATGCGCGAAGAGCCTTTTCGCCCTCCTGGCGATTTTACTTTGGCATTTTTGATGGATTGCGCTCGGGAAAGCTTTGTGTCGTCATCCTCAGAAAGAGCCCTTGCCCGAGGAAGCTTTGGGGGCGGGCCTTGGATGTCGAATTGAGTGACTGTCTTAGATGATGAAGGTATCCATTTAGTTTTGGAGAGCAACTCTCGAGCCACGGGCAAGACAGGCAGCAATGGCTGATGGAACGCCATCTTTACCCATCCTCTCCAACTCGTGTTAGAAGGGATGAATTGGTTCACCAGTTCCTCGAACTATTGTTACGCGTTAAGAAGCTGAGGACACAACGAATGAATAAAGCCAACGCACGCTCCAAGTTTGGTTTCTATACTCCAAATCCCGAGTCTTGATTCGTGCGTCATGACACTCGAATGACCCCTCTTTGACGATGCTTAGCAACAGATTCATGCTACACATGTACACAATTTAGCTGCGAAAGCCACTGAACTGGTCAAAAAAAGTACCTCGATATTTTCACAAGAACAAAGCTTCTCTGTGAGGTTCGGGTTTTCATCTCGGCAGCATCGCCCTTGCACGATTTTCCCTTAGATGTACTGTGTTCCGTCTCTGATATGAGAGTCGCTTTGCGAAGAGATTCCGATGAAGGCATCTTGTTCAAAGCTGGTACACTCAAGGCCTCCTTTGTACTTGCCCGAAGATCGGTAAATGACCTAGATGTGCCCAATCTTCGCAATGGAGGCACGAGATGACCTGTGGTTGCTTCACGTGGTGGTTTCTGCCCATGCAACGCTCGTGGTGAATCTAGTGATATCCGCTGGTCCACTGTTGGTTGATTGTTGGTTTCATTATCGGCGTGGCGGTGTTTCCGGGCAGGCCAGAGATATTCCATGATGCGTCGACCAACCCTTGCATCAATCTGCAGACGGATAGGGTGCAGTGACATTTCGAAGGACTCATAGATAGTAATACCGCCAACCGGTGGCAGTACTGTCCAGCTAGCAATCAAGAACAGGCCTCTCTACACAAGAAACATGAGACGAGGTTGGAGTGTTACGAGAGAATACCGACCTTGTAAAGAGGATGATTCGCCGGTTCGTCGTGTTTTGATACAATCTCAGGCCACAGGGCATACCTTGAGCCATCGAATGCCTTTAGGTCGCGAACAGAGAGGTCGTTACTGGTAGAACTATCCTGTCGACTCAGCCAATAAAAGTTGATATTCTGGACTTCAAGTTTCGAAACCAGCTCTCGTCGGTCGTCCAACATTTTCCATGATATGTCATCAGAAGAAGCCGCAAGCAGAAGGGCAGATTTCCGGTCCGAACGATCGTCGTGGCGGTCTTGAGCCAATTTTATAGCATCGAATAAAAAGTTCAACTCCTCGGATAAGAGGAAAATATGCGCCTTGAGTTTTAACAACTCCAGCTGTCCTTCTTTTTCGGCAAGCTTGCGGCTGTGATTATATTCTGCGGTCATCTGTGCATCGTGTGCTTCATTTAGGCGTGACTGCAAATTTGCAACGACTTTCGCTGCAGATGCAAGATCCGTGAAATCGTACGTGAACAACAAGGTTTCGAGCTTTTCCAAGCGTGTCTTGTGGGCAGCATCCGAGAAAAGTAGGAGATGTGTAATGACGTGTGAAATCGCCTGAAAATGCTCCTCGTTTGCAGAAACCGTGAACCGAGGGATATGGACTCTGATAAGATCCTGCACAAAGGTTACCAAGATTCAGAAAAGACTGAATACCACAAACCGTCTCGTCCTGAAGGTGGCTGTTATGGGCAGATGAATATGATTCGTTGCAAACCCGTTTGACGGACGTAACATTATTACGCAGTCGCAAACGATTGAATTTATCGTAATGGAAAATCGCATCCGTTTGTGGTACCAGTTGATCAAAAACAGCGCTCTCGCACCGAAGATCGATGAGGACTTCGAAAGGCACGCAGACAGTATCGTTAGAGGCAAGACTAGATGGAGAGAATGCCTGAAGTCCGTTGACAGATGAGTGGCTCCTGTTTCTAATATTCAGCTTGTGATTTTCCGCAGAATTTCCGCACTTACCTTGACATAATCTTTCCGCTAATAGGATCGTCGATGTTATTGTTATCCATGATAGCGAAAGATTGAAGCTTAGCCTGAACAGCTGCAACGATCAAAGAGTCTCTGGAATCTTCACCCCTCAAGACAATTTGTGGTTTGAGAAGAAGGCAAAAGATACTCTTGTGCAGAGAGACGCCTTCTGACCAGCCGTCAAGTGGATCGAATGTCTCTTGTGACCCTACAGTTGTACCCTTCTCAGTAGATACCTGAACGGAAGGTTTCCCGGGATCACCCCGAAAGATCTTCTTAAGGGCAGCCGCCGCCATTTGGGCAGTGTCAGTACCTTCCCGGTTCTTCTCTATACTCTCTTCGGAATCGCTGTCGTCATCTAGAGCGGCCTCAGCCTGATCACGAATGAACTTGACAGCACTAAAGTAATCAGTGAGTCTTTCATTGCCTACGTCATCTTTCATTTCTAAAGACGTACCGAGTCGCCATATGGTACTCCAATCCCTTTCGAGCCCGCGAGCAGTAATAGTATTGCAATGCCACCTAATAACTGTGAGTAACGTCACAAAAAAGAATGATATCGAACACACGTCGCGTATTGCACTATCCATAAACACTTTGGGGCAATGGATTTGATAAACATTCTCGAATTCGGTCCACTCATCAGGAGAGACAGTATAAGAAGGTAGATGATATGTCTTATCGGGTGATGCTGGGTGTTCACACAGTCCAGCCTCCATGTCGCGTAAATGCGAAACATAGTCTTCTAAAAGCGTGATCATCTTTTCTAGAACTGTGCGGCGCTAAATAATATGTGAGTGAAGAAAACAGTAGCCAATACAGGCCAGACACACATTGTCGTCAGTTTGCGACCGTTTGTTCTTCATTAGTCTTCGCAGTCCACGGATTCTAGCTTCGGCGATGTCGATCTGTACATGTGGAACAGCTTTCGCTAGACGTCAGTAAAACTAGGACCATGAAACTAAAGAGATGCGTACTAAAGCTTTTCCCTAGGAGACAGGAATGAGATCCTTCGGCACCGAATTTGCTCATTAACGTCGTGTTATGGGGTAAAACCGAGTGCCGCCTGAAATAGGTGAATTGAGGGCAGGTTAAGGCTGGTAGCAAGTGCACTTCTGGGGCAGTAGAAGGTGACCAATCTGTTTCAATGAAGTCACTCATATCGAACCACATCGATACCGAGGGGGTCGTCGGTAGACGCTTATGAGATCTGTAATTGCTGCGCTGCTGAGGAGCCACCATTTTGACTTCTTGCCGTAGAGGTTCGTCAAAGGTCGCCAAGAGAGCTCGAACATCGACTCCCCTCAAAGAGACTTCAGCGGCATAAAGGTGTTTTCGCCTGAGAACTTTCCTGCTATCAGAAATAAGACCCGGAACCACCGTCTCTTCATCACGCTGATGCAGATCTGCATGCAGTTCTTCTATCATCCCCTTCATACCTATCCATGGCGTAACTCCGTCGGCCCAAGCTAGAACTAGAGATCAGGAGAGATTGAGACGAAAGGTGATATCGACGCACTTTCTCTGGATTCATCCATGTATGCATGCATAACGAATAACTGCCGAATATGAAGCCGATACTTCAAAGTTGCCAAATGGCGACCAAACTTAGGCGAAATAGTTCGTTGTGGGTAGTACGATCCCTGCCGCGTGGGTAGCGAAAGGACGTTGTCAAACAAAGCCCACCAAGCCCAGAAATGTGCGAAGGCCTTGGGAGTCAGATGCATCGTGCTCGGCTCTGGATTCGAACCTATTGGAGCAGTCTGAGTTGACGATGTCAAAGACGTAGATAGGTGAATAAAGTCGGAGCGGAAACCGTTATAGGAATCTTGAGGGCTCTATTTCCAAGGGCTTTAATTCAAGTAGCAACGTGGAAATAAATTAGAGCTCTTGCCTTGATTCTAGGAACACTCGATTTGTGCTCCAACCTCACTTGGTAGTGTGGAATGAACCCAAAGTGCCTGCACTTGCGATGGAAAGCAGGGCCATTGCAATCGGGACAAGTGCATTCGTCGCCGCAAGCCCGTTCCAGAACGAAACCTATACCAAATCGGACCCCAGACCGCATCTTGGCAATGACTTTTCGGAAGGGCTTCGGAGCCTCCGGTATACGATAAGCAGCAAAACGCTGCCGATTGCGTGGGTAAAGATGCTCTAGGCTGACAGGGAAAAGATCAGGGTTGTATCAAGTGTGATTCAGTCAAAGGGGTGGACTCACTTGGGAATGGCAATGAACATGGAGTCACTAATAATTTGTATAAGCTCTCGATGTTCGTTCTTCTGCGCAATAAGCAATTTGGTATTTCCAGACCACGATAGCACGATACCAGCGCCATCATGATTTAGTTTATGCGGATCGCGAGAACCTGAGCAAGGTCAGTCAGCAGTCACGAATTGTTGGATGCCTTTGCCTTCTAACCTTTCAGGTAAAACCGAACGTCGCCTTTGAAGGATGCTGTTAGATTCCAATGGAAGACTAGTCTCATCTACAATGTAACGTTTGAGAAATTCGTCTGACCCCAAGATTGGAGACAAACCTTGTCCCAGAAACCAATCACCGGAGATGGATCGCGAGGCGGATGGGTCAAAGTGTCAATCACTCTCATAAGATCCTGGATGGCTGGTGCGTAGCTGACATTCCATGAAAAGACTGTAGTGTGGCTTGTGTTCACATGCACGGTAGGATTGGCATACGTCTTCACGGGCATGATCGTTCTTGGAACAGAGAAGGAAAACGTAGGAGCCTCTCTAGCACCATGATGGGGTTCCAGAATAGTAGCATCGAACCAATCAACGGAGAGATGGCTTCCCATCTCTTCAGCGATGACTAAATCCGTGTCAAAGTTCCAAGCTGGAGTACTCCGATCTGCCGATGCCGGAATATGAAAGACTGGTAGAGGGTAATCCCTCAGGGTGATCAACAGAGATGACAACGCAAAGTTGAGATGCAATGGAACCAATAATGAGAATTGAGTATCACGCGGTAAACCATCGCCCTGTTCGTATAGAAAGTCAGGCAAACTTTCCATGGGGAACGAAGGCCGCTGAATAGTCAAATCTATTCCTTTGAACATCACCCTGAAAAGGGGCGGTGCTGATGGAATTGGGGAAACCTCAACTAGATTTGGCACCTTCGGGCCAGCGTAAGCTTTTGAATGTTTGCCGCGTAAGAGTTGATTGATCGACTCTTCGGACTTGGATTGGATCTGGCGAAGGTTTCGAAGCCTCATCGTCCAATCGAGTTCATGGACTTCGTCCAGCCTTCGGCGTGCCTCGTCGAGTGGTACCGAGTGATCCCCTCCGAAATGATATTCTTCCTCGTCAGTAGCAGAACCGGAAGGCGGAACTTGGGATTCTGTTTGATAGATGGCAGCCACCTTCGCTTGGAAAGCATTCTCGCGATCCATTCTTGGCTTGGCAGCGTCTAATCCACACCGCCAGATCACGGCTAAATTGCTTTCAAAAGGGTCGTCCTCCGCCTCTATGCACATGCTTTGGAGGCGCACTGATATCTTTGGTACGTGTTTAGGTTCTTCGGGTTCGGGGGTGGGCATTGGCGTGTACAAGTGACGTGGGGTAATGTGACTCAGGTGGCGAATGGCCTTGACTGTTATAATTGTCTCCGCAACGAAGTCTGCGAACACATAACCGTAGGGAATCCGCAAGCGCGCACTTTCGCCTCTCAAGGAGATTAATGACGATCCACGAGACTCCTCCAAGGATGCTTGGATGGCCCGTAAACAGATGAATTCTTCCCATTTTTCACTACGTTCGTCTTCCCATTTGTTTACGCGTTGAAGAAGGCAGACCCACATGACAGCCTTGTTGAGCTGGATGGTAGGAAGGTGATTTGGGAGGGCGTGGAATTCAGTCTCGTCTATGCGAAGGACCAACCTCTGAGTTCCAAGTTTGAAAAGCACTTGTATAGTGGGGATAGCAACCTTGATTTTAACCGAGAGCCCAGACGGTGGAAGCTTGGGTTTTGAGTGTACGACATGATTTGAAGGCGACTTGGGAAGGAGAGCTTTGATACATTGCACCGCAAGCATTGAGGAATAGACGTATGCAAGATGGAACGTTGCCTTGACATTAGGTATTTCCACAGAAATGTCACAGGTATCCCCAGCCTTGGAGGGAATAGATCCCCGTTTTCCAGAAAGACACATATTGACGGAAACATCAGGAATGTGGAGAAATTGCTGTTTGTCGAAAGTAGGGTCGTCCCGTTCAAAGATAAAGGGATTGTCGGCATCGTATTGAGTGGACACTGCACTACGGAGCGTAAAATCGGTGAAAGATATTTTGATATGTGCAGAAGCTTTTTCTGTGATCACAGAGGCGCGAGCGGCCGACACAGCATCTAGTAGTTGTTGTTGTGGTAGACTGAGTTCCTGTCGCGCTACAGTACGATCATTCAGATTATGGAAGCGATGAGTGTGTGCAGAATGCAAGGAGGAATAATTGATCATGAGGCTGGTTCGAAGAGCAAGACCCCGTGATAAATCCAATGTGTCCTGCGGGTTAAGGTCTGGAGATGTAAGGAAAACTACGATCCTGGGAATCGTAATTGTGACACATAATCCTAGTGGCATGCGGTCCAGAAGTGGTTGCTTTGCTGAAAGGTGCGAAGGGTTATCCTCTCGAGGCGGCATAATTGAAGCCAATTGCTGGATAGCAGCGACAACGCGGGGGTTCCAAACTTCAAGGCATATCGCATCTGTTGATACGTGAAGCTCGAGAATCGGCGATAATGTAGACACTGTCGGGAGAATGTCCACGTCGTGGTTCATCGAAGCAATCGCATGGCCATCTCCAAGGAACTCAAAAGATTCGATGGAGAGAATCGATGGGTCATCCAAAAAGTCCGCATCAAACGAACGAAGTTCTATAAATCTGCGCGTGTCCATTTTTGTGTTCGACCGCACCCTGACCAAGGTAGGTTCTAGGACAAGTGAAAACTTGTAATGCATACGAAGAGACTCCCCAGAGTGATCAGTTAGGCGTGCACAGTCTTTGTGATCACATATGAAATTGGACGCCAAAGAGAATACAACACCGTTATTGCGTACTTCCACAGCAAAAGGCTCTGCGTTTGTCGTGTCTGCGCAGATAATGCGCCCACGGAGAGTTCCACACTCGACATCAAAAGTGATGCGAGGCAATTGGAAGGATCTTGCAGACATTCGTGGTGGTGCATCCCCCTTAAGAGGTGGTTCGATGTGTGCAAAAAACTCATGAAGCCGTTCTAGGCGCTCTGTAACTTCAATACCGCCCACTTTGGTCCGGATGGCAAGAAAGGGAGCGTTGGGGTCACCAAACATGAAAGGAGATGGCGTGAGCCAAGGAGCGGGCCACTGAGATATTACAGCCTGCAAAATTAGCGTATCCAGCGAGAGAAGCCGCATAGTATCCAATCTCGTATGGCGCTCCACCGATATTTGGGAAACTGTAAACTTGAAACCATAGACATCTGGGTCGCAGCTTTCGAGCTTCTTACGCTTTCCTAAACAGTGGGTTTGAAAATAATCTTCCAGAGAGGAGCCGCAGATACTAGAATTCATAGCAATATCTTCAATCTTGAGTTCATAGGGATCCAAGCCCCATTTATTCTCAGTAGCAAGCGTAACCGAAGTTATCTTGATGCTCGCTTGTTTAAGCACAGAAAGAAGGGACTGGTCAAAAGGTGAGTTGAGTCTCAAAACGAAAGCGAAAGTCATACTGCTTTTTTGTAATCCTTTAACCGTGTACATGGCTTGTGAAGATGACGTCGGCGAGGTCGAATAGATGCCTTTTCGCAATTTAGCATTTACCTTCAAGAAAACAATTTATGACTTACAGACAACTTCTCGAGGAAAGGAGATACAGGGGAGGAAGATGTAAGACCTGCTGATAGTAAGGCTGAGGTTGGTGATGCCTCAGATTTGGGAGACATGCTCCAAGATTGAGGTGAGAAGAAGCCATCCATGTTTCCTGAGGTCGGGCTAATCACTGAGGAGGGAGAGCCTGGGCTAAACGTCATCGGTGGGGCCACAAGACCGTCAAGGTTCAATGCGGGCGGGGGCCGGGTTTCCTTGGGTTTGAGGCTTTTCAAAAGCAGCTTCAGGGTGTCCATCTCAACTGAGCAGTCCCCTATGTTGAGGGAGATATCCAGACTATGATTGTCTGGAGTACCTTCTCGAGGATTGAATTTCATTGACGCTTCAAAATTTATTGCGCCAGGAAGATGTAAGAACTCGGCGGATTTAACTATAAGTAAAAAGCTGGATGTCAGAGTTTTGCAATGGCGTAGATTGAATGCATACCTGCTGAAGGAGGTACAGGGAGTGTTGAACCAGAAATATTATGCAACTTGAGCGAGATTGATGCATTTCCTTGGGTATTTCCCCAAGCTCTATCAAGCGTCCGCTGGAAACTGGCGGTGAAGCGTTTCCTCCAAGCCGCCATGCCATACGAGCGCTTTGACCTGACAGATCGCAGCGTATTGTGTACACCCGTATCCACCACTTTTTCCAGGTCAGTGAAAGATAAGTTCATATGGAAGGTAACGTCGCCTGCCGAAACCGACGTCCCTGGTAAGTCGGAGAAGGTGGCAGTTATCGAGTGTGCCTCGAAGTAGATGCCAGAAATTATGTGAGGTAGCCACCGTATCAGGAGGCGGAGAACTGCTACAACCCCAGTACGAATGAATGGTCGAAAGTGGGGTTCCACGACGGCATAAGCGCTGGACACGAGGATCCATAGCCGGTGGGCCATTGGAGACGGCGCGAAGTCAGAGAGGGTGAGACGGCGGTTGTGACGAGTGTGTCTGGTCATAATAGGCGTGTATTCGCTCCTCCCCATCTCAATGTTTAGCCCATTCAAGCGAATATTAATTCCTTTGGCGAAAGAGTAGTTGTAGCGCACACGATCCACGCGAATAATTCGTGACCCAGCGCGGATGTAGAGCCCTCGGATCGAACGAAGACTTATGCTGCGTATGCGGACATGTTTTGAGAGTACACTGAGCATCCAAGGAAAGAAATACGAGCGAAGGAGGAGGGAAAACGTCGCGATCCTCACGACCCACAGTACTACGGCAATCCACCATGTATCAGTTGGGTTCTCGAGTAAAAACAGTGCCCGTGCAATTGAAGTCGGAGAATGAGGCATTATCTGGAGCATAAATGAGTAAACCGTAGAAACATCATCTAGACGCAACGTACGACTGATGAAATCTATCGTCTCCCAACTGTAGTACAATTACCCCACAAAAGTAGGCGAAACGAGTATCGACGTGGAATGTACACCTTTGTGTTGATACAGCTAAATTCGAGGGAGCACCGTCGTAAAGCTGCACCAGGCTGCTCTGTTGTCCCCAACGTTTTCGATTTGTGCCGTGTCAAGCCGCCAACGCGTTTATAATTCAGTTTCAACTGACATCAACGTAAGCAACCTATGTATTATATTCAAACACTCTAACCAAATAGTAGCACAGCCACGATCATTTTGTGACCACAAAAGTTAATTAATGTGCAAGCGTTGGATGGAACGAATGATACAATGAGTCATCCCTAGAGCGATTAGCCTAACCCACCTATTCTTCAGGGTCTACGTCCAATATGCTGTATTTCACGATGAATCAGCAAGCGATTTGATAGCTATTGGGAGTTAAAAGTTACCATTCTTCTGAATTTGTGTCTGCTGGCTTATATGTGGCGAAAACGAAAGAGCTTCCACCCACAAAGCTTCCGGGGTTCAAGACATGGCATCCTGTATACGTAATTTTGTATCGATCATATTTGTCGGCCATGACGAGCTGAAAGGAAATGTCAGGTAGTGAGGGCGATACAAGACGGCAGAGCATACAACTGTTGGCAAGGGATACAGTCGAAGAGTGTGATCGTAATCGGGTAGCGTTGGCTGTATATGAATCGTCAATGGACTCAAGTGACCTTGATCCAGAATGGTTTGGACAAACTGTCGTTGTTGACTATCAGAATTCAGATAATTCCACAGAAAAAAGAAAACTCACGAATCTCTTCAGCCTCTCGCTGTCTGCGTTCGGCTTTACGCCTACCACATGCCTCAGCATCCTTGACATCATGTCCTCTCTAAAAATAACGATTTCCTGATCAAAGAACTTTATTCGGCATGGATTCGTTGCTAAGTGCACTTTCGGGACCCTAGATTGCAATCGCGAGACTAGGGACGAAAGTAGGCGGTGTCGTGGGAGCGTCCCGTTGATGCTAATATCCAATGGGCCTGGAACGAAAACGAAATGTGTCTCTCTGGTAATAGGCGGGTACGATGCAATGAGATCCGCCAAGGCCTCGAAATTATCTATGAAGCTTCATGAGTGGACGTGGTGCATCATAGTTCTCTCTCTCAACGAACCTTGGTAATTTTGAATTTCACGGTTATTTCCATGTGATAGCGACTGGCGTGTGAAGTTACCACAAAGAACAATGAGCTTCGGGATGAAACTGTTTTCGATACAGTTATCGAACATCTTTTGCAGTCCAGTCAGAGTTTGTGGATGGTCAAGCCAGACGTCAGACAGAAAGAAGAAATGAAGGTCTGAAAGTTCATCTCGAATGCGAGTTGAAAATCGAGACTGGCATAAGGTTTTTCAGTTTGACTGCCAAGACTACAAGAAAATTAGACATACGTCTTCCAACAAAGTCGTTGATCCCTTGCCCAAAAAGTCGATATGACCATATATTGACCTGGTCACATTGAGGTCATCCTATCAGTTAAAACAGAAATAACGCACCGTGAGGTTTCACGAGGCTCGCAGGGTGGCTGTCCGATTGCAATAATTTCTAGCGTCGCATCTTCCGTATATTCGCCTTCGACAAGTGCAAATGACCCTTCCGTAAATAAACCATCGCCGGGCTCGTCCTATACCTATTGGTTCTGAGAATGAATTAAGATAGGACGCTGCTTGACATACCAGTTTCGTGAAATCTAGTACAACACTACCATCTGCATCCTCAAGGCACAACCTTCCTTCTTTATTGTGTGAAAGCATTCCGAGAAGAAGGAACCTCTCTCCAGCTCTACCGAGAAGTTGTTTTGTGGACCTCAGCTAGTCAAGTTTGTGAGATTATGTGCATGTGAGACAGTATGTTGTTTCGAGAACACTTACGGTGATTAGTCTTTCTCGATCATTTGAAGGAAGCGTAGATGGTGCAAAGTGCTCATTTCGCAGAACACACTGCTTGATAATATGCAGTCTATTACGAATGGCGAGAATGCGTGATTCGGGGGTCCCAGAGATTGTGAGCGGCGCCTGAGCTCTGTGTCGCTATGAGTACATGCGAACCTGAAAAGAAATGAATTTTACTTGGTGAAAGTCCCTGTCTCCGATGACCAATTCCACAATGGCATGTCGAACGCGTTAATAACATATAGATGACTTTCTGGGTCAAGCAGCTCCTTTTCCTCGTCCACTTGCTCTGTCTGGTTGCGCATCCCTTGGTAGACGCGTTCTAGAATGTTGAGATCTACCTTCATATTGACATCTATACGACAAGCTGATTTTAGCTTTTATCTGGATGTAGGAGCGCACGTACCTTCCTGCTTGCTGTATTCTAATGCAAGGAGCTCAATAGTATGCTCGAGATCCGCGTTTGCAATGTCATTCTCGTCCAGGATTTCCTCTACTCTTTGAGAGATCTCTGGTCCTAGTGAATAGCTAAATTTGCGGAAGACCTAAATGTCGTGTTAAATGAAGAAGACGGAAACTAAATCACGACTGACCTTTAGAATTCGTCTTTGCCTGTCGTCTGCCATGGATAACGCGTAAAGGTGAGAGTAGAACGTGACAGGCGCACGTGCTGGTGTTCCTCCTAATGTGGTTGGCTCTTGCCACAATCTGCTAATACTATGTTTTCCACCCTCGATGTCGATATCAGGCCAGGCTCGGGACTGGGCAGATTTGAAATAGGTATACGATATATTTTATCGGCAAATATCTATTGAACACTTCTGTCCAGGCGCATCTCTATGGAGCGTCCTTGACATGCTCCGACAACTCCAACACTCCTTTCCTCAAGTCGAAATCAAGTACGACCCCGACACATCCTCCACGACCCCAATAATCCTCCATCTCCGTCCCCACCTTGACCTTCTCTTCTCTTATAAGCACCAGCGCCTACACACCATCTGTCTGCGCCGCCTACGCGACCCCAATCCGCCTGTGACGCTGCGATACAAAGACATCGTGCTTTCCTCCGCAGAGGAGGCGCTTACGCGTGTCGCAGTCCGCCGGACCTTTGGACCCACGTATCCCGGGGACGACCTGCGTTACCCCGGGCTGTGGTTCAGCTTCGAGGATGACGCGATGGGGGAGGGTGTGGTAAAGACTTTGCTTGGGGACGACAGAACGCAAGAAGTCAAGAGAGTGCTGATTTCACAGAAAGAAAACGATGGGAAGAGTCTGGATGCGTTGGAGGAGGTCGGGGAACTGCCTGTAATGGCTGGCGATATCAGGCAGGCGGTAGTCAAGGTTCATCATGGTGTTACGTTGTACTTTTATCCATCCTCGGCACGGCCAGTGCAGATCAAACTTGGGGAGACTACGGCTCAGGACTTGAGTCTGGGTCTTGGGCCTCCACTTCGGGTGCACTACAAGGAGGATGAACGGATGGCAATACATGCCAAGGACAATACGCCAGAATCCCATGATCAGCCTAGATGTAAGGAGGTTTACTTTGCGTTTGGATTCCTGCTGAACTTGATACCAGACTTTTACAACTATTTCCAGCATGGACTAGATTTCCTCATTACAGGCCCCGAACATGTTGTTACCAAGATAATACTCCATTCTAATGTGGTCTGTTCTAATTCCTTTTGATCTATTGATTTGTGTATCGAGTATCGGACAGCCAGGCTCTCCTCTTTTCCAGCGCTACAAACGGTGCAACTGGGAGATTGAAGGAGTACCCGAGGACGATGAAGATGGTATGCGGTTCTGGATACTTCTGATTCACATCTGACAATTGACCTACGCAAGACACACCTCCGCGCAAGCGATTCTTCGACAGGGTGAGTACCCTCATTCCTTCTCAGTACTCCTTTAAACATCAATTCTAGTTTGAAACAATAAGCCACTTCCTAAGTCCTCGTGAACCTCCACCGTCAATGCACCTCGACCGCACAGACGAAGAGGAGGACATTACATTACCAAGCGCGACGTCTCAATGTAAGCACTAACTTCGAACTTTTCCCAAAGGAAAAGCAAACTACTAACATTTCAGTGCGCGTAGTGTACGGCTACGACGGCATCATCTTAGAAGTCTCAGAGTCATCGCAGGTGCTTTCTGTTACCCTGTTTTGAACTATAGATTTGGAGGTAGATGACCAATGTACTATAGCATGTAATATCTCAGTGTATTCCTATTGTAACGAAAACGAAAACATTGCGTGGTGTGTATAGACTACAGTTCTCCTAGGCATGGAGAAATGCTAAGAATACAAAGCTCACGTGCTCATGTTGATGACGGATCAGGGGGAGGCGGGGGTTTGTTGAGGATGAAATGGCGGACGAGATCCAACGTTGCTGCCGCATCTTCTACTGAGGAATGACCAGCCATACTGTCATTTTGGATCGTCGTCCCCAAATGTTCTTGTACTCTGGTAATGAAAATGAGGGAATAAGATATCAAGTTCAGCTAACACGCAAGGAGACGTACAAATCTTTAAGCGACCTTCGATATGGCGCGCCCATGCGGTGGGGGAACAATGCTACAGTGTCTATGCATTTGTGATGTATGATTCTAAGCGTCTTCAAATCGTTATCAAGGGCATGGCCAATCAAAATAGTATTTGCGTCAAGAAAAGAGTCAAGAGATTTGCGAACAGAGGCGAGAGGCAGCATAGCTTTGGCATAAATTTCTTGCGTGATACCTGAAAATCGCGTTATAAAATCACTGAAGAGGGGTCGTCAGTAGAAAAATGGATAAGAAAATCGCAATGTCACGAACATGATCTCAACACCGTCATCCATACGGACCAACTCATCAAACACTTCTTTGCCAGCTCCGTCGACTACAGACACACGAGCCACCCTCATTCCACCTGTGGAATAAACCATCTCACAATCCAGAGCAGCCACGTCGAGAGCGCTACTTGAGGATGGCTGAAGAAAAGAGAAAGGATATCGTGCATGGAGATCTTCTACTTTGCTCTCGTAGAAAACATGTGGGCCGTGGGTACAACCTTCACTATCTGCAACTGGTCGCAAACAACAGTTGTATAGACGTGTCCTCTGGCCTGCAAAGTGTCAAATTTCGAAGTGGATCGTACATCCAGCACTCACCTTCGACCTTGGTGCTGAATGGTTTTCCCCAGTGGTATATGCAATTGTCTGCCTCTTCTCTGCGTTTGACAAGAAATGGCTGACTGCAGCGCTCGCACTTTGCACTCTTGCCTTCAAGACTTGGCTGGGTACCGCCGGGGCCGTCTGGAAGGTCGAGGAAATAACCCCAAGCGAGCATGTCATCGCGTGACATTATGTAGGGTTGGAGGACGTCGCGGGTGAGACGCAGAGCCTTTCGTGACTTGCGTGCTTCGGTACGCGCGGCTATCTCGGCTTCTGTACCAACAGAGTCGTCAGACAGATGATGTGGTATTTCTCGACGTTTCAAAGCAGCGGCACACGATATGACTGCCTGTGGGTGGTTTGGGCAAAGATGAAGGGAATAAGGGAGCATGCTTACATTTCTGTAGGTCAACTTGCTCGACTTCTTGTAGATCTCTTCCTCTTGCTTGAGGGAATGCTCAGAAGCAATATTAGGGTGCTTAGGTAGAAGGTGATGGTAGAGAACAAGGAAGTGATTGTAGAGCGTCGTAAGCATGGTCTGACGGACAGGAACAGCAATGAGAGATTGTGCAGCATTTATTCCGAGAACTGGAGGGCCATGTTTTTTGGAAGAAGCGGCGGGGACAGGACGGGCAGGTGCCGATATTTTCTGTACCTTTCTTGCAGGCTCAGCGGTAGAAGGAGTGGTTTGAGCTATAGGCCGTTTAGCTGGGACTGATGCTGGGGTGTGAATTGGGATGGATAGTGTTGGCTGTGGAGGAAGGGTCGCGCGGTGTGAGAATATACAAGGAGAACGAGTGCATTGGGGTGCATCTGGACAGGGTTGTTGTTGCAACAGGCCAAGGGAGGAGAACATGCAGGGCACGTGACAGCCAACGACTTTCCCTCTGCAATGTCAAGGCGGACGCGGGCTGCTTCACTTTCTATGTGAGTAGTTTAGCAGTATCGCACTGAACATAACTTACACCGCTTGGATACAGAAATGACCCGGGTCACCATCTAACTGGCCCATTTCTGCCTCAAACGTGATTCTTTTTCCAGTCGTGTACTCACAAGTCCTGACTCTTCTTATTCCAGTCCTTTAGACGCGTCTACTCCACGTAGCTTGTCTCCAATCTCTCCCACAGTAAAAATATGGGCTGCCCGTCCCGTTTCTCCCTGGCTCCGCTGGGCCGTGAAGCCCAGTCAGTCTTAATGTCCCTAATCCCTCACCAACTCACCACTCCTCTGCAGTGTCCTCTCTTAAACTCCTCCTCGTCCCCATTGTCCTCTACATCAACTGGGAACTCACCGCTCCTTACCTTGCTCCCGGCTTTACTAATCCCTTTGCCGCATTTTTCCTCCTCACTGGCCACGTCCCCGAGTCTAGTCCCAACGACCCTCGTTATGCTAAATCTTACCGGGATCTCCTCTTCATTGCATATCATGTTGTCTTCTTTTCGCTTGTACGCCAAGTCATCGTCGTCAAAATATGCAGGCCCGTCGCAAAATGGTTCGGTCTCAGACGCGAGACAAAACTTGATAGGTTCGGCGAGCAAGGTTATGCCTGGATCTATTTTGCTGTTATGGGTGCTTGGGGCTATGTCAGTTCAATTTTATTGTGTCGATTTTCCTCATATTTAACGTGTTTTAAGCGTATCATGTCACAACTCCCCACATACTGGTATCAGACAAAATACTTTTGGATAGGTTTGTTCTTTTTTTCACCTTCGACCTGTCATGCCTTAATTTAACGTATCAAGATTACCCTCACTGGGACATGAAACCTGAGCTCAAGAGATACTATCTTATGCAAATGGCTTACTGGTTGCAGCAACTCCTAATCCTCGTCCTGCGCTTGGAAAAACCTCGCAAGGATTACAACGAATTGGTGGCTCACCATTTCGTCACACTCTGGCTCGTTGGGTGGGTGCAAGTCAGTGTATTCTCCATTTCTGCTGCTCAACCCACCTTTCTAGTTGGAGCTACTTTATGAACATGACCCTCATTGGTAATGCCGTCTACATGAGCATGGATATACCCGATACTTTCTTGGCTGTAAGCATTCCATCCCAATTACCGACTTCTTATACTCAAGGAAAACTGACAGCTATCCAAACTACTCAACTACATCCAATGGAACAAAGCCAAGGTCTACTCCTTCGTATTCTTCATCTTTGTTTGGAGGTAATTATTATTCTCGTTGCTCCAAAGATGCTCTCACCTCCCCTACTCTAGCTACTTCCGTCACTATCTGAATTTCAAAATCCTCTGGTCGGTGTGGTATGAACTCTGGCTCATGCCGTACGTATTTTCTGCATGCCGTGTCTTGATCTTCTCATGAAATATACGTTAGTGATTCTGCAAAAGTGTGGGACGCCGCTAGAGGCGTCTACTTTGTCTGGTGGATGCAATACCAAGTTTTCGTCCCCATCCTTCTTCTCCAATTCCTTAATCTGTTCTGGTATTATCTGATGATGCGCATTCTCTACCGGTTCGTCTGGATTTCGTGTATCAACCCTTTGCCAACTGACTTTTTGAATCATTGTCTAGAGCGATAGTCACCAGTGTTACGGAAGATAGCCGTTCAGATGATGAGGATGATGGGGACGAGGAGGACTCAAAGGATTCAAAGAAGGACAACTGAGTATCTTGTGCGATCCCTAAGGTGTTGGTGGTAGAGTCTCTATAATAATGTGAGATGGACAGTGTTGGATACTTACGACATCTCTTTCTCTTCCAAACGCCTTATTAATTTCAAATATACATACGCTAGCGCTAAAGTTAATGAATGTTGAATAACTTGAATCAAGTCAAAGGTAACGGGGAGGAACAGATTTTTTTTAAAAAAGGAGGTACTTTCTTTGATTTCCCTGGCCATGGCGAGCGAGGTCTTGCTGAGGTCCGAGTCATATAGATATCAGATACGCTCACGTCGACCAGGGAAACTAAATCCGGCAAAAGTTTTGATGTGATGAAATGTTACAGTGATCAATTTGTAGTATCAACAGCCAGTGCCCTGCAATGTCGAGAAGGGCGCGGGCTGCTTCTCTTTCTATGTGAGTAGCAGTATCAGTGTCTGTACTGACTATATTGACCCTGCTTGGATACAGAAATGACCCAGGCCACCATCTGACAGGCCCATTTCTGCCCCAGACGTGAGTCTTCCTTTCATTTATCGAGTATTCTGAGCTTGATTTTCTTATTGTAGTCCTTTAGACGCGCCTACTCCACGTAGCTTATCTCAAATCTCTCCCACAGTCAAGGTATGGGCTTCCCGTCCCGTTTCTCCCTGGCTCCGCTGGACCGTTCAGCCCAGTCAGTCTTAGTGCCTCCCATTCCTCACCAGCTCACCATTCCTCTGTAGGGTCCTCCCTGAAACTTCTCCTCACTGCCGTTGCCCTCTACATCAACTGGGAGCTCACTGCACCTTACCTTCCTCCCGGTTCTACTAATCCCTTCGCTGCCTGTTTTCTTCTCGCTGGCCATGTCCCCGAGTCCAATCCCAACGACCCTCGTTATGCTAAATCTTACCGGGATCTCCTCTTCATTGCATATCATGTTGTCTTCTTTTCGCTTGTACGCCAAGTCATCGTCGTCAAAATATGCAGGCCCGTCGCAAAATGGTTCGGTCTCAGACGCGAGACGAAATTTGACAGGTTCGGCGAACAAGGTTATGCCTGGATCTATTTTGCCGTTATGGGTACTTGGGGCTACGTCAGTTTTAAACTTATCATGTCGATTTTCTCCATGTTCAACGTCTTGTTCAAGCGTATCATGTCACAACATCCCACATACTGGTACCAGACAAAATATTTTTGGATAGGTAGGTTCTTTCTTCAATATACTTCTTCCATACCTTACTTTTACTTTTACGTTCCAAGATTACCCTCACTGGGACATGAAACCCGAACTCAAGAGATACTACCTCGTACACATGGCTTATTGGTTACAGCAGCTTCTCGTCCTTATACTAGGCCTGGAAAAACCCCGCAAGGATTACAACGAATTGGTTGCCCACCACATCGTCACCCTTTGGTTGGTCGGGTATGTGCAATTCGTTGCGTTCCTCATTTCAAAAGGCTCAAATGTCGTAGCTGGAGCTACTTTATGAACATGACCCTTATTGGTAATGCCGTCTACATGAGCATGGATATACCTGACACATTCTTTGCCGTAAACAATATTTTCCCAATTACCTGTTTATCATGCTCAAGAAAAACCACAACAGTTTTCCAAGTTGCTCAACTACATCCAATGGAACAAAGCCAAGGTCTACTCCTTCGTACTCTTCATTTTTGTTTGGAGGTAAGTATTACTCTCGTTGTCCAAAATACTCTCTCATCTCTGCTCCTCTAGTTACTTCCGCCATTATCTCAATTTCAGAATTCTCTGGTCAGTCTGGTACGAACTCTGGCTCATGCCGTAAGTATACATACCACGCAATCAATATACTCTTCTCATCTAACAAATCTAGTGATTCTTCAAAAATATGGGACGCCGCCAGAGGCGTCTACTTTGTCTGGTGGATGCAATACCAAGTTTTTGTCCCGATCCTCCTCCTACAATTCCTCAACCTCTACTGGTATTACCTTATAATGCGCGTTCTCTACAGGTTTGTCTTGGCTTTGCGTAAGATACTTTTTCACCGACTGATTTTCAATCAATGCCCAGATCGATAACCACAAACGTTACGGAAGATAGCCGTTCGGACGACGAAAGCGATGATGAAGAGGACTCAAAGGACTCAAGGAAGGACGACTGAATGTCTTGCATTATTCAGAGCAAAGGGAAATGTCGTTTTAGATACCAATATCGTCTACCCGGCATTGACATTGTGTGCATTATTATACAGATCATACCGCCTAGCGCTCTGATGATTGACTTGAAATATCAATGCTACAATTTCAA
Source organism: Tephrocybe sp. 9980TJB (assembly GCA_018220975.1). Classification (NCBI taxonomy): domain Eukaryota; kingdom Fungi; phylum Basidiomycota; class Agaricomycetes; order Agaricales; family Lyophyllaceae; genus Tephrocybe; species Tephrocybe sp. 9980TJB. Next base: position 800,455 of record JABAJU010000002.1, on the reverse strand, counting down.
AAAATTGGTTTTTCACCTTGACTCAATGATCTTTGCCCCCTTTGGCAGGCCAAACTCTTCATCAGAAAAGTCACTTTCCTCTTCTTCCTCCTTGAACTCAACCTTTATCCCTTGATCCCCTGTGCGCTTCGGCCACCTTTTTTCCCTTTGCATGTCAACAGGGTCACCACCTGCCATTGAAATCATTGCTTCAAGAGTGTACTATGGGCAGGTCACACAATAGTGCATACGAGATGGCGTCATCGCAACAGGATACTCACATAGGCATCATTTCCAGCATTGTGCAAGTTGGCAGTCTTGATCTGCATAAGATTGCACATACGTTTGAGGGCTCTACGGTCTGCCATTCCTTCAAGAGCCCCAAATAGGTCTGAGGTGTCGATGACAAAAGCTCCTTTGTCAGGCATTGCATCAGGAAGGACGTAGCTCAGGCCATCAAGTGGTACACCGAGAGATTTAAGGTATCTGTCGTAGAAAATAAGTTGCACCCGTTGGATGATGCATACTTCTGCTGGTTTGTAGTGTAGACTTACTTAATATCTTGGCTGTCATCGTGGAATACAAGAAAGACCGGTCCATAGGTCTTCAGCTCGTCCAGGAAGTCACAGACTCTATGTGGGAAGACAGATTTCTTGACAAGCTCGCTCTTGCCAAATCCATAATCCTGGTAACGCCACAGATTAGACCTTGGCCAAGCCATGACTATGCAAGGACTCACATATCGATGGTCCGGCACGTACGTCGAGTTGGTATACTTCTGATGCTCAGCCACGATTATATGACCACTGTCCTGATGCACGGCTCCATCTTTCCAGCCGACGAGGCGCCACCCAAACTCAGTGATGACCCCGTGGTCATATTCCCATCCCTCAAAGTCGAGCGCACACCATACACCCTTTTGCTCGGTGTAGAAAGTACGCACGCGTTCGAAAGTTTCTCTACGGGACTTGAGGGTCGGATTAGAACCTTTGAGGCGTTTATTATTTTTTTCGATTTGCTGAAATAGGAATATCATCAATGAGCTCACTACTTGAAAACTTTACTAAGGGTGCGTGCCTTGCTGGCGCCGCGCAATGCACCACCATTTACATAGACAACTTTAGACACGCCACGGAGGCTCGATTCTGTCAGTAGGCAATCAGAGTATGGGAGAGGAATGACTTCTTTGGTGAGTTGCATTGCGTGTAGCCAGTATCGTATGTAGTCGACCTGAGCGGAGGAAAACAACAGACGCGACTCTCCCGTCTCGAATGTTCCTAGGCGTATATAAATTCAAAGAAGTGCTATGTGGCAGACTCAGTACCTCACAAACCTTGGTACATCTGGATGCCATCGACGCCATCGACATGAAGTGGGTGGTCAGGATGGGTTATGGCATCGTGCGCTGTTTTCGTTCGATTAGATCGCAGGCATAATGAAGTTCAATCGACCAACCAACTAACCAAGTATAGCCTTGAGCGGGCGCACATCCTCTGGGTTGGGGAGCGCGTTGCTCCTGAATAGTGACCAACGATCAAAACTTTACTGCCGTCCAAGGGCAGGAGTAAGTACGTTACCACTCAAACCATATGTCGGTGTATCTATAATATCCAATAATAATCGGGACGTCTTTAGCCATTTCAACGAGCTGTAGAATGTAGCTGCGGATTGAAAGAGCTTAGACGCACAACATCGCGCTTCTCATTATTTATCGGATTCATTGAGCGCCCGTGACACAAGCGTGACAATATTCACACGATCGCGTCGAATCCCGTGTCGCGACAGCCCCCGAACCAAACAAGTTGATTTCTTGCAGTCAGTCCCATTAAACCTTTAGTCTCCTACCTGTGCCAATGCCACAGACCGCTCAACGCGCAGGAACATCGGGGTCTGCAAAGCGCAAAGTACCTGCTGGACACTCTGATACTCCTAGCCCACGACCGCCTGCGAAGAAGGCAAAGGTTCAAACGGCGCGGAAGAGCACTGGTGGCCGGCCCCCTCGAACGTCGATCAATGGGCCCGCGTCTGCTGCAGGTGCGTTTGCTTACGATCTACGCGTTTTATTTCCTCAGGGCTTTGTTCTTATACTGTCGTACAAGGCAGCGCAACGGTGAAAAAGCCACACCGCTTCCGTCCAGGCACTGTCGCTCTGCGCGAAATTCGAAAGTATCAGAAGAGTACAGAGCTTCTTATACGACGACTACCATTCTCAAGGCTGGTACGTATCCTAATGGCCAGTTGTAAGGAGTTCAGACAATCAATCTTGACCCTATTTCATCAGGTTCGTGAGATCGCTATAGACATGCAAACAGACTTGGTCGATTATGGAGGAAGAGAGATTCGGTGGCAGAGCTCCGCGATAATGGCGTTGCAAGAGGCAGCAGAAGCTTTCATGGTTCACCTATTTGAAGACGCGTGCGTCAGGCTTTGCATCAGACTATTTGACGCCTCAAACTAACCTGGGCTTTCAATAGAAATCTCTGCGCCATTCATGCGAAAAGAGTTACAATCATGGTGCGCGACATCCAGTTGGCTCGCCGAATACGTGGACCCTGGGGCGGGCTTGCCTAACGATATGATACCCTTTATTTCACGATCGTTGACGTCGTTGTATGACCCTTTTGAATTATTGTTTTAAGCTCCATTTAGCGTAACTAGTAGGTACGATAGGTTGTAGTGAATGTATGGTTTCAGCGATGCTTGCTCTTTCCGGTGATACAAGTTGGTTGATCATTACTTTGAGCATCGTCTAGGATAACTGCAAGACTTTCTATAAAAGCGGTAGTTAGCTCCTGAATCATGCCATATCTTGAGAGCAAACGTTGAGCAGTCATATTAGATCAAGAAAGGTTCAATGGGCTCCAGCCATTGTGGGCAGTTCCCTCACACCACTTTTATCGTCATCCTGCCTACGAAGGAAGCTCGAAAAGTTGACGAGTACTCACCGAAATGTGGCAAGAATTAGGATCTTTGTTTTGGTTTCAATTTTGGTATAGACGGAGGCGGTGGTGCCGACTGCATCGCTGGCAGAGGTTGAGTAGCAGAGGATACTTGGGCAACAGCGTTCCGCCGTCTCCGACGAACGTCTAGCCAGTCCATAGTCCACGTCTGCACCAGACCAAATGCAGCTGAGGTGACCCAGTAGATGGCAACACTCTTTTCGGAGAACGTCAGGAGCGAGAACATGCAAAGTAAAAAGCAGGAACTCACCCCAGGCACCATGGCGCACAAGCCGATACGGACAACAGATGCAACCCGCAAGACTGACTTGATCAGATTTGTGGGCCTCAACTTTATCTCTTTGCTCTCAGCCAGTGCTTTCGCCCTCTGTTCCTCGACCTTACGTGCCTGCTCCTTCTCCGTAGCGTTTAAAAACCAGTTGCTTCTCGACTCTACATTGCACATGGCGAGGATACCAAGGGCAATCGGAAGTGTCATAGTAGAGTCAGGGTGCGTCAGCGTGGTGAGGGTAAGGAACGACTCTGCATCGAATGGCGTGGGGTCCTGCGAAAGCCTGGCAAGCATGACTGACCCTATCACAAACACTGGTAGTTGTGCGGCTACTGGAACAAGTATTGAAGGCAAAGGGGAGCACTTGTATTTCTTGAACAAGCTTTTTTGAATTTCCTTTAACTTAAGTAGCAATTGAGATGAATGGGGACGTTCAAATAGCATGGGGGCTTACTGCCGCTATCGAACGTTCTGCATGGTATCTCTTGAGGTACTCCTTGTCGCCACGAATTCCTTGACTCTTCATTGTCTCAAAGACTTGTTTCGCCACGAGTGGCTTCATCTTTTCAAGTTCTTTGACAGCAACTTCTTCCATCCTAACGGAGCGTCTCTTGCCCTATTATTATAATACGTTATTAAATCTTTTTCGCCGCGAAGATGGGCCACCTACCCATATTGCAGTTGGAAGAATGGCAAACCGTGCAACGATTGTTGCTAAAATTATCGTGGTAGAGTAAGGTGGTAGTGACGGGGGTAGTGGCAGAGCAACAGCCAAGTCTAGGAATCCATCGCATAGGTTCTGGAGAAAGTATCGTCTATTGGCTGGAGTGACATGTATGTATCCTTGGCCATTGAGAGTTCGAGATATAGGTCGCCCAGGTCGAAATGGTACGCGTCGTAGTGCCAACATGGATTCGGAAAGAGATATCTTGGCTCACGTGCTTGAAATCACTCCAGCTACCACAACGTCGACCCAGAATCCAGTTTGAACTCAAAAGTCGAATATTTGATAATTAATCCTCTCAATTTTGATCATACACCATTCTAAATTATGCTTGCGAGGATGAAAGATTGCGATTCTCATGATCATAGCATACTCCTAAGCATAAACTCCCATAACCCGACGCTCCGACTCTCTGCTCAGAAGACCATCTCATGAGGGAACTGGCCTTTCGAGAGACCCCAGCTCGCCTTGAGGTACTTGGAAAGGTTTTCAACCTTCTTGACGGCTGCGAGGACGACCTGGTCGACCTCCTTCTGGTCAGCAGACCTTGAGGCAGGGAGAGGCTCCTTGGCTTTTGGCTTGCCATCCTCGAAGAACTCCTCCTCTGCTGATCGTGAGCCCTTGGCAGCGGCTTTAGCAAAGTAAGCATCGTTGATTTTCTCGTCGATCTAATCGTAAAAGATTTAAGTTCGTGAACCTAAACCTAAAAATGTGACAAACCTTGAGACCGTCGAGATCGAGGATGGAAGAGGTGGCAATAACATAGGCCTGGTTGACACGGCGGAGGGGAACACCATTGACCTTGTAAGGTCCGGTCACCAAAAGCAAACCACTCTCCAACTGCTTCAGGAAAACAACTTTCTTTCCACGGAAACGACCAGCCAAAAGGATCAAAATGGTGCCACGGGTGATGCTGCTGCGAAGGGAGGCGGGTTTGGGGGATTTACGGCTCTTCTTGGGCTGGTGGACATCTTCTGCGGGGTAGTAACGCGAAGCCTTGGTGGTAGGAATAAGGCGCTTTCCACCGTTCTTGGCACCACCGACGGTCTTCTCAACGGTAGCAGCGGGGGTCTCGACGACGGGTGCATCGGATTTTTTAAGTCCCTTGAAGAGACCGCGGCGGGCGGCCACCTGGGAGCGAGAGAGGCGTCCAACGTGGGGGACGAGTTCTTTGCTACGGGCCATTCTATACAAAAGTCAAATGATGTCTATTGAGTGTATAACGGACAGTCATACCTTGTTCTTGAGGTCGTCGAGGCCGATGACGATAATAGTATATGGTCTACTGTCACACCAGCCGGTGGCTTGATAGCTACACAGTTCCATCGGCATTTCCCGTGGTGACCCAATTTAGAATTGAGCATCAAAAGATTAGATTAGATCATGTTTGCTTGATCGGCTCTCGCAGACGTCAAGTTAGAAGCCATCATGTTCTCCAGCAATGGGATTGGTACGCCTGCCACCTTCTGTCCTATATACGCCATACTTATACCAGTAGATGACCGTGCCATTGTATGGTTTGACATTGATAATACACTCTATTCAGCAAGCTCCAGGATCTCCCATGCAATGGGCGAAAGGATTCATGGTGGGTTTTGTGATACCCATCATTTACTTGTCAGCCGCTCATTTCAACAGCCTACTTTGTGCGTCTTGGATTGGGCCACGAAGAGGCATCTGAACTACATTTGCGATATTACACTCAATATGGCTTGGCTCTTCGCGGCCTTAGACGACATCATGACGTAGGTAATGCATCTCCTCTATTGGATACCAATTGCTCCTCATGTCCTCTAAGATCCCCTAGAATTTGACCGTCAATGCGACGGGTCTCTACCTCTTGAGGACATGATTAAATTTGATCCTACAACCCGCAAACTTTTCGAGGATATTGATAGGTCCAAGGTTCGTGTCTGGGGTTTAACGAATGCCTATCGTCCGGTATGTTCGTTTATTTCCCATCCTGAGACTCGTAATTTTATGCCTTGGCTCTATAGCATGCTGAGCGCGTTTTACGCATACTCAGGCTCGACGATCTCATAGATGGGCTCGTGTATTGCGATTATCAGGTCGAAGATTTCTCCTGCAAGCCAGAGCCAGAATTCTATGAGATAGTACGCCATTCTTATCGCTCAATTCTTTTTTCTTTTTTCTCACGTTCAAACCTCCATAGGCAATGAAACAGGCCAAGGTTTCGGATCCTTCCAAATGCTATTTTATAGATGACAATAGAGGAAATATCGATGGAGCTCGTGCGCTGGGTTGGGCAAATTGCGTTCACTTCTGTGAGACAGGGCTGGAGGCCATGGAAGGCGGTCGCACGAAGCAGATCGACAACGAAAGGGCCCCAGGAGCAAAACCGGATGAGGGTGTCAAAGTTGTCACCACACTAGACCAACTTAGAAGCGTTTGGCCGGAGATCTTTAAACAGTAATTATGTCTCTTGATACCAGGATAACCATGTGCCGTGTAACATAGAGCAGTTGTACTTAGTACTTTCCTACTTTTTGTGATAAGATGTTTAATCTACGTAGATCATCGATGATTCGATGCATAAACAAGGTTGTTTGAGTCACCACTGTTCATCACTACATTTCCCCTCGCTCAGCCTTTCATCATGGATTTTATCCCTCGCTATGATCAACCGTTTACTTTGGCCGAAGCTGTCAGGCTTGATGTGGCGGTCATCACCGAAGGTTCTCAGCGATTTCTCGACCAGCAAGCCCCGAACTTATGAGGCGCTATAGAAATTACACGTTTGCAAAACTCTTTGCAACATCTGAAGCAAACGCAAACGGTTCTTCGGGAGTATATCAACGAAACTCTGGTCAAAGATGTTGAACCAGAGTTTACAAAGGCGTTGGAGGAAAACAAGATTGTCATGTACGCACCGCGTAGGCTCATTACAATTAAACTAACCAACTTCAAGTGGTTCTCAAGAAGAACGAATACTCATATTAAACCTTGCTCTCAGTAAGAAAGGGGTACACTACGACAATCATTACGACCTCCAATCTGGAGTTCCGGCCCCGCCAACATTGGCGTCGAGTGACCCACCATCTGCAATGCCAGAGCCCCACTCTAATCCAAGTCAAATGGATGAAGATCACGGAATACATTTGTAGCACCTAATTATACTGTGTTTGTACGATAGTCCTACAAGGCCCCTGAGCGGTGAAGAAGTGGATCCCAAAAGAAGAATTCTGTGCGATACATGTACAAAAAACTAAAGCGGTTACATCATGATATGCGGGGGTATAGTTGAAGATGGTGGTTGTCATGGTTTCACACTACGCGTCGTATCTTGTCCCAGGCCGTCTGGTGTTCAGAGGAACAGTGCTGGACTAGTTGTTCTGTTGACGCGTTCACGAAGGGTTTCGGCTTGTCTTTAGTGTAACCTAGCCGGAAGCGAGCACTATGTGCTCCGGTCAGTACAAAACGAGTGTCGAATTTGCAAGATATCACCCACATGCAAAGCTTGCAAGTCTTCGAATCGTTGTTTTCGTCATCTTCAACGAGTTCTTTCACGCAGTCCTCTACCAGCCGGAGACCATCTGCTCCGACCCGAATCTCCTCCTCGCTCTCCTCATCTTCATCATCTTCCACCACTCCATTTCCCTCGACCTCCTCCTTCACGTCCATCTCTACATTCACGGGTGTCGAGGACCCTGCTTCATCTACTTTCTGCTCTACTGCTTCCCGTTCCGAAGGAATTTCGATGACATCCTGCACTTCATCAAGGCGCAGCTTCTTATGGACGGGCAGTTCTTCTAGATTTATGGTAAGACTAGGTCGCTTCAAATATTCCATAGGCGGCGACGAGACTATGGGAACAGTCGAAGGCGCTTCCGTAGAAATGACCATTGGGGTGACGGCTTTAGGAGGTGTTGTTTCGCTGGGCGAAGCGTGGTTGACATTAACTGGAGCATTATGAACCAACGGCGAAAGCTTTACTGCCTCGGAAGAAGCGTCTTTCTCAGCGATGGCGCTGTCATTGGGCTGTGACAATGAAGATATTGGAATGAAAGTTGGGGTGAGTGGCAAGGGAGAAGAGGGGAGAGATCGTGCTTGCGACATTGGCATCGCATTCACTGGAGGCGGATGAGTGGGCTGGGCGCTTCTGGGCGCTCCATGAGGTACGGCAGGAATCTGAGGTAAGAGTACAGGGACATATGATCCATGTTGTGGTACAGGAGGGGCGCTTTGCGGAGTGGAAGAACAGGCTGGGTCGTGATTATTCTTCTCACATCGAGTAATCTCTCCAGAGTTTGAACCCAAAGAAAGACGTAGTGGGGCTGGCCGTGAAGAGTCCATAATCAAGACTGACTGACCAACAGAGTGCGGTCGACGAATCTCTCGTGAAATAGACGTCGGAATGTTGGCTTCCTTTAGTTGTTGAGGCTGTTTCTGCACTCCAACTATCTGCCTGCCCTTATGCGTACGGATTAGAGGAGGAACTGAACACGTTCAGAAATATGACGCACTTGACTGGGAGCTACTAAGAAAAATATCAGTAAAAGAGCCTCAAGAAACTAAAAACACGGACTTGGAACCAAGGATTGGGGTAGGTATGAAGTAAGACTTGCTGGCACAGTTGGTGGAGCAGCTACACGTCGATGCGGCGGCGAAGGATAAGAAGGAAGTTGCGATGGAAGATTAGCGACAGCACCTGGAATAACATGTCGAACTGGTGGCGAAGGATATGCAAATTGCACGCCTGCCGTTGGTATCGAGGGAGTCATAAGGACAGAAGCTGGTGTGGAGGGTGAGTGGACTGGTGTTCGGCCACTTAAAATTGCGTTGCTGTGACGAAGAATCGAAATTTCAGTCATGGCTTGCTCCTTAAACCATTTGTGCTCGTTTAGAAGTTGATGATATGTGGCGGGATGTCCTGCCAAAAGATTTTGATTCTGCTCTACTAATGACGCATTGTCCCGCTGAAGTGCCTCATTCTGCCTTTGCAAATCGCGGATAGTTTTTGCCAGGTTTGATTCAGCGTGTTCTATCAGCGCACGAGTAAGGCTTTGATTGTCCTGGAAAAGTTTCATGTTCTCCTGCTTCCATTTGGCATTCAGCTGCTCCAGTTCTTGCACCTTTTGAGACATCCCGGGGTAGTATCCTAGCTCCGTGAGACATCCATTGGCCGTGCTCGCCAGAATTTCAACCACCTTACTTCGCAAGTCCGTTGGTTGTCCATTATTTCTGCGAGTGAGAAATAAATCATAACGCGTTAATTGACTGAGTAAAACGATAGCTACCCCTGCGTGCTGCCCCTGCTACTCGACGCGCTCATCTATGCGTGCTCAGTTGTCGTCTGGATGAAAACAGGCGGCGAAAGGTCGTGTTTACATAACATCGACATCCTTATGATCCACTGATACTAGTAACTATCATGATCACTAGCGCTGAGAACAATGAAAGTCAAAAGTTGAGAGCGTCTATGCATGAGGAGCCCAAGGTCTGTAGTTGCTTCGACCTACATGGATACCTGACCCAATAGTTGCACTGGCCCATTTGGCGTCGGGGGTTTATTGGCAATTCTTCTGCTTTTTTGACAATTTCATGCCTATTTTTTTTCGGAGAGTGTTCGGTAGAATACAGGTCGGGGTAGATGCATCGCTAAATGTGGTCTACTTCTTTCCAAGTGGCCATCAGATGTAGCGCCTTCACTTCTAGGAGTAACTCCTGATTCAAGGGACAATCCCCGAACATCCTTGATATTCCGCATGCCTGTGCTCTGCCAAGGCACAATGACCTCTCGCTTTCTGCTTCACAACAAACCTTGGAGTGATTATCTCGGCAAAGGGTCTCGATCTTTGAATATCATCAATTTGAGGACAAAATGTTGTCATCGACCATCGAGTTCCTTCGGCCGATCTGCTCACGCGAGCCAATGATAGAGCATCCATTTGCAGCCGAAGACTCCACACTGGGGTCGTATAACCATGATACAGTAGTAATAACATGTAGGGGAAGGGGAATGTGTCTGAGGACAGCTGCCTATACCTCCAATGGTTTGTGGCGAAAGGGTAGTGTAGAACTATTCTAAAGGAGTTTAGACTCTTTACAACCTTTCAAGATGAAGTAACAAACGTCTCTTCCAATTCGTTTCCTCGTACCTTGTGTTGGGGCAGAGGGCGCTATAGCGATGGTCATATGAGCACAATGTCGCGACAGGTAAACTTTCTTGCAGAGATAAGGAAAGGGGCAAAAGATCAACTTCATCAAGCCATAGAGTGGATTCTGTAGCTGCGGCCCGATCGTTTGGCGACGAATTCCACCTGATCTTTTCTTCAGCGCAAAAAGCATATGTTGTCGGTGTAATCTGGCAAGTATTTAGTTACGACCCTGTCCGAACCCGACATTTTCAGGTATTTTCCCGGCCGGGTTTCGTCGCAGCATCGGGTCAGTCAACCTCTTTTTCAGGTGAGATGTTGGATAGTTATCATGAGGAAAATGAGATATACTTACAAGGAAACCGTGGTAGGCCATCAAGATAGCGTGACACAATGGTGACTTGAGCGTGATTCGTCACGGCAAACGGTGAGAGTGGAAGGCTAACGCGTCCATTCATCAATCATGATCAACTACATCCTACTTGTTTCCCGGCAGGGCAAGTTCTCACATCTCTATAAATGTTTGAGTTTCAAGTGTTGAATCCAAGCTACAGGAAAAGTTCGTTTGGCGAAATGGTTCACAACCATGGCACCCAAGTTAAAGGCGAAGATCGTGAAAGATGTCACGCAGCTCGTGCTGGCTCGCCGAACTCGCATGTGTAATTTCTTGGAATACAAAGGTTCGTGCTAAGAGCCGTACCGGGATGGATATTGTGACCGTGTCCATGGCGCCACTCTGTCTGACGAGCTCCGTCCCTCCTGTTTCTGATCAAGTATGGCAGACTCCAAGGTTGTCTACCGGCGTTACGCATCCCTATTCTTCGTCTGCGGAATTGGTTCCTCAGACAATGAGCTGGTGACCTTGGAGATCATCCACCGCTACGTAGAAGTGCTGGACCGGTACTTTGGAAATGTGAGTTTGTATGAAGTACATGCGTTTCCCATTTACAGAATTCATTCACGGAATAGGTTTGCGAATTGGACCTGTGAGTCAAAAGTTTGAGTGATTGAGCTTGGTCTAAGCTTGGCCTCTAGAATCTTCAATTTTCAAAAGGCATATGCGGTAGGTCAGATGGATAGATAGCGATTTGATACTAAGCTTGTGAGCAGATTTTGGACGAGCTTATAATAGCCGGAGAGCTGCAGGAGTCTTCGAAGAAATCAGTGCTACGTGTGGTATGTGAAGAACAGGTCAGATGCGGTTAAAGCTGACGGATCTCAGGTCACACAATCGGACACGGTTGAAGAACAAGAAAATGCAGAAGACACGATGGCACGACTAGGATCACGCAGTGGTTAGAGGCCCTCTCGTCTAGACTGGAGTGTATTATAATTTTTACGTTCTGAAGGACCAATGATGTAACGGATTTCCGAGTAAATTCCAGGTTGGGGGATATTACATAAGATTAGGAAATCTGTGAATGGAATTTTGAGTCGGGAGACGGCCGGAGAGTCGGGGGCGGTGTGCAAGCAAATTTCATGGAGATCGATGATGATTTAAGGTTCCGGCTTTCCGCCTGGGTATATCGGACTAAATGGCTTATCGTCCAATCAGAACGCGGATAAATAAGCGACAATACTAGTCAACCCTCCTTTAAGCCTTTAAAAAACTCGTCTGTTCGTTCACAGTTCATTCATTCTCTTCTCCTAGACTCTTCTGCGATGGCCCAGTCATACACATATCGCAACGACCTTCTTGCCCCCTTCCTCGCTCTTCCCCAGGGTGATAAAGTTCAGGCTGAATGTACGACCATTTTGTTCGTCTCTAGCGCCTCTAATCCACCAAACAGATGTTTGGATTGACGGCGATGGTGGTGTTCGTTCAAAAACTACTGCAAGTCTACTTCTTTCTCTTTTTTACAACTTTTCCTAACGTCCTTAACAGACCGTCAGCAAGAAAGTGACCGATATTGGCCAACTTCGCATTTGGGACTTTGACGGTTCTTCAACGAACCAAGCCCCTGGTCATGACTCTGATGTCTACCTCCGTCCCGCTGCCATCTTCAAGGATCCCTTCCGTGGCGGTGACAACATTCTCGTTCTCGCCGAGACATACAACAATGACGGCACCCCTAATCGCACCAACTTCCGTCACCACGCCAAGAAGATCATGGACCAGGCCAAAGATGAGGAGCCCTGGTTCGGTCTCGAGCAGGAATATACCCTCTTTGATGCCGATGGCACTCCCTTCGGCTGGCCCAAGGGTGGTTTCCCTGGTCCTCAGGGTCCTTACTACTGTGGTGCTGGTGCGTCATAGTTTTTTCTTGATATCCCCTTTACTCCACAGATTTTAACTTTAATATCTACTACTAGGTACCGGCAAGGTCTTTGCTCGTGATCTCATTGAGGCCCACTACCGAGCTTGTCTCTATGCTGGCGTCAACATCAGCGGTATCAACGCTGAAGTCATGCCCTCGCAATGGGAGTTCCAGGTGGGTCCCTGCGAGGGTATCTCCATGGGCGACCACTTGTGGATGGCCCGCTTCCTTCTCGTTCGTATCGCCGAACAGTGGGGCGTCAAGGTGTCGTTCCACCCCAAGCCTCTCGCTGGTGACTGGAACGGTGCTGGATGCCATACCAACTACTCCACCAAAGCCATGCGGGAACCTGGAGGAATGAAGGTCATCGAGGATGCTATTGAGAAGCTCTCGAAGAGGCACGACGAACACATTGCTGTCTATGGCGAGGACAACGAGCTCCGCCTTACCGGTCGTCACGAGACTGGCCATATCAGCGCTTTCAGCTCCGGTGTTGCCAACCGTGGTGCTTCGATTCGTGTTCCTCGTCATGTCGCTGCTCAGGGCTACGGATACCTCGAGGATCGCCGACCAGCTTCCAACATTGGTACGTCTTATGTGTTTTCTATTTCTTTCCATGCAGCTAACGTGTGCGTTCAGACCCTTACCGTGTTACCAGTATCATTGTAGAGACCACCGTCGTCGGCCAGTAGTTATGTCAAAACGTATAAAATAAACTGTATATCACGTAGAGGTCGGATCCCCTGACCCTTGTAAATAGAGTCGCACTTCGGGACATTTTTAGTTATATATATATTAGATTACACAAAATCGCAATCGAACACCGGATTTCATGCATCAATGACTTGAAAACGTACACTCACCGCCGAAACCCGAAACGCACTACAAGAGACTGCAAGGGATTAGGTTGACAGGGACGTATGGGACCTACTTACTTATTTATGTTCGATGGCTTTGGAGAATCACTATCTTCCACTCCAGCGACTGCATAACTCTCCGATGCTAAACGCATATCTACAGATTAGGCATTATGACGGATGGTTTTGGCAGGATTTGACAATTTCAAGTTAGTGGGGCTCAAAACCCTGGGTGGTTATACATACACCTTGACAGTTATGCATTCTAACGCAACTTAAGTATTTGACTACACTTAATTTGGTTGGGTAGTGGAAACCACAATGCGACGCAGTCTATATACTCTATGCCAAGCTTGGTGTTACTTGAAATGAGCATGGGATTCGTTGAAACTAATTCTGTTTTTCCTACAACAGGCGAAGGCACCTTAGAGCGTTCCTCTTTCCTTCCGTGGACGGTCCGATCCGGTCCGAATCTACTAGAAAACCCCATCCCATCGAAACTCTCCACAAGTTATCGCACTATCATGGAAGCTTTCTTGAACAGGACTCCTTTCTCTCCTAATCCTTTAAAAACTAAAGACGATCTATCCAAGTTCCTCAAGGAACTACTCGATCCGTTAGCATCACACACTAGCCCCGGTGGAGCACGAATCCATCTCGGCCACACTGGAACGCACTTTGATGATGTCGCTGCCCAGCTGGAGGGATTTTCGCGTCCGATCTGGGGCCTCTCAGCATTGCTGGGTGGCGGTGGAGAGTATGAAGGAACCAAACGTTGGGTGGATGGCTTTACCAATGGTAGCAACCCTCAGAGCGAGGAATTCTGGGGAAACATGCGTGACAGGGATCAGCGTATGGTTGAATGCTCCGCGATCGGTTTCTCCATTGCCGTCGCCAAGGAGCAGCTATGGGACCCACTAAGCTCCGAGGCAAAAGCCAACTTTGAGAGCTGGTTAGGAGGAATGAACGATAAGGAGATGCCAAATACAAACTGGCTTTGGTTCAGAGTACGTGATTCATCTGGCCTGCAGCTTGGACAACGATGTGACACTCCTTAGGTGTTTGCTAATCTCGGTCTGTCGAAGGCTGGGTCACCGCGCTTCGATGCCAAGCGCATGAAGGCCGATCTCGATCATCTCGATACATTCTACATTGGGAATGGATGGTCCAGGGATGGTCCGGAAGGCGTCGTTCAGCTTGATTACTACTCGTCCTCATTCGCCATTCAATATGCGCAGCTTGTGTACTCTAAGCTTGCTCAGAAAGAGGATCCAGAGCGCTGCGAGGAGTACAGGAACCGTGCTCGCACTTTTGCCCAGGACTTTGTGCATTATTTCGATGAAGAGGGTGAGTTGGCCTTGGTAACGGAAATGAATAACACATACTAAAGCTGCCTCAGGACGCGCAATTCCTTTCGGAAGGAGCATGACGTACCGGTTTGCCATGTCCTCCTTCTGGGGTGCCCTCGCTTTTGCGGACGTCGAGCTTCCTGCGCCACTCACGTGGGGTGTGATCAAGGGCTTGCAACTACGCAACATCCGTTACTGGGCCAAGCAACCTGGCGCGTACTACGCCGATGGCACGCTGACGATTGGTTACTGCTACCCGAACCACAACTTGACCGAAAGTTACAATTCCTCGGGTTCTCCATACTGGTGCTGCAAATCATTTGTTACGCTCGCACTGCCAGAGACGCACCCGTTCTGGACTTCCGAAGAGGAGCCATACCCCGTCTCACTGCGTGAGACTGTTAAATGCCTCCAAAACCCTTTGCACATCATGTCCAATGTTGGTGGCCACACGTTCCTGCTATCCTCAGGCCAGCAATGTTCCTACCCCGTCAAGCAGAGCGCTGCCAAGTACGGCAAGCTCGCATACTCTTCCGCCTTTGGCTACAGCGTGCCTGTCGGCAATCTCACGCTGGAAGAACTTGGCGGAGACAACACTCTTGCGCTCAGCGATGACAACGGAGAGACATGGAAGTGCAGGCGGGAGACCAAGGAGGCACGTTTTGAGGATGGTCAACTGCGCTCTATGTGGTACCCGTGGAGCGGTGTCGAGGTGGAGACCTGGCTTGTGCCGCCGCAGAAGGAGACACCGCTGTGGCACCTGCGCATCCACCGAATTAAATCTGAGCGTGCTCTGCTATCAGCAGAGGGAGGCTTTGCAATCCACGGTCAACGTGAGGACAGCCGCGCCCTCGAGCCGTCCATCGGGGAGGCATTTGGTACCCACGAGGCAGTTGCTGAGGGACGAGCCGCTTCAAAAGCAGGAGTTTCAGGCATCGTCGACCTTGGATCAGGCAATCGCAACGGCAAGGCGCTCCGAACAGATGCGAACACCAACTTGATCGTTCCCCGCGCCGTATTGCCAACCCTTATGGGCGAACACAAATCCAGTGACGGCAATAGTATCTGGCTGGTAACTGCAGTATTCGCAGAGCCGAGTTCTGGTGACCAAGAGGGTGCAAAGCCAGGCTGGTTAGCTCATTGGAATGCGCGCCCTCAGATCCCAGAGAAAATCAAGAGCCTCATGTCATGAGGGACGATGCCAGACATTAGAAGAAAATCTTTCTTTGCACAGGGACGTTCTTTATGCCTCAGGATGGAATACGGTTAGCTGTACCCTTTTTGTCATGCATATAGCCAGTTGGATTTTGCTTTGTATCTTTCGAACAACTGCATGAAATATAAAGTTAATCACTGCATATATGCCAACACAAGAACCAAAGAAATTAGCTTGGGCACATTCTATATGAATATTCACTGCATCACCGCTTCTTCGTCGCAGTTTTTCTTCTCTTCCCGCCAGCCATGGTAGCCGGGGCCCTGGTAACTTTAATTCCATCATTCTCCTTCTCTGCAACGGACGATGCGCCGCTCTCCGAACCCACTGTCGATGACGCGTCGTCATCTTCGACGGGTTCCTCTGCAGCAGGTTCTTTCTTCGGAATGACTTTATGATAGAGTGACCTGACGAGAGCGATGAACCACGTATTGGAGACCGTAGGGTAGGTAGCCGCGTTAGCGTCCAAAAGATCCATATCTCCAGAAGGGTCCAGCTTACAGGACAGAGACTGAGAACGATGAAGGGAAGCAGATGATGTGAGGACTCACAATATAAACGTTTGTACCATCAACCACCATGTCAATCCATCGGTTGCTTGGGCCTTCTTCCCCATTACCCCCAAGGTTTATCTTAACCTTTCGGACGATGAGCTTCGAGAATACTGTTATGAACATGAATAAACACACTTTACGCTGTCCTTCTACCGGAATAAGCTTGGGTCCCCAGGCCGCAGCTCTAGCTTGCTGCACGATTCTCTCAATACGTTCTAAATCCTTCTTGTAATTCAACCGCTGCACAAGCAATTGAAGCCCAGACGTAAGGAATACCAAAAATGCGAGGACAGCCTGCAAGGTCATGCGAGTCAGGCATTAAAATCGACATTCAGGCCAATGAAATGAATGGAAACACACCCCAAGTCCAGGACGGAAACGCGAGTAATAGTACCCAGTCCCGCGCCACTTTGGTACACCGTTTTTGTAGAAAAAGTCATAGCGCTTCCTGCTGTCCTTGTTCCTCAAGATGCTAGCAACAACGCCAAGGCGCGCAAAGCGCTCGTGAACGCCTTTGACGTCAGGGTTTTTATCGGGGCTTGAGAGGCGATCAGAATGAGTCCGATACTGTGAAGAATGGAATGTGAAAACGCACTGGAGCTGCATGCTCATTTTGCGGTAGGCTTTAGCGATTTCGGGCGTAGAGGCGGTAGACGGGACATTGAGCCAACTGTAGAACGTCGTGCCTTTGCCCTCGGCAGTCTCGAGCTCACTGACGAGATCGAAAATTTCATGATCCTCCTAATGACATCGTTCAGAAATAAAAATCACGTAGTCACTATACGATCTATGGTACCTTTTCCCAACTGTACAGGATGTGAGGATGCAAGTTAACACGAAGACAGAAAAGCAGACATACGCGATTACGGTCGTTGCCAGAACGGCCAAGAATGCGAAAAAGAAAAATAGCTTCATGGTGAAGCAGGAGTGAACAACTCTAGACCGTTTTTGCGACGAAAGCACATCAATGCCAGCAATGGTGATGGAATCACGTGGTTGTTAGAATCCGCGTCCCGAATCCGATCAGAGAAAGTTATTCTACGCTCAACTACATCATAGCAGTCATACGAATACCGTCATGGCCCCACGGCAGCGCTGCCCTACTTGTGGCTCACGTCAGTGGCATAAAGAGCCTTCGAGTGGGTTGATTGCCTGTAGCGAGGGTCATGTACTCCAAGTCCGTATTCTCACTCGCCCAATCCAAATATTTCCCGGTAACACCAGATGCTCTGACAGAACTATCGCAACGAGGCGACCGAAGCAGAGGACATGGGCCCTCATGCTTTAAGGAAGCGTACATTGAAGAGCGGGCGTAAGAAGAAGGAGGCGGGAAGCAAGGCCAATCCTTTGCGTTTGTTGCCTTCCTCATCCTTGATGGTTTCCGTGCTCATTCATGTACATCTATCAGTCTATCACGGCGCGCGGGGGAGATATCACTATTTCGAGTGTCTACAGCTGTTGTTACGAAAGCAAATAGCGACACTAATTCGGCTGTGGGCGCTGCCCCAGGAATTCGAGGTTTGCCAATACTACATGATGATCATGGATGTGTATCTGATCTGATTAAGACTGTCTGTCGTGACATCTGGGCGCTGCATCTCGACCTTCTTCCCGAGCCACTGACTGCAGAACCGTGGCATTTTGCACAGGAATTGAGGAATGAAGATGAAAAGCTGGTGGGCGGTGATAACTCCGATGAGGAAAGTGACGAAGATGAGAAACATTCTGACGATGACGATGAAGACGAATACGAGAGGAAAGTGCATGATGAAGACCCAGAACTTTCAGAGTTACTTCGTGCCAATTCGGATTTGGAAGAGTCCTCAGACAGCGGCGATGATGATGCGCCACCGAGACAGAAAGTAAGTATCAAGGGTCGAAAACGCGGGCGCCAAGTCTATGAGGGTCCCGCGAGTGCTCTCGCCGTGCTTATCGTTGGGTGTTGGACATTACGAGTGCCAGTAGTTTGTCGTGATCTCACAAGGTAAGTGGACTGACATTTTTCGCGTCAATACTTACATGTCGGTGGCAGATTGATCGAGTCGTATGAGCTTCCATACCTGAACCCCATTGAACGGCAACTACTGCCGAAAAGTATGGTGACACACTTGACAAAGCACAACGTGCAGGCGCTATCACCCTATGTCAGTTCTAAATTGGAGATACGTTAAACTTTGACTAATTAGTACGAATGTAGCACGCGCCGAAAACGCAGATGTTGCATGGATTAGCATCTAGATTGTCGAAAATGATGTATGCATCGTACGGAATTCACACACCAGAGGCCAATGCGGCGCCAATCCTGTGGCGTGTGGTATCGCAAGGTCTGGGAGGAACACGTATGTGTGTCTGATTGAATGGACATTAAGGCGTCGCTGATTTTTAATATTAGCTATGCTGTATAGATTGACGAAGCGTTTGGGGCAGATCCTGTCGCTTCCGCTAACGTTAAACTATACACTAGCACCAGGATTAAAGAAACGGAGGACATATGACCCTGAGCGGCATGTGTACGACAATGTAGCTCCTGAAGTGAGTTTGATGGGAGCGGCAATTGTAGTGCTGAAGATGGTGTATGGGTTGGATGGACGAAGAAGGTATGTATGGGTGGAAGAAAAGATTTACTGCGTTACTGACGGAGGACAAAGAACGCCAGGAGATGGGGCAGATGTGGCATGTGCAATGGGAGAAAGTGATGGATTTCTAAGAAGAGTGAGGAGATTGGAAACGGAGACAAAAGAGCTGGAGTCAGGAACAGATGTGTGAGTGAATTGTGCCATTACAAATTGGGGTGCTGATGGAAGGCAGATGCATGGGGGACATGAACAGCGAGATGATAGATGTGTACCTTGAATTCAGTGAACGTGTTTTGATTGGAGCTGGGAACGGAGAAGTGGAGGGGAAAGCCGTGCTTGAAAAGTTTTTTTCTCTAGGCGAGGGACTGAGAAGTGATGGGCATGAAACCAGCCAAGATGGTGAAGAGAAAATGGAAGCCATGTTGGTTGAGGAGGATGGAATGCGGGCCGGGGAAGGGTATCGAATGTACCGATCACGTGATGTTATTGGTACAGTGAGTGGAGAGTGGAGTACGGTGTTGGAGCGGGGTGCTCGTTGGACTGGAGTGTCTGTTCATGTTCTTGCTGCCGTTGTCGAGGCTTTCGACCGTCGTCTCTTTAGATGGCGACAGATTTCGGCTGACGTCACCTCTTAGACACTAAAAATAGACTGTGACTGTGACATGGTTTCGCTTTTCGCTGTTTCCGGCGTCGACCACAACCATTCCAACCATAGTGACCAAGCCACAGAAGACGACGACGACGACGTCGACGTCGACGTCAAAAATTAGCCATGCGTCGCTTTGTCGCCGTATTCAAACGCGACAAGAACGCTCCGCCTCCTCTTGTCAATGACCACGCTCACTCATCTGCCTCCTCATCAAGTGGTTCGACGTCCCTTCAGACTCCAGATGATGACCACAACACACCCGCCACCGTAAATCGCACTTCATCAAGAAAGTCGTGGCGCTCATGGATTAAGAGCAACTCCAAAAAGCCGTCTCCTCCTCTCCCTGACTGGGTCCCATCTCAGGAACCCTCTTTACAGGATCATTCCTCGGAAGATCTCCTCCAGACATTCACTGTCCTGATAGAAAACAGTCTTCTTCCATCTCCAGGCCCTCCAACTCCTTTTTCTCATCCTTCAAACCCACCGTACATTTTTCCAAAGTCTGTCAATCCAGCCTCGACGCTCCATCCTTCCCAGTCTCTTGCAACAGTCACTTTCAAAAGACACATCCTCACCCGTCTTAAAGACGACAGCCATCCTTTTACAAAATCTGAACTTGATTCAATTGTCTCCTTGACCTCCCGCCACTTGACTCCTCTTGATTCACCCAATGATCCCATAAACCCCTTTAACGAGTCCGCTCCTTCCAAATCAATAACTATATCCCTCTTTTCCTCAGGTCTTGGCAATTGGATCTTACGCTCCTGTTTCGAAGATCGTTATGACCTTTTCATCCCCGAACAAGACGGCTCGATTTCTCGCCATCCAGTTCAGGGTTCAAATCTCGCTGTCGCCGCTCTAGAGTTTTCTGAGACCCTTGAGGTAATGGCCGATGCTGACCAGCTCAATCTATCGCTTGTCGTCGACATCCCTCCCGAGATTGTCTCAGGTCCTCCGCCTTGTAAGCTTTTTCCATCACTTGACCGCCTTTTATTCATGTCACCTTAGCCTCGGCCCAGTGCCGCAATTCGCCTTACATTACCGTACCATCTCCTCTTCGCAACGAGCACAACCTTCCTCCTTCGCCCTCTGTCACCCTCACTAAGTCAGCACCTCCTACTGTTCCCCCCCCAATCATAGATCCAGCTGTTTACCCCCCAATCATGGATCCAGCACCGGATGCCTTTGTCAAACGTGGCGTTCGCTTTGCTGACGACGGTAAGGACGATGTCATACCTTTAGGCCACGTTCTACGTATGAAGAGGAAACGTGAGGAAAAAGCTAGATTCTTGAGAGCAGAGCAAGAGAGACGACTCTTGGAGGTAGAACGTCTGCGACTAGAGGAAGAGAGGCTCAAACGGGATGCTGAACGCGCCGAATGGGAGAAGGAGCGTAAGGCTTGGGAAAAAGAAAAGCGGGCAATAGAAGAGGAACGTCGGCAGCGCAGATATGCGGAGGAGGTCGCTGCCGCCCGTCTTAGACGAGAGTCACAACGTGCTGGGGGCGTGCCGTCTCTCAAGTCGCAAGAGGGCACCGCCTTTTTAGTTCCCAGCAGTGGTGCAGGTTATTTCGCAGCATCCGCATCTTCTTCAACTTCCGAACGTAATAAACCGCCTCCCTCACGCATATACTCCAGACCCGCCCATGACGACGGTGGCTCTCCTGTTTATCTTCCGCGGAGAGAGGCCTCGGATCCTAGCTTACCTATAAGAATTAACACGAATTCTGCTCCTTCTGGACCCACGCCGTCCCCTCGTGGGTCTCATAACTCACATTCTCCCGGCAGCTCCCGGCCACCAAGCATCAACAGGGACATCCCTCCTTCTGTCGAAAGCTCGTCACCCCTTCCTGGGACGCGCTCCCCCTCTATATACTCTTCTTACGATGTGCCTTCATCTTCGGAAGACGTCAAAGCAGCAATCTATGCAGCCACGAGTCGGGCTAAGCGCAATTCTCTTGCAGCATCGTCCCGCAACAACTCTAATACTAGCCTTGGATTCGCAAGCGATCGTGCCATTTCATACCCTGTATGGACGGGCAGCAGCCATAGTCTAAACAGCATGGTTCCTCCTGTACCATTGATACCTACGCATGCACAAATGATGCCCATGCCTGCGTATGCGATGATGGATATGCCACTTCTTCCACCAACGCCTCCATTTATGATGCAACAATACCCGCGCCAACATAATTCGTCTGGTTCCAAGGGCCGTCTGGGTGGATCACAGAATTCTAGTAGAGAACGCCTCTCCTCGCAGAATTCTAGTAAAGAACGGGTTAACGTGATTGGTGGGACAAGTAGCAGAAGTGGAAGCTTAGAGAGGCCAGGTATAGGTGAGAGAACAGCTAGCGAAGGTAGGGCCCATCCGCCGAGGAGCAACTCGTTCCCCAGACCTGAGGCGCCTCGACACACCCCGTCGTCACCTGCGGGAGCCTCGGGCTCAGGATCACCGCGCCGACCACACCACGTTCAACATGCAAGCTCGCCCGGGCCATCTTCGCGCCGAGCAAGCATGCCGGTATCTCCTGGGCAGTTCTATAATACGCATCAACAACCTCCACGACAGTCCACGCATGACGTTCGGCCCCCGCCTCCGGTCCACGCACATTCACAACCCAACATCATTCCGCTTTCGCAATCTTTGCAACCCCCCAGCCCATGGACGGGAATTCCAACACAAAGCGGAAAGTTGCCTAACGGCAACTCGAACGGTGGGGTTAGTGGACATGGTTCACGTGGGAAGGCAATCCCACCACGGCATATGTCGTACTCCGGTGTGGGGTCGGAGGGAGCGAGACAGCAGAACATGCGAGCGGAGCCACCGAGACATGCCAAGCGGCAGACGGTGATTTCATGACGATTCTTCGACGTGTGCTTGATATGTCCTGTTTATCTATGTCTTCTTTCTTCTCATGCCTCGGGTCTCATACAGCAAATTTCATGGACTCCATCATCATCAAGTACCTACACGCCCCACATACAGAATTAATGACTCAAGGACCATGTCGTTTTATTATCTATCTGCTTTTGTGTTTCGTTGCATCTACCTAACATTCTGGCCTCTCGTACGAGTCGTATCTCTGACGCGTGCCTCATTCCCTTTTTTGGTGATTTCTGGTTGTATGGATCCGTTTCCTTTATCTACCTGCCATTTTAGCTACACTGTCTTCACGCTCTTTCCCAATTCCTCCCCCCTTGATTTAGCCCATACAACACCGAAGATCCAAACATCATGCATTATTCCCCAATCGCCCCTCTAGACCCCTCTTCTGGCCTACTCTGCTCAGCAACTACGGACGCTCGTCTTGGCAGGCTGGAGATACCCCATTAGCTATGCTGCCCCTGTACCACTTTCCTTACCGTCCTGGACCAAATGCATTCGGAAACGGAACCAATACTCTTTGCTTTGTTCATTTATTATTGCAGGATATGTTACGTATTCAATTTGATATTTCAAATATCATTTGTTCCTTCAGTGCAATTAAACAGCGGCTTTGAAAGTGAGTGTGTTAACGGGGGTTGCATGACTTGAAGACCCATTGGAAACCAGAAAGGTTGTATGATCAGGCCTCCTGACATTGGTATAGAACCTACACGAGACAGTGACAACATAGACGACAGACTACGGAGCGAATGGGAAGTTATCTCTGGTGCGCAAGGGTCCAAAAATGGGCTTCATAGGCACATGTGGGACAGCCTGATTTTCTTTTTCTATACCCCCAAAGCACTTATGACAATGCAACAAACAGGAAAATGTGGTACGAACTTACCTTTCTTGTGAGTCCACGGCCCGCACGATTGCAAGGATTGGACGTGTTCTTCCCTCAATATAAGCTAACATTTCTCCATACGATGTGGATATTACAATTGGATAGACGCCAACGACTGCCTTGACTATTTCATGGACTTTGACTTCGATCATACCTATAATTTTGTCAGATACAAAGTTCTGAAGCACATCTTCGGCATATCTTGAGTTCCGTTCGCAGTCAATGACATGGAGCCTGCGTTTAATCTTGTCTACCACGCTGTCTAGATCACGGTTGAGATTGTTGAGACGAGCGATGTCTGCCATTCGAGATGTTTCGTAGTCATCCAATCGACAAGACACCTGTAAGTTTGCTATGAACACCCGGCAGAGGCCAAAAGACCACATTGTGGCGTACTTTTAGGTACATTTCTTCTATTTCGGAAAGCAGTGTATTGTTAACGTTAGAGTTGTTCATCCCATCGACTATTACATATCCACATTGAGCTACCGCATGACACTAAGAGATGACATAACTTGCCCTCTTCAGAATCTTTGGTACCAGGGCGTGCACGAACACGCGCCACAGCCACAGGCCCAACATTGATGTACTTGCTTAGACGTTGCTCAAGGTCAAAGGTCTTCCGACTGAGCTGTAACCTCAGTCCCTTTCTGGTAAAGGACGACGAAGCTTTTGTGTCTCTGGCCCATACCATCCACTCGTCGAGGTGTTCACGAAATCTAACTCGTGCTTCAAGACTGGCGTCGACCCATTTATAGTCTCTGTAGTAGGTCTCCTGATTTTCCGCCACCAGAGTGTGACACAGACGCGCAATTTCTTGCTGTACATTGAAAACGGTTAATTTAGTAATATCCTGCTGGCATGATGGATTCCTTCGAGATCCAGGACTCACAGCTACGGATTGACTGCTTGTCCAGTCGGTTTCTCTCCCTTCAGCATGCAGGTCATTCAACCGGAGCTGACCTCGAACACCTGTGCATAAATGATCGATCATTATCAATTGAAAGGCAATCTCGCCAATCTGGAAGAGCGTGTAAAGTGACGAAGCACCAGTCTTGTTTGCTACCCAAGTAGTAGTACTTACAAGTAAACATACAAGCCCTAGCAAGCCATCAAACAAACATACTACAAACTAAATACGACAAGTCACGTGTCCAGTCAAACCTTTGTCTACTGCACACTAGTTTGCTGTGGCCAAGCTGTGGCGTTGCTCCTCGGTGCACTCGAAAAGCGAACACTCATAAGACTTACTCTCGAATTGATTGCAGATACCTCGCCAGATTAACTGTTCTTTCCTTTTCAACCTCTTTTCGACTGAGTGCCATGGCTACATATTTCAGAAAAATATCTGTACGAATTGAAAGTATCCTTTAAGCATGCTAGACTCATATGCTGGTCGAAATCAACTTAAATATACTTGTATCTACAAGTAGACTATCACTAAATATCCGTTCAAGGCTTAGTAGTATGTGCAAGTTTCTCCAGCAGGACGGTCAGACGGTGTGCTTCGTACTCCGCCAAAGTCACATTCTTGTCGAATTCCAGAGCTTCTGCCAGAGCTGGGAATGTTGTTGCGCCGTACCCTGGCGTAAAGCATCAAGGTTAGCAAGATTGTAAATGAAGTAAATAAATTCTATTGCCCACCAAGCCATTTCCCAGGAGCGACACCAAGATGTTTGTACCACTCTCTGTCCTTAATACCGTCTTCTGAAATGAAGCCACGCTCAAATGCGATGATCTTCTTGTTGGCCTTCACGATACGTTTCGCAGCTTTGACGAGCTTCTTGATCTCTTTGGGCGGGCGTCCCGGCCAATGCTTAGGATGGAACGGGTGCTCCAGGCCATGGTGCTCAGAATCAGCACTATCTTTGAAGTGACAGTGTTTTCCACGACCAGGCTTGCGATGCTCTTGTCCATCCTTGGGGTGGCGGTGTTTGTGGTGATCAGGACCATGTTCAGGATGGTCAGGATGGCGGTGCTTGGGGCCGTCTTCGGGACGGTGTTTGGGATGATCGGGGCAATGTTCAGGATGGTCAGGACGTCGGTGCTTGGGACCATCTTCTGGATAACGATGCTCAGGATGACCAGGCCTGTGATGATCAGGGCAATGCTTAGGGTGGTCGGGGCGGCGGTGCTTGGGACCATGTTCAGGACGATGCTCGGGATGATCAGGTTTGGGATGATCAGGGCCATGTTCAGGATGGTCAGAATGACGGTGCTCGGGATGGTCAGGTCTGGGATGATCAGGGCTATGGTCAGGATGGTCAGGATGACGGTGCTCGGGATGGTCAGGTCTGGGATGATCAGGGCTATGGTCAGGATGGTCAGGCCTACGGTGCTCGGGGAAATCAGGACCATCTTCGTGACGGTGCTTGCCATGACAAGGTTTGTGACGTTCAGGGCCATCCTCGGGGTGATGGTGCTTTGGGCGACCAGGCTTACGATCATGATGGCCAAGCTTTCGATCTACAGCGAAGGGAGGGGGAGGGGGAATAGCACGTACATCCTCCTCCTCGAATGCCAAATGCCAGGCCCACGCGTTGATGTCTACTTCCCTATCCTTCAAGTCCGAAATGCTTTCATAGTTGTGAGGTTTGACACCAAAGACGCCCTTGATCCAGTCTTTGACGCGTCGCATAGCTCCAGAAGATTTTCGGCAGTGGGGATGGGGGTGAGGAAAGTGACGGTGGAGCTTGCGAAGGATGCGTTTGAAGTCCTTTTCCGCATCGTGCCTCTCCTTCTCCAATGCAACACTGGAATTTTGAACCTTTTTGATCGCTTTTGACAATTTGGAGAGATCAAGCCTATCAAGAGGAGATGCGGAGTTCGATCGAAGCGAGTAGATACTGTGTAAAAGAACGTCAGCTCTTGAGAGAAAAATTTGCCACATGGACTAACTTGTCTAGGTACTCATCGAGCTCAAAGGCGTATTGAGTAATATTCAAGGGGAGGACGAATGAATCGGCAATCCGAAGCGTTAAAAGACCCAAGTGCTTGGCAACAGCGACCTGTAATAATCCTCCATTAGCAGGAGATAAATTGTTTTGAAGTCCCAAACATACGTGACGGTGGAAGCCAGGATCGGCATAGATCTCCTGGAACCTCTGGGTATCGTAGATGGAGTGATAATGGTAGGCTGCATCGGTGGGCGTTCTCCCAAATCCTTCCTCAAGACTTGCCACCTATATTTCCATGCATGTAAGTCATGATGCGTCATCAGCTGACATGATCACGTACACCGAGGCGTTGCAAGAAAACGGTATAATCGCTGCCACTTCCCAAGGGTCTGACGCCAGTCTTGGAGGCATGCAAATCCAGTTTCGCGTTGTAGGACTCCAAATAATCCGAATCAATGGTGAAATCTGATGCAGGTCGGAAAGGCCCTTCATCGTTTCTGGCGTCCCAAAGGTTCTTTCCTTCGATTGTAGGATGCGGGATCTCAAGTGCAACTTCCTTGATAAGGTTGGCGAGGGAAGGTGAACCGCCAGTATTGTAACGCGAGCCAGACGCAGAGGTATCAACGTTCAGGTACGCTACAGCGTGTTTTGAGATCCACTCCGAGAAGTCCTCGCCCCATTCTGTGCTGCCAATCAATCCGTACTAAAATCTTATGTCAGTATTGGGCTTGTTACGATTAAGAGACAATCACTTCTTCAGCATCCCAGCTGGCAATTACAACTGTTGGAGAATTCAGGATTAAGCCTCACTCTCAAAGATCTAGTAAGTTACCTGTGCGAAGGGGTTTCCATCCTTTCTTGAGGAGGGCACCAAAGCCGCGAATAATTTCATGCAAAGAGACGGTGCCACTTGTGGGGTCAGCTGCACCAAGTACCCATGCTTTCAGGTAACGTGTGTGAGAAAAAAAAAAAAAGTCAAATGGCATTTTCAGGTGAGCACTTACCATCACGATGGCCGCCAACAATGACTACCTCATCTTTGATGTGGCCAGGAATAGCAGCCATGGCGTTCCAGATGGGAGTTACCTTGGTGTCCACTAGAAGGGCTGTTACTTGAATGCACCAAAGAAATGTGGCATTGGAACTAACCATGATTAACAAGTTTAACCTTCGATGCACTGGCCTTTCCGCTAAGGGTCTTCTTTCCATTTTTGCCTTCAACGTATATATTGCCGATTTCTTCAAGGAGTCTTACACCGTTCTCGAACGAAATAGGAAGACTAGGAATCTTAGGAATATTGGTTCCCTCGGTCCGCTCAGCATCTTTGTATGCAGGGTATCCGGGGGTGGTAGGGTCTCCGGGGTAGGATGAAAGGAATTGAACGCTTCCGCGCTGTACAGAAGTGGGATTGCGAGCCGGTCCAGCAGGGTATGGAGCGAAGCCGTTCTCGACAGTAACATACCCGTCATCGCGGGGGTCAGAGTAAATTAAAACAGCCGCGGCTCCAAGTTCCTGAGCAGCTTTGATCTAAAATAATAGCATTGGTGACTGTGACGGAGGTAAAAAGTAAGATAAACCTTCAAGCCGCGGAAAACCTCGCCGTATCGAGTAATAACGATCTTTCCTTTCAAATCGACGCCAGCCGCGACGAGTTCGTCGTAATCCTTTACAAAGGAGTGTATTAGCACCCACAATCTTTGAGGAAGGCGGCATTCAAATTCACAGCTTTGGTTCCATAGTTGGCATAGACTAGTTGACCCTCAGCATCTCCGTCTTTGCTCAGGCCATGCCAAGTGGGGACGGCATCTCGATATTTGGCAGCATCTTCGTCCAGGGGGTCGCCATCTTCAACAAGATCGGCTTCCCACACCACAGAGCCGTCTTGACCAAGAATCTGAAGGCTTCGGTCGAGAGGAGTATTGAGAACTGGGTAGTAGACATCGACCCATGCAGAGGGTTTCGACACGTGGTGAGAGGTTAAATGCAATGTTGCATTGCGTGATGCCGGGGTTCCAGCAGAGAAAATGGGTTCGGTTTCTGGAGGAGAGATGCCAAGTTCCGACTGGAAGAGTTCAAGGATAACCTTTGCATCTTCAAAATCCTCAGATGAGCCAGCTAGATGGGGATGTGTTGCATAGGCTCGAGAAGCCGCGATCGCGCTCTCAGCGTTGGGAATAGAACTTGTGATGACAGGCTAGGTCAACGAGATACTACGATCGATATGAAACGGCCGGCTCACAGGAAAAGTTCATCACGCTGAGCACTGGTCAAACGATGGTGAGGAAAAGGAGCGTGGGTAGGCGGCTTTGGAAAGTGAGGCGGCCAAGAAGGTGCAAAAGTGTGAACAACTGTCTTGAAGCCAAGGAGAGCTAGAAGAACGTATGCAGAGAAACGCAGAAACTTGCGCCTACGGTCTTGAGGGTGATGAGGCTCAGTTGCAGGAAGAGGGATATAGTCCCCCTTCTCAAGCTGAGCTACAGGCATGAGAGAAGTATAACCAAACGCAGTTCATTAGATGATGGATTATATATTCCACAAAGTTATTTTAAGACTCGGCCATCAAAACGCGCTGCGGAATGGACCCGTGACGTGACGCGCTACTCTCGTCGCGTGACTCGCGTCAACCATCATGGACCTCTGTTTCTCTCCCTCTTCGTCCACAGAGGCAGGCTCATACAAGCTACTCGAACTAC
Organism: Tephrocybe sp. 9980TJB; assembly: GCA_018220975.1. Lineage (NCBI taxonomy): Eukaryota > Fungi > Basidiomycota > Agaricomycetes > Agaricales > Lyophyllaceae > Tephrocybe > Tephrocybe sp. 9980TJB. The sequence goes on along the minus strand of JABAJU010000002.1, from coordinate 771,584 downwards.
CCCCTGATCTATGCAAACTAATAGAAAATGCTATTAATACAATGGCTCCTCTCAAGCATGTCTTTCACACTCACTCACCCCATCTCGTTCTCACCTACTCCCGCTATAGGCTCAAGATCAAGGGGAAAAGTGGAGAGGATGCGGTTCTCTGTACCGTCAATAAAACATTCTCCATTCGATCAGTAACGCTCTCCAATACTGTCCTCGTTGTCACCCCTCCTCCCGATGCGTCTTCCATGGACTTTGCAGACGACGCGGTCGTGATACGCGACCAAGTCACCGAAATTCTGGAATTGACGCCGATTGTTCCAAAGTTGCATACATTGACTTCTCTTCTGAAAGGAAATGAGTATGACGGTGACCAGGACGATGAGGATAGGACAGAATCTGCAGAGGCAGCAGTGAGTACGCCCAACAGCGCCAGACAACATTCTCTACAGCTCTGTTACAGAAGCTCACATATGAAGATGCCCTTCAAATTATTCAAGCCAGTGACATGGAGCTGGATCGTGGGATGAGGGCCAAGCATATTCTCAACATCAACGGCAAGTATTTCTTTATGATTCTCCCAATGACGCCGTTAATCCATCATCAGGTGAACTTCGGCCCATCGCGCCTTCATATCTTGATCGTCTTTTGGAACTTTTTCTTAATGGTCTCGTCGCACTTTCTCTCTCCTATGAAGCGGCTTCCGTGGAGGTTTTATCTTCATCACTCGCAGACGACCACGAAGTACCGAGGTCTATCTCAACACAAGTCATGTCCTGGTTCGGAGAGATCAAAGACGGAAAATGGAAGATGGATACCTCGAGTTTAATCCAGCAAGTTGGGTTGGGTATCTTGAGACATCACCTCGTAATTACAAATTTGACTTGCATTAGCCCCCTTCTCATGCTTCTTACTAGCATGAGCCTATTTATCAAGGAGAACTCATTACGAAATGGAAATCTCTCGTTGGTGATGCCTTCGAATCTAAAGTGGACTTGACGCTTCTCGAGGTATGCCCTTATAATCTCCGGGTCGCTTTGTTAATTATTGACCACTGGCAGGGCAATTATCTCGCTTCAGTAAATGACCCCGAAAGCCTGATGTATTTCCCAGCATCAACTCTACCTGTCGATCCTGCTCGCCGCTGTGCTGAGTTATTCTTAACCCGCCCTCGATGGAAGGGCAAGGATATATCACCATTCCTAGCCGACATTGCTGTCGACTCGAAAGAGCGTGACAAGCTCCTCCTCAAGTATGCTCGAGCTGCAACAGATGCAGAAGGGGTCTGGTACACCGCTAGAACTCAATATAGTGGATAAATGATAGCAATATCAACCGTATCATGGACGACATACATACATACGTACAGCGCTAAAGTTACAGACGATTAACTGGTCCTATAATAGAGATATCCCAGTAACAACAGGTATATACACAACCATTAGTGATATTAGGAAAAAACTGTTTTCTTTTTGGAACGAGTGTGAGCATTCTTGTTGCCAAGCCCAGTCATAGGCCCAGGTCTATATTCATCATCCTCATCATCCTCGACGTCACTCCTATCCTTTCTTTTCAATTTCTTCCCCTTCAACTTCGAAACGCTTTGGAAAACGCTCGGGCCAGCGCTTTGAGAAGTGGCCGGATTTTGGACGCGCCGGATGATAGCCCACATTGATTTACAGACCGATGTGTTGAGACGGATGTCTTTGTATTCTCCTCGAATGCTTTTGCGTAGAGCGGTGATGGCGTTAGCGCGATCCTCCATTGGTTTTTTCCGCATCACATATAGAAGGACGCCTAAATACAACCAGTTCAAAATGAGACTTAAACATTTCTGTTAAGATACTCACCGACAAATATGAATTCCACGGGTGCAAGGCGGCTTCCAATATTTTTGAGACCGTGGCTCAGATTTGGATTTGTGCCAATATTCCAGAAATCTACGAGGACGTCCTCAACCTCTTTCTTGAACGAGTCTACCGGGGAATCCTCCCGCTCAATCCATTTCATCATACTAGCCGATGTGGGTACCTCCTCTTTCTCAGGTAGAGAAGCACAACAACAGACAAGGTATGCAATGTTTTGAAAATCGCGTCCACGCCTGGTATCCCATTCCAGAACGGAAGCAAGACCACCATCCACGCTGACATGTTTGTGCTCGAGGTCGCGTATCCAGCTTGCCCATGGTGAGGATAACGCCTGTAATTTTTCTGCAGACTTCGACGCAAGTTGAAATAGCCATATAGTACAACTTACCAGCCCCAGTGAGAGTCATACCCATCTGAACCCTCTGGAAGACTTCATGCTCAGCTCCCGGCGCCAAATTGTGATATTCCACTTGATGAAAATGAACACAGATCTTACTGCTGAAAAAACTTCCAGCACTCACCGCAAGTTAGGAGATGCTCGAGGAACCGCTGTTTATGAGTCTCAGGTAATTCTGCTTTCACACCCCTTGCAGATTGAGGAAGGGTGAACCACCACTGTTTTTTTGACTTCGGATCCTTGACTGTGGATTGAACATTAAAATCTGATGCTGCAGCAATGATATTGCAATGGTGAGGGCCTACAAGGTATCTGACCGAATTCGTTGGAAACATTTTCAGGTATACCCTAAGAGAACAGTGGACTCACTTGGCCGTCACAAAATTTTTGAATGGACGTTAACCGCTATAGAAAAACGTTTTAACACGGGGATGAAAATGGACGCCTCATTTTACCTGTTTACCGTCCACGCATACTCGAACCTCTTCCGTAGGATCGTCCTCAGCAGGGTGCACGGCAAACACGATGGGAGGAACATAGTAGTTGTGGAAAAGCGAATGGATGAGAAAGATTTGCTTAGATTCTGGCCAGACGACGTCTATAGCAGAGCAGAAAAGCAGTCAACAACAATGGTAGGTTGAGGAACAAAGCAACTTGCCTCGTTGGTATGAAGGCTCCAGGTCAATGCCTCCTTCATGTATAAGGCCTATAAATTTGGGTGAATTGGCCGATTCTTAGTCAGAAACATGGGGCAGCCTACTATGAAGCTGTTGTATCGTCTTCTTAGATTCAACATATTCAGGAAGTGCACCGCGAATCCTGAAGACACTGGGATCTTCTTCTGCATCAGACCCTTCCTCCAGCTCGTCAAGCTCCATCTCAGAGGGCTCTCGTTTCGGTTGCTGTGAATAATCCATGAAGGCGGTCGGAGACGGGGGAGCAAGAAGAAACGTTTGTTTGGAATCCGAAATGATGGAGCTCAGAACGGCATTGGCGCCAATCATCCCTGACCTTTACCATGACTGAGCATGTCAAGATCCCTCTCCCAAAATTCATCAAGGTCTTCACAGGCAATAATGTAGCTATTCCTAGAGCTATGGCCATCTCAGCAAAGTTGTTCGTTAACATGCTACTTTTGGAGGCCCCTCACACGATTCACGCGACCAACTTTTCAGATATAAGCAATTCAACACTTCCTCCCATCTTGCTCAACTCGACGATACCAAGTTAATTTCCGCTGGCATAGAAAGTAAGGATGACCGAAAAGTCATCTTGGCTTCTCTTCGAAAGTCTGGGTATCTACCTACCGATGCTCGCAAGAGGCTTCAAAAAGATGAAGACGAATCTATTGCTGGACCGTCGACTGGTGCTCTGCTTGCTGTAGTACGTTCTTACTACCAGAACTCGGTTGTATGAAAACTCAGCATACCTACGGAAGACCACGCCACCAAAGCGGAAGCGGAAACACTCTAACGAATCCAACGAATTCCTTCCAAAAGAACCTGCCGATGAGGCGGCTACTTATGGCAGTTTAGAATTCAATGAAGTATTAGATGAAGAGGTACGGGCCTTGAAAGCTTCACTCCCGAATTTTCAGCTGTAACATGGCTTCGTTTCCGCAGATTCTAAACAAGAAGACAACTGTTGTTAATCGAGCCCCTCTTATGACACTCTGGGCGATGACCGTTGCAGAGCGTCTTGGATTCCGTCGAGAAGAGGCCCTCAGTATCGGTCAGTATAAATGCTTATCTATAGACCGCCTACCGACATGTCTCCGCAGCATCTGTCTACACAGAGATGAACGCCGTCTCAAAAGGGGTATCTCTTGGCATCTATGAAAGTGGAAAAGAACGAGGTATGGAAGCTATCAAGGGTGGTTCACAATCCTACATTGAATTGATGGGAAGACGGTGCGTTTATCAATAATATCAACTGAACTCACGAGATTGAGACCTTGCTGTACAGAATGTGAGTAACAGACACACAGTCTCTAGCATTCTCTACATCCTCCACACAGACCACTCTATCAAACTCAAACGCAGCAATGGCGGGCGCTTTCTAACGCAGCTCCTGTAAAACCCAGCGTCGCGTTCTCGTACATCTCTCGCGCCTTCCGCCAGACGACCCCGCATATTTCAGGTGCTTTAAAGCTACTTGCAAACAGCTTTGGTTCTGAAGAGCTTAATCGCGTGGGCTGGGGGTTGTATGCAGAGTTTCGACCCATAGTGGACCAGTGGGGTGGGAGATCTGAAGTCAAATGTTCGACAATATTAGATTTGCGAAGAAAAGATTCCGGATCCACACAGCACGTCGCCACCATAAAGAATACTATTCCCATTAAACACGAAGATGTGGAGACAGGGATCGATCAGCCCCAACGGAAAAAAGCGAAAACTGTCTCTTTAGAAGAGTACGAATCGGCTCTAGATGAGAACTTCGACTACGGTGATACAGGCTTAGACCTCGCTAAATGAGATACGATATCTGGAGCGCTGGATAGTTACAGGCTGTAGTGTACTCTATACTCATCTACATCAAGCCAAATATTATGGCTGGATCTCACAGAACTTTTAGAGCTTCTGAATGACAGCAGATGTGAACTCTGAGGTGGTGGCCGAACCTGAATCAAGGCACGTTAAAAAGAGTTTTATCAGTGAAGTTCTCAGAAAATACACACCTCCCATGTCGGCAGTGCGGACCTTTCCAGAGTTGATGACATCGAAAGTGGCAGTGGCAATGTTGTTGGCGATGGAGTCGAGGCTAAAAGGGACGTATAAGTATGACGAGTAATGCTTTTTTTGATGCGGTAGTCACTTACCCTAGATGCCTTAACATCATTGTCGCACTCAAAATCATGGCTGCGGGGTTAGCACGGTTCGTGCCCATAATGTCGCTGGCGACGTGACGGCATCCAGGCTCAAACAAAGCGTATTCCTACCAGGAAATTGGTGAGAGTGGATTAGAAGGCTTAATCTGTAAACCTACCCGTCCAACGTTACAGCCAGGAACGATTCCGGGACCACCAACAAGAGCAGCACCAATGTTTGACACAATGGCACCGTACAAGTTAGGCATTACCATGACATCGAATTGGCCCGGCCGGGCGACAAGTTGCATTGAACTGCAATAAGACATGTAAAAAGGTGCGCTGACAAGAAAGCAGATAGCCACCCACGTGTTATCAACAATCATGTCGTTAAACTCAATGCCAGAGGACTTGTACTCTTCGGCAACGCGACGGAAGGTGTTAAGGAAAAGACCGTCACCAAGTTTCATGATGTTGGCCTTGTGCACACACGTCACTTTCTGGAGAGTAGATGTGGGTCAGGAGAACTGGTGCAAATGAAATTAGACCCATACTTTGCGGTTATTCTTGAGGGCAAAATCGAACGCAAAGCGCGAAATGCGCTCAGCCTTTGCACGGGTAGACACCTTCAAGCTCTCAACGACACCAGGGTAGCTCTGATGCTCAAGGCCTGAGTACTCTCCCTCGGTGTTTTCACGAATAATGGCAAAATCGACATTGGAATGGCGGGTGGGGAAGCCGGGGAGAGACTTGCACAAAACAACGGATGCATAGATGTCGAGTTGCTGGCGCATGGCGACGTTCCATGAGATGTGACCCGACTGAGATATCGGAGTGAAGAGAATGCCTGAAATGCGACACCTAAGTTGAAATTACAAACCTATTCGAGGGGTTATAACGGACCTTTAAGGCCAACTCTGTTGCGCTTCAAACTCTCCATAGCTTGCTTAAAAAGTGCTTCGCCTGAAGAGGACATTCCAGAAACATCATACTGCTCCCATTCAATGGGAGCGTTAACATGGTCAAAAATCTCCTTCACGGAGTCGGTAATCTCTGCGCCAATTCCGTCACCAGGAATGAGGGTCACCTATAGGCGGGTGAAATCGGCACTCGGAAGAGAAAATGAGAAGGTAACATACGGTATAAACACCACCGTATTTGGTCGACGGCTGTACAGAGAGACTGAGCGAAAAAGGAAAGAGCGCAGAGTAAAACGAACCCTATGAGCAACACTAGGGAAACTACCAGGGATGTTGGTAGCATAGGACCTCTGAAAGTGGATCAGAAAATTGATTAAGGGCACTAATAGAAGACCACTGACGGATTGGGAAACCAGGGGGCGAGCAGCAGCGGAGAAGGCGTTGCGCAACATCGCAGACGTTGGCTGTAGGAGACGGGGAAGAGGTAGAAATCGGGTTTCGGTACGGAAGAGAGATAAAATCCGACATCCACGTGAGGAAATCGCGTTCACGTGGACAGCACTGTTTGATCGGATTCGGCATAGATTTTTACACATTCCATCAAATCAGTGGCACTATGCTTGTGACGGGCCCACTTGTGAGTTGGTAGATTCGTGTTTGGTACTCTCTGGTCTTCTCCTTCGTTGCATAAGGGGCTGATGGACATATCCCAAGTCCCTGTTCCTCATCGTCAACGCGCCATCTCGTATTATGTCGCGTTGTTCGGCCTCGTAGTGCCATTCTGCTCAACGATACCCTTAAGTTGGACATATGTGATATACGTCGTCGGGTCAGGGCGAATGTGGAACCTTTCACTGGTTGCGCAAGCAGTGTTTTCAGTTGCACTTTGTGAGGTAAGTCCTCCCAATTGCATCTCAGTGCGGTGGTTCTGACAAGAAATCGAAGGTTTTCTTCAGTGTGTATCAGTGCCATCTATCACGCACCGTCTCACCACCAGCACCGTATGGACCTGGAGACCTTCGAGAAATCCAAGCTGCATTTAGAAGGCTACTTCAAAGTGGTCTTGCCAACCTCCCTGTCGATGGAGGTGATGAAGAGTCAAATCGGCCAGGCAGCCCAGAAGAAGACATTATCCAGCTTGAATTTAACGACGTGCGAGCCATTGATTTTCGCAATGCTTTACGACCTTGGTTTGGCAATGCAGTTTGGGCTTCCATCAAGCTTCACGAGGTTCGAGAATGGCTTTACTGGTCCATCTACAATGCAGACTTGCCGCCTTATGAGAGCCTGACCGCCTCTCAAAGGAATGTGATGGAAGCTGCACTCGATCTATTGCAGAAACGTTGCGGCTGTATTTTTGAGGAAGGCTCCAACCCTTCTATTCAGACGATGCGGATGACTTTGGACAAGGTCCATATTGTCTGGCGCCCTTTCACGTTCTATCTAACGATATTCTTGATCAACTCGAGTCTACGGAAGTGGTTCAAATATATGTGGAATACAGACTTCGGTACCTATGAAGGTCTAGAGTGTGTAGTCTTTGAAATTTTTTTTTTTCTCATTTGCTAATTGTTATCAATTGTAGATACCTCATTCGAACCCCAAAGCATTGGGATCCCGCTACAGGCCCACGTCCCTTAGTTTTCATTCACGGCCTGGGATTAGGCCTATTCCAGTACAGCAACCTCGTTCAATACCTGACACACCAACTGTCAGATCGCCCGATTCTTGTTCTCCTCCAACCTCAAATCAGCCAGCATATTTTCCATCCGAGATTCCTAAAACCCATGACGAGGCACGAAACAGCAGACCAACTAGCCCGCTTGCTTGTGCACCTTAACTGGGTACAACCCAGTTGCAAAGACGTAAGCGATACCGAAGAGGAAAAAGGCGTTGCCCATCCATTGGTGAGGAAACGACGACAAGGTGTCGTGATGTTGAGCCACTCAAAGTGAGTATGTTAAAATTAACGTGTCGTTTGCTGTAATTGATCTTGACCTAAGTGGGTCATATGTTCATGCATGGATGTTGAAAAGTCACCAGAAGATGATTGACCGATCCTGCTTTGTGGATCCTGTCACGTTCTGCTCTTGGGAGGGCGGTATGTTTCCTACCCGTGTTGTTCAGATTGCAATGGACTTATTTTGAGTAGATGTATGCTTTAATTTCTTATATCGCCATCCCAAAACGGTAAGTTGTTACTTCTTCACCTTTATCAGTATACCGCTCATTGCGTGTGTTCAGGCTATGGAAATTTTAATGCGTTATTTTGTCGCGACAGAAATCGGCGTAGCAAATTTACTTGCGCGGCATTTTGACTGGGCTTCTAATACCCTGTGGTTTGAAGATATACCCAATGCACGAGATCCAAGCAAGGCCATGTTCCTTCTTGGTGGTCAAGATTCCATTATCCGTTCCGAAGTTTGTTCTTTCCCGTGTCTGCTTCACATTGCACTTAACGTTGTTTATATCAGCGTGTTAAACGTTATCTTACCTCTCATGGGGTTAAACAAGGATTGTGGTTTGACCCGACTGGGTCACACGGACAAGCTTTACAACCTGGAACCCGGGGACGTTTAGAAATTATTCGATGGATTCAGGAGGCATACTCGTGATTGACGTTCAAGACTTTGAACTCGGAAGATATACCCCCTCATTATATGGCACTAACATTTAATTTCACGATGTATAGATACGATTTGATACACCATTCTTATTAACTTGACCCTTTCTCTGTATGATGAACTTGTAGACTTGGGAATAGACTCAATGCATTACGGCTCAATACCATCTCAAGTTTATTGCCGTCTGCCATGTAGTGATCCTTCAGATTCTTGGTGTACCATTCGGTCATGTCAACGCTGACAGCTATACGAGAGATTGTATCAGCCTGACGTTGCCTTGGGGCTGCTTTGAAGTACCTGGAAAGTCCGTACCAAACAATATCTGCTCCATGGGCACAAATCTCTCAATGCATGCCAGATTGGGACCATATGAACTCAAGGCTGTCTCGTAGTAGAAGCTTTTGAAGTCTTCTAGGATCTCGTCATGCCTGAGTGAACAACCCGTATGTGGGGAAAGGACGGCTACGCGTGGTGCAAGCGTTGGCGTTGTACCACCGAGATGAGCCAAGATGATCTTGACGTTGCGATACTTCCTCTTCCTCCCCGTTACCACGAGGTGAGCGGCTGCCTTGAAAGTTTCATTCGGGACCTTAAGGATCGCTGTTAATTGTAACGGTCTGGGTGACCCCATTATATGAAGCACGAATTTACCTGAGAAACCGGGACACATAAGAAGGGATGGGGATCCGGAATCGAAGACGCAACTTGGGCACCATGAAGGAATACCACGGCCTGTCTTCTATGGAGTTCTGCCCATACAGCGTCATAGAAATCATCTCCGACATACTCTTGAAGCCTCGTCAGCTAGCCTCTTACTGGAAGAAGAATACTAGTTCTCAACTTGAATTCAAACCAACTCCACATGAAGAGGCAATCGAAATACCAACGGCCTGTAGTGTATCTAATGCGTACGAAATTTCTTCAAGAACACCTAATATATGCTATGAGTTGGAAGGTACGATTGTGGGTATCAACAGTCTACTGACCGTCCAAATCATCCAGGACCGGGAGACAAGCAAAAAATGCAAACCTTGAAGGGTGCTCACGTACAATCGAGGACATTGCCAGGTTTCGCTTCCTCGTCAAGGTGCGGTTCTCCTCACTTACTGACCCCTTGAAAAGGGGTGGAAGCGACAGGATTGCCATGTCGATGCCCGATGCGTCCATAGCTTTCATGCTAGCCTCAGGGCTCCATGGAAGTGTACCTGCGGGGGCTGTCCAACCTAGGCTTTTATTCGATGCTGCCTTGTTCAGATCTTCAGGGAAAAAATGGTGATGAACGTCAATGCACAACATTTTGAGAGAGACAGTGTCGCTGAGGATTCGCAGGTGAAGCACTGGTTTTATAACTCTCTAGATATTCCAGGATCTTCCTTACATATTCCAAATGGAAGCTGTTTATGTAAAGAAGGCGCAGCTTCGACAGTGTTTGAATCAATCCCCAGACCTTCAACTCTAAAAACAGTATGTCACTTACCTACACAAGCCAATCTTTTACTTGGCTCTATAAGGTCCACATTCTTCGGAATCCCATGAGACGAATTGGCCACTTAGCGTAGGCTGGGCCCGAAGCGCCAAAGCGGCGATAACTTGACCTGCATCCTCGGGTCTGACAAGCTTTCCCTCAGCGTGAGCCTTGACAAATTTTTCGTGATCTTTCTCCGCCAAAACCGCGCCGCCTTGCGTTCTCAAAGTGTTTTGCATCTATGCCGGTTAGTAAGCGGTAAGGCATAGTTTGAAGGCAGATCAGCAGATCAGAAGACGCACATCGGTGTCAACCATACCTGGGCGCAAGGCCACAGAAACAATCGTGGACTCCTCCTCTGCCATTGTCCTGACGATCATTGTGAGATAAGATATTATAGAACAATATCTTGCATACCTGCACAAAGAATTCATGGCAGCCTTCCCGGCGCTGTATGGACCCCAACTAGCCGAGCCCTTAACCGCAGCACCAGAACTCACAAAGATCACCTTGCCTCCTAGATCGCTCTTCCTCAGGGCAGGCAAAGCAGCTTTAAGAGCAGTCACAAGAGAAAAGAAGTTGACATCAAAGTGGTCTTTCCATGCAGAAATCGAAGCATCACCGCCAATATTCCCGAGGGGTTCAAGTATACCAGCATTGAGGACAAGAGCATCAATGTGCTCATACGTCAGCTTAGCCTGGGTTATGGCGTTGTTTACGGAGACTTCATTGGAACTGGTGGCAATACGATAAGAACACGCTTTTTGGAACAGAGGGAGAACTAACACGTCACACGGCACGATAAGCAGATCGCTCGATGATAATGCGACCAGTTCTGGAGGCTGGGAGCGAGAAAGCGCAACAACTCGGGCATTGAATTCCTTGAGAAGAAGCCTTGTGACTGCGAGGCCGATTCCTCTACGACGGAAGTCAGAAGAGTGCCATCATAACGAGATCTAAGTTATATGGTGAACCTAGATGCGCCAGTAACAATTACGACGGGTTTGCGAAAGGATGTCATCTGCGACTTGAGGGAGGAGGTCAATTTAATTCCGGCCCGTCAGAACTGCGTGATGTGTGATCGTGGTCTTGGAAGCTTAGTTGCAAGTTGTAAAGACTGTATTTGTTCAACACAGGGATTCTTATAAGCTACTTGTTCATAAACAAGAATCTAATTTATACTTCATGACTTATTGGAATGTTCCTAAGCGTATACGAACGGCGTTCGCATGGGCTTGCAGCCCTTCACAATCTGCCAGAGTTGCAACCACAGGACCAAGACCCTTCAGACCATCTTGTGTAATCTGCTGGGATGTAATATGTTTCTGGAAGGACTGAGTATTGACGCCACTGAATTGACGCGCGTAGCCGTTAGTTGGTAGGGTGTGGTTAGTACCCGAGGCATAATCGCCACAGCTGGAGGAAGATATCAGAATCACCCAGGGAATCATCAAATCAAACGGACCTTTCTGGAGTGAATGGCCCAACGAAAACGCTTCCTGCATTATCAATAGATGTCACACAGTCTGAGGCATTTTCCAGGTGGAGGATTAGGTGCTCAGGAGCATAATCATTGGAGAAAGCAATGGCCTCCTCTACCGAGGATGCCTTGACGATGATGCTCTTTGGAATGGATTGTTTAACAATGTCCACCCTTTCAAGTGCTTGAGCCTGTACATCGACTTGCTTTTCGATCTCTGCTAGCTTCTCCGACGTAAGATTAACAGTGACAAGAACGACCTGTGAGTCAACACCATGTTCGGCTTGAGACAACAGATCTGCGGCAACAAATGCTGGGTTCGCTGTATAATCAGCAATGACCTAGTCTCGAGGGATTAGAAAATAATATGTCGGGTTAAGATTGCGCTCACCAAAACTTCAGAGGGTCCAGCAGGCATGTCGATAGACACTAGAGCATCCGTATCGTTCTGCACCAGCATTTTTGCAGCAGTCACCCACTGATTGCCAGGGCCGAAGATCTTGTCGACTTTTGGTACGGTCTTTGTTCCATAGGCCATGGCAGCGACCGCCTGAGCACCACCCGCCTTTAAAATGGCTGAAGCACCGACTCGGTGAGCAACGTACATAACCTCCGGTGATATGCTACCATCAGCTCTGGGGGGAGTGGCAAGTACTATCTCTTTACAGCCAGCTACTTGTGCAGGAATACCAAGCATAAGCGCAGTAGAAGGGAGAATTGCAGTCCCTCCTGGAACATACAGACCAACACGACCGATAGGGCGCGCGAATCGAGAGCAAACGACGCCCGGCATCGTCTCTACCACGAGCGTCTCTTTATCCGCCTGTGCTTCGTGGAACTTGTGGATGTTGAGATAAGCTTGGTCAATGGCAGCACGGACATCGGGGTCAATTTCTATCGTCTCTGGCGCGAATGGAGGGAGGATAACAGTGGAGTCGAGCTGTGCCTTGTCAAACTTCGCAGTGAGCTCGAGTAGAGCGGCATCTCCTCGCTTGCGAACATCATCGACGATAGGCTTGACCTTTGTGATCATCTCGTCAGATTTGAGCACGGGGCGTTTGAGGAGCTCTGCACGAGCATCGGGTGTAATTCCAGTTAAATCTGAGGTCCGCATACGAATTGTATCGTCTGTAGTGGGAGAAACGGAGGGAGCTGATGCACTAGCAGGTTTTGTCCACTGAGGTTTGGCATTGCCTGGTCGGCGCGTAATTCGCTTAGCCTTCGCGTCGAGAGATTCTTCAATCTCCTTGATACCTACGCCAACTTGCACGCATTTTGTAAGAGCAAAATAAAATAGGTCAGCGGCTTCAAATGCCACGTCTTTCTTGTCAACAGCGCGGCAGAGCTCATCAGCCTCCTCCATAATCTTGGATTGTAGAAGGGCAGAATCATTGAAGAGCCGTCGTGTATATGACCCTTCGGGGGCAGAAGCGAGACGGGAGCGAAGTGTGCTTTCTAATGCCGGTAACCCGCTGATTTCTGAGAAACACGACTGGCGGTTAAGGTGGCAGAAACCAGCACCGTGCTGCTTCACGCGGAATTCGAGGCTGTCTGAATCGCAGTCTAGGCGTATGCTCACGACGTCCTGCGTGGCTCCTGATGTTTCTCCCTTCCTCCAAAGACCGTGCTTCCGTGACTGATACACACCCTTTCCGGTAATGATGCTCTCCTTCACAGACTCGTTGGATGAGTACACGAGGCCTAGAGAATGACCCGTCTCGGTGGTAACAATGGTAGGGAAAAGACCATCGGAACGGTCCGAGACCATAGGAGCAAGGAATACATCGGCGATATTGATGGAATCGGCAGTGGAGGAAGAGAGTGTAAGTTGTGAAGTGGGAAGAACAGGTATGGCACTGATCGCCAGAAGTTCTCGGATATTGGAGATCGTAGGTGGAGAAGAAGCGCCTTTAAGAACGTGGATCGAAGAGTTCGTGAAAAATTTAGATACAGAGGAGATGGTGTCGATGTCGATGACGGGTGTTTTGAGAAATACACTAGATACACCGTTTCTAACAGTGTCGGTTACGGCGCTGACGCTTCCAACGTCGAGTAGGAGAGAGAGGCGATCGGATGGGATACCAAAGCTGATGAGCTCTTTGGCCAAGGTGAGAGGTACGATAACTTTTTCGACGCCTTCATTTAACCATAATAAGATGCGATCGACATCGACATCGGTGCTGTTTTCGAGTGTAACGTAATAGTGGGCATTCGGCGGGACATTGAGGATGTCAGAGGGGGAAACAACGACCGGACCTATGCGTGCTAGTGCATCAAGGAGTTGGTCTGCCTGCTGGTCGAGCAGAGGTAGAAATACAGGCATCGAGAAAAGATTGCGGAAAGTTGTCAAACTCTCTTCTCCCCTTAAGGCATTTTGGACGATCGGAAAATCTGACTCACTTGATTGATTGATCACATCCTCTCTTTATACTACCAATATTATCTTGCATTGGTACTTGTAATAATACATTAATACAACTGTAGATACAAAGAGTAGCATGGCATGCAAAATGGAACGATGGAATGGAACGATGGACATGCGAGTGTTGTACAATCTCGTAAGGAGCGTTGATACGGCCTGCCGTCAACATACAATAGAAGTACACAGAACAGTCCCACAGTTATTGGAAATACATTAGATCCAGGTCGCTGAAGGAGTATTTCTGGCGGGGCTGCGGCGCCCCTCGTTTCGGCTAGCTGAGTCCCATGATTCGGGGGTAGCTAGTGACCTGGAACCAATCCTGCCGATTGCGTCCCCCTTAACGCTTTTTGAATCCGAAGATCGAGAATCCCGCACACTGGGCTGTACATCGCCTTCCATATGTTCAAGGGGTGAATGTAAGCTGAAGACCGAAGCGCACATGCTATGTGCCAACGTGTTTGCGCTGCCTCCGCGAGTGTGCAATCGAGGGCCGTGCCTGTGTCGGATCTCATCCACAGCCATCTTGTACAAGCCTTCAAGGCCAAGATATGCTGCTTCATCACGAAGCTCGAGAAGGTTCTCAAGTCGATGACCTGAGGACATCATCGAGACACTTCTGGGTAGGGTCTCTGGCGCATCTGGGGAGCCAAGGGGAGACCTGAGGTAAGCAAGAATGTGTGGATAACTACAAAACGAGTTAGTAGGGTTTTTTTTAAGATATATGTACAAACTTACGGAGCGCTAGATCGGTCCAGGAAAATGTGGACGCTCAAGGAGGACTGGAAAAGCAGCCCTTGGGAGGTTAGATGGTGTCGATAGGCTGACATATCCTCGCTTGTGTGCGAATAAACAGAAGAGGCTACTGAAGCACGATTCGGGGGGAACAAAGAAGAAAGATATGCCGATAAGTGTGAGGAGCGTGACTGAAGCGTTTTCAAGGTGGTCTTGTAAGTGGCAGTCGACGTCTCAAGAGTGACAATCGTTTTAGAAGGATCAAAAGGACCTATAGGCACCTCGGAAACCAGGATTGGCTGGAAGGGAGGTGGAGCAGTCGACGTGGAAAGGTGTGGAGGCAGGGGTGGGACACATGTCATGCTGTCGGTCTGTTGAGTAGGTCTCGGCTTGAGTGATGATCGAAGGGAGACAGGAGGTGCCGAAGGGGGTGCGCGTATAGGTCGTGGTGGTTTAGATCCCAAACATTCAGAATCTTCTTCCGACATTGGCAGAGGAGGCAATGGTGGACTCAATGGAGACAGCTCTTCTGCTATGGAAGTTGTGGGAGATGGCGAGAAAGTTGGGTGAGAGGTTTTCTCAGAGGCAACAGAGCTCCTGGATTTTGAGCTTTCTGGGCTAAAAGAGCTTCTAGGACAGCCAGTGTCTGCCTTTCCATCATAGGTCAGGCGTACCCCAGTCTCTCGTAAAGCATCATCAGGTGTCCTGACAATGATGGCACCAGAGCCAAGACCACCACTGCGCGGTTGAGAAATGAGCTCGATAGAACGTATGAGCTTCGGTTCGGAGATGCGTTTTGGTTTAGCTGGTGCATATGGGGTAGCAGAAGGTTGTGAGGAATTACGAGTCAACCAGTGCATCGTATTCGAGAGGGATGGTCTGCGACCGCGCGCAGGAGTTGTCGGTGGAGAAATTGGAGCAGAAGAGAGAGTGACCTGAGATGAGGGCGTTGTATCAGAAAGAGGGTAAGATATAGGCGGTGGCTGGGGAGTGCGTGCAACGCGTGGAGAGGAACGAGGCAGTGAGGAGGTAAGCATGATGGAGGTCGTCTAGAATGAGTGAAAGAGTGAAAGAGCTTTACATACTCATTCATCCTTTCCATCTTGCTCTTTGTTCTCAAAGAACAATAGCAGCTTAGTCAGCTCTTGGCGCGACCTGCAATATCTGTTTGTCACGTGCTGCGACTTTTTACATGGACCCCGCCACTACCAAGTTCCTTAATGCTCGCCCCTATGCAGTTCTGCCCGTTTCTGCCCCTCTTGCAGCACTCTATTCCAATAATTCCATGTCTTCTCCTGACTGGTGCTCAAAATGTGGCTCATATCTTATGAATGGTGGCGCGGAGGTCCGAGTCGTCCGCCTCAAGTCAAGGAAAGCTCGGCCCTCAAAAAGAGTTATACGAACAGTCTGTCGAAGTTGTCGATCAAAGGTTGATGTAGCTGTCGAGAACGAGGCAGTTTCAACCAATTTACCCCAGACAGATGCCTCATCCCAAACGCAATCATCATCTCCCTCGTTAATACCACCATCTCCAACGCCAACTCTTTTACCAGCAAGTCAGGAGTCGTCGACGCAGACGAAACAGAAAAACAAGAAGAAAAGTGGGCTACAGCTTCTACTAATGAAAAATCGCGAAAAGGAAATGCAGGAACGCAAAAACAGTCCAGCATCGGGCGGTTTGGCTGCGTTCTTGAGTGGTCTTTAAAATGTGCGTCTATTTATGCGTTTTGATACAATGTTTCTATCCCAAAACAGTCCTTGTGTAGATAGAATAAAAAATAAACGTAATGCCATCTATTATTTTTCCTCGGCGCATGCGGTATTATCAATGAATCGACCTGGCCAGAAAGGGATATACAAGGCGACGGCGATAAAGAGGGGAAGCGTATCAAGTCCGTAGAAGAAAGACTCGGTTGTCGCAAGGTGTCCTGCGTATCCTTGAGAAAGTTCGATGACACGATATAGAGAACGAATCTGTGCAACGGCGTTCAGGCATCTAAAAAGATGATCGTGATGATACAGGTCTTACCAAAATTCCAATGCAACTGAGGAAGAGGACCATGCCAAGTGCACGCCAATCTCTGTACCACGCATCCGACTGATCTTGGCGCCAGACTTTGGGCTCGTATTTACGAACTCGGTAGAAAAACAGGAGGCAGATCCCTGTAAAGCAGGCGAACGACACAAGCTGAATGGCTAGGCCAGCTAGGAAAATCTGAGGACGGAAGACAATCAGCTTGGATGATGTCAGGTAAATACAACTGACTGACTCTTGAACCAATAACGTTGAGGTTTTTCGAAGTAGCAGATGCGGATACACCGCCTCCCGCAGCCTGGTGAGTCCGAAATCAGTTACATGGTGTATCAGCTCATGTTAAAAACAGCTAACTTGGATGAGGAAAGTCGTGATGTCGGAAGCGATAAATACACGAGTAATGCGGCGAGAAGGAATCACAAGGTGTTCGTCCGCGCCGAGGTGCTTCGCGAGCTGGCCGAGCAGAACATAGTCCGCTGCAATGAAGGCGCATGGCTGTCATCGCGTCAGATGTTATCCGACTCTTGGTCGAAAAATACACACCGAAAGAACAACGAACAAGTATTCAGTAATATAAATACCTCTTGATTCCGGGTGCGCATGAAGGCCGAAACGCAGAGAAAGACCAAGTGCGAAGCCTGAAAATTCCAACATGAGTAGTGACAATTTATGCTCCGTACCTTACTCACAGTACGCTCCGATGATCATTGACAGCATCCATCTGGCCCCCCACTTCCAACAACACAATGTCTGTAAAATGGCAACGAGTAAAACGAATGCTGTTTATATGTCAGGGTCGATTAAAGATAACGCCACAATACTGTAAACGTACAGAAGGAAATCGCTGTTAGAACATTTGAGGTGATGTATCTTAAAGGATTGTAAGGATCGTTTTTGGGATCGGCGTAGGGATCCGCAGGTCGAGGGGTTGTATGAGCGACTAGGGCTTCAGCATGTCCGAAGAGCACAAGAAGAAAGAGGGCATATGTACAAATCGAACGCTGAATGCGTCTGGTCAGCATCGCCGATGGGGGAGGGTATAAACCGTAGTATACACGGTTCTCGTATATGAAAACAGGTTATCAGGGTACCTGGCTAAGGCTGGCTAGGAACAGGTCCATTTTGAAGCATACGAAACAAAAAATTGTTGATACCCGATTCAATGTTATGGCCCGATGATCCAATCCTCTATACGTGAGTTCCGGCACGCTCACCGATCACTACTCCCGCCATTATCGCTCCCACTTTCGTCTCATATACCTTCCTGAGTGTTGCATTTCGAGTTTACTTTGACCCGAAATGTCCTTGATTCTTACAGTAAATACTCGGCGCGATGAAAATAAGTTTTTTTGGCTGTTATGATTCTATTTTAACCTCTCCATTTTGAGATGAAGTTGGTGTCTGTTCGTTCGAGTCCGCGTCTTGAATGAAGCGCCCCGGCCAAAATGGAATGTAGACGACAATTGCAATGAAGAGGGGGAGCGTATCCAAGCCATAGAAAAATGCCTCACTAGTGGCCAAGCGTCCCAGAAATCCTTCAGAGAGTTCAACGACACGGTATCCCGATCGTATCTGATAATTCGATGTCAGACTACAGTATTTGAATTCAGAAAGATACACGCCAGAATTCCTATGCAACTGATGGCCAGCACGGAAGCCAGTGTCCGCCAATCTTTATGCCATGGTCCAAATTGATCTTTCACCCATATCTGGGGCGTGTGGCGGCGAACCCTGTAGAGGAACAGGACGTATATGCAGGAGAAAGTGAAGAAAGAGAGCAGCTGCAGAGCTAGGCCAGCCAAGAAAATCTATGCGAGAAATCAACACACAAAATATAAAGCAGCTAGCATCAAAACGTAGCACTGACATGCGATCCTACCAGTTGTCGTTGGGGGTCATTCGCTGCAACGGAAATAGCTCCGCCAGTGGCCTCACTCTGGAGTCAGTATGGATTCGTGATTCGAAGATAGATTCTCTGAATACCTGGATAAGAAATGTGGTGATATCGGAGGATATGAAGGCTACGGTAATTCGACGTGCAGGCACAAACAGGAAATGAGACAGATCCAGATGTCTTGCTAGGCGGCCTAGCAGAATGTAGTCTGCAGCAATAAAGGCGCAAGGCTTTATCGGCGATTATTTTTTGGCTGGCGCTAGTCCACCGAGAATGGTACTCACTGAGAGGACCACGAATAGATATTCCACAATGTACCATCCTTTTGATTCTGGATGATTGTGAAGAGCGAAGCGAATGCTAATACCAAAAGCGAACGCTATGGCCGATTCTTTTGCATGAGGAAAGCTGAGACCACTTGAATCACGTACTGTAGGCACCGATTACCATGGATAACATCCACTTCGCACCGTACTTCCAAACTGACAAGGATTGTAGGACAGCGACGACCAACACTAAGGCTGTCGAGTGTCCCAAGACGATTTAGAGTTAATAAAAAGTCTAAAATAATGACTTACAGAATGCTATAGCTGTCAAAGTATTGCTGGCAATGTACCTCAGGGGGTTGTATGGGTCATTTTTTGGGTCAAGATACGGATCTGCAGGATGGGGTAGATTAGAATGTTTGAATGCGCTGACTGATGTAATGTTCTGGAGGAAACAAGCAGCGGTGAGTAAAGACGCAATCATTCGAGGCCGTAGGGGGGCCATTGTGGAAAGAGTACCAAGACGAAGGGATCACTCTTTATAAACACACATGCCAAGCGTTCGTGTAAAAGGTTGCTACATTTTGAGGAGACTTTGATGTATCGCGGTGAACCTGTACCGTATAGGCCGTGGTCCGTGGATGGGCAAGCATGGCCAGAGAACCTGAAGGGACCTGGTGATCCTGTCATCATCTCCATACGTATTGCATCCGTGATCTGAAAAAAGACTTATAACATTGTCTGATATATCGCCGTTCTCGTCGTTCATCAAGACAGTCGCTTTCGACTACAAAAGCCAGAGATAGATGTTACGATACGATACATGATCAATGCTGAGGTGCCCAAAGGTCATATAATTCCCTGTCTTGAGGATCGAAGCACGTCAAAAGTGAGGGATCTGAGCGTACGACAATCTGCCTTCCAGAATTTTCGGCATATGGCGTGAAGACGTTACGAAATGTCGTCTGCGGTATCTCATTCAATGGAGTTGTATTGGCGACAGACTAGGAAAATCAACAAGCATTGAGACGGGCAGGAGAATTGTAAGCTTAAGGGCAAGGTAAAAATACGCGCTGAAACAGACCTCTGGTGTATGTTGTACGTTACGGGACCTGAAGCCTTGCCTTAAACTGGGCGAGGGAGTTATGGGACTGGTTGGCTGTTCTTGACTTGAAATTAGTTTGGTTGAACTTCATTCTCTTTGAGGCTACCTGATGAAAAGGTCGTGATAGGAGACGACGTATATTGATTGACAGGGCTGGACATCGGTAAAGTGGAAGATTTCGACAAGGACTAGCACCAGTACTCAACTGAACGTGTTCACGGTGTGCTAAGATAGCGTGACATAAATGGTCGTGACTATGTCACGGCGTGTACCCAGTCACTGATCGAGCTTCAACTGAATCGTTCCAACAAAGCTCTTTTGTCTTTGTCTTCCTACCATGAACATCTTCAGAAGCCGTACGTCTCGCACTTATAGTACAACCACGGCTAATAAACTCTTTCTACCACAGTGATCGGCAAAGTCTGGCGTTCGTATTTACTGAAACATCTTCAACGAAGAGATCTTCCTGACCCTGAATAATAGAGGATCCCAATGCAGCAGAGGTCGTGAAGATATCTACAGGTAAAGAGCGCTGGATTTATTATGACTGACGCATTGATTTAACCATTGATCCACCAACAGGCCAGTTGTACCTCGTTCGCCCTGGAAATATCCGCACATCTCGAGAATGCATGTGAGGCCAATTAGCTTTATCGCGAGCTTCAGCTAGTTTATTCACGTTGTGCAGCTATAATGAAGCTATGGCAACGATTCGTCGCGTACCAAATCTGGAACATAATTTCCAATTGGTGGTGACAAGGGTTTATGAGGAAGGCGATCAAGAGCTTTTAGCAGACGAGGATGAAAGTGCGGTTTGCTCGCTGGTTTTTCATCGATTTCTTATAGAGCTTGACATGATTTTACTTTTAGCCGATGAAGAAAGGGTGTTCCTTGTCAGCCAAGAGCTTGAGTTTCGCACTAGTGAGAGCGACGACGAGCCGACTCTTGTCTGGCGCGACCTTGATGGTGATGTGGATGAATTCTACGAGTTCGTCGCTGCGGGAACGAACGCTCCTACTCGGGCATTCTTCGAAACGTGCATGTACCGAGCCATGTACGAACGTAAATACAAGGTGAATGCAGACAATACCTGTGACTCTGACTTTGAGGAGTTCATTTGGCAGTGCGTCGCATCATTCTTGAATTTCTCCCTCTTGAAATCCCAACCCATTCTATTCTAGCCCACCATCTTCGAAATCCAAAGCAAATTTGCCCCGTACAGTCAAGGAGACTGTATCCTCATCTCCTCCTATATCTTACCCGGTAGATGGGCCTTCAACAGAAGTGCATGTGCCACCTTTGACGAAGAAATTTGACTCGTCCAAGGAATCACTTATTGCTTACAAGGCGGAGCTTTATCTCTGGAACCCAGAGCAAGAAGACTTTATCAAACAAGGGGATGTGGTAGCAAGGATCGTGCGGCCTAAAGCCGTTTCATTTCAGTACTGGCTCACTGCAGAGAATGATTCAGGGCCTTTGCTAGCACATCAAATAACCGCAGACATGAACCAGCGCTTCTCCTATAAGATGCAGTCGCTTACTTGGAATTATCAAGATGATAATGGTTCACAGTCCAGTTGGCTATTCCATTTCAACGAAGAAAACATGGCAGGCTTTCTCCAGAAATTCACCGAATGCTTGTGGGAAACCCTTCATCAATCACCATGGACAAAACTCAAGGTTTGCTCTCTCTTCTATCCACATTTCTATCGCGACTCACTGTACTCAGCCTGAAGAGCAAAATTACGCCGTAAACGCAAATGAGGATGTTGAAATGCTTGATGTTGAAAATGAAGATGAAGAGGAAGAGGAAGTTCTCTCTGAACTGGATCCTGACGAAGGTGCGTATTTATTCGCAGTGCAAATGTCGTTGGTACTGATTTGCCATCGCAGAGGCGAGTGACGAGGAGGAGGAGGAGGAAGACGGGCCAACGCAGATGCCCGGCTCCGACCGTAACTCACAATTAACAGTCGGCTATAAAGGAGACCGTTCGTATGTCGTTCGTGGAAACAATATCGGTGTTTTCAATCACTCGACCGACGATGGTGTCAAATATTACGCCACGATCAGCAAGATAGCGACTCCAAAAGGCAAGGAATTCAAACCAAAACATGTGCGTTAGGGAAAGTAAAAAGATGACTGCCCCCCATTCAACATATTTACAGGTCATGCTGCACGATCAAGACACAAGAATGGTGGTGATGAACCCAATGGAACCGCATTCCTTGTTTAGCATGGATATCGAACGAGGGAAGATTGTTGAGGAGTGGAAGGTTCACGACGATATCGCCGTCGATCATATTGCTCCGGACAATAAGTTTGCGCCAACCACACGAGAGCAGACCTTGGTTGGTGCATCGCATAATTCTCTATTCCGCATTGACCCTCGCGTGTCGGGGACGAAACTGGTCGACAGTCAGTACAAGCAGTATGTCAGCAAGAATAAGTTTTCTGGTGTGGCTACCACTGCGAACGGAAGGCTTGCAGTTGCGAGCGAGAAGGGTGACATCAGGCTTTTCGACTCCATCGGCAAGAACGCAAAAACGGCTCTCCCTCCTCTTGGAGATCCTATTATCGGTGTTGACGTTACTGCAGACGGTCGCTACGTTGTGGCTACTACCAAGACCTACTTGCTCTTGATTGATACACTTATTGGTGAAGGACGATATCAGGGCTCTTTAGGGTTTGACCGCAGTTTCCCTGCCACGTCAAAGCCTATCCCGCGTCGACTCCAGCTTCGGAACGAACACGTTGCATACATGGGTGCCATATCTTTCACTCCCGCCAAGTAAGCAATGCATACCAATTCCACCTTACACCCCTTATCAATTTCCCTCAAGGTTCAACCAAGGCCAAGGGACGGAGGAAAATGCTATTGTTACCTCGTCGGGACAGTTTGTTATCGCCTGGGACTTCAAAAAGGTTAAGAAAGGCCGTCTAGACGTGTATGAAATCAAGAAATACGAGGACCATGTTGTTCAAGATAACTTCAAGTTCGGTGACGATAAAGAAATTGTAAGTTGTTTATCAAACTTCACTATGCTTCAATGTAACCTTCTTCTCCGTAGATCGTCGCTCTCGACAATAACGTATTGGCTGTCAATAAGAAGAACCTCAAGAAGCCCACACGTCATTCACTCGCTCCCGAAGGAATCTTCGGTGCGAGTAGGTCGAACATCGTCAATTCCCCGTATTAGAGAATGATTTCCAGTCTTTAATAATTAGTTTCCCTCCTTTTATTTCTCTATCATGAATCTAGGAACTGTAACAGTAGACTTTAGTTACCGTACACTGTAATGTGTTGTAGCACTTCGCATACTCATGTCACTTGCGGGGCGGCATCCGTAAAACTTATATTCACTACCTGCTGTGAGTAGCCTGGTGAGATCTTAACGTATGTGAATTCACCCTCACGAGTCACGACATGGTAGCTATTTCTTTTCGATGACGCCGTCGCGAGTATGCACATACCGCCCAACCCCAAGGTGCCAAGCTATACGTGGTATCATAAGGGTTAATCCTAAAACGATGGTGGTCCACAACATCGGGCTCCAATTCCAAAATTCCCATCTTTGTTCGCCAAGAGCCCATAAAGTTATAAAGAGATGTATGGTATCGCCAATGACTAAAGGTATAAGAAGGGCGGTAACAATGCGTTCTTGTAGAGCCAGGTTTCCATGAAGATGAGTGCGAGCAGCGGTGAGCATGAACAAGTTTATCAGACCAACAAGGGCGCAGACATGACCGAGTTGGACGATAGTCACGAGCGTCGCAGTAGGGAGCGTAGGAGGAGGTAAACTGGTCAACCACGGGGCCTGTGCATTGTGTGTCTAGGAGAAACAGCATTTAGTTGGCTGCTGGATGAGCGGAGAAGAGGTGGATCGGGTCACGTACTCCCTGGGGGTCGCTGTAGGTAATAGGGGGGGTAAGCTTTCCAAGTTAAATATCACGGTAAGAAAAGACTAACATCAAAGCCCCAATGAATCCAATAATAGTCAGGAATGGCTCATAGATGGCAAAGCAGAAATAGTAAAGGTCTGGAATGGCTGAGGTGGGCCGCATTTTGGCGACGCAGTATTACCACCAAGGTATGCTAAGGGCGAGTCTGAAACTTGGTGGGATAGACTGCAGATCCAACGCCCATACGATTCGATTAACGAGGATTTCTCAGCTTCATGTCTACTAGTCGATGTTCCTGCTTGTTCCTGTCCACCTCAAACCCATCAGGATGCCAAATGTTCCCGGAAGCGTAAGCCTATGTACGTAATTGGGCAATGCGACCGGCCCTAAACCCTTTGGTACTAGAGCCTCGGTCCGTTGAAAATTTTTTTTCTCATCTTACATACGGTCTGCTTATACCAAGCTGGTGGACCTATTGCCGTTAGCCAGCGTAATGGAAGGGACCAAGACAACTCCAACGTGGATGAAGGATATAATGCTCTTCGGTTGGCCACTGTGCCCTATACTTCACAGAGCTTCGCTTCTTTCTGACATTAATATTCATTTGTCTACACTGTCTTTTCATTATGGGAATATGTATTAGCTTAGAGACTATAGACCGTATTACTACTCCGAGGCCCCTGAAGCCTTTGATTTGAATGATTTGAAGAAGCCCTTGCCTATCAAGTATTCTTCATGTTCATTTTGGTGGCCCAGGATCGACGCATCGACGCCGCGGCGCCAAAAAGTCAGGCCAATCTAGAAGTCATGTCTTAGGTAGGTAACGCTTGAGGTTGCAGTGACACTAACCCAACCGACGAAGCCGTACATCGCATCCATGAATGGATTGTTATGAGGTGACGCGCCCCTGGTGGCAGATCGGAACAAATTTCCTACTAAGTCGGCGGATATATGAAAGTGACCTCGCTCGACACCTGTATCCAAAGTACCTTAGCGGGTACAAGGCGGAGTGAATTGGTTATGGTACCTTGAAGGAGAGCATATGCAGCTGCGTCAGGTTGCACGCCCTCATCACTCTCCTCAATCTTCAACGTGATTGTCGGCTTAGTCTTGTTTTCTTCAATATAACCTGGACTATATATCGTTCCCGGGAAGAAAATATGAACGGACGCCGAGTAGAGAAGTAGTTCAGAACGTAAGGTTTCTGCCAGTCCTGTTCAGCAAAGTCATTATGTTTAGTGGCAAAGTTTGAGGTAGGCGGAAGCATCAGCACCTCTCAATGCATGCTTCGCCGGCGAGTAAGATGAATATCCAATGATGGACATGTATCCCAGAACGGACGACACGAAGATAATTTTGCTAGGGGATTTATCGCGTGCCATGCGCTTCGCAGCTGCCTATACGACTTCGGGTTAGTTTTAAATCGCTTGCAGCTTGTGTTGACAAACCAGCGCCGACCAAGCTTGTACCCAATACCCGTTATCCATGCCTTTTCTTAGGGATGCTTCGTCTTCTTCAATAAAGAAACCAGGACGTGACGCGCCAGCACACAGAAACACGGCGTCTGGGCATTTCCCACTGTTCCCTTTACAAGCAGCTTCAAAGGCAAAAACAGACGAGTCTGCATCGTTCAGAGGAAAAGAATAGGCCTTAAGTATCTGGTCTGGTGTCACTCGAGCGCTCTATCATAGTGACGTCGGTGAATTTTAGGTCCAGACTGTCGGACATTCGATGCACACCTCGAGCTGCTCCAGAGCAGCCATCAGTCTTTCTTCGTTCCGTGCAACGATAGACACGTTTGCCCCTTTCTTTGTGAGAAGGATTGCAAGAGAAAGGCCTAGCCCCGCGGAGCCACCTGTTACATAGCAGTGCTAATCGTGGACGACACGCGTTGTTGGTATCTCGATATTGTGCCAGGAAGGAGTAAACAGCAGACCTTTTCTCGAGGATCCCATTTCTTTGTGGAAAGAAAGAACCAGAGGAATGTCAAGACACCTACAGCACCCAGAGAGAAAGTGAGAAGAAACATCAAAATGAGGTCAACTCAAAATAGCCGACAGCGTGGTGTATTGACTGATTTGGTATTGTCTACTCATGACAAATTGTGAGCCCAACTTTCATGTCTCCGCCTTCCCTTTTGGTCGCTGGGGACGAAGATCCCTCTCAAAGTGAAATCCAATCTGTGGAGGAAATAGAACGTCCTCCAAGCAGCATCTCAGTCCACGAGAAATCTCCAGTTCCTCATCCGCTATCTATACATGTCATAGCGCTTCTCATTCCTGCATCCATCTTCGGGACTTTAACAAGATTGGGACTCAACGCACTCGCAAGATACGATGGAAATAGCATCTTCCCGCTGGCGTATGCCCAAGGTCTTGGTTGTTTGGTGATGGGGTTTGCTGTTGGTTTAAAGGAATCATTCGCATTGTAAGTCCTCTGTTTTTTCCTCGCCTCCTCCCCTGCAGACTTATTTCTTTGTGACTCAGTTATCCACCGTTTTTTACCGCAATCACAACAGGTATTTTCGGAACCGATGTCCTTTTTCATGCTTTAAGCTCTCACGATAGGATTCTGCGGGTCATTGACGACTTTTTCTGGTTGGCAAGTTGATGTGTTTGATTCTTGGATCAACGCTGGTGACCATCATCATGCTGGTTTCCAGAATGTAAGTGTCACGAATAGCTTTATTTTTTCGAAGCTGAACTCGTCATAGTTTGTGGATGGCCTCGGAAAATCTGTCTTTACACTCTCGATATCCCTCGGCTCGGTAGCTTTTGGCTTGGAATTAGCAGCTGCCGTCCATAAACATCTTCCGTCTGTCTCATCGCCCCCGCGATTTGTCAGAAACGCCATTACGATGATCTCTATTTTGTTTTACGGCGCAGTATTTCCTGCGTACTTCCTGATGAATCCAAAATACCGCCACCAGGCAACTGCTGCCCTTCTTTTTGCATTCCCAGGAACACTCACGAGATATCTCCTTTCTGTTCATCTCAACACCCTTCTTAAGGCAATACCGCTGGGCACTTTCATTGCGAACACTTTTGGAACGGCGTTGCTTGGTGGCTTTGACGCTCTCCAGAACAAGGCGCACCCTGTCTCTGCGTACGCTTGCTCCTTAATTCAGGGCCTCTGTGATGGTTACTGTGGTTGTCTGACGACGGTTAGCACGTTTGCTATTGAGATTCGCGGTTTGGGCTTGTGGAGAGGTTCGAGGTATGCACTTATCAGTTGGTGTGTCGCGCAGATCTTACTTCTTCTAATTCTCGGGCCCACACTTTGGACGGGCCATGCTAGAGGCGAGATGACATGCACCTTTTCTTGATACTATTATAAGTTTATTAGTCTCTTAAATACGCCTAAAGTAATAATTGTAATAATCGTTTTTGAGTCCGTGATTTGTGCTTGCCAACTTTGACGTTCCAGATTGGCGATCGGAGTTATAATCCTTCCATCGACAAGGTTCTAAACTGTCTCTGACACACTAATGGCGTCGCGACAGCTGGTTTCCTCAGAGGTCCAGCAGGAGGTCGAGGAGGATGTAGTCAGTGGCCCCGGGGATGGTGACGAGGTTATGGATGAGGCTGAAGAGCAGGATGATGGATACAGTGCGTAGCATTTCCACACTCGGCATCGCTCTGCTGGCCATATCTTTCATTTATATGTGGGATCCAATCTTACTGGCTCATTCTTTTTAGCCTCTTCGACACCTACATCAACTCTCACCTGGATCAGTTGGTTCTGCTCTCTCCCTGGTCATGAATACTTTTGTGAGGTCACAGAGGACTTCATCGAGGATGATTTCAACCTCACTGGCCTAAATGCAATGGTTCCTTTCTGGAAGGAGGCTATGGAAATGGTTCTTGACGTAGAACCAGGTGCGCAACCTCAATGGAGCCATCAGCTTGATGCAAGCGCTTATACTCTCGCCCAACAGACGAGGACACCACAAAAATACCTGATGTTTCGATTATCGAGTCTTCAGCGGAGATGCTCTATGGGCTAGTGCACCAGCGCTACATCCTCACGCGCGCCGGGCTGCAGGCGATGGTATGCTTTATGCCTCATATCTACGCTACCCAGATAAGAAACTGACCTGAAAAACGTGCTCTTCAGGTGGAAAAGTACGAAAGCAGTGCGTTTGGCTCCTGTCCGCGTGTATATTGTGTGGGGTGTAATGTAGTTCCATGCGGGCGCTCCGATTTACCTGGCCTCGATACGGTCAAGCTCTTTTGCCCGAACTGCAATGATGTTTATGTGCCACCTAGCAGCAAATTCCAGGGCGTGGATGGCAGGTTCCAGCCTCTCAATACACAATGATGTTACTAATTCAATTTCGACGTATAGGTGCATTCTTTGGAACCACTTTTGCGCATCTTTTCTTCCAGAGCTATCGTGAGCTCGCCCCAGCTCCATTCTGGAAGGTGCCTACATCTGGCGGTTCATCCCTTTCCCCCAAAAGTGCTTCCTCTGGAAGTAGCTCACGTTCATCCCCTTTTAACAATCCTAACCCACATGGTGGGCAGAAACGCGCGGCAGGCTATGTATATGTGCCAAGAATCTATGGATTCAAAGTGAGTGAGCGTGCGAAGAGCGGCCCACGGATGCATTGGTTGCGGTTGCGGCCAGAAAGCCCCGCTGAGCTAGATCTTGTTGACTGGCGCGGTCGGTGGATTGACGAGGATGATGAGTATGATGATCATGACGACGATGGAGATAGGCAAATGGAGGACTTTGATCCGGTGCGTTAAGGTCACTCCATATCCTCAAGGGCCTAGGAGCTTGTGCTTACATGCTCGCGTTGCTTAGGATGCTATAGACGATGACGACGACGACGAGGAGGAGGAGGAGGAGGAAGAGGAAGAAGAGGATAGCCATCCACCACATGGGCAGCAGCAGACTACACAAAGGCTCGTAGATGGGCAGCAATTACGTCCCCCAACACCTATTCATTCGGCAAGAACGTCTCCGACATCGAGCGTTGCACCACGCACGCCTCAAGATGTAACGTCACGAGCACCTTCTGCTTATACTACGTCCCCCTCACCATTGTCAGTTGCTGGAGGAAAAGTGAAGGTTGTGAGGCAGCAGCAGCAGCCGTGGAATTCAAGGGCAGCAATAGGGTTGACTGCACCAGTATGAATGTGCTAGACCCTTGAATATTTGATTTATTAGATTACTCATCCACATTGGTATACTTGTGAACTGCGTTAAGTTATCGTCGAAATTGGCCTGATGAGGAAATGAGATAAGATGAGAAGCGTGAGAAAACTTTACGTGAAACTATACAGGACTCAGCCACCCAAATCTCTCCACGTGACCCATTCAGGATTATCCAAGGTCGACTACTCGCCGCTACGCACGATCCTCAAGACTTGAAGAAAATGGTCCGCTCCAGTGAGTATAGATTACTGCGACATGGAAACAATGCTGATCATCTGTCTCGTTCTGTGCGTGTGGAAACATAGACCTCAGCTCCGGGCTTAACAAGGGCCACCCCACAACACCCATCGCAAAGGTTGCCCGCCCCTCTCAACGCAAGGGCATTCAGTCGACCAAGACAAAATTCGTCCGCTCTGTTGTCCGAGAGGTTGCTGGATTCTCGCCCTATGAGAGGCGGGTTATGGAGCTGTTGAGGAACTCTAAGGTGTGTTTTGCATTGACTGGATATTGATTCATTTTCTCATTCTTTGTATCATTATAGGACAAGAAGGCCAGGAAGCTGACCAAGAAGAGGGTGAGTACATTTGAGATCTGTTGGGGATACAGACAATTGATGATGGATACGATACGTTTAGCTCGGCACCCTTCTCCGTTCGAAGCGCAAGTTGGAGGAGCTTTCTACGATTATCCAGGAGAGCAGGAGGGCGCATTAAATGGTTGGGTCAAAAAGTCTACAATAGATACGCTATGCACTGTTATGCCCTATACACCGTTATGCACACGCACGCCACCTTCAAATTTGTGATTTGATAGTAGTGATGATTTGGGGATGACTAGTGACGAGCCGAGAATCCGGCCGAGATGACAAGTTTGGCTGACACAGTGAATATAATAGTTTAAGGGTGCTCTTGAGATTATTCCACATCATGTCCGTATGTCAAAGCCTTTCCCCTCCTCGCCCTCCCACACGCCATCGCTCTTCCTCTATTAGATCTGGTTTCCCAACTAATTCTCTCGGTCGTCGTCGTTCAAACTCCTGTTTGACCCCAGACCTCCCTACATCCCCTACACCTGAGCCAATTTCAACCGCAGTACATCCTCCTTCCATGCTTGAACTAGTCGCTTCTCGTTTTCTTCAATGGTTCCATCTTCAACCAAAACAGCATCTCTCTTGGTCAACTCCGTCATCCCCACGCTCAAGTGGCGAGGAGTTTGTCCTTCCTCTCTCAACCTCAGCTGCAAATCCCTCTTTCGGTGATGATGTTCATCTCCAACCACAAAAATCTGAACAACCTTCTTCTGGCTGGCGCGACGGTTTCCTCGTTGTGAGTTCTTTTCATTTCTTGCCGTAACATATGCTGACACCACGCGTCTTACAGCAGCATGCTTCTATGATCCTTGTAGTCCTTTTGTTCCCGGTATCTACGGCATTAGTGGCCTTGTGCCTATACACTCTCCCAATCTCCCTCGCCTGGCCGCGGACCCTCGCAGACGTCGCACAGTTGGGCAAGGAACTTCACAACTATACCCAAAGCGGAACTGGTCCCGTCGCTCACGTCATGGGGGTCATGGCCATTACCGCAATATGGAAACACGCTTGGTCCGTACCCGGAAGCGTCATTTGGGTGAGTTCCGGCATCCGTGTTTCGCACTATTCACTACTAAGCCGATACATGTGTTCAGAATGTCTTGGCGGGAGCTCTATTTTCCCCTGCCTACGCTACCGTATTACTTACAACGCTGACGATGCTAGGCTCAGCGTGTGCGACATTACTGGCGATGCCTCTTGCACCGTTCCTGACTCACTTTTTTCCCCGTGCCCTCGATATGACGCGTAGCGCTCTCGAAGGTGGTTCAGAACGCGATACGACAACGTCGGCTTGGGTGCGATTATCAATACTAAGGCTGATTGGCGTCGTCCCCTGGTCTGGCATCAACATCGCCTGCGGTGTGTGCGGAGTGTCCCTGGTAGATTGCATGCTTGGCGCGTTCATTGGCTGCTTACCATGGACCGCTGTAACTTGCCAGGTTTGTCTCCTTGTGTGTCTCAATTCCTCAAACACAGCTCACTCTTATTCTCAGATCGGTGACATCCTTCAGACTGTCGCATCCACACCCTCACCCACTCCTCAAACCATTTCCTCTATCCTCACCACCCCTGATATCATCCTCAAACTCATCTTCCTTTCCTTCCTCTCTCTCGCCCCTATCCTTGGCCGTGATCGCCTTCGCCTCCTTATCTCCTCCCCAACACCCCTGTCTAAACAAGAAAAAGGAAAGTGGGCTTGGGTCCAAGAATGGCGTACGCGGCTGCGGTCAAAGTCCCAAAGTCGAGCTCAGCAAAGGGAGCAGAGCCTCAAGGAGCTTGCCGTCCTTGTTCAGGAGAAGCGTGCTCTTGAGCTCCCTTCATAGTCCTCTGTCGTCGCACCCCCCTCTTCATCTATCTATATTTATTTTGCAAGGCTCTCCTTACGATTCTTTACGGTCCTACAACCACTGGCTCTATATCCCTCGCATTTACGACCACTCGGTTCATCCTAATCCATCCATATCAACAATCTACACGCTGCTCCATCTTCATTTTCAAACCAACAACCAATAGATCTAATGATCTGACCGTCCACCATTCGTTTTCAATCACAGCACCTCTGGGTTCCGAGTGTTGTATTTAGATACTTTTTTGTGCCTTTTACCCCCACCCCCTTTGTAGTGTACACGAAATTTCGTTGCATTTTAGGTTGTGTATACAAGTACTATAGTATGAGAAAACGACCTCCCTACCGACCAACGAAAACATGACTTGGGTTGCACACAAAGAAAGCATGCAAGACTAATAACAAAAGTTGGCGAGCGACAACTTGCGCAGCATCTATGTAAATTGAGGTTAAATTATTCGTGGTTAATGCTATACACCAAGTCTTTGAGCGTTGTCAGTGCACACATTTCTTTTGGTAACTTGTAGCAAACTTACTTTCGCTTTGCGTGCTCGTATACAACATAAGAAATAGAAACCGCAGGGACAACCTGTCATTGAAAGAAAATTAGCGTATGGCGAGTCCTGCTAAATTAGACTTACCTTCGCCAATGTTGGGAATAGTCCCCGATAAAATCCCCTCCATCCATCACGCTCCCAGGTCTTGACTGCAACGTCCATCACTCCCGCGTATCGTTGGGGGTGACCCGACGACCCTGACGCCTGCAGTCTGGTTCGTATAAGATTTAGCGGGTAGACGCTGGTGGCGCCCACACTCCCTGAAACGCTACCAAACGCCAGCAGTGCTAGGACACCAGGCTCATCCTTCCCCGTGGACTTGAGGTAAGCCAGTTTGAGAGCTTCGAAAGTGCTCATGTCGATCGCAGAATATCTGAACGCACAACTGTCATATTTTGCCAATTGAGAAAGCTAATCGTTCTTACGGGAAGACACCAACGAGACCGATCTGTGAAGGCAATTAGCAAGACCCTAGATCGAAGGTGATGTATTTACCGAAAGACCACGATAGTATGCACGAGCACCACCTAGACTCCATACATGGCGTGCAGCTTCGATTAATGTCCGTCTCTGTTGCCCGCTCATCATTTGTGTCTGTAACAAGTCCAATGAGCAACTCGCAACACAGTTTTCATCGAACCTCCTACTTTAAGTGTTTCAATAGGATATATACCTATCCGCATGAAATTAACACATCGTGTGAATATAAATCCCAGGCCACATACTAAGTTGACTGCTAATCCCCCCGATGCCTCCAGAAAGGAAACGGCTGACACCGCTGATTTCTCTAGGGTCATCTACCTTGTCCCAATACTGTGCAAATAGCCGTTTCTAGTGGTCAAATGTTATTTTGTCTCCAGGACGGCACATATGGGAGGAGGGAGACTAACTGAAGATTCGTACGCGAAAAACTTAATTGCGGACTCTGGAAATATCTTCGCAACGGACAGCCCATTTCCGGTCCAGAATGCCAACACGCCACCCTCAGCATATATACGTGCGACGGCGTTTCCGATCGTACGCATGCCTCCTAGGCTCGGTGTCGGTGATAGCGAGGCGCCCCCAAGGTGTGGTGGTCGCGTTATGAGAAAGATTTTGAGTCGATCGAATGGTGCTGTACATGAACGAGATACTAGTGCAACAGGTCTAGGGCTCTACTCTGAAACCGTGAAGTAAGAAGGGGCTTACCTGCACCCGCAACACCACCTGCCAGAAGAAATTTGAGAGCTGGATGACCATCGAGTAGACCGTGTGGTTGTTGTTCGTCTTCGAATTCTTCTTCATGGTGGTTCTCGGTTTGACGAGGCGTTGGCATTAAGGATGACAGCAGGCCCTCTGGTGGTTTATCCTCTGCACTGAGAAGAGCGTCACCTACAGAAACTGTCTAGGCATGGTGAAAATAGATGTTTAAACCTCTTACGCACCCTCCATGGTGAGTCGAGCTGGTCCCCTGCCGTCATCCCCCATAAACTTGCTCACCTCGTAGTATTGGTAGATTTCAGCTGTCGAGACTTTCCGAGGTAAGAGTAACAGAAAATCCCTAAATTCTGCAAAAGAAATCTCTTGTGAATTCGGAGAGGCCGTGAGCGTAGACATGAATTCCGAAAGCAATTTTGGCGAAAGATTGATCCCTACTCCTGGTCAGTAAGTAATAGGCAATGAACTTCACGCGCTCACCAGCTTTTCCCAGAGCCAAGTTGAGCTCTCGTGCATCTAGCTGTCCGTTTCCATCCAAGTCCAGTTCATCATGGAAGATAGACCATAGCTCTAAAAGCAATAAAGTGTTTTAGCACACCTAGAATAATGACGCGCCGAAAAAAATTACTCGCCCACTTCTTTTGCTTCAGCATACTCCTTGAACTGCTTCCATGGTATCTCCCCTGATTGCGCACCCGATGAACGAGCTCCGCAATGCCCATGCAGCTCGTCATCATATGCCACATACATTGCTCTCAGCTTCTCCGCCTTGGCGGGCGTCACCTCCTGCGCGCCGCGTTCAGAGCCCTTCTCACCCCCATATTCAAGGCTCTTGCTTTTTCGCTGTGGCAGGCGTTTCCAGAGTTCTACTAGGCGACGTTTCCGATTTTCTCTGCCCTCAGAGTCTCGGAACGCCTGGAGGGTATGTGGTCGTTGTGGGTCGGATTGAGCTGGATCAGAATGCAATACGGGTATAGCAGAATGTTCGACAGTGGTGGCGCGGAAGGCGTTGAAGGGGTCGCGGTGGTTGGGGGTATTGGAGTCACTATCTCTCTCCATTCGCCTGGTCTAAATGAATGATGATGGCAGAGACACAGCGTCCTAGCAGTGTCGTACAGAAAGGTCCGGCCGTCGATTCTTGGCGAACCAAGTGAAGGTGGAGAAAGTGGAATTGGAAAGCCCACTCTAGAGGGTCATTGTAGAGAAACTGCCCGGTCGTGACGGATGATGGAGCAAAGTTGTTTATATGTTTACAATTTGTTCCCTACAAGGGCTCTAAATACATATATGGCTGGACACAAGACTTCTGTTCCGTAGAGTAATACAACACACGGGAACCAGTCCCGTGAACAGGTGCTCACGCCAGTTAACAAATGTACAGGTTTGCAAAACGTTTTGCTTTGTGTCCAATCGAGGCACCCCAAATCCCAATCCTTACCCACCACGAGACCGTCTTCTCATTGTCCAAGATGTCAAATTTTGGTCCACTCCGAATATTGCTTCGAGCAACAGGTTGTTGAGCCTTGGAGCAAAGAGTGGAGCTCTCTCCTGTTTCAGCTTTCAATGATACATATGTCTTTTCCGCGTCAAAGGATGGGACTTGCCCCATGAAAGATGAAGCTGTCGTAGATGGCGTCTTCTGCGATTCGGGACATGTAGCAGAAATATTGTCAGTGAAGGAGGGCTGCGAAAAGGGTTCATGTTCATCAATCTGGGGACAACCCCTAAAAGATTCGTAACTGACAAATTGTACGACAGCTAAGGAATCCGTCGCCTTAGGTTTGCGTGTTTGCGAAGGCAATGGGGGTGTCGGCGGTCGGTATTGCTTCAAACAATCTCAAATTAGGACACGCCTATAGATTAGTTGAGCATACACATACTTGGTGGAACTTTCGTTTGGCATATCGGTCGAAATCAGGAGGTGAGCAGGCAGGTGCAGTCAAAGGTGTATAGTTAGAATCTTCATTGAGGATTTCCCCTCCATCTGGAGATTTGACCTAGGAAAGAGGGTAAGTCTTTTGATCAGCACATCCGCAACGACTGACCAGAAGCGAAGGAACTTTTTTGGTATGTAGTACAAGGTTGTGCCCCACTGGCACCTCATTGCCAGTGACGATAGTATTAGACGCGGAGGATAGAGTATCTTGACGTGTTATAGGGCTGCTTTCCAGAACAGCTCTCCAGTCAATCTGTGAGGAGTCATTGTCAAAAGAATGTGGTAGCTGTGTGGTGAGTATATCTGGAGAGGCGGTAGGTGAAGGAATGTAGAGGGGGACAGGTTTGCGATAGCTCATGTCCCGATACATAGGAGTAAAGGTCATCGAAACATAGCAGTATATAAAGCATGGCAGAGTATGGCCAAAGCTGAGAGGCCAGAGGGTGGCATGATCGACGCATGAAGAAAACGCGTCGATGAAACGCGTTGCAAGTCGCGTGACTGGTGCGGCTTCTTTTCGACTTCCCAAACTGTCATCTTGGCCACCAAATCGATAAAGTCAGCGAATGATTTGGTCCCTCCTTTCTTTCCTACCTCCATCTCCTTTGGTTTATGGCCCCTCTTAACAATGCTCGTGGCAACCCTGCCACTCCATCGCGTGGCCGCGGTCGCCCAACTGGAGGTGGTGGCGCCCAGATCACACACAACGCTATGCCCTCGTCGCACATCACCACCGTCGGCGTTAAGCGCCCTGGCTATGGTGAGGGTGGCAGAGGTTTACCCATTTACGTGAACTCTTTCCAGACCACGATTCCTGAAGGCATCATCCACCATTATGATGGTATGTCGTCACTCTTGTATATTATGATCAGACTTCACTCACTTCTCGCCCCCAAATCTAGTTGGTGAGTTTTGACTGATTTGACAAAAAGAGGTTTTCATCTGATCACACTCGCACAGTCATATCTCCATCCGAGAAAACCCTCCCTGCTCGACTTAATATGAACCTCATCAAGACTCTGCAGCTCGAAGTCGCCCCTCAAGTTTTCACCCCTCGCGGCGTCTATGATGGTCGTAAGAATTTTTTTGCTGCTCAAGAGCTACCCTTCGGAGGCGCGGATTTCATGGAGGCAAGTTTGAATAAATGCGGTTGACGCGTCAATAAGCTGACGTCAACCAGTTTAATGTTAGCCTTGGTAATGGACGTCCCGACTCTAGTAGAAACCCTAAAGTGTATAAGATCACGCTCACCAAGGTCGCCGAAATCAATCCCGAGTAAGTGTAGAGCTACATGATGTTCACTAGTATACTGGACTACTGGACAACATGCTAGGACCCTCAAGCGCTTTATTTCGGGTAACCAGTCCCATGATAATAGTGTCCTCACTGCAATCACCGTGAGTTGTCCTCGTATCAGTAGCCAGACGACATCATAGCTGATCTCTACTTCTATCTATGCAGGCGTTAAATGTCGTGATTCGGATGGAGCCATCCATGAATTATCCTTTCAACGTCAGGTCCTTCTTCACTGACCGCGAAACCAAGAACATCGGGAGCGGCCTTGTGCTCTGGCGTGGATACTTCCAATCTGTGAGGCCCGCCAGTGGCCGTATGCTTATCAATGTCGACATCTCGACAGGTACAATGTACAGGCCTGGCCCCCTCATAGACCTCTGCCTAGAATTTTTGAACAAACCAGGAAATCCCCTGATCTTAGCGCCAAGTCGTGGTTTCCCTGATCGGGAGCGGTTGCGCCTTCAGCGTTTTATTTCTGGTATTCGAATCATTGTCAGGGAAACCACTCATGTCATCAAGAAATTAAGCGCTGTGGGCGCCAATGCGCACAAGTTTACTATGCGCGACGGACCAACGATGACCATTGCAAATTACTTCCAGCAGTCCATGAACCGCCCGCTCAGGTTCCCCGAAATTATCTGCGTCGAGGTTTGCTCCTTTATCCCTGCTATTGATGGCCTCGCTTTTCATTCTTATCCCTAGGTTGGGTCTGGCGCTCTTATCCCACTCGAAAACTGCACTGTCCCTCCGGGACAGATCATGAGGAAACAGGTTCCTCCTGAGAGAACCAAAGACGTTCTCGACTTCGCTACCAAGCGGCCAGAAGATCGTTTGAAGAGCATTGTAGACGGCCTCTCCGTATGTACTACGCTTTCTGCATGGATTTTATTTATTGATTGGTTATTAGGTTCTTGCCTATGGGCAATCTCAATACGTGCGTCAATTCGGTATGCACGTCGATACTTCCGGACCCCTTAAAGTTCAAGCTCGAGTTTTAAAACCCCCGACCCTGAAGTACGGTACAGGAAGCAAACAGTCAACCATTGTAAGTTCTAATGCGTTCCTCCCATTTACTTCGTGAACATGAAACTCAGTCACCCAACAACGGCTCCTGGAATATGTCAGCCATTAATATGCAAAGCTGTCTTTGAATGTTCTGACTGTTACTTCCAGGGTTGACAAACGATTCTTCCGACCGGCTGAAATAATAGAGTGGTGCGTCGTTGTTTACGAACAAGAACGTCGATTTGGCCAGAGGGAAGCTGGTGATGTCATTGCTGGACTCACCAACAGCTTCCGTGATGTCGGTATGTATTTTTCTGTCACTATTTCTTGAACCTTCATTAATGTCTGGTCAGGCATTAGATACCCAGGCGGTAACTACAGGCCCATCGTTAGATGGGAAAACGGACACGGCAAGATCGAGGATCAGCTTCGTGCTGCAGGCTTGGCCGTGCGAGACAGGCCTGGAAACACGAAAAAAGATCCCCCCACACTTATCATCGTCATTATTCCGGAAGGGGGAAATGACATATACACTGCTGTCAAACAGTAAGTTCGCTTTTCTTCTCTCTATAGTATTGCCCCCATTTAACACGTCTGGAAACAACAGCTTTGGTGATGTCACCGTCAGTGTCACCACCGCAGCATCTCAGCTGTCTAGCTAACTCTTATTCACAGATGGGAGTGGCGACTCAGTGCCTTAAAAGCCTGAAATGTCGTAATGCTAAGGCGCAGTATTTTGCCAACGTCAGCCTGAAGTTAGTCACTCCTTTTATACTCTTGACGCTATGTGACTCTTGTCCGCCAGAATCAACGTCAAGTTGGGAGGAATTAACACTATCCCTGATCCCTCCTCCGTCTCAGTATTGACCGACCCTTCCAACCCTACCATTGTTATGGGTAAGTTAATTCTCCACCATTTTTCATCCTCATATGAAATGTTTTATAGGTGCAGATGTCATCCACCCAGCACCCGGCTCAGACGGAAGGCCATCCTTTACAGCTCTTGTTGCCAATGTCGATTCCGCTACTGCAAAATATGTTGCTTGTAGGTTTTCTCCGCCTAGCCCTGTCGAAGGCAATGTTTATGTCTCTCATTCAGGCTCGCGTGTCCAGACCTCACGCCAGGAAATGATTGAGGATTTGGAGGAGATGTGCAGGGTGATTTTGACACCGCTCCTGTCAGAATATCTTCGACTGATTTATTTTCATAGCATACCTTGAATAAATATATCGGTTACCGGAAAGCAGTAGAAACAAATCCTGCGCCCAATCCCAAGCGCATTATATTCTATCGCGGTACGAATATCTAAGAGAGTAGTTATTATCCTCTATTGACAGATCGTCTTTAGACGGTGTTTCTGAAGGGCAGTTTAAACAAGTACTTGAGCAAGGTCAGCGATAAGTTTTTTTTTTTTTTTTTTTCTCAATCAAAGCTCATTGTTGACCACATTCGATTACAGAGCTGCCTGCGCTCAAGAGTAGGCGTTACCTCTACATGCAATGGTGTAATTTTTGAACAACGTTTCTTCCAGGAGCGTGCCAATCCTTCAACATTTCCCCTAAGATAACTATTGTTGTCGTCGGCAAACGCCACCATGTTAGGTTGGATTCTTCTTTCCAACACTTGTTGGATTTGATAACACTAAACTATGACCCAGATTTTTCCCTCAAAGCGGGCGTGATGGGGATCGCAGTGGAAACTGTCCAGCTGGCACGGTGGTGGATTGCGATATCTCGCACCCAACTGAGTTTGATTTCTATTTGCAAAGTCATGGCGGCCTGTTGGGCACTAGTCGACCTGCTCATTACTCAGTAAGCTTCATGTGCCTTTTCTAGATATCTCATTAGTTAATTTCGAGTTATAGATTCTTTACGACGTGAGTTTATATAAGTTGTTGCTATCCAGATTGTTGACCTACACATGTCGTTATACAGGAAAATGATTTCTCGTGAGACCCGGGTTTCTCATACAACTTGTTTTCTCGACTATTGACATTTCTTTCTAGCGCCGACGCTCTTCAGAGTCTGTCTTTTGCTCTATGTCATGTATATGCTCGCTCCACGCGCTCCGTTTCCATCCCCGCACCAGTGTACTGTGAGTCATTCGACTCGCATAACTCACGATGATCTACGGTTTATCTCCCTTTCCAGATGCCGATATCGTTTGCTCTAGGGCCAAAAACCATTACGATCCGCAAGGAACGTTAGATTTCTCCGACTCTGCGACTCAGGTGGACGGTAGCCAAGCTGAAAACTCCCTTGAGGCATTCCGTCGCGGATTTAAACCTTTGCATATAAGGCAACAAAACCTCATGTATTTCTCTGTAAGTGGAGTAGCCTATTTTCTGGAACCTACTAAGATAATTATCTAGTAATTTACCCGGTCAATTGTGCATTATCTGCTCGCTATCTGTTTGCATCGTCATGCTTCAAATCCAACGCATATATCTCCGTGATGACTGCTCTGTGGTACCTCTGTGCTTTTCTGCCATCTCCCTTTCAACTGTGTTTTCAGCTCTCTTTGTGCCCCTGTAACATTTTACATAGTACTTTTGCAATACATGGACAGTGTCCCGTACTGATTATTTTCTTGTGCTGCAGTTCGAACTTCGCAAAGACCCAGAGACAGTTGCTCTTTGAAATCAAGAGTATTTAGTAAGCATTGATCTGGGTGATGACGCTCAATCCTAATGTAGAGCTACATGATGTTCACTAGTTATACTGGACAACATACTAGGACCCTCAAGCGCGTTATTTCGGGTAACCAGTCCCATGATAATAGTGTCCTCACTGCAATCACCGTGAGTTGTCCTCGTATCAGTAGCCAGACAAAATCATGACTGCTCTCCGCCTCTATGCAGGCGTTAAATATCGTAATTCGGATGGAGCCATCCATGAACTATCCTTTCAACGTCAGGTCTTTCTTCACTGACCGCGAAACCAAGAACATCGGGAGCGGCCTTGTGCTCTGGCGCGGATACTTCTGATCTGTGAGGCCGTAAGCTTATTAATGTCGACATCTCGACAGGTACGATATACAGGCCTGGCCTCCTCATAGACGTCTGCCTGGAATGTTTGAACAAACCAGGAAATCTCCGCGCCTTGTCGCAGATTGGTGATAATAGAATTTCTAATCGGGAGCGACTGCTTCTCCAGCGTTTCCTTTCTGGTCTTCGTATTTTTGTGTGGGAAAAACGTCATATCATCAAGAAAATAAGCGCTAGGGCGCCAATGCGCACAAGTTTACTATGCGCGACGGACCAAAGATGACCATTGCAAGTTACTTCCAGCAGTCCATGAACCGCCCGCTCAGGTTCCCCGAATTATCTGCGTCGAGGTTTGCTCCTTTATGTCTGCTATTAATGGCCTCGCTTTTCATTCTTATCCTTAGGTGGGTCTGGCGCCTCTATCCCACTCGAAAACAGCACTGTTCCCCCGGGACAGATTGTGAGGAAGCGAGTTCCTCCTGAGAAGACGACCTTCTTGATTTTGCTACTGAGCGGCCAGAAGATCGTTTGAAGAGCATTGTAGACGGCTTCTCCGTATATACTATGCTTTCGTACATGGATTTTATTTATTTGTTGGTTATTAGATTCTTGCCTATGGGCAATCTCAATACGTGCGTCAATTCGGTATGCACGTCGATACTTCCAGACCCCTTAAAGTTCAAGCTCGAGTTTTAAAACCCCCGACCTTGAAGTACGGTACAGGAAGCAAACAGCCAACCATTGTAAGTTTTCGTGTGGTCTTCTTACTCGCTTTGCTTATATTCAACGCAGTTATCCAACAACGGGTCTTGGAATATGTTAGTTTTTAATTTACATTGTTTCATCAGATGTCCTGACTGTCGTTGCCAGGGTCAACAAACGATTCTTCCAACCAGCTGATATATTTGAGTGGTGCATAGTTGTTTACGAAGCGAAAGATAAATTTGGTGAGAGGGAAGCTGGTGATGTCAGCTTCCGCGATGTCAGTAGGATTTTCTGTCACGATTTCTTGAGTTCGCATTAATGTCTGGTCAGGCATTGAATACCCAGCCGGTAATTACAGGCCCATTGTTAGTCGGGAAAACGGACAGGGCAAGATCGGGGATTAGCTTCGTGCTGCAGGCTTGGCTGTGCAAGACGGGCCAGAAACACAATACAATACGAACAAGATTGTTCCCTCAAAGCGGACGTGACGGGGATCGCAGTAGAAACTGTCCAGCTGGCACTGATGGATCCTGATATTTCGCACCCAACTGATTTTGATTTCTATCTACTAGTTGGCCTGCTCACTACTCAGCAAGTTTCCCATGCAATCAATGTATCAGTGGTTGATTTGGAGCTGTAGGTTCTTTACGATGTGAGTTTATGCAAACTTGTCGCTGTTCAAATAACTGACTTACATGTGGTTGTCTAGAAAAATGATTTCTCGTGAGATCTATCCTTCGCTCTGTGTCATGTTTACGCTGGCTCCACACGCTCTGTTTCCATTCCCGTGAGTTATTCAACCCGCATAGTTCACGATGATCTACGGTTTAATCTCCTTTCTAGAGGCCGATATCATTTACTCCAGGGCCAAAAACCATTACGATCCACAACATTAAATTTCTCCGACTCTACGACGCAGGTGGGGGGTAGACAAGCTGAAACCTCCCTCGACGCATTCCGTTATGGATTCAAGCCTTTGCATTCAAGGCAAGAGATCTACATGTACGTTTCTGTAAGTGAAGTCCCTTGCTTTCTTGAAATTTACTGAGATAATTTTATGGTAATTTACAAGTAATTTACTTTACTCTACTATACAACATCTCTCTGGATTGTCGCACTTTTGATATTAGCCCGAACCCAAGCATCCATGTATTTGCGTTCAGATTTGTTATCTTGCCCCTGTAAACTAGCAATTCGATTGTGTCATGTCCTGATGATCCCTGTGATCTTCTGTCGATCAAGTTGCTTAGTAGCTGATCTTGGCGACAGTCTAGTTATACCAGTATACTTACTGTCATTTACACGGAAGTCGCTTTGATAAAAGGTTGAAAACGGTGTAAAGATATATTTATTTGCCAACGGACATTACAACTCGACAGAACACTAAGTGGAATCGGAACATGCTCGACGAGAACGGAGGCAGGACATAGGTCAGTAAAAAGAAAGCATAGAACAGAAGGAAGTACATTATACGAAGCAATGATGATTGGAAGTGTTGAAATCAGATTATTTCGTGGGCTCTGCATAGGGGTTGACACTGTAAACCTTGATGACTGGCGGGCTCTTGGTCAAGTCAGCAGTCACAATTACCTAAACACCTCGTCAATTATGCACAATTTCACAGAGAACAACCACATACAGGCACCGTCATGAGTTCTTTGATGTCTTGGATTTTATGGCCAGTAGATGTAGTTCTCAGACCTTCGAACTCGGGCTTGACCTTGGCCTGAGACATTAAACGTTGCTTTGAGTTCTCCAAATCAGCAGCATCGTCACTACGCTCGAGAACGATTTGATCATCATCAGCATCGTCCTCATCAAAGAGG
Organism: Tephrocybe sp. 9980TJB; assembly: GCA_018220975.1. Classification (NCBI taxonomy): domain Eukaryota; kingdom Fungi; phylum Basidiomycota; class Agaricomycetes; order Agaricales; family Lyophyllaceae; genus Tephrocybe; species Tephrocybe sp. 9980TJB. The sequence continues at coordinate 728,574 of JABAJU010000002.1, read as the reverse complement.
GCCGTTTCGTCGTTGACCGAACGCGACGCAACTTCCATCTTCACAGCATGCTGTTCAGCATTCTGCTTGACCTTCTTCAGGTGCTCGTCGTCGCTGTTCTCTGCAAGCCAGCTGATAACATCGCGTTTAGACCAATAGATCTGAAGGGTATGCGCATGTTCCTCGTAAACGTGGTTCTACATATTTGAGTCAGAAATAGAAAAGGGATGGCAAGGAAAGAAAAAAATCACATCAATTGGCATTTGGTCAACGTGCACACGCTTTTCAATACCGAATTCAGGGACGAGGACATCAAATGCCGCATCGAGAACATTGATAACCTTGGCTTGGCGAATGACCGGGCCATAGCGTTGCGTGAGATCAGATATCAGGACGCAGAGGAATAGATGAGCGGATTGCTCCTGTGCAAGAACAGCGGAGTCACGTTTGCTGAAGAAGAATTCATGAGATACAAGAAAATGCAATCAGGGACCGACGTACATATTGCACTGTTGTGCAATTTTAGCAACAGCATCACGGTCCATGGTGAACTTAACGTCTAGCAAACCGTCAGAATATTGCGACATCATTGTATTATAGAACCCACCTCCGCCTTGTATGACGGACTCTAATTGACGATGCACCAAGACATCGGCGTATCGCCTGATAGGCGATGTAAAATGCGTGTAGAGCGGAACGTTCAGCGCATAGTGAGAATATTTGGCAATATCCAACATTCCGGCACAGAAGTACTTGGCACGATGGGTGGCCTTAAACGATAACAGCTCTAGTAGCCTCCGAGCTGTAGGGTCTGCTATGCTATCGAAAGACTGCATGAGAGCGGCGGAGGAAGATGTGTCCATCTTCACACCAAGCCTTTCAGCACGCTCCTTGAATGCCGTCTACAGAAACATAAGAAGGAATTGGCATAAAATCAAGCAGACAGCTCTTACAAGGCGGCGCTCGATAGGAATATCGTGACGTCGAAGTAAAGCCTGCTCAGGAAGGTGTGCCGCAACCTGCTGCGCAACCGATATATTGCTGAGAAGCATGAACTTAAAGAAGTTGAATGGTGAGCTTAACGAAATCAAAAAGTATGAAGTGCTTGGTGAACTTACCTCCTCAACAAGGAAATGTGACTCAGTTCGCTCATACCGACCACAGTCAGTCGGCAAACCATGGTCGTCGAGGTTGAATGAAAGCTTGAGCGATTCGAGACTCAGCGTGCCATTCTCGAAGCGGAAAGCGCGTAACTTCTGAGCAAGTTCCTGAAGGTTACGAATATCGTGCTCGATGTCTTGCGCTTCGAATTCAGGAGCGACAGCGACACTACCAATACCTTTGCCCTCAATCACGTTTTGCGCATCCTGATATGACAGCTTGGCAGCAGACCTGTAATTCTATGTAAGCGCTGAATTCAGAGAAATGACCAAGAGTTTACTTGATGATGGTTTTGCCAAACCATTTATTGACAATCCTTGCGTCTTTAGTTATATTGAAAATGACAGAGAAAGCAAGGCGATCTTGTCCCGGAATTAAACTGCAAAGCTGTTCGCTCAAAGTTGGCGGCAACATCGGAACCGCGCGCTGAATGAGATAAACACTGGTTGCACGCTTCCGTGCGTCACGGTCCAGGGCCGTGTTAGGCTTCACGAAGAACGATACGTCAGCAACGTGGACGCCGACATCGTATGTTCCGTCCTCGTTGACCTTGATCGACAAAGCATCGTCAAGGTCCTTCGCAGTGTCAGGATCAATAGTGAAGATACGCTCGGAGCGCAAATCTTTCCGCACTTCGAACTCTCTCTCAGGGATACTATAATTTACGAGTAAGGATAAGAAGAAAGAAAGAAAGAATAGAATAAACGTACGTCCACGGAAGGGGTGGTAAACACTTCAATACGTTGTCTGTGAATTCTTCGGTTGGGAAATTGCAGTCCTTAAGGAGTGCACTGGTTTCCACTTCAATGTCACCAATGGGACCCAACTCCTCCACCAAGGTGCCGAAGGGGTGAAGGGAACTGATAGGCTATGTCTAGTTTTAATAGTGCGTTGAATCATGGAATTCAGAGACATACATGACGTTTGATGCAAGCAACGAACAACTTGTCGACATATGCCTCCGAGTTTTGAACGAAATCAGGGGGAGCTTGTTCCGTTGGGATAGCAATCAACGGAACGCGCTTGTCCGTTGGTTTGAACCACACAATCTTCGGGCGTTCGATGGGTGCACGGCGGGGCTCGTCACCACGATCGCCTTCGCGTTCACGGCGTTCTGCTTCTTGTTTTTCCTTGGTTGCAGCGGATGATGGGCGTAGAAGACCAAGGGTGCCAGAAAAGAGTTGCCCAGGCATACGTTCGACAACAGCCACGACGTGGCCAGCGAACTGGGGCTTGACATCATCTGTGACTCTGTAAAAAAAAAAATGAGGTTTATGCTATATAAGAATAGGGAATATGGGCGCACTCTTCATCATCGAATAGCATCAATCCCTGCCCCTCGACTTCAACATCATCTTTCTTCTTATCATCTTTACGTCCTCCATTTGCCTTGACATCATAGGCAGCATTCTCCTCCTTCTTCCTCTTCTTCTCCTCCTTCTCCTTCTTAGTACCCCATACTTCATCAACGTCAAGGAGCTCCACAGCGACAATGTCGCCCTCCAAGGCGCGGTTGCGATCTTTTGAACCACATATATAGATATCCGCATCCAGAACCTCAGTTGCAACATATGCATCGGAGCGATTGCGCTTGTTGACACGCAGAATACCAACTACAAGCTTGCCAGCAGCGAGCAAGGGGGGCAGGGACGCCTGTGGCAGATAAGGAGCGAATAGTGATTTGCGCTGGGGTTGGTTAGATTGTTGTTGGAGTTGAGACTGGAATTGTTGCTGCTGCTGTTGGAGCAGATTGACGCCGAGACCGAGGCCCATCATATTAGCAGCCATCATGTTCGGAAGCATGTTCGGGAAACTGAAGGACGCCATCTTATGGTGATGTCCTCCAGCTGCCGCACGGAATTGTTGCAGACTTTGGAGCTGCGCTTGCGCCTGAGCAAGGTCAGAGGCAAAAGCACCATTTCCTTGGACACCTCCAACACCGCCATCTGAAGGAGAAGTGTATAAGTAAACAAATAGATTATTGCGATATTTCGAACTTACTGATACGCCAGCTTGAGTCAGCACGAGAAACTTGACGGGAATGTCCACCGAACGACGGAGGGGTAAAACCATCGTCGAAGCCATCTTGCCCATAACTGACGGATCCCAGCCCTGGTTGTGCAGCCTTGTTAACAACATTTACACTGTGGCGACGGCCATGACCACGAGGAATGCCCTGCGATTGTCCGTCGAGACCCATGTTCAGGCCTAGACTGCCAAATTGCCCCATTGGATTCTGAAGTGCGCCAAATGTTGCACCAGCGCCTGGGCTCATTGGAGCAGTGCTTTGGACGCGCCTGTGGGCTCCTCGACCAGGTGCTAAACCAGGAGTCTGATAAGAAAGAACTTGATTTGAGGCAAGTTGCTGCTGATAGAGAGCCTGCTGTTGCTGTTGTAAGGCCTCAATCTGGTTCTGTAGAGCGATCTGCAAAGCAGGTCAATCAAAAAAAAATAAAGAAGGCCTACAAATTGATTACCTGTTCGGCCATTATCCCAGTGATCTCGCCACTTTCACTCTTACGGTGACTCGGATGGGTGGACTCACGGGGAAGATCGTAAACTGGCTGCTGCTGCTGCTGCTGCTGTTGGGGAAATTGGAATCCCACATCCTCTTCGCTAATCGGAGGTCCAACAGGGCCACCACGTCTGCGAGCTCCAAACATAAAGCCTGGAGCAAGTTGTGGCCTGCCTGTGGGACCGACGTTATCAGCCTGCTCCTGTTGTGCCAGCGCAGCAAAACGAGGAGCCATAAAGTTCTGTGCCTGGGATTGGGAACGGGGGTGATGTCCTGATGCCCTACGGTAGTCGAGGATCTCGCCTTCTTCAAAAGACGCGTTACCTGTCCCATCTTCGGCATCCTCCATCATCGCACCAAGATGAGGCGAGAATGAGCCGAAATTGCCGGAGAGGCCGCCAGTATTAAGGGACACCGATTTGCGATGTTTAGCATCAACGGCGTTGCCTGCAAATGCAGGAGCAGCTTGCTGGAAAGATGGCGCGTTTGATGCGGGGCCAGAAGTAACTTGAGGTTGGGGCATGGAGAAACCGTTATGATTCGCGGGCTGCTGAACAGGGGACGTCGTTTTGAGGTCCGCGATGACTCTCTGAAGAGAAGAAAGGGCATCGCTGCCTTCCTTGCCCTGGGGAGGCGGAGGCGGTGTCTGTTTGGCTACAGCTGGTTCTCGGGAGGTACTATGACGTCCCCCTTGAGAAGCAGATGGCTGGCTCTTGCGATGGGTCTGTCCCCGGCCATTACCCGATTGGCTTTGCCTACGTTGCTGATCTGGCTTTTTACCAGTTTCAGATGGGCGTCTTGTAGTTGACTCGGAGCCAGATTCAGGTTGGGAAACCACACCAGCCTTCTTGCTGCCATTGCTGGTCCTCGAGGATGGTCGAGGGCCTTGAGTGGGCGCATTGCCAGCCGGTTTGGCACCGGAGGAGTTTGAGACATTGCGTTTGTTGGCACCACGATTGTTGGCAGAAGCAGGTGGAGGCTTCTTCTCGTCCTTCTTGGGCGGTGGTTGTGATAGTGGCGTTAGTTCGTCGGTCATGTCGTTCGTAACGTTTAATAGAGTTTTGTTATCTTTTTGTGTTTTTGAATTTCGTTGGTCAAGTGAATCCTGTCTGGAGAAGACGATCAATCAGCGTGAGTCTCAGATAGATTTCCAGCGGGACTGACGAGGAAAGTGTGTAATTTGTATGGCTTTGCCCTGTAGGGCGAGTGAGGGGAAAGAGTGCGTAGGGGGGTTATCGGTGTGTGGTGGGGTGAAATGAAGGACACTTGATGGTCACTACGACCGACTCAATCCGGAGTAGTGCCCTAAGTCACCTTCCCACGAGCAGATCTCTGATCAACTTCATGTATCACTTTCTCCGCCTCGTGTCAAGACAGTCCAGCCAGCTCATATTATGGTGTCTACAGAGCCTGTTAGGATATTCTATACTCCCTACCGCTATCCATCATGTCTACAACTTTCCAAGCTTTGAAATGATGGCGTTGGTGTATTCTACTGTCGATGCCTTTCCACCCAAATCGCCAGTAATAGTCTTGCCCTCAGCAATGGTCTACAATCGATTTTAGTCTAAAGAATCAACAAAACAAAACAAAGCGTACGCTTAAAGCAGCCTTTTCGATTTTATTTGCATATTCATTCAGGTTCATGTGCCTGTTGATCACCGGTTAGCATCGCCAAAAAGGTTGAGACGCGGTGACTCACCTCAACATCATAATAGAGGACAAGAGAAGAGCAGTAGGATTGGCTAGACCCTTGCCTGGAGAGTTGATGTTAGGAGTGGGTAAATCAAAGAGTGGCAGAATACCTACCTGCAATGTCAGGAGCGGAGCCATGAACGGCCTCGAATATAGATGCGTCCTGTTGCGCAGCGTTTAGAATAAGACGGAACAATGAAATTGCCAACTCACCCGTCCAATGTTACCAGACGGGGTCAACCCGAGACCACCAATGAGGCCAGCACACATGTCGGAGAGAATATCACCATAAAGATTCGGCATCACCATGACGCGGTCCGAGTAGGGTTTCGGGTTAGTGACAACCTGGTACATTTTTGTTAACCCCAATTTGACAAATTATACTTTGAGCACAAACCTGGAGGCAAACGCGGTCAAGGAGATCTTCGTCATACTTCACGCCTGGGAAATCCTTCGAGACTTCACGGCACGCGGACAAAAACATTCCGTCAGACATTTTCCTGAAAAAGTTTATGTTGGGTGTCATTACTCCATCCGTAGGAAAATATACTTACATGATGTTCGCCTTGTGCACAGCAGTGACGCGGTTCCTTCCAGTTGACTGAGCGTAATGGAAAGCATAGCGAGCTACTCGTTCGGAGGCGTCCCAGGTAATCAACTTGATCGACTGGACGACACCATCGACTATCTATTCGTAAATCAATTTCGACGTTCTAAACATAATATGGATTTGCAGACCTCATGCTCGATACCAGAATACTCTCCCTCAGTATTCTCACGAATAAGGACGGTGTTCACATCATCATAAGGTGTCTTGAATCCTTTGATCGAAAGGCAGGGCCTAACGTTTGCAAAGAGGTTAAAAGTTCTTCTAAGAGTCAAGTTGAGAGAAACATGGCCCTTCCCGACTGAAAACAACATAAGTAACAGAGTGCGAGGCTTGAAAAGAATGACCAACTAGGAGTAGCGAGAGGGCCTTGAAGTCCATTTAGCTCGAAAGCTCGGAAACAAGAAGTGGCGATACGGACCTTTGAGAGCGACAGTGTTACGCTTAACCGACTGGATCGCAGTCTCGGGGATAACGGTTTTACCAGCTTTAAGAATCGGTGTTACATTGACCTCCTCCCACTGGATTGGCACCTGTTATCCATCGTCAGAGAAGCTAGCATGAGCAGAACAAGGAAAATATGCCTCAGCAGCAGTGTAAATGTCCTTAATAGACTCGCTGATCTCCGGTCCAATACCTGGTTTTTGTTTTAGAATTCTCTCCAGGTATAATCCCTCCAATATGAAACACTGACCGTCTCCTGGAATGAGAGTAACGGTATACTTTCCCTAAACAAGATATGAGCCCAGAAGAACAAATCAAAAGTTGGGGCACTCACATTGCTACCCTTTTGGCCTGCAAAGGCAGCCGTCGGTGCTGCAGAAGCATACTTTCGAACAGCCTAAAGTGAATTGAGAACCAAGGGAGAAGGGACCGAATAAAAGCTGACCGAACGATTGAGTGCGCCCTGCGCAATAGTAGCAAGAGACCGAGACCTGAACATGTTGATGGTGAAGGATGTAAAATTCGGCAGTACCAAGAGCGTTTCTTCCGGACTTGCCCATTATCCACGTGGACGCGATTAGATACTCCGCTTTGGCAATATTTGTCAAGAGCTTCTTCTTCTTACCGAACCCGATCATGTCGTCATCCAGTTACAATGTAACCATAGAGTTGGCAGTCTTTCATTGGCACGCTCGAGCTCTTTGAAGCCTCATTCGAGTCCCAGGTCTTGTAAAAAGCCAATAAAACCAAAAATCGTAATTTCTAATAGTATAGAATATAACCAACGAAAAACTCAAACAAATGAATTCTCAACTTAGAAGAGCATTGAGCTGTTGTCTATACTTCTCCATGTTGTTTTCCGTTTCATCTTCCTCGAGCCTCTGCGAGGCCTAATGCTCCGGGTGAAAATCGACCAGGGAGGTAATAGAATAAAACATACCGGAAGACCAGTTCCAACCGTTCCAGCTTCGCCGAGCTTGCCATCTGTAATTTCAAACAAGACTTTATCTACTTCTGCATCCGCTTCCTCCTCAAGCTCTTCGTCTTCATCCATATCAAGGGTATCTTCGAGCATCTCCTCCATAATGCCGGCCTACCAAAGAATTCAAGCCAGAGGCACCTATGAGTCTATACAAGTTCTGACCTTCGTCATTTCCATGCTCATTTCGCGCATCGTTTGGCTTATCTGCGGAATTTTAACAAGCGCATTCGATAGTTTCATTATTTCCGTCGATTTCTGAAGAGATCCTGTCACTTTAATCATTGCTTTCAAGGTTGGTAGTTGATCAATTTACTTGAAGGTTGAAGGAAAGTAGAGTCATTATGACTCACCCATATGCTGTGTCAACTGAGTACCTATGGAACCCAGTCTGGCTTTGCTGACGGACAGGCGATCTTTTTGTCGATTACTCCTTACGACTTCTACCGCAAGGATACGGGCAGACTTGACATCTCCCTTGGAAGCCAATTGTTTGACGGTCTGTCGAGCTTTATTTGTAGCCAAATCGAGCTATGAGAAAGGACAATGAAAGATTGAGGATGGATGGTGTGGAGAGACCCAACCTGTCTCATTTCTCTGTCCAACTGGCGACTTTCCGCTCGTAACTTTGCTTGCCATGCCCGAACTCTCTCTTCAGTGGTAGGTCCATAGAGAAATCGGTTGATTGTTTGCATATTGGTGTATGCAGTAACAAGGCTCTTGCCCTTCCTCCAGCTGTGTGATCGGCATTTGCCGATTACACACAATCTTATCTTTTACTACTTAAAGTAGATTATCACGACATAACTGAGAAATAGTTTACACATTCTCTATTTAGTATAACAAGGTGTATATAGTATGTTGCAATCCGTTAAATAATGGTAGCCCTTTAAATAGAGATACATGTGTACTAGAACTGCCCGCAGTGCTCAGAATCCAACTCCAAGGTCTTACGGAGCTTTCTGAATTTGATTGACCAAAGCTTCCCAGTAATTCCAATCCGAACCATCCAAACCAGTCAATAACCGAGGGTCAGTGCCAGGAAATTGATTGGTACCAGCCCATCCGGATAAATCAGGACCTCCTAGGCCGCTCCAGGCCATACCGTTCGCACTAGGATCCATGGGCGGATTACTGACCGTGTTACACCAATGGTCAAGCAATTGTTGAGCTGCGGATTCCTCCTCCGTGGTTGGACTGCCTGACCCTGTAGGGGAATGTGCATATTCCGGTGATGTCTGTTGCAGTCGTTGAAATGTGGGAGATTGATTAATGGATGCGGATGATGCATAATGCATTGGAGGGGATAAAGATGCATCCAACGTCGATATATTCGACAATGATGGGAAAGACAAAACTGAAGTGGGCTGCTGCGAAACCGGCACAGGCTGCGCTTGAGGTTCATTATTGGCAGCTGGGGTGATGTCCGAATGTGGCTGGCCCTGGTATTCGACTTGTGAACTTTTAGCTTGCAAGAACTCAATAGTCCTGAGTTCTCTGCGGGTAGTTTCGTCCATTTCACGCGTCCCTTCATGATCCTCGATGAAGCCATCTAGGATAGCCCGCATTGCTGGCGCGTCCGGGCCCCGGGGCTGAAGAACCAGGTAAATCCCACTGATCATCGCTGTCTGAAACTCCCTATAGGCATTGCTGAGCGATTCGCGAATCTCTTTGGGCATAGCTTCTCGAAATCGTTGCCGAACTTCGAAGTCTTTAATAGCAGATTCGAAACAAGCGACGCGGGATCGAGTGTAACGATCGTTGCCTAATCGTCGAAGAATGTATGGTCGATGAAGGCTGATTCTGACAAAAAGGATTTCCGTAATCAAAAGGAAACGATGGATAGGAATGAATTTTAGTTTCTCGTCCAATGAGGTGTCGGGGGTCAGAGAAAAGTGAGAAGGAAGGCGGTTAACAAATTTGAGGAGTTCATCATCAAGACCAACAACTTCGGAGTACGAGCTTCTTTCCCGGAGCTGCTGGAAGTGGTGGACTATGCGTCCAATGATCCTGGCGAGCTGGTGACGTAAGATAACGAAGGTCATTGGCGTTGGCGATGAAAGAGGTGGGCTTTCAGCGGGATGAGGAGATACAGTCTCGTCATCGATGTTCATAGGCGTCTTGGTAGACGTGTAGTCATCTTGAATCGAGTTCGGACGTCCCAAGACTAGGGCATATGAGCGATCGGCGTGATATAGATATGACCTAATGAAGTTCAGAGATATTATACCTGTAGCTGTCGAAAAAGCGTACCATATTCGCCTGCGATACTCGACTTTTGATGGTTCCAAGCCCTGTGACGTCCCTCAGTAGACTATACAAGCATGTAGAAGCCGTACATACCATGGTTGAGCCATCGCGATGCAACCCAAGAGCCTGTGCAGTTCGAACAGCAGCACCTAATTGGCTCCAACATTCGGTGATTCTACGGTCAAAAGTCAAGAAACGTGCGCTCTGAGAAACATAAGAATATTGTTGAAATATCTATGCATAATGCTTACCAACAAGCGCGTTAGCACGATATCTAGTGAATCTGGCTGGATAGCAGCCGCAATCAGGAGCGACCGCCTGGCTGAACATCAATGAACAACTTGTCAGGGGCCTCCGGGGTTCGCACTCACATGACCAGTAATAGCGAAGAGACGTGAGTCGCCGGCTTCGTGCATCTCCAGCAATGTGTTCAGGAGCAAGTCGGACTGAAATTGCAAGGACAACAAATAAAAGAGGTAAGAATCGAACATCGTTGGGATTCGTAGCTCCAATGCCATCGCGACCGTGTGCGGACACTGAAGCATATGCCAGGCGAAAATCTCGTTCTGAGACAGGATACCGAGTCCAGTTACTTAAATAAAGGTTGTAAGATTTGATGTTGCTATAGACATTCTCAGAATACTTACATTGAAGAGAAATAGTAATCAATAAGAACATCAGAAGACCTCGACGGTGGCAGTTCTTGCAGTAGCTCAGATATCTTGTGCGGAGAGACGCCGCATTCTTGTACAAGGGATTTCAGGTTATCGGCCGCAGAGGGCTCGAGATCTTCTCCAATCAGAGACTGCCCCTCTCCATTTGCAGGCAGTTGTGAGGCAGAGGAAACTTGTGTCAAGTCAAAATTCCTCGAATCAAGCGAGCGGCGCGAAAAAGTTCTTTCCCCATCTTCAGGCACTGAGAGACCGACAATTTGAAGCTGAAAGCAGAATAGCGTTATAGAGAGAAAGGTATGCCACAGTTGATGGATCACTTACTTGTTCAAGGACAGACCCTGGCGCAATGCTGCCAGACGCACTGTTTCCATACCATTTCCCGCTCTGAAATGTTCCGCCGCTAGGATCCTGGTCTTCTGCCTGAGAAGGACTATCGTCATCCCCATCGGAATCTGGCCGTCGTTGCATGCTTGACGTATGAGACGAGTGAGATGTTCCAGGAAAACAGTACTGAGGTAACGCCATTTCTACAATGTGCTCTAGCCTCGCCAATCGAGCACTTAAGTCCTGATCGGCTTTCCCTGGAGTGTAGGCTTTGCAAAGATCGGGAACTTTTCTTGCTACACACTTTCCAACTCTAAGTTGAGAGGGGGAGGGTTGAGAAACTGAGAACTCACATGGGAGCAGGGCACTTGTCTATCGCACTAAAACCAGCATAGGTTCGAAGTCACTCCTCAAATAACAATAGACTGTACCTTTTGTTTTCGACGATGGCATTCACCACAAGAAAAACTAGATGAATTTTAATATTATAGAGTTAAGGGGCCATTTCAATCTTACCTGACTCTCGTTCGTTGTTTCTTCGAAGACAAGGTCCCTACATCCTCATCTTCGAGTTTCTTTCGTTTTATTGACGGTGGTTTCGACATGGAGTCAAAATTTGAAGGTGTGTGTCCCGGTGGCTTTACCATGCTGTGTCCAAACGAGATATGCAAAAGCAGAGAGGGAAATTGGAGTTGGAGTTAAACTGTTGACTCGAGCCAATAGGTTTGATTTAATAGGTCCGGTGATCCGGTGACTTGAAAATCTATCGATCGCTTGCAATGTCTTTGAACAAACCCCACTCTCATTAGAGTCTCATGGTTGAGGATGAGCCCTCCTTCAAACAAACTAAGTTGTCCCTTGAACGACCATACAAGGATGACAATGGCAATCGCATACCTGCCCTTTTTGATATCTCTCCCGAAGGGCAGCAGATTTATGAGAAGTTGGTCTCATTTCTTGACATTATCCTTGTAACTCATCTTTATTTTTAAGGAAGGAGAGCTCAACCAAGATTCTAGGAGATAATCTCAGGCGTATCTTCATCGAACGAGGTGTCGACTTCTTTGAAAAAAATGAGGACCAGAGGATGTTCGAGAGAGAAGCCATTGAAAATGTTGATGCAGTGACCTCTGAACACAGTGAACACGTCGAGCAGGATTTGTCGACAACCCGACATATGAATGTCGAGGAATTGATCAAGATGCGCTCTGAAATTCTTCCTCAACTATTGTGAGCCATTCATGAAAATTCTGTCACATAATGACAATCAAGCAATGATAGCATTTCGTTAGGGGAAATGACGCTGGCTAGAGATCTTCTGACTTCGCTCCTATCATCTCCTCAACTAGACCCTACACCTGTGGTCAATAACCTTTCCGCCACAGTTGTTACGAAGCCATCTCCGATCGTGTCAGTTCAAGCATTCAATGCACAGCTCACTATTGGAAGCAAAGACGAAGCGCTCAGGAAGGCTGGGAATCTGTTCAAAGCTGCCGCTGACAGTATGGAAAGAGGCAGAATCAAAGGAGAGAAATATTGGGTGGATGCTTTGAAAGTTCGAAGAGCCAACTGGGGCTTAAACCCTGCCCCTCTTCCTTTCGGCTCTGCAACTGGAAAGGGCGCGGACAAGACCTCAAAAGATTTCCTCATATCGTATGGCTTAGAAGAATGTCAGTTAATCATGCATTCCATCCTCTCGATATCCTGACGACAGCCTGAAGCTCCTCCACTATTTAGGCGTCAGGCGGTCGCTCGAATGGCCTCAGATGACGACACCGAGCACGGTCTGGTATTCTTGCACCGGCAACATACTCGTTTACGCGTCTCAGTCTCAGTGTCGAATGTGGAGGGTAAAACAATCACTTCCCTAAATACACCAGTTCAAATCGACGCGAAAAGCCCTGAAGGTGCTTTGAAGGCAGCACAACAAGAAGTTGTTGAGCATGAAATCTTCTCTCTTCTGGTTCAAGAAGCTGGCAATCTTCCAACCGCTTCTGCCCGCGTATCAGAAAGGCTTATTGTTATCGACGCAGCTCAAGGCACCGAATTAAAAATCGAACTGGTACATCGACTCACCATCTTTACTCCCTAATACAACTTATTCAGTGACAGGTAGACGATCGAAGTCTTTTCGTGGAATCATCGAGCAATTCATGTGCTGAAAAGTGTAACCTGATATATTTTGCACTTCACGCGCTTCTGCTGCGGCGTCATGCTTATCTGCAAGCGCAGAGACTCAACCCAGCTACCTTCAATCACGCGTCAAAAGGCCTCCCACATGTTCCCCCTATACTACGGCCGGTTATCGATTTGCTTCAATACCAGGTTTTCTGTGACCGCGTCAAAATGGAAATAGATAAAATGGTTACAGCCTTGTCTATTGCTGGGATCCCATCAGCGTTCCGATTTAATTCTGTGGGAGAAACGGGCCGCCAGCTCGTCGACTATTTGGAGAAATTTGGTGACATGACTATCGGCGGTGAAGCAGTTCTCAGAATCAATGAACGGTATGCTGTTTGTTGACTGGATTCGTCGATTTTGATTTGTTTTCTGTAGGCATACAGTTCGATTGACTTTCCTTTCCCCGTCATCATTGACTGCGCATCTTTCTCAAGCAACGCTAACCATATCATCAATCCCTCAATTATGTCAATTGCTAACTGATGAAGTAGAAAGGTGTTTGTTGCAGAGGATATGTGAACGAGGTAGAGAAACATACGAGCATGTAGGAGGGACCTGGTTCGTTGATTTGAGCAGATGCGTTGGCAGATGGGAGGGATGTGTGTTGTGCGTACTAGATCATCTCCCCATTTCTCTCTTTTTTTTCTAACACTTTCGAAAGGAATTTCCACATCTCTTTTGGCAAAGAGTTCATGATCGATTGTACCGCGTTCCAGTTACATAGAAAAACGACAAAACAAGGCCAACTCGATAGATATTCTGCGACGTTGGGTAGAGAATCTTTGCTTACATGGACTGAACGCATTATTACTAACGCAGCACTTTCTTCTACTTAAATGTCATTTTACGTCACCATAAAATTTTCTTGCTGAGGGATGATAGAGGCGCTCATGATAATGTTGTGCATCAACACTGATACTAGGCATAAGACATAACATGTACATAATGCATGGGAAGAAAGTGGTCGAGAGAAGTACTCTACTCGTCGTCCTCGTCCTCGGCCTCGTCTGCACCACCTGCGTGGAACTTCTCGATTTTGGCGGCGATGTTCTCCTTGCGTTGAGCAAGAGTGAGCCTCACGGTGCGGTACTTGAGGCTTTCTGCCTTCCAGTCTTGCGACTTCTCCGTGGGCTTGAAGGCGGGGTCTTCCCGAATGGCAGCGTAAGCATTCGTGTAGACTTCCTCAATGTCCTCCGAGCCAATACCATCGGCGAGGTAAGACGCGAATTGCTTCTTGAACCTGAAGCGATGAATTAGAAAAGATGACAACTAAAGGATCAAAGTCGCACCTCTCGTCATCTTCCTCCTCCAAGCTCTCCATATACTCAGCGACGTGACCTCCAAGGATGTACTTCTTCAGAACCTCAGCATCCAACTCCTTACTCTCAGGGTCGTAACCTGGGAAGCGTTTGTCTGAGTGAGGAACAAAGATGCCACCATCGCTGGCGCCCTTCAACGCGCCGAAGACACGAGAACCAGTTGATGTACGTTTAAGACCGACATCAAGGAAGGCCTTGAAAGGCCGGGGAGCGTCCTCCTCGTCCAAAGCTTCCGTCAACTGGAAGGTGCCATCAGGGTCTGCAACACCCTCGTACTTGTCGGCAAGGCCGAGTTTTGTCAGAGCGCGACGAGCGCAGAGAAGGCCAGTCGCATAGGCTATGTGACACATCGAAAGTCAGATACATCGATAGCAACCAGAGCAAAACAATATTACCCGCAGTCCAGTTAGTGAGACCGTGGTTGATGCCATATCTGGGAAGCTCCTTCGATGTTGCGGCGGTCAAAACGAAATCGCCTTGCAGACGAGCGTAAATGATTTGGACCGTGATGAAGCGGTTGGAGAAGCGGACAACCAGGCGATACTTGGGGGCGTTGCTTAAGGACCTGTCAGATGAAAACCGTAGCCTAAAATTGACCTGAGCCTACTATTTGTTTTTCGCCTGGGTGATGAGTCTTTTGCGGGCATAGTCTACCAGGAATCAGTTCACATGAAATTGGGAAAGCTGTTCATAGAACGCACAATCGGTCTTTCCTTCACGCCTCCTGCGGTACTTGACCTGGAAACGAGAGAAGTAGGCGTCGGACTTGATCTTTTTGACGAACGGCATGTCTGGCAAAGGAAGAGTGAGCTCGTCATCCACAAGTCACAGCGTCAATCCAGCGCAAAAATGAGGCGAAACGGGGAGTTGCACATCGCAGACACGTAGGTGTACATAGATAGAACCCAATTCGAAAGCCAATAGAAAGTCATACCTTGAGGAGGGGGGGAGGGGGCTGGAGGCAACGATGAGCAGGACAACAAAACTTACAGGACGAGTTTCCGTTTCCAAATCGGGAAGTATTACATAATCCTGTCCAGATATGGGTGACATTTGCCTTGACGGCTGTTGTCCACAACCTCCACCCTCTGATTTCTCTCAAGGCCTTTATCCTCGCCCTCAGTCTGTACACTACCATGGATCCTCACCAACAATATCAATATCAATATCAGCAGCAGCAGCAAGCCGGATACGATGCCAATCCTTACTACAGGCCTTACCAACCATCTTTTCCTATTGCTGGCTCCTCGTCGTCACATAGCGCTCCTGTCCCCGCAAATGCATATGAATATGATGTTGGTATCCTAGCTCAGCAGAGTGTCTATGTTCCTGGAGCCATGATAGACAAACGCGGTGGGACTGGTGGGAAGCTTGCAAAAGGGGGGAAGCGAGTGACAGTTCTACGCAAAGGAGGAGGGAAAGTGTGGGAGGATCAAACATTGTTGGAGTGGAATCCAGGTGAGCCGATGCGAGTGTATCAATTACTTCGTCTCATTCTTTCTTCTAGCCTGGTTTCGCTTATTTGTTGGGGACCTAAGCAACGACGTGTCAGATGATGTTCTCTCCAATGCATTTAATAAATATCCTTCGTTCACAAAGGCTCGTGTCATCCGTGACCGCCTAAGCCAGAAGGTAGGCAATTCAATATCTCTACTCAAGCTTTGACTGATCTGTAATCTGTATCCAGGCTAAATACGGATTTGTTGCCTTTTCTGACCCAGAAGACTTTCTGAAGGCTTGGAAGGAAATGGATGGTACGTGTCACAATTCTCTACTTATCTGTATTGCTGAGTGCACGCATAGGTAAATATGTGGGTAATCGTCCAATCAAACTTAAGAAAGCAGATGACGGTGCCATACGCCCGGTGGAGATCGGCCATAGGAAAGCGAAGAAGCTAGAACAAGACCTGAAGAAAAACCGACACAAGCCTTATTGAAGCTGATGGCGAGTTGGGAGGAAGATCGTAATCCGTTTGTATGTTCACATTTCCTGTGTACTAGATCCACATTGCTCATCTACTATACTTATATTCATGTCGGTCAATTTTACCTAAGACTTGAGTGGTACTTCTAAGTATTAGGTATGCCTCAATGTCCTTTATTTGCATTCTTGGCCAACCGGTCAACTGCTATGTACAACGGATACATACGATATATAAATGTATGGATAGATGGATGAGATAAGTTGCGTAGTCCGCGTGCGAAGAGCTTAGCTGGTCAGCACAATATTCAAGATGGGTCTGGAGAAGTAACAAAGTTCGTCCTTCAGGGAATGTAAGTGCAAAAGAATCTGGATGCGTAATCCCTGTACAATGTAGATACGTAGTAAAATTTTGTATCTACAACGTTATACTTATTATGATGCTTGCATACCCCACATGTGTAATTGACATGTAATTGAAATTCTCACGGTTTGGGCCCTCCTTACTTCGACAGGTCGGCTAGTGTGACTTCATTCCTGCACTAGAAACACGTCTCCTGGTGGTGTGGCTGTCATTTTTATAAACTCTGCATGGATATCGACAGCTTGTTCAAGGTACAACAGTCAACTTCGATTGGGAAAGACAATGCTCTGAACACTTCATAGGTTCCAAAACTACCTGGGGGGGGGAACAAGAGGAAAATGCCTGACAACCCTACTCCCGAGATGCTGAAAAAAATGAGAATAGATGTGACTGTTTCAACCCAGAAATCGCCGCCTTCAGGACCCCCACTTGAGCAGAAAGGGAAAAGTCGCGTCGCGACTGTGGAAGACGAGGGCGAAGATGTTGACCGAGACTTTGCACCGGGAGGAGATGCTGATTACTTTGCTGAAGAAGATGAAGACGGTCGTTTCTTTGGAGGGGGTTTAACATCAGAGCAGAAAGAGATCCTCAACATTTTTGAGCGAGCGGGCGGCGAAGGTGCCCAGGAGGATGTGAGTACTCAGTTTCTGCCAACAATGACCCTAATGAAGCACTGAATGAATTGGCAGCCAGATGAGTTATCTGTCACGGTTATACGTCGCATGCTACTCCGCTTTGAACGTGCAATGAACAAGAACCAGGATCTCAGGTCAAAATATTCAAATGACCCAACGAAGTGAGTGCAATTTATGTTAGCGAGCGATTAAACCATGCCATCTCAACGATACCTTATACAAGATTCATAGATTCTGAAGCTGACCTTGATGCAGCAATAAAGGCACTACTACCCCTGGCGCAGGCTCCTGCGCTTGCGTATCGAGAGCTTGTGCGTTCAGGTGCCGCATCATCGCTTGTCGGCCTTTTAGCCCACGAAAATGCGGACATCTCGATCGACGTTGTAGAACTCCTTCATGAACTTACTGACGAAGATGTTGGAAACGAAGATGAAGACGACGAATCCGAGGAGACAGCTGAAGAAGCTCTCAAGTTACTCATAGAGGGCCTGGTATGTATACTTTACTTGGATTTGGCAAAAACGCCTGTGCTGACCCATACTATAGCTGGAAAACTCAATCCTTGAACTTTTAGTTGACAACCTTGCCCGATTGAATGAAACTGAAGAGTCAGATCGTCAAGGAATTTTCCACGTGCTGGGTGCGTCAATATGTCTATAGGCCGTCTTACAATTTCATAGCCTTACAAACTCATGATAGGCATATTCGAGAACATTTTAGGCTTCGATCCGCAATTATCAACGAAACTCGTTGAAAAGACGACCATATTGACTTGGCTTTTGAAACGGATACAATCAAAAAAACACGATGAAAATCGAGGATACTCTGCAGAGCTTCTTTCAATCTTGCTGCAAGATAATCAGAAGAACAGGCAAGAATTTGGAAAACACGACGGCGTCGAAATTAGTCTCAAGATTCTTTCTGTAAGTCCTCTCCCTTAGAGAAAATATTCGGTTTATTTATTTGATCAGCAATATCGACGTCGGGATCCTGTGGATGCCGACGAGACTGAATTTATGGAAAATATCTTCGATGCGTTGTGCTCGGCTCTCGCTGAATCAGCAGTGAAGGCTCAGTTTTTGACAGCAGAAGGCCCTGATCTCATGGTCCTCATCATGAAGTAAGTGTGAGGTAAATCTTAAAACATTTTTCAAAACTCACATTTCCCAAGAGAAAAGCTGCAGGCTAAATCCCGGTCTATTAAGGTCCTAGACTATGCAATGTCGGGAATTGCAGGCTCTGCAATCTGTGAGGCCTTTATCGAGGCGTCTGGTCTGAAGGTTCTATTCCCAGCATTTATGGGCAAGGTACGGCTTAGCGATTCTGTGGTGCCATATATAACTCAGTTTGGAGGAAAGTAGGGTTCGAAAAAACAGAAGTCTATAAGCAATCTTCCTCCTTCAGAGGATACTGGTCATATTCTAGGCATCATTTCCTCGCTTTTTTCGAACATCGCCTCCGACTCGCCTTCGAGAATTCGACTGCTTGCAAAGTTTGTTGAGTCAAATTACGAAAAGGTCGATAAATTGTTGGAGATTCGAGATGGAGCTCGTACACGTCTTAAAACAGTTGAGACAGAAATAGCTATGGAGGCCAAGGTCAGCACACCAATTGATTGAGTGGACAAGTATCAATGTTTTTGCAGGAGATCACGGATGAAGATGAAAGGTCAGATTTCGAAGCGACTTGGTATCTTCGACGCCTTGATGGTGGACTATTTACACTGCAAACCGTCGACTACATTCTTGCCTGGATCAATATGGAAGACGATGGTGTACGCCAATTGCTTATATTTTTCCGGCAAGGAGCTGACACTTTCTTCGAAGATTCGAACTCATGCCCTTAAAATGCTGCAAAGGCAGAATCAGTCGCTCAAGGACATTGTTCAGACATTACGAATATTCCACGAGAATGTGGATGATCCTATAAAACCCCGCTCGACAGACGATATGGGAGAGTACTCCCCGTCACAGAAGGAGATATTAGAAGCTCTCATCGCCGCGCTAGATACTTCTGCTATGGTTGAATGAACATGCATGTATCTTGACAGCTAATTATGTCTCGTTGATAGCTACAGAAGATGAAAATATCATGGCTAGGGCGCCCTTGGTTTTGACCAGCTCTTGTTGGAACCGGATTTCCGCAGCCACTTTTTTTCGCAGCCGGAGAAACAGCGAGTCAATCAAGGGCGACTGACCTAATATCGAACTATACATATCTATAATGGCTTGAGAATTGAATCTACTTTTTCTGGAGGAAAGGATGGCATACCAATGACGATAGTCGCAATGTCACAAACCATTGCGCCAAATCGAGGGTCGGTAACATACTTCACCAACAGGCGAAGAACAGGTTCTAGCAAGACATCATCACGACCAGAAAGTGCAGTTCTGAGGCCATCACGATGGACCAGCTCCTGAATCAGTGAGAACGTCGTTGTCGGTGGTACTTGCTGTTTGGTGGTGATAAGAACTTTTTTCCTATGTCGCAGGTCGAGAGAAACAAACCTTGCGCAAGACAGAATCCAAAGCTGCTGAGTATTTGAAGCTCTTGAGGAGCTTATCGTAGTCCCTAAGCCTCTTTGTTCGCCGGCTTTCTACCCGAAGCTCGTCAACTGAAGCTAACGGTTTCGACTGGATCTTGGAGCGTGTGGCGCCCTCGCCGAGATGAGAAGCGTCGAGAAAAGATTCAAATGTCGAAGAACGAAGCGGATCGGTAGCCATTTGCTCCGTGGTTTTCGTTTGTCGTCGACGCACAGACAGAGTTCCATCTGACATGCCAGCGACAAGGTGAGTTTCATCGGGCTAAGCATAGAACGTTTCATGAAAATGGTAAGCATTTAAAGATCGTAGACATACTGAAATTGCAAGACACAAGACAGGAGCAGGATATCGCATTGTATGGACAACCTTGTAGGTACTGACATCGTAGACCTTGATCATCTGGTCAAGCCCGCCCGTCAAGAGTCGTCCAGCATTGGTATCAAAAGCCAAGGCAGTGACTGTTTTCTGATGATTTGAAAGTGCGCGTATACAGCGACCGCCCGAGACGATATCCCATACTCGAATGATGGGTCCTGCCGATGATATTGCGACGGTCCCTGAAGGGAACATGAGAACCTGCTCTACAGGTGTACTGCCAGTATTTCCAGCAGAAGTCTCTCCCATAACCATTTCGCATTGGCCTGAGCGAGAATCGAATAAGCGTACGGTGGAATCATAAGATCCAGTTAAAACCAAGTGGGGATTAGTTGTCGATATCTGACCAGAGCGAACATAGTCCGTATGCGACGTGAAGGTGGAAACAATGGATTGGGATGGAACATCCCATATTTTGGCAGTAGTGTCGTCAGAACATGATAAGATTTGTGTTGGGGAGAGGGTTGAGAATTTCGTAACGTGAACAGGCTGCTTATGAGAGTCAAGCGTACGAAGAATGGCTCGAGAGTTTATGTCGAACACCTATACAAAAACTTGGGATAAATATCCAACCAGAAGTAAGAAGAGATTTGACCCTCACCTGGACTAAACCACTATCATCACCCGCCACAACTAGTTTACCATCTTGTCGGATGCTGCCACTACGTGCCACGTCTTTGAAGCGCGAAATCGTCTTGGTAATCTTCTGCGTTCGAGGTGCGTATATTTGCACTCTCGTTGCGGCAGTCACAGCATATCTGTGAGGTTTGGTGGGAGAGAAGTGGATTGAGGTGATAGGCGCATATTCCTTGACAAAGACTGGATGTTTAAATTGACGCCAGTATCTTGACTCTGCGCTGTGCTTGGTAGCTGGGCGAGAATGGGCTTGTACGACAACCGGCTGGTACTCCATCCTAGCCTGAGCCTAAGGCGCGTCTTCAAAAAATACCAGATCCACGTGCTTGGGACTTCGGACCGATCAATTTGTTCTAACTCCGCCGAACGTGGGTATCGCCGATAAGATTGATCGATCCCATTTCTCAAGTTTTCACTGCCAACCTTCCTTCCCCCACCTAAAAGACACATCCAGTCGTTCTCCGCCATGTTGTTGTATCAGGATGTTCTCACTGGAGACGAGATGTTCTCCGATGCCTTCCCCATGTGAGAAATACAGGTCTTACTCTAACCGATTCTGCTCATTGTCCTTTTATATAGCAAACAAATTGACGATGTCGTTTTTGAGGTCGATTGCCAGCTGGTGACTGTCAAGGCTGGTGCTGATGTCGATATCGGTATGTGTTTTCGTTCAATGAACAAACTTGTGGGCTTTTGCTGATATCTGTCTGTAGGTGCCAACCCATCTGCTGAGGAAGGCGAAGAAGCCCTTGAGGAAGGTGCAACTCAAGTGAATAACGTCGTCCACTCATTCCGCCTTCAATCTACCTCCTTCGACAAGAAGTCATACCTCACCTACCTCAAAGTATGCAATCGTTTCTTGGCGCACCTTGGAAGCAGTTCCAATTCACCTATCTGTCTCTAGGGCTACATGAAAGCGGTCAAGGAGGAACTCACTAAATCGTCCCCGGATCGTGTTGCAGCTTTTGAAAAGAATGCTGCAGCATATGCCAAGAAGATCGTTGCCAACTTCAAGGATTACGAATTTGTAGGGTGTCGCGACAGAGTCCAATAATTGGAAACTCACCTATTTTTGCGTACAGTACACTGGCGAGTCCATGAACCCCGATGGCATGGTTGCACTTCTCAACTACAGGGTATGTGGTCTTTGTTTTCAGGACACGGAAAGATGGCTGATGTCATTTGCTTGTAGCCGGATGGTATCACACGTACGTTGCTGATCTGCATCCTGATCTTGGCTTCTGACTATGAAAATAATCAGCATACTTCACTTTCTGGAAGGATGGCCTCAAGGAACAAAAGCTCTAATTTGTATGGTTGCTTCTACTTTTTATTCTCTTTGTTTATGAGAAAGTATTTTTACCAGTCAAGCTCAGATGACTTGTACTGTAGATGGCTGTTCAACTACAAATCCGTATACATATTGTGGACTAGATCAGCTTCAATTTGTGTGAATCGCATGTGACGGCGAGTCGTCGACGATTACCTTGAGAGAGCTCGAAGGGTTGAAATTAGCGATGTGATGCATGTGATGGCTGGTGTTTGGTCCGTGACTGTTGATTACTTGTAGTAGACACGGTCATCTAGACGCGTTCGATACAAGTACTCGCACTACCATGACAGCTATGTCGTCCTCTTTGGAATCTCTCGCGCTTTCTCTAGTTCCATCAGCGCGCGACGATCGCGCTTTTCGAGACGAACTTGTTTCTCACTGCCGGGACATCTTAACAAGGCAAGTTAATCTTGGCCTGTATTTCTACTACAACCTTCATAAGCCTCTAATATACTAGTCATATCGGCCACAATCATGAACCAGACCTCGGCTATCTTTCAGACCAAGTCAAACGTCATCGTAATGCATCCTCACATATAATTATGAGTACGCTGGACACTGATGCTACCTTCAAAGTGTTGCAAACATCTCCTTCTGGGGCTTCCTCCTTCAAGTTTACAAATCTACTTTCGCGGCTTCTTGACCAAGTGAGTTTTTTTTTAATTGTCTGCATGTGGAGAAATGCACACACATAGCAGCCTGTGTTATCAAGGAAACACGCTTCAGTATTATTCCTTTTAAGTCTTGCCTCCTCCAGTCAGTCGCAACCTTCCACCTCTTTCTTACCGTCGTTGGCGCCCCCTCCACCTACCCAACGTTCAAAAACTCCAAGCTCTGTTGACCCAGTACCTTCTCGAACGCGCGCTTTACGAGGCAAAACGAAAGCTGAGTTATTGAGAGAATATCGTTCCAAAACCGGTGCGTACTATCGATAAACATGCACAATCAGGCTTGATTTCAGATGAAGGCGTTTCTCAGCTTCCGGAACAACTTCTTCTTCGCGATGCTTTGTATTTATTACAAGGCATATCAGGGAAATATGTTCGATTCTCTTTCCATGATGCTACAGGCGCAGAGCATGTGCTTATATTTGCGGATGATTCTGTACGTTTTAAGAGCTTTTTTCATCCTGATGGCCGACAAAACAATGACAGAAACACGCCGTTTCAGCCCCAACGAAAGCACTTATACATCGGCTCGCAGAAGTGGGATACCTTTACACTCGCGTCGAGTCATTTGTCCGTGAAACAGAAGCCACGACAGCTGTTGGCATGATAGAGCAAAGTCTGTGTCATCATTTGCAGTCACAGCTTACAGAATATTACCGGCTCATCGCCGTCCTCGAATCCCAAATGTCTTCAAACACGAGATTGGAAAACGCTGCATCGTCTGAAATGTCTATTCGCGATACGGGCGAGGCATCTTCCTTGACCCTGCGAAGGCTTGACGTCTGGATCAATGAATGGAGATTGCGAATGCGAATGATGAGCGTCTGCATTGAGGGTGCCCGAGGTTAGTACTAAGACGTGCCCGCGTATTCCTACTCCAACATCCGTTTACAGGCACGCATGGTGGTGCTCTTGTCAATCTTATACAAGGCTACGCCGATAATGGCGACCCTTTTGTTCGCAAATTCACCGATCAATTATTGGAAGAAGTCAGTCTCACGTATTTTCATTAGGCGCCGCATTAACCCAAATTTACAAGGTGTCAAAACCATTCTTTGCTACTCTCCATAAATGGCTCTTTTCGGGAGAGCTCTATGACCCGTTTTCGGAATTCTTCGTTGCTTTAGATCACTCCATGGCGAAAACACAGTATGCGCACCCTTCGGGTTTACCTGGCGGTGTTGGCCAACTTTCCCTTGACGGGAATTTTGGCGGTGATGCAGACGACGTTTCAGGGTTACGGGAAAGTGGACTTAGACTATGGGAAACCAAATACCAATTTCAAAAGGAAATGCTTCCAATGTTTGTCGGAGAGGCATTTGGTCGAAAGGTATATATCTATTTAGAAAATTTCAAACGCTAATGTTAACCGTTTAATAGATATTTTCAACAGGAAAGAGTCTCAATTTCATCAGGTATAGCTGCCATGACAGTGATTGGGTCGTTACACGCGAGAAGATGAACAACACAGGAGGCAGTAAGTCGCTTGAATTTGCAAAAATTTCAAAATGACGTTGAACCCTGTAGCTTTGAAATACAGCGACATCGCGGGTCTCGAGCGTTCAATTGACATGGCATATCAAATTGCGAGCCAACGGCTGTTCGAGGTCTTCATCGAGAAGTTCAAGCTATTAGATCATCTCTCGGCCCTCAAGAACTATCTCTTACTAGGTCATGGTGATTTCGCAGACAGACTGATGGAAGCGTTAGGGTGATATTCATTCTGCCCATGAACTAATCCTGAACACTAATATCAAACACTTGATATAGGCCGAGTCTCGGAAGACCAGCAAACACATTATATCGCCATAATCTCACAGCGCACCTGGACACTGCCTTGAGATCTTCCAATGCTATTCACGACCCCTCAGACGTACGGCGCCGGCTAGATGCGCGAATGCTCGAATTCTCTCATGGAGAAATGGGCTGGGATGTTTTCACTTTGGAGTATAAAGTTGACGCACCCATCGACACTGTTCTTGATCCAGTTTCAATGGAAACATACCTCAAGCTCTTTAGACACCTTTGGCAGATGAAACGTATCGAAGGAGCTCTCAATGTTGGTTGGATGAGAATAGCTGGTGGTTCTCAAAACTTCCTCCGTGTCCCAGGTAAGATATCTTTTGGACTATCTGATTCAATCATGTTCATTAAACGACGTTGTCAAGAGCTGGAATTCGAATGGCACAAAATCCGCATCACCATTGCTGAGATGATTCATTTTATTCGTCAGATGCAGGCATACTGTCATTTGGAAGTCATCGAATGTTCATGGAAAAACTTAACCGACTTTTTGAACAAAAAAGAGGGTGACCTGGACGCGTTATTGGACGCCCATCAATCGTATTTGGACCGTATAGTAAAGAAAATACTCCTCTTGAGCTCCAAAGCTGGTAAAGAGGTGGGTTGTTTTCCACATGCGGTATTCTATCCTAACTAAATGCAAAATAGGAGGCTGTATTGAGTCAGGTCAAGGAATTATTTGCAACAGTTCTGCAATATCGCGACGCCATGGTACGAGCTTTGGACATTCCCATCTGTGATATCCCTGACGGCTTGGATAGGATAACTTCTATAATTATTGCCTGACAGAGTCGTCGCGGCGCGATGGGCAGCTCGACGCACAAAGAGTGAGTAGTTTTCTTAAAGAAAAACTATATACTCGTCAGCTGAACTACGTCGCAAGGGTGTGCACACTGCTGGCACCCATCCTGACGAAAATGAAGCGTCGAACCCTTTACCTGGATTGTTACAGAGACTATCAGAGTACGGCTCGTCGTTCACAGAGCGTGCACAAACGATTGTGCACCATTTGCAGGTCCATTCAGACTACGATTGCCGTTTCCTCGGCGTTCGATTATCTTTCTCCGACTTTTACAAGTCCAGAAAAGAGTTGGCGCAGAGGAATGCATAGAAATTGTAACGTTATATGCATATGCCAATCGATGCACATCTTCATTTCTTTTTCTGAAATTCATCAAGTCCAGTGATAACTCTGTAAGTTACGGGTGATAAATACAACAGAAATGTAAGCTACTTAATTTCTGTAACTAAAGCTAGGTAAGTAACTACTTAGAGTTCATCATGGCTGGCATGCTCTCCTGCAGACTCATTGGTGTTAGAGATGGGCACTTGGGTCTCCGGCTCGGCAACGACAACAGGTTTAATATGCTGCTCAAGGAAGTCGGTCAAGCTCTCAAGCGAGCGATCACCCGCGTAGTCGATGAATTCACGAGAACCAGCGGGCTTGAACTTGATGGTAGGGTAACCAGAAATGCGGAAAGGAACGCTGGCAGGAAGGTCGTTTTCTTGAGCTTCCATCTTGGCACTAAACGAAGGTCAATGTCTGAAAGAAAAACTATGAAGCCATAACATACATGAGAAGGTCCTTGCGATCAGCATAGTTCTCCGCAAGGTTTTGCCAGATGGGCGCAAGGCGCTTGCAGTGACCGCACCTGTTGAAAAATATGAGTCCAAGTCCTAGTTGGCGACATAATAAGCTTACCATGATGCGTAGAACTCGATGAAGACATCCTTGGAATCGTCGTAGACGACATCATCGAAGGACTTGCCAACAACAGTGTAGACGGCCTCATCCTGAGTTTCAGGGATGGGGCTGCTTTTGAGGGTAGGCTCAATTTTGCCGTCCAGGTATTGCTCGACCCACGAGTCGACAACCTGGGAGGTGATTTCTTTGGTCTGGTCAATGGGGTATTTCAATTGCTTGCCGAGGTCCTGAACAACGAACGCAGGCCACTTGGCCTCTGGGAGGTTGAGGGCCTTGGCGTGATCACCGAACTTGACGGCGTCAATCCAGACAAAGTTGACCTTGGACTTCCACTTCTGCGCAATGGGTTTGATGGCAGCAATGGCTTCATCCTTGCCCTCCGTGGAGGGGTCAAGGAAGAGGTAGGCGAGAGGCTTGGAGCTAGAGGCATAGATGGCATAGTTCTCGCCGCTGACTTCGTCAATGATGGGGATGGCGAGCTCCTCAAGCCACTGTTGAATGTCCTCTGTAGTGGCTCCAGAGACGGGGTAGGGGTAGACAGACTTGGGTTCGTCGAAGTTGCGGTAGACGACAAGTGCGGGGCCAGTAACGTCAGCAACCTGGGCAGATTCTGCATCGGTGCTGAGACCAAAGAGATAATCATCACGATGAGTCTCAGCGACAGCGCTGAATGCGGGGGCGGGGTCAGAAGTAGAGGAAGGGAGATAGGCAACGACAACGAATTTGTCAGATTTGACGAAATCTTCGTGGTTTGCGGAGGTGACCTCTGAAACGGCAGGAAGAGATTGTCTACCAGAGGGTCAGAGGATGTTTGCGCTTTATATATGGGGGAACTTACTTGTGCATGTAGCTGATGATGCCGTCAGCCTTGCGGGGACCACCATAATCAGCGGGTGTACCGTTTTTGTAGACCTTTAGTGTCCTGGAGAAGGATAAAATATTAGAATACATATGTACAAGTCAGCGAAGCTGACATACGGGTAACCCGAAACACCCATAGTCTGACAGAGGTCTGCCTGATCGACACAGTCGACGGAGGCGAGAGGAATGTTCTGGACCTTGAGAGTGGTGGCAGCCTCCTCATAATGAGGGGCAAGCGCTTTGCAGTGACCACACCAAGGGGCAAAGAACTCGACGAGCATAAGATCATGGCTATTCACGGTCTCCTCAAAGTTGGTCGAGGTAAGCTTGACGACATCGGAGACAGCCTCTCCGAGGGCGAGAGAGGCAAGGGCGAGGAGGCAGACCGGAGAGGAGACGGCGGAGAGACGCATGATGAGGGAAAGGTAAAGAAGAGTAATAAGGAGAATAACAGCTTATAACAGAATTCTTGGACTGACGTGTCAGCTTTAGACTTGGACGCGTCTGACAAACAACTTGGGTTGATTCCCGATCCCCGTACACGTCAAAGATTACTCCGATTATCTACCACGACCACCTGATGAACACTATGTATGCATGTTCTTATAGTGCCTTGATATCAAAATTACTTCCACGCGACCGTCCACTCGCATATACCCTTGGTTTAACCTGAAATTCACGTGGAGGAGGAAAATCAGTTACCGGGAAAGTATGACCCCCAGAAGTTGGGGGTGGAGAAGGGACTGGCAAATACGGTTAGATTCATACCAAAACTAACTTGGAACATGAAACCTACTTTTACGAGACGGTGTAGCACCATTAGTTTGATTGACACTGATGGAAGGCGCTCGTCGGGGTGGTGCGCTCAGTGGCATCAGGCTTGATCGAGGGGGTGGTGCTACAGGTGATGGAGTGCGAACCGGAGGAGCAGGATCTGCTTCAGATAACGCAGCAACACGTTGAGGTGGTGCCGGGGTGTCACCTGACAGAGGAAGTTTGCGACTAGGGGGAGGAGGCGGAGGTGCTGTCTTTACCGATGCAGATGAGGTTATGCTGGATGATCGAGCAGGTGGAGGTGGTGGTGCCCGACCTGGTAGAATCGGTGGAGCTCTATTGGGGGATATAGGTGGTTGACGGAGAGGAATTGCAGGCGCAGATCGAGGAGGCGCAGAAGGGGGTGGAGAAGGGGTAGCATTTCGAGGGGGCACAGCCGGCGTAAGTCTAGGAGGGATGGCAGGTGTCGATCGGGGCGGAATAGCAGGGGACGGGCGAGCAGGGGAAGGGCGAGAAGGAACCGCGGGGGAAGGGCGCGAAGGAGGTGCAGGTGCAGGTGGGGCTAGTGGGGGACGAGCTGAGGGGGGAGGTGGAGGGGCTGGTGAAGGGCGAGGTGGAGGGGCTGGTGAGGGGCGAGGTGGAGGAGCTGGAGACGAGCGAGCAGGAGGTGCTGGGGTCGAACGCGCTGGAGGGGCTAGTGGGCGTGCAGGGGGAGGCGGTGCTGAACGAGCAGGAATGGATGGTGCTGACGTTGGAGGCTTTGGTGCTGACGGAGTCTCTCGTTTGGGAATCGACGGTGGCTTGGCTAGATTCGCAGGTTTTGCTAAAATGTTTTAAATAAAAGTTGATTCAATTCAAACCAACTTGACTTACCAGCATTAGTTTGTCCAGCTGGCTTGAGTTTCGGCATTCCACCAGCAAACAACCCACCCAGTTGTGGAGGTCCTCCACCCATACCCCCTCCTCCTCCTCCAGAGACCGCAGCGCCACGACTACCTCCACTACCACCACCTGATTTACCAGTGTCAAGAGCAGGTGCACTGCGGTCATTAGTTTCCGCCTTCTTCAGTTTCTTACCAGCTTGGATCGCCTTGAGCAATTCGTTCTCCATGGTGGGTGGTTAACAAACAACTGCGTCTATCACAGCAATCTACATACATTATGTAATCACTACCGGAATGCAGATTGAAAAGTCAATAGTGTCACCTTTCCCCCTCCTTCATTCCCCTCGCCCCCCTCTTGAGAAAACATAGGTGATGCAAGCGTTGAACTGGTATACCGCCGCATAGCAGCACTAGGAGAGGGAACAGGCGGAACCGGAAATATGAACCCTTGGTATGTATACGACAGTTGCCCTCCTCTGACCATAGAAGCCGCTGAGCTGCGATTCGATCCATCCGTACTATTCCGACGCCGTTTTTCATGCCATGGATGCATTAAGAGACTGGTTGGTGAAACAGACGGAGATAATTCCGGTGTCAACACCTGTATTTCCACTGAAGTCCTTCCTCCTCCGCTGGCCACAGACAGTACATCTGACGGGATTGGCGAATGTACCTGAGGAGTTGACTGTGTCTCAGTAGGTGCAGTGAGTATAACACGTTGGGCTACACGAATTGTTCCCGGCTGACTGCTTGTCATTATTGTTGTAGTACTAAATTGAGATGTTTCCTCTTGATATTGAGCCGAAAAAGGATGAATAAAGTTTGTAGGTGAAATGGGCGGAGATGCAGGTGTTTCCTCTTCGACAACAGCAGGCCGACTTTGCGACGATCCCGAAGCACTGCTAAACCATACCGATTGCGTTGCAATGTTTCGTGCTGGTGCCGAAATGGGAGAGGGCGCTTTAGAAGGGTCACGCATGGGCCTAGCGTTTCGATTTAACCTGGAGATATTGAAAACCCCTGACAACGACCATTAATCCTCAAATGACATCCGAATCAAGGTGGACCTTACAAAGGACCAAAAGAGATCCGATACTGAAGGGAACAAAGTCAGCCAGGAGAGTGATGTGTACAGCTGAGGGGCCTATAGTCAACAGTTCCAGAAACAGCAGAGACAGAACCTTGGTTATTCTAAGATCACGCAAGGCATACGTTTGCTGGCTAGCTAGCGTGACTTGGCGCGTCAATACTATCGCAAATCGCAGGAGCACGTAAACGTCAAGAAAGATAAAGATCAACGACGTAGTGAGCGCAGTGGGAAGAAAACTGAGTCACGGTGGTCAGTATGTTACCAACTGTCTTTGGGGCACCGAACATACTGGTTCCTATAGCAGACAGCAATATCCAGAGGTTTGAAAATCCTGTGAGGTGCAAGATTTATCTGTCGATAGAAATTCAAACAGTACGGCAGATAGATACCTCAATGTGCCCGTTCCGAGGGCGTTGTTGACAAAGACGAGGACTAAAAGCAGAGGCTCAAATTTTGAACACACCGAAAAAATACATTAGATTTACCCATTTCAATAAGCAGACAAATAAGAGAGCCGTAGAACTCTATCTTGGCGATGCCTAAAGCCTTCAACTCCAGAAGAAGAATGAGAATAGCAATGACTCTAGCTGTCTGTGCTGCCATGCCTCCCCAAGCGACAAGAAATGCTAGCCATGCAATCAAATCAGATATTCGGATTTCATTCAAAGAAAATATAATGCCTACCGCAGGCAGCTCCTCCGTCTGGGCTAAAAGACAGTAAGGAGCCGAAAAATGCGACACTTGCAAAGGCAAAACAAAGCGACATGGTGAATACAAGGTTTTGGTATTCAGCAGTTTGTACACTGTTGACTGAGGGTGCGATGGAAGCCTTTTCAATGTTGTTCTCTACGTCTTTTGGCGTCGAGCGCTTCCTAGACATCCATCTCTTGAGCTGACAGAAGGAACTCTTAATCCATTGAGATGAATAATTAAGACTAGTAATGAAGACCGCCCCAAGGAAAAATGCAGCGACCTGTTGGCTGGATACAGACCGTAAGTGCTCAGTTATAGGTGAAGGCATCAGATGATACGCACTAGTCAGGATGGGTGATGAATTCCCGGATGCTGGGGTCACTCATGGTGATACAGAAGCGACTAGCACTGTGAGAAGAATAAAAGGGCCCACTCCAGATGGGTCGAGAAGATAAAGAGCGGCGGTTTGAAGAGAATGAAGAGCGAACGAAGACTCAGGAAGTCAATAAGTAACCTCGGAGTCCTGCTCCAGGAGCCAACTGGGTAGAAAAGCTTGTAAAAAGGGGGACGCGGACTAACAGAGTTTATAGTCCTTAACACCTATAGGCATTCTCGACTCCCAACAGTTACAGTCGCAAGTTGCAACTCAGTGACACTGACAGTTGCGACTCCAGGGGGATCACGTGGAGGCTCAACGCTCAGGCTCTTTCGAAATCTTGAAGTCGCAAGCTGCATGGAAGTGCGGATTATAATAGAATTTGAGGATTTCGGTATATGCGTATCTCGAGTATGCAGATTGACTTCTCCTCAAGCCCAAGATGCTGATGATAATAATTAGATTTGAATTCTGAAGTTTATAATTCTAGTTAGTTTATTCTTATCTATCTGTTACGCCATCCATGAGGAGCTCTCTGTCTAAGACTAAAACATGGCTAGCTATTTGCCACATCGCCGTCGCAGCCGTCTTTGCTCATCTGCCCTTCAAAATCATATCATGATCATCCATCCTCTGAAGCAAGTACACTGGCTCAAAACATGGAAGCTGTAGTCAAATACACGACAACATCACGCTTTATCCAAAATAGGCAATCATATAATGTTTCCCTCACTTCAAAGACGTTCTGGGGAGCCATGGAGCCCAGTCCGCAGCTGGGCACCACTACTGACCTAGAAATACGCGCCGGGAGGATTGCAGATCCTAACGTCGGTGTGTCCCTATTCTTTTTGTTCGTATGTGCTGGTGGATGTTGAGCCCTTGCATAGACCTCAAAACCAAGCATGCAATTGCTTCAGAAATTCGCGAAATGATTGACACTCTCCGGGACATAGAGTCAATCAGAGCCATCCCTGTCCTCATACCAGCCGTCCTCGATCTTCTCCGAAATGGCGAAGTAGCAGTCCTAAAAGACAGCATTGAATATCAGTTCCGCCGCCTCCTAGTCGAACTTTTGAACCGGATTCCCGTCAACGAGGCAGTTCGGCCATACGTCCCCCAAATATATGCCGCTATGCTGCAGATACTCCGTAGAGACAACGAGGATAATGGGTCCGCTGCAGCAAAGGCGCTTCTGGACTTTACTCGCGGTTACAGGTCCCTTACAGAAGAAATCATTACCGAATTCCTGGCTATCTTCAAGGAGGGATTGAGTAACCTCAGAGAAGTTGCTGGAAATGTCTTTTCAGAGGATTCAGCTTCACTTGACGCCAATGTTGTGCCTTTGAGCATGTACAGTTTCAAAGTTTCTGGAGAAGTGGCGATGATAATCGTTCTCATTTCTCAGATACACAAGCCAGTTGTTGCTCCACATATTAACGGAATCTCTGCTCCTATACTCGAAGTTCTAGCGCTCCAGTCACCTGCGCAACAAAAGACACGAGAAGACTACGAAGCGATGGATAACATCTGGTCTGGGGTTGCACCAACCATCAAGAACGTTGCTGCTTATTCAGAATTCATTCACTGTCAGATAAAAGTGGGTATCCTAGATAATTCGCTACTCAATTGAGTTTGACGTTTGTCAAGGTGTTATCGCATGCTGCTTATTTCATGCGATTTTCTGGCGAACCCGAAGAGGCCACCGTGGAGTCACTGATTCTCACCGCATTGCGCCTGCTGCAGGACTGCCCTTCAACTGGAATCGCTCTTCGAAAGGTCTTTATCTTCCTTAACCTAATTTCAATGATCTAATCCACATAATAGGAGCTCATGGTAGTCTTTCGCCACTTGTTAGGCCACAGCGCTCGAAAAGTCCTCT
Source organism: Tephrocybe sp. 9980TJB (assembly GCA_018220975.1). Lineage (NCBI taxonomy): Eukaryota > Fungi > Basidiomycota > Agaricomycetes > Agaricales > Lyophyllaceae > Tephrocybe > Tephrocybe sp. 9980TJB. The sequence continues at coordinate 695,906 of JABAJU010000002.1, read as the reverse complement.
TACCGCATCTTGAAAAACTTTTGGATGAGGATGTCCTTCTTGGAAAGGGCGTCAGTAGCAGAGAGATACTCAGGTATGCCAATGGGTCATATACAGTCTTTCGATAATACTGATCGCCCACAGAGCCGCCGTATACAGCGCCGTCGCCGACTTGGTTCATCACATCCGGAATGAACTCAGTCGTCAACAGTTATCGCGCTGTGTGCACGTCTTTTCAAAGATCATTCATAATCCTGCTCTTGGCAATAGCCTTCACACGATGTCGGCCAAGATGCTTTTTGGTCTCATTGAACCCATCCTTAACCAAGGTGACGAAAAAGAAGCAGGACGACTTGTAGTGTGCATGTTTGAGACATGTCTGGAGCGATTGGAATCTCTCGCCTCAATTCAGGACGAAGTTTCTGCGGGCACTGCGCAACAGAAGGAAAAAAATGAAGGGATCATCGTTGATTCTACGTTCATTGAGAAATTGCGGCCTGTAGGCGGTGCCATTTATGCGATGGAAAAGGTTGAGGAGCTTGTACATGGTTGGCCTTCTTCTACCCTCTACCCCCTCTGATCTAACCAGTTGCTTAGAATCCCGCATCATGTTTCGAACTCTTTTACACGGATTTCGTGTATGTCTTGCGGCTATTAAGAAGTGCAATGCCACGATTCCGGAGGGCGACGTGTTCTTTAGATTGTTCGAGGGATGTATACGATGCATGTCTCTATTTGACCCCGATCCTCGCATAAACGACCAAAACGATGCGATTGATTGGTTCGCGCACGCTCTTCTTGAGCTCAATCTCCATATATTCCAGGAAGTTTGGACACTCAAGATGGAGTTTTTCTTCAAATGCGCATCTAAACGCATGATACTTCTCAACATCTGCCAACTACTCTTCACTCGTGAGGCTACGTCGCCGACTCTGCTTGCCGTTGTCCTGGGCTTTTTGGTTGATCGGCTTCATCTCCTTGGGGAATACGACGACATGACTGCTGCGGCCACTATACGGTTGTTCAAGATGGCATTTAGTGCTGTGACAGCCTATCCCGTTCTCAACGAAGCTATCCTCAAGACACACCTCCCGAAACTCCTGATGGATTGCTTCCCATTGGCTGCTAAAGCATCCAAACCAACCAACTACTTCCATCTGCTACGCGCTCTCTTTCGAGCGATCGGCGGTGGTGGCGGAAGGTTTGAATTGTTATACGCTGCTGTACTACCTTTACTGCCAGACATGCTGGAAAGTCTAAATCGCCAACTGATGGCCTCCGAAGGGCATACACGGGATATGATTGTGGAATTGTGTCTTACGGTTCCATTGCGCCTGACCCATCTCCTTCCTCATCTGCATTATCTCATGCAACCTTTAGCCCTTGCGTTACGAGGCGGCCCCGAACTGGTCTCGCAGGGACTTCGAACACTTGAACTTTGCATTGACAATCTTACCCCAGATTTCCTTGACCCAACTCTCAGCACAGTCCTTAGAGAACTAATGGAGGCTCTTCACGGCCACCTAAAACCCCTGCCTGCAAACCATCATCCTGCTCATACAACAATTCGAATTCTAGGAAAACTCGGCGGACGCAATCGTCGTCTGTTGGCGAAAGAGCCGTCCCTTCAATATCGCAACCATTCAGAACTTACCAGAATACTGGTCCCTTTCGGAGCTTTGGGAGAAAAGATCGACATGGGCCCAGTCATCGGCTTGGCGCGTCGAACAATATCAAAAGGCTCTACATTGGATCGTGGCTATGCATATACTCTTTTGGAGAATTGTCTCACAGTCATGCTACACGAGGTTCGCACACATGGTACTTTCTGTCCTTTTGTCTAACCAGATCTTAGGGCATCTCTGGTCAGAATGTTGAAGACATATTCATAGAAGGCATGGAGAGTGTCTTTGATGCTTTACATGTTCCTGATCTTCAAACTCGAGCTGAAACTTTCATACAAAAGGTTGGCCAGTATGCGTTTGAAGTTGAGATTCGTCGCAACCACTCCCGAGGGCCAGGAACTCGTCCAACAGTTGGTGGACTTCTCGCATCATATCTTGATTCGTTTCCATATGGTCTTGCTCGTGATTCACCCATTCAAGCTACCACGGCTCAGACCCTCTTCGTCGCCATCTTGCAAGACCTTGTTGCACCGAACAGCTCTAGTGTCACGCCGCAAGATATCATGGGAATATTGCACCAGGTTGCAAATCGAATCACTGGACTCTGCCTCGAAGATACTTGGGTTCATAAGAGTGCTGGGTGCCAGGGCATTAAGAATCTGACTTCCATCCCTGTTTATGGCATAAAATGGGTCATGGAGCGCGAGATTGATTTAATCAGGACTCTTCTACATGTTCTCAAGGATCTACCCCGCGACCTTCCTCGCGACGTCGATGAAATTAGTGCCCTTCTTCTCAACGTGTTGCGAATCACCACGTCCGAACTCGATATTCATGGAGCAAATCCAGGTCCAGCGAGGAATAAACTCATTCATCTCGTTGGCATATTTTCCCCGGAACTTCAAAGCTCAAACGCTGTGGTTCGCCGCGCTGCACAGTCCAGCATAGAATTTTTGGTTTCTTTGAGCGGACGTCCTACTATCGATCTTCTAATGCCGCACCGCGAGCGTACCGTAACGGGTATTTACACTAAACCTCTAAGAGCCCTTCCTTTCATGAAACAGATTGGAATGATTGAAGCCATACGTTACTGTGTCACAATGGATCCTCCGCTTGTCGAACTGAACGATGAACTCTTGCGATTGCTCCACGAAACGCTGGCTTTAGCGGATGCCGACGATGCCACGCTATTGGGTCGAGCGACGGCTCGCCAAAGCGCTCTCGAAGTTATCCAATTGCGCGTGGCTTGCATCAAGCTTTTAACAGCTTCAATGCCTCTCACAGACTTCTTCCAACGCCAGGTACAGACAAGGCAAAGGTGTGTTGCTTCCTCGTGATTGTTTCTCTCCTGACTTGAGCATCTCCAGAGTGACAAGTGTGTATTTCAAGTCGCTATATTCTCCTTCGCCAGAAATCAAGGACGTTGCGCATGAAGGCCTTCGGATGGTTCTAACCCATCAAAGCCGCCTCCCTAAAGAACTATTGCAGACTGGTCTACGCCCGATCTTGATGAACCTCGCTGATCCTAAGCGCCTATCGGTCCCCGGTCTGGAAGGGCTTGCTCGCCTGCTGGAATTACTTACCAACTATTTCAAGGTGGAAATCGGTCACAAACTTCTTGATCATTTCCGGATTGTTGCAGACCCCCAGATGCTCAATGATTCTGCGCGCCTGCCTCTCAGCAATAATGAAGGCATCACCAAGTTGGTTCGTCTTGCAAACATCTTCCACCTCTTGCCTTCCGCTGCAAACATCTTCCTGGAAAACCTTGTCAATGCCATTGTTCAAACAGAGTCGCAAATGTGTTTTTCTACACAAAGCCCGTTTTCAGAGCCACTTGCGAAGTATCTCGATCGATATCCTGTTGAGGGAATAGATTTTTTCCTGCGCCACCTCCATCTTCCCCGGCACATGCGAACACTGCGAAGTATTCTAGAGGCAAAACTCGCTCCCAACCTTGAACGAGAATTAGCCTCCAGAACTTCGTTCATTGCAACCAATTTTCTTCGGGGCCCCGGAGAAAATTCCACTTTCCCGGCACTGTTACTGTTCCGTGACTTGATTCGTCTGGTCCCAACTTGGCTGGCAGAAAACGGTTATGTGATCGACGCTTTGCTCGTTGTATGGCACGCGGAGACACCACAACCAGAACAAACCGCTGTTGCGGTTCCTGAAATTGTTCAGAGGCACAATGTTATGCTTGACATCTTTACAGAAGCATTGAAACAGTCTCCTCGTATTGATCTCATTTTTGAACTTGTCGACATATTCACACGAAATTTGGGAATGGACTTGGTCCGTATCACAAGGTTCCTTTACCATCACGTTGCTCTCAATGAGGATATAACCTTTCGGCGCAACGTCTTGATGCGCTTCCTGACATGGTTCCACGATTCGATGTACTCTTGGTCGCACAAAACTCAATTCATCCGCTACGTCGTCACGCCTACCTTGCTGGTTCATGCAACTCGCCCTGCACCCCGCGAACAATTGCTGGATATGGCTTTTGTCAGTCAAATGCACCGTATTATCTGGCGTCCCATGACGGATGAATCTGGCACGTTTTCTGAAGCCGATGATATGTTAAGGATCGAAGTATTGTATCTCACTACGATCCTGGTTCAGCACTACTCGGAACTTCTCGAAGATGTCAAGAAGGACATCATTAAATGTGCCTGGCACTACATCCTGCAGTCAGAGGATGTCCTTGTAAAGCAGACCTCATATCTCCTCGTTGCGCGCTTCTTTGCCGCCTTTCCCACACCACAGAAATTTATTTTGCGCGCTTGGACAGGCCTGCTTCGCTCGCCAACTTCCGAAGGCAAAGGGAGCGTTCGCCAGGAAGCACTAGCAATACTTGCGCCATCTCTGCCTCGTTCGGATTCTCCTGAAACGGGCCATCCACAGTGGGCCAAAACCACTCGTCGCATCTTAGCTGAAGAGGGCATCGCCCAACAGATCACCATATATTCCTTGATTGTCAAACAACCAGATCTGTTTTATCCAGTGCGCTCGCTCTTCATTCCTCACATGGCCAACTCAATTACAAAACTGGGCATGTCGGCCACTGCAACTCATGAATCACGGTTACTGTCGATTGACCTCTTGCAAGTAATATTCAAGTGGGAGGAACAGGCAAGTGAAACAGCGCAATCAATGCCCTCAACAGTGGATCCGAGTAGAACTGACCTGGTCTGGTTGACTCCCTTAAGCTACCGTGAAAATATGGTCAGCTACCTTGTGAGACTTTCATGCCTATCACACGAGCCAAATGCTAGGGCAATCCTGATACCACGGGCTCTATCATTGTTGCAAATGCTTGTTGGACCCAAAGGCTGGACAGATGTGACAGTCGGCCTTCGATTCTTTTCTCGAGCACTCGAACAGGTATGGCTCAGTTTTGTTTGAGAATGTATCGCTGTGCTGATCATTTACTTCAATAGAACGAACTTGCCACTGATCAAGCGATTGCTCAGGCTCTTGCATCTGCAAAAGTACTGCAGATAATAACTGGAGAGCAAAATGACGCTTGGTTCATCGCCAATGCTCCGATTCTACAGAAACTTGTTCGCAGGGGCTTAGTAACTGAAGACCATGGATTGATTGAGGCTCTCCACCCTGTCTTTGACAAACTTATTGGACTCTTTCCCCTGCCCAAAGACGAAGACGAACAGTCTAGCGAGCTATCCGAATTCCACGCGTTTGTCTATTCGGCTATTAACGACGGTTTACGCAATTCCACGGCCGTTCGAGCGACACTTTTGATGCTTAAATCAGTTGTCAAAGTCATACCAGAACGTATCGATCCTTTTAGCCAATCGCTTGGAAAACTCCTTAGTAAATTGGCGAAGGATCACGCACAAAGCACCAACATATCCACCCCCGCCTTCGAAAACGGCGTCCGACTGCTCAAGATGATTATTGAAATCTGCGAAATTTCGGTCGCCTTTCTTGGAGAGCAACGTCGGGTGCTGTTAAGCACTCTTGTGCACCTTGTCGAGAAGTCAAAGAGCATACCTCTATTGCGTTATATTCTCGATCTTGCCAGGACCTGGGCAAAACCAACACCGGAACCATACCCAACGATGAAAGAAAAAGCCAGCTTATTGCTCAAGATGGCATCCTACGAGAGCCGTTCTGAACAAATTTTCCACCCATACCTGGAGCTAATCTATGAGATTTACACGGAACCCGCATTGCGACGAAGCGACTTGACAACCCGGTTGGAGCACTCATTTCTTCTTGGTTGCCGTGCCAAAGACCCTGTCCTACGAGAACGGTTTATGGACCTCTTAGATGTCAGCGTCCCACGGTCACTACTCAGCCGTTTGACGTATGTTCTTGGTGTGCAGAGCTGGGAAGCTCTAGCTGACCACAACTGGATTTATCTTGCTCTACATTTAATTCTCGGCTCTTGCGATATGGATGCTTCAACGTCGCTTGACCATAGATCGACACCCTCTACTCCTCCCCCAATTTTGCGCCCTAAACTTCATGCAGTCATACGCCCGATACAGCGTCTACTTTTTCTTGACCCTCAAGTGGCTCACGACACATGGGTGTCTGTCTTCCCATCTGTCTGGTCGTGCCTATCCCGTCGAGAGCAGAGTGAGGTGTCTCTGCACCTAGTCAATCTTCTGAGCAAGGACTACCACATACGGCAAGCCCATCTACGACCCAACGTTATTCAAACTTTGCTCGCGGGTATACAGGCATGTTCGCCGCCGATGACCCTTCCACCCCACCTTGTCAAATTCCTCGCTAAGACGTTCGGCGCGTGGTACGTGTCACTTGAGATCTTGGGTGCATCGTTCGATCAGGTCAAGGACGACGATCCTACTGTCCGTGACTATGTCTACGATTCCCTGGCTGATGTGTATGCCGAGCTTGGGGAAGAAGACATGTTCTATGGCGTTTGGCGACGCCGTTGCCTCCATCAAGAGACAAACAACGCCCTGGCATTTGAACAGAACGGGATGTGGGAACAGGCATCCCTTGCCTATGAGGCCGCGCAGAACAAGGCTCGTGCAGGCTCTATTCCCTTTTCCGAGTCTGAATACTGTCTTTGGGAGGACCACTGGATCTTATCTGCAGAAAAGCTTCAGCAATGGGATCTCCTTTATGATCTCGCTCGAAACGAAAACAATCAAGAACTCCTCCTGGAAAGTGCCTGGAGGACTGTCGAATGGGCTGCTCAAAGAGAATCTCTTGAGGAACAGATCGCTCAACTTCCGGAAACTCCAACGCCCCGTCGAAGAGTGTTCGAAGCATTTGTAGCTCTCTTAAAGATGCCTGCCGCCCTAGACAAGAATACTGAGTTTACGAGGATCCTTGAAGATGCCATGCAACTCTCTCTCAGAAAATGGGTCAGCCTCCCGCCGCACCTTTCAGCTGCGCATGTTCCTCTGTTGCAGCACTTCCAACAGTTTGTTGAGCTACAAGAGGCCGTTCAGATATTTGGCTCGTTGTCCCAAACAAACGCACAAAACCTCGAGAAGAAATCCTCGGAGTTGAAGATGGTACTTCAGGCGTGGCGTGAGCGCCTCCCTAACCTTCATGACGACATCAGCATCTGGAGCGATCTTGTAGCCTGGAGACAGAACGTGTTCCATTCCATCAATAATGCTTACATCCCCCTTATCTCGCCTCCAAACCAACCTGCAGGTGGTGCACCCGCTAGCAACGCCACATATGGGTACCGTGGATATCACGAAACAGCTTGGATCATAAATCGATTTGCCCATGTCGCGCGTCGTCACGGTCTTCTCGATGTTTGCTTCACATCACTGACCAAAATCTACACGTTGCCGAACATCGAAATATCTGAGGCTTTCTTGAAGCTTCGCGAGCAGGCCCGTTGCCACTATCAAAAACCTAACGACCTTCAGGCCGGATTGGAGGTTATTAACAACACAAACTTGATGTTCTTCTCTGCCTCCCAGAAGGCTGAGTTCCACACTTTGAAAGGCATGTTCTATGCACGGTTTGGACGCAACGAGGACGCAAATCATGCTTTTGGACAGGCGGTCCAACTCGACATGAACCAGGCTAAGGCTTGGGCTGAGTGGGGTCGTTATAATGACCGTATGTTCAAAGAGAATGGGAATGACCTTACATATGCCAACAATGCCGTAAGTTGCTACTTACAGGCTGCAGGCCAATACAAAAGTGGCAAAAGTCGGCCTGTGATTGCCCGCATACTCTGGCTACTGAGTCTTGATGATAATGCTCTCACTATCTCTCGAGCCTTCGATACTTACAAAGGAGATGCGGCATTTTGGTTCTGGATCCCTCTTATACCTCAGCTTCTTGTATCGCTTTCGCATCGTGAGCTTAAACAAGCAAAATATGTTCTCATGAATCTGGCGAGACTATATCCTCAGGCACGTTGTATCTCGTTCTATCATATCTGCACCTGACCTCTTTGCTGTAGGCATTGTTTTACCAATTACGCACAACGCGGGAGGAGATGCAAATGTTCAAAAAGAATCAGGAAAAGATGCAAGCTGCTCGAGCTGCGAATGCAAACTCAACAGCCACCGAAGCGTCACGAGAAAATGGTGATACTCAGACTGGCCCTGCTCAGACTTCAACAGATACCAATCATACAAGCCAGCCATCGGATGTTCTCAGCCAACCTCGTCAACCTGCTGATCATGTCGATGATATTCTCAATGTCTTGAAGGCCACTTTCCCACTTCTCATCCTCAGTCTGGAAACAATGGTTGACCAAATCTCGCATAAATTTAAATTGGTCGCCGACGAGGAGATTTATCGGAATATTTGCTTGCTCCTACAGGATGCTGTTCAGGTACGATATAGTATTCTTTGCAACTTCCACTCCTAACCATTTGAAAACAGAACTATGTCGTGCGAATGAACTCGCCAGAGGATGATGGGTTCCTTGTCCAACATACGATTGACACAATAGCTCGCATGGCCGTTAATATTCCACAACCTGTCAGAGTAAGTGGATTTGTCAATAGAAGATCATCTCCCTGCGATTAAACAACCATCTTTGCAGAAAGATTATGAGGATGACTTTTTACATAGCAAACCCAACTTATATGAATATGTTCAAAAGCTTCAGCAATGGCGGGACAGATATGAGGGTATTTTGGACGCTCGACCTCGTTTTCAGCAGCTTGCTACGCTCAGCCATTACCTGACTGAATTCCAGTACAGTAAAGTGGATGAGATTGAAGTCCCTGGGCAGTATACAGAAGTTTGTCCAGCCTCTTTTACTCATCTTACTTTGAGCTCATTCACTTGTTAGGAGAAGGATAACAATCAGAATTTCATCCGGATTCAGAAGTTCGCTCCCAAAGTCGAAAATTGCCGATCGAGTGGCTCATGTTGGAGACGATTCACCCTCCACGGAAGTGACGGTTCAAAGCTAGCCTTTTCCGTGCAGCTACCCGGTTATCGTCAGTACCGACGCGAGGATCGTGTATCCCAGCTGCTTCGAACATTTAACAGGTAGACAGGAACGTCCCTTCTTTATTTTTTACTCATTGTGCCTACCTTAACAGTGCTCTTGGTCGTCGAAAGGAGAGCCGAAAGCGAAATCTTGCCTTCCACCTACCACCAGCTGTCTCCTTCAGCCCTCTGGTTCGGCTGGTTCAGATGGATGCCTCGTACATCCCGTTGGGTGACATATATGACCGACATTGCCATGCCATAGGAATTTCGAGGGAGGAACCTATACTGTACTCCGGCGAGAAGGTCAAAAAGGTTTTGAAAGAGTTCCGACAATCAACTTCACGTCAGGTATAACTGTGCCTTCTTACCTCTCATGCACACTCGCTGACGAACCTTAACTAGTTGACCAAGACCGAGTATCTCACTTTAAAGAAGGACATTTACGACGAGGTTGCGGCTAAAATGGTTCCAGAGGATCTCATTTCTCGTGTACGTGTCGCGCATCTCAGGTAGAGATACCATCCCTGATTCTTCTTTAAAGTATATGATTAGCACCATGGCCAGTTCTGACGAATTATGGCGCATGAGGAAACAGTTCACCCTTCAAATTGCCTCCTCCGCTTTCATGACATACGCGCTCTGCCTTTCAAGCAGACATCCTCATAGGTTCCACCTTTCTCGCTCGACGGGATTAATAGCAATGTCCGAACTATTGCCAGGTCTGTTATTACATGCACTCATGGGTTTCTGTTCTCATTTACGGTGCTTAGGCGTATCAAATGTAATGCCACTTTTTGCTACCAGTGACGTTGTGCCCTTCCGCTTCACCCCGAATATGCAACATTTCGTGGGACCTATCTTTATCGAAGGAATATTGACGTCTGGAATCCTCGCCATAGCTCGTTCTCTCACAGAGCCCGAGGTCAGTCATTCATACCCTTGTGATTTTCTTCAATTAACTTGGATTCTTAGTTCGAGTTAGAACAAAGCCTTGCCCTGTATGGGCGTGATGAAGTCAATGCCTGGATGGCTCTGAGAAACCAGCCCTGGCAGACAGATGCGGCCTTCAAGCAAAGCGTTGCCAACAATGTCGAAAGCATTGTCAAAAGGGCGGAAGGCATGGCATGCAAGCTTGAGAGAGAGCAGGTATTTTGTCTTTGCATTCATACTTGCACACTGTATGAATCTCATGATTATGTGCAGGCGGTCAACCACGGCAACCTCGGAACTGTTCCCGTTATCCAAACTGTAACAAGCCTCATTTGCAGTGCGACCAACCCCATCCAGCTTGCTAAAATGGGGGAGATGTATCACCCCTGGTTCTGATTCAGTGTTTTGGGACTCTTTGCTGTGCCATCGTCATTTGTATACTAGAATACCTGCCATCTCTGTAAATTAAAATTTCATATCAAATTTCTCAATCTATGTAGTAATCTCAGATTCCAAACATAACTTCGAACAATAATCATACAGTGCCAAAAACAAGATAACAAAACATTATAGTCAGACATTGCGGGCGCTACGAACGAGACCTTCTGTTTGACGATACGCGTTAATGTGTCCTTCACTTTCCACCAGCATCTGGATAATAGTTGGTAAGTACTGGGTCCTGCAAGTCAGGAGAAACTCTCACATCTTCTGCCATTGTATACACGTCTGACCCAGGTCGATTGTACATCATCGCATTTGCGAACATCAGCATAATATCCCTTTGATATTCCAGCGAGTTTCCAATGGTCCCATCCTTCACTCGCATCTTGATGGTCTTCAAATCCATAGGGCGTTTGACGATCTCGTGGTAGTCTGGAGCCTCGGAATTTTTGATGGGATTGTGGAAAATATTCCCATTGCGGTGCTGGGATATCTGTGAATGGAGCATGCCGATCACAGCCTGGAATTTCTTGTGGACTTCAGTACGAACGCCAGCGCGCCGCCCACGGCTGGCGCTTGCACCTGTAAAAACAGGTCTGAGTCATAGTCGAAAGTTAAATGCTGTGATTGAAAAGCTCACCAGCATCATCTTCCTCCACTGGCTCTGAATCATCGCGTGGCCGCTTCCTTTCACGAGGTGAATCAGGTCCCTCGACGAAGGATGCCTTGCGTTTTCCTGCATCCGCACGTGAGCAAAGAGATAAGCAATAGTCAAAGTTCTAGATCATACCTTGCCCGCGTCGACTACCAGCTGCAACCGGGGAGGTATCGCGATCCAGTGCAGCTTTACTATCGTCATCGTCGTCTATCAGCTCAATTTCTGATTCATCCTTAGCATTGACAACACTATCAGCCCGCTGTCGACGCTTGCCCCGAGTCTGCAAAGGTTGTGTAGATGCCATGGTGGATCCTCTTCGTCTAGTTGAGCCTAAAGAGTAATTTAGCTCGTAGCAAGGCATCACTGGGATGCAAACTTACGTCGGGATGTATGCAATGGTTCTTCTCCAGAAGACTCCCCATCGTCCACTACAGCCTCGGCCTCCGCGACGATGTTCGATTCCAGCCCTTCTTGTGTATCCTCCTGCAAAGACGTTGATACCTTTGGAATTTGCGGGGATCCTTCCTTGTGTACCTCCTCGGCATTGACGGCGTCTCCAGGAGTTATTGCGGCCATTTCCTCGCTCACTTCGTCTTCGTCCTCCTCCTCCTCTTGCCGCGCCTTATCAAAAGCCCCGAGCTCCTCCTCTTCCTGTTCTGGACCAGATCGGGAGGTAAGTGAAGTCGCTGTCGGGAGGCGTGTTTTGTTGACAGGTTCTTCTTGAACGTCTCGATCTAATGCCTCCTTAGAGGTTGTCACGCTTGAGGCGTCGTCGTCAATGGAGATGGGTGCATATATAGAGCCTTCTACTGCTGAAGATGGTTGCAGTGGTTGCGATGTTTGCTGGCAAGGATGAGCTGTGACGTAGAACACGGCGGTTTTGATGCCTTACCTGTGATTGAGAAAGTGAAGTTGGGGTAGCAGAAACTCCTGATAAGTCGGAACCGCTAAAGGGGTCCGCTGAACTTGTTGTCTGGGTGTTCTAATAGATTATAAGAATTAGGCATGCGAATGGGAGAGGTGGAAATACATTGCTTCCAAGGACAGACTCTTTTGCAGGAACTCCAGTTAGTTTTGCGGTAATTTCAGCATCGAAATTCCCAGATCGGATAGCATTTATTTCAGAGACGATAGTTCTAAAGATAATTTAACGACGAGGAAAAGTGGATGTGATGTTGATAGACAAACCTGAAATTGTCTTCTTCAGCAAGGATCAGTTCACGAAGTTCTTTAACACGGGCTCGGTAGTACCCCTCCGCAAGCTTGTAGTTGATTGGTGCTGAGAAGCAGTCATTTTCTTGCAGAATGAGGACAAAAAAGAGGGCTACAGACAATGGACTGCGTCACATGCCTCATTCCTTTGAATAGCATTGAGATAAGATGATGGAAGAACAAGAGGAAATTTACTTCTCAAAGCCTGATTCCTGCATGAGGTTCTGGTACATGATCTGAGAGGACTGCCGGGAGTTATTGCCCAAAGAACGGAAGACAGTAATGATAGACGTACTTGGGCCGTAAAGAAAGACTTTGGGCGTGAAATTAGGGGATGAGAAGAAAGAATCTTTGAAACTGGCTGCCATGCGTTGGCGCCGTGCTCCCAGACAGCCTGGGCAAGGATGAGAGACTCGACATTAGAGAGTGTGTCTCGACGCGTGCGTGAACCCATAAGGAGGGGTAGGCGTGACTAGTGACAACATAAGCGTCACGGCCACCGGGAGATGCCGAGGAGCATGACGTTTGCGGCAACCGAAGTATCTTGTGGTTGGTCTTGACTGCCAACCATGATTCTGACTCCCCTAGTCCTTTCCCTCCTTCCCTTCGTTTCAGCAGCTGGAGTTCATAAGCTCAAGCTCAAGAAACTCCCTCCCACCCCCAGCAATCCTGAGCTAGAGGCCGCCTACCTCGCCGACAAGTATGGCGCCCAACTTCAATCCCCCATTATGGGTGCGGGTGGTTCCGGTCGTCGCTTCAACCGTCCTGGCTCTAAGGATGGTGAAGAGCTCTTCTGGACACAAGGTGGCCATAATGTTCCCCTCTCTAGTATGTATCATAGCTCCATCATGCAACTTTACCTCATCCCCCACCAGACTTCATGAATGCGCAGTACTTTGCCGAGATCACCCTCGGAACCCCTGCTCAGACTGTAAGTTAAATATTTCCGGTATAACTATCACCATTTACCAACGTCGCGTGCAGTTCAAAGTTATTCTTGACACTGGGTATCTTTGCACGCGTGTTTACGTCACCCTTTCACCTTTGACACTTTGATAGGTCAAGCAATCTCTGGGTTCCCAGCACCCAGTGCACATCGATCGCTTGCTTCCTCCATGCCAAGTATGACTCGTCTTCATCCGGGACTTACAAAGCCAATGGATCACAGTTCTCCATCCAATATGGATCGGGGTCTATGGAGGGCTTCGTCTCGCAGGATACCCTTACCATAGGTGATCTCACAATCCGTGGCCAGGACTTTGCTGAGGCTACCAAGGAGCCGGGTCTTGCCTTCGCTTTTGGAAAGTGAGTCATTCTCCAGTTCGGGGTCCCTATCCGTTTATCCAGTCACTCATCTTCAGGTTCGATGGTATCCTCGGTCTTGGCTACGATACAATTTCTGTGAACCACATCGTTCCGCCCTTCTATAGCATGATCAACGAGGGTCTCCTTGCTGCTCCCGTTTTCTCTTTCCGCATCGGTTCCTCGGAAGAAGATGGTGGAGAAGCCATATTCGGTGGAATCGATGAAAATGCTTACACTGGAAGGCTCGATTACGTGCCCGTTCGTCGCAAGGCTTACTGGGAGGTTGAACTTTTCAAAGTATCATTTGGTGATGATGAGCTGGAGCTTGAGAACACTGGCGCCGCCATTGATACTGGTACGTATCTCGCAGCTATCCGTACGCAGTACTCGCCCTTCTTACACGTTGTCTAAGGCACTTCCCTCATTGCTGTCCCAACCGATATTGCTGAGTTGCTCAATGCTCAGATTGGTGCCAAGAAATCCTGGACTGGACAATACACGGTTGATTGCGCCAAGGTTCCCAGCCTTCCGGTGTTGAGCTTCTACTTCGGTGGCAACAGTTATCCTTTGAAGGGGAGTGATTACATTCTTGAAATGCAGGGCACCTGCGTTTCAGCCTTCACCGGACTAGATATCAATGTTCCTGGAGGATCACTTTGGATCATCGGTTAGTCTCGAACTTTAATACCTTTGTGCACACATTCATGTGATCTTCCAATTCCAGGTGATGTTTTCCTTCGCAAGTATTACACTGTCTATGATCTGGGTAGGAATGCAGTCGGATTTGCCAAGGCTGCATAATTTGCTCAGAATTGACATACCAGTAGAGCGCTTTGAGCGCTCATCTTTGACTGTTGTAGGATACTTAGTGCATGCAATTGTTAACGCTGATTTGAACTTTGTTCCGTAAATAATCCATGTGGTCCGGTCCAGTGATCTTGATCCTTAACGACTTCATCACACAATAATTATCCTTCTAACTCACGCTAGCCTCTGCAAATGTTGAACGCTCGACGTCAACAGTTTCAATATAGCACATGCTTGCAATCTTCGTTGTCGTTGGAAAAATTGAGGCGACATCACTTGTCTCAGGCCTTGCACCGAACTCTCGACCGAGTCAATGTTCTCGGCGACGAGGGGGGTTCATATGGACATACTGGGTAGGCACGACGACCCAATGGCAATCTTTACGCACTCAAGTATCTCAGATGTGTCAATGCCTTGAGCTGGGCGCGTAATGGCGAACTTTTGCTTAGTGGAGGAGATGATACAACGGTCCGGATATGGGGGATCGACGCTGCAGACACGTCTCAAGAGTATCCTTTTGTGTGCCGGTCGGTCATGCAGACGGGCCATCGAGCCAACATCTTCAGCGCCCATATGCTTCCTTATTCGTCCCGCATGTTGGTAGTTTTTGCTCGTCTACACACAGTTGACTTACGTCCACCTAGCGCTACTGTCGCAGGCGACCATCAGATTCGAGTGTTTGATATTGGGGAAGCGGCTCTCACTTCTGCAACAAATGGAAGCGCACAATCGTATAGCACTCGACAAGCTCTCACATATAAACTGCGGTGCCATGACGGCCGTGTTAAGCGCATCGTCACAGAACACAGTCCTGATCTCTTTCTGACTGTCGGAGAGGTACATACATTGTTTCGTTATAGTCTGGCGAAATTATTTTGAACCCTTTCGCTTTTACTGAAGGATGGCACGGTGCGTCAGCACGATCTTAGGACACCTCACGATTGCCGCCACAACCCTTGCCCTACCCCCCTCGTGAAGTTAAATTTCGAGCTTTCTACGCTCGCCCTCTCTCCTCTTACCCCGCATCTATTCGTCGTTGCCGGAGAGTCACCACATGTTTGTGTTTTTCGAATTTCTAGGTTCCAGTGTCTAGATGATCAGAACACAGGGTTATCTCTTTGACAGAAGACATGTCGGACGAAATCTTCGAACAGAATGGGGACTTCCAAATAATGTAAACGCGGGTCCTTCCCTGACAACCTGTGTTCGTCGCTTCGCTAAACCTAAAACGCCCTCGGGTATAACCCAGAGGCGGAGGAGTGAACATATTACTGGGGCTCGAATGTCTGCTTTCAACGGTCATGAGGTAAGCTCACATAACCTCAATTTTTGATTTAAGTTCAAGTGATTGCAGATACTCCTATGTTAGAGTCCTTTTTGATTTATTGTGCAACACTGAAACATCTGGACTGTAGCATTTAGTGGTGACGCAGTATACCTGTACTCAACGTATGATGACCCGGATCAAGAGGAAGTTATCTCGCCGCTGTCTTCGTCCCCGTCGCCATTAAATGTGAAGCATAAGCGGTTGAGCGGCTCTGAGGTAGAAAAAATACCAGAGCTAGCCAGCGGCGACGGTATGGATATCGATGCGGAGCCTTCATCTTCTACCCAGGAATTAGACTCTAATCTTACGCAGCACAGTAGCGGCTCAGAGGGTGACAATGCGAGCCAGACCAACCACGATGATGATGCAACTGATGATGACGTCGATGAGGAGGAAAGTTCCTTAGAACTTCTGGATGACAACGATCCTGAGGAAAGTTTCGCTTCCCGGGTTCCCCTTGTGCTCCCTCGACAGTGTTATTCTGGTGCTCGAAATATTGCAACCATCAAAGACGGTAAGCACATCACCGTACACTCTCTACTTGCTTGAGTTTAATCAAGCTTGTCTTTCTTAGTAAATTTTTTGGGCCCCAACGACGAATATGTTACATCTGGATCTGACGATGGTAACTTTTTTATTTGGCATAAGGAGACAGGAGTCCTCCACGGAATCTACGAAGGTGATAGCAGTGTCGTGAACATGATCGAAGGACATCCATACCTCCCCCTCATCGCTGTCAGTGGGATCGATTACACCGTAAAGGTCAGTCACCGAACTGTTTGCTTCTGAGACTTGTCGAATTCGAGTTCAATGATTCTTTAGCTCTTTGCCCCGTCGAAAACTAATTCTTCAAGTAAATTTTCGAGAATGGAAAATGCGGCGAGGATAATGCAAACAAATTCTCGGTCAAGGTCGCCTACCATTCGATACGGCGCCTTAGCTGCGTTATTAGCCCCAGGGCATTGGCAAGCTTCAAGTGACAGCGGTGAAGAAGTTGAGTGCCGACATCAATAGCCCTTGCTTATAACTGTGCGATGCAAAGCAGAAGTACTAGTAATGTGTTCTTAGTATGTACTTGATTTTTTGAATCTGCAGTGACCTTTGAGGTGGTTTTGCTTGTACTAAGATATATTCTGCTGTATTTTCTACCCAATTTGGCCGAACAACATGTTGCAAGCCCCTTTTACCCAGCCCACCACCTACCCACTTACTTTCTACATTTTATGTATTTTCTCTGGCTTTAGATTCATTGACAGGGGCGTCAAAGAATCTGTCAGGTTGGGAGCAGAGATACTTGTTGTGGGCAAATTCATGAAGTTGGGCATCAAAGTTCCGGGCCTTATACACATTTGGCCTCGAACTACCTGGCAGAGACCACTCATATTTCATTACTCGCCCTCGGTCAATAATTCCATATTTCCTAGAAGATTCCTTCCTCATTTCACCGCTCTGTGGGTCTGCTATTACCTTTAATACGGCTTTATGTAAGTTTTCATTCCTCATCTTTTCAATGCAAAGGAACGGCGCTGACCCGTCCTTCCCATTTCCCTGTCAATCACGAAAATCTTTTTACCACATCAAGTGTAAGGACGTTTTATTCGCGTGATTACAGGCGTTGGTCAAAACAACCACTTGTTCATGACTTGTAGAGCCTTTACAGTTTTTGACGCACGCAACAAGGCCTAACACCATCAAGTCACTTTCACTACTTTCATCCACCTCCAAACGATTCCATACTTCCTTCAATGCGGTCTCGTTACCCCTCCAAACGCAATCGAACGATTAAGGGACATGACAATGACCACTATCTAGGTGCGCAAGAGGGCATTCGCTCTGAAACCTACCCCCGTATACATGAGCATTCTCGTCATGGGGATACCTTTAACACAGCAGCAGGGTCACCATATGATCTCGGTCGTGAGGCTTCGTCCTCTCGGAATCGGCGTCACATGGAGGAGTGGAGACGGGAGGATGAGGCAGAGAGACACGTTTACATGGCAGGTGACGGGTACCACCATCATACTGGTGGGCATGATGAGCAGGCTATGTTGGAGGCAAGGGAGCCTGAAAGCTGGCCGCCAGCTCAGTATAGTGGTTCTCGAGACGACTGGCCCCAACGATACGATTATTCAGCGTACCCTCCTTCATACGCCGAGTCATCTTCTCGTAGCACTCCCATGCTCCCTCATGACGGCAGAGGAGCACCACTAGACCATTGGAGAGAAGCAGATCGACAAATGCTCCCACCAGACGATCGCCACCTCAGCAGAGAATCACCGAATTGGCGTCAGGAACATCGCCGCGACAAAAATGTGCAAAATTTTCAAAGCGACTCTGGTTGGGAGACCCATCGCAGAAGAAGAGCATGGGATGAACCTACAGCATCCTGGGACGAAATACCACGTGAGAACGACCACCACCTAGCTGGCCAACGCACATGGGAACCAGCTCCAGGATGGCATCCTACGGCGCATGGCAATCATGATTACAGTGATCAATACTCGCGCTCAGGAGCTTCAAATGCAGCGTCTACTTCGACCTCGACGAGGAACACCTATTCACACTCGACAACGCAATCTAAAGGCAGCTATAAACGTCCCTCCAATAAATCCAAGCGTGATTGGAGGGATGACGATAGTCCATTGAATAAGTAAGATTTGCCTTTTTTCTCCACAATTCTTTTCTCAACGTAACCCACTTCAGCTGGCAGAAACGCGAGGTGCCTGGGACCGGAACCTCCAAACCTTTGCATAAGAAGCAGCGACGACCAACCTCTCGTTCTCGTTCCCGCTCCCCTGTCGGCTCTTACCAATCACGTCGGTCTTCCCAGGATCGCTCACGCTCAGTTTCGCCTGCCTCAAAAAGGCAACGTCGTGAAGACACCCCTCCCACCTCTTTCAATGAGAGCGCTGATAGAGGTCGCACCTCCAACTGGTCGCACGGCCGTTCTTCATATCCTGCTCCCCGGTCTCCTTTTGACCGTCGTTCTGCAGGTGGGAGGACTAAAGCCATCTATCCCCCTGTTCCTCGCCATGAAAAAGATCTTTCCCCTGCCTCTCAAAGGAGTTATTCAGGCGATAGGGGACGTGCAATTCTGCGCCCAAACTCTCGATATGCTAAGGAAGCATCACTTTCACCGAAAGGGAGTCCTGAACCCCGGCGCCGGAGGAGCCTTTCTACAACCTCAAGTGTTAGCACTCGTAGAAGCCCAAGTCAGAGTCCCCCAGGTCGTGTGCGAGCTGTACATCGTCTTCCTACAGCCGATGCAAATGCTGTCCTGTCATCAAATATCCCCCCTCATGCATCTACCACAACATCCAAGAAGTTTGGAAATCACAAAAATGGGAAAGGTCACGCAAACGGGAAGCACTTCAAGGTGAGCGTCCAGTAAAAGACTGACAACCCTCTTTTAATCACGGATTGCAGGCTGACCGGCAAAAGAGTGCAACATATATACCGACGCCACACAATGAGTCTATGCCCCCGCCTGATAATATTCCTCTTCATAGCTCCCATATTCCATATCCAGCGGGGGATAATTACCCAAATATTCCTTACGTTCCGCCGAGCCTAGCAGAACCTGACCAACCTGAACAGCCATCGACCTTTTCCCGGTTCGCCCCAGCGAAAAACGCAGGATTCAAACCAATCAATCAGACAAACTCTTTGCTGAAGAAGTTTTTCCCTTCTGAGGATGACGAACTAGATCTTACTATGGAGAGCTTACCGTCGAAAGATTCTTCCACCCGATCTATGGAAGGGGATTCGTATGAAATTACCCATGTCTCATCGTACCAGAGGAAGGTTTGGCCGTCGCCTCCGCCTAACCCCAGTCCTCCCCATCCCTCTCTGACACCGTCACACCAGCTAGAACAAGATGGATCTCGTACCTTTGTCAAAGATCCTCCAATCTTTGTTCCAGCCCAGGTGTATATGCCGCTATTGAATGGCCATGCATCAGTCACTTCTTCACACATCATGTCACCCTCGGAAGCAGCAAAAAATGACGTGCCGGAAACTCCAGCTACGGAAATCCAGGACGAGCTGTATAATATCATATCGCAGGTTGGCGAAGGGACATTTGGCAAGGTATACAAGGCACAGAACACAGTATCGAGAGTCTGTGTTGCGTTGAAACGCATACGGATGGAGTCAGAGAAGGATGGTTTTCCAGTGACAGCAATGCGTGAAATCAAGCTTCTGCAGTCATTACAACATCCAAACGTTGTGAGGCTATACGAGATGGTGGTCGCAACGGGTATGTTTTTCGAACTTATTCGATGCACCCTACTTACCTAAATGATAGGTTCTGTGTATATGGTCTTCGAATACATGGACCACGACCTCACAGGGGTCTTGTCGCAAACACAGTTCACCTTCACGGATGCCCATCTCAAGTCCCTATGCCATCAGATGCTTGCGGGTTTAGCCTACCTCCACCACAAAGGAGTTATCCATCGCGACATTAAGGGTTCAAACATCCTCATCAACAATCGTGGGGAGCTCAAACTGGGCGACTTTGGTCTTGCTCGCTTCTACCAGAAACGGAGGCGTGCCGACTACACCAATCGTGTCATCACTTTGTGGTATCGGCCACCTGAGCTTCTTTTTGGAGCGACCGTTTATGGACCAGAAGTTGATATGTGGAGCGCTGGTTGCATAATGTTGGAACTCTTTACAAAGAAGCCAGTTTTTCAGGGCAACGACGAGATACATCAGCTGGATGTCATATACAAGATATTCGGCACACCGACTTCGGAGCGTTGGGCTGGGGTTATGGATTTACCCTGGTACGAGCTCATTAAGCCTCGAGAAACCATGCCAAACCGCTTCAGAGAGCTCTTTCAGAAGTGAGGTCTCGGTTTTATTTCAGTTCCTAATTAACATATCATCTAGGTGGTTGTCATCCGCGGGTATGGATTTGGCCGAACAATTGCTTGCTTATAATCCATCCGAGCGTGCTACCGCTTCTCAAGCAATGGAGGCGCCTTATTTCACAGAGGAGGAACCGAAGGCTGTTTTACCTGCTGGGTAAGGTTTAACCTGATCTTGGGAGCAATAATACTAATGCATATGAATTAAGACTTGCGACTCTAGAGGGAGAGTGGCATGAGTTGGAGACGAAGCGTGAGCGTGCGAAAAGGAAAAGAAAGCCTGAAAGTGTTATTGCAGAAAATTAGCTTGTATAAAATGTATGGATGCACCATTTTCTACCGTCTCAGAAGATCATACACCGTTAGGCTGCTGCAGTGATGTGGACAAGGCCCTTTTCCGTCAGATGTTGGACAATGGATTCAACCTAGGCTGTACTTGAGTCGAAACTAAGAAAACGGACTCGATTCACTCACATTTGCTGCCGTCAACCTGATTTGTGTATCCCAGCGTTTTGTAAATGGTGCTCCTGTGTCTTCGGCCTCTTCAACATCTCCGAGGCCACCAGCTTTACCTTGAGCATCGTCTTCCTTATTACCCTCGAACCAGATAAGCCTGTCAACCTGGTCTATCGATCCACGCAGTCGGCCCTGTTCAATCATTTTGCGAGCCATTGTCTCTGCAGCCCCTGGGGCTAAATCGAGCAGCGCTCCCAATCCGCTAAAAGTAATGTTATTGTATATCTGCGAGCTTGCAAGCAGGTTGTGTTCCATGACTGCACGGTCCAAGACTGTGGCAGGGCCAGTTCGAGTGCTAACAGCAGGTTCATCCATACCAGCGGGAGCGTCGTAGTTACCGGCGGAAGCAAGGCGATCGTTAGATGAGATAGCAATTTTCGCTAGCTGATGCGGTTTAAGAGTTTTTTCGAATTCTTTTACTTCAGTGGGGCGAAGGATGTGGTCAAGGAACATCTTGGATAGGATATTATAGGTTGGGAGCTCGAGAGTACGCTCATCACGGTAAAGAGACGCAAGAACGCGAGATCTATTAGGCCCTGCAGGCGCCAATACAGCGCAGGTGACTGCAGCCATGCTTTGGACTAAAGTCAGTCGCTTGACAAATTGATACGGGAGATTACCAACAGCATGTGGCGTCGCTCCTCTTCATCAATCTCCCCTACATAGCTCAGCTCGTGATAACGTACAGCG
This sequence comes from Tephrocybe sp. 9980TJB, assembly GCA_018220975.1. Lineage (NCBI taxonomy): Eukaryota > Fungi > Basidiomycota > Agaricomycetes > Agaricales > Lyophyllaceae > Tephrocybe > Tephrocybe sp. 9980TJB. The sequence goes on along the minus strand of JABAJU010000002.1, from coordinate 674,120 downwards.
GCTTCCAAGAATTTACGCCCGTAGTCGTGTATCCGTGCTTGACACAATTTAAATTGCAGAAGGGTTTCACGATCGTTCAAACCAGAATGAACGAGAAGTGCGGCGCGATTGTAGTATGTCTCAGCTTGAACGGAATCCTCATCCTCTAGTAAAAGGCGGACGATACGTACGTAGACCTTGAGTCTCTCGGCATCACCTATAAGTCTAATGGAGGGTGCTTAGGAATTCCTGACATAGAGGCGATCTATATGCACCTTTGACCAGACTCTAGAGATATTCCCATAAGAACGCGAGCAGCCGAGCTCCATTCCTCCTCTTCCTCCAGAAGATCTGCGAGCTGAAAGCGTAGAGCATTGACCTACTCGACATAGGGTGAGAGATGACCCCTTTGAGAATCCATGACACGCACCTGTTCCTCGTAGCTCACGATACGAGGCTGGACTGTAGTCAATGTGTCCTCCACGACGCGTTTTCGTAGTTCAGCATCTCTGATAGAGCCTTCTCCCAACGACCTCACGAGTTCCGATAAGACTTGACGTCCAACGACCAGGCCGACGCTGTCCTGATTAATGACAGTATCCACGAGTTTATGAAGATCAGCAACAAGAACTGGATCTGGTCGAGACAATATTTCAGGTATGAGAGCAATAAATGCTGGGCCTTTATCCTTCTGGCTGAGCGTAGAGATCTGTGCTAGTTGGTTATCCATTGGTTGATCATCGACATCGTTAGCTTACAAGCACGCTTGTCGCAATGCAAGGTCACGTGCTGCTTACTTTCCCCGTTAGGCATGTATGCACCAATACCGTCAAATGCTTCCGTTGCGAGGGCTCTTTAATATTCTTTTCTTTTCTTTACTCAGTGCTGTTTCTACTCTTCGCCCTCTAAACTGGAAAGACTACTTTCCGACGAGAATCTCTGTCGTTCTTTTACTCGCCTTCTGATTTTTGCTCCTCACTGAGGCAAGTCACTGGTGCGGGCAAACGGTGGATACAGTCCGATATACCTTGCTTTCTAGAGTTGCAGTGCTTCTCTTCATCTCACTTAACCCCACTCCATCTTAATTCTCGCTGGTCGTTTTTTATCCTTTCTCTATTGATGCCTCGAGGCATGGCTTCATTCTCCCACAGACCCCCGCCCTTTGAGTTCCCTCGAGCTCCTCTCAGCCCGCCCGAGACAAATGCTGAACACACAGGAAGAGGAACACATACTGGCACCCAAGAATCCCAATTCTATGAGACTGAAGTGTCTCCAGCTCACCCTACAACCACCCCAGCATCAGCTGGAGTTCGAGTTCGAAAGGCGTCCTCGATACCATATCATTCATCTGGACTCAAGGAATCTCGCGAGAGAATACCGCAGCGATCTCCCAAGGCTTTTGTCATTGTCATCCCGCCCATGCCACTAATCCAGGTACATGGGCAACTTGGGCACACACTCGCATCTGGGCCTCGGCATAGATTACCCAACGGATTACTGATGCCCCTCTTTCCAACTGTAAGTAGTCTCCTTGCGAGATGTATAACTAACTAAATCCTTATTAGATGTACGGTCAACTCACTGCCATAGCGCGCGAATTCAACTTTCCTAGCACTACAGGGTTATGTCTCTACCCTCAGTTTGTTGACAACGGAGTAACGATGACACCCCGGATCTCCGACGAATATTGGCCATTCTTGTGGGCACATGTGTTTGAAGCATCTCCTGGTGGGAGATCCCCCATCAGCGGAAATATTGAGTTCGACATCGATATGGTTCAAGCTCGATGGTATCCCTCATGGTTAGCATCTTCACATCGTGACGGTGTCAATCAATCTTCCATCATACCTTCCACGGTGACCTTGACTCATGAAAGAGGCGAGACTCAAACCACATTCCCAGAGGATAATCATAATCAGGCCACTGAGATCCATTCCTCTGCCATGACCGCCCGTCATGTGCCCCGCAAGCTTTCACTGGTGGATAGATATGACACGATGTCAGCTCGTTCGGGATTGCGACCGATTCCGCGTTCAGCCCTGTCTCCTCCGGAGCAGCTCCATTCTTCATCTCACGTTTTATCCCCAATTTTCCAAGATGAAGAGCCGAAGTCAGCAAGACAAGAGCTGGACACTCGTGTCAATTCTTGGCGTGCAAGCGCTGTTCTCAAACCCACCTCCCTTGCTGCCAAGGGACAGACTAGTCTGGAGCCTGCCAACATGCCCAATTCTCTGTCAATTGATGATTCACTATTACAAACGCCAGACGAACAGCTCAATTTGGAAGATTTTGCATGGTCGGTGACCTCTGCCGGCCCTTCCGACTACGATACTCTTTCACCGGTATTATGGGATCGTGTACCCTCTGTTGACATTGGCAATCGAATGGCAGGATCTGTGTGTTTGACACCGTCAGACTGTACGTCATTTGGCCCCCCCGACTATATGCTTCCTTCGTCGGTATCCAGCATCTATCGACTTCCATCGCCTGATATTGCATATCGCATGTTGGAAGATGCACCGCCAACTCCTATGACAGCAACAAGCTGGGGGATACCTACCGATTACCCCCCCTCACCCATGAACTTCTCTCGTCCACCATCTCTGGACCTCGGTGATCGAGGAGGCTTCAGCCGACCCGTCACTCCCAGAACAGCTACAAGTTGGGGTCCGGCTTCTTGGCCTTCCTCCCCCCTTGACACTGAATGCAACCTACAATCTGTTCACTTGGGCGATCGTGGCGACTTCAGTCGCCCTGTGACACCATCAACAGCGACATCCTGGGGTGCACCGCTATCGTATCCTCCCAGTCCAATGACTCCTTTCTATGTGAGCACACCTGACGCTGGTCATCGTGGATTTGAATATTCGGAAGAGGTATTACAACCACCCTTGCCCTCGGAGTATTCGTGGTCGCACGATTCAATGGTCGTCATACAGCCGATTCGCCAACCATGGGGACATATATGGCCTTATTATAACCCCAGCGCCACCCGAGCGACTATTCATGTGCCTAATTGTACGCCTTCATCTTACCCTCGCTTCGCCGTCTGTGAGTTCAGAGTTTGGGTTGAAGTCTAAAGAATAACAAATTCGTCTTCAGACCAATCTGTCTACCCTTATTTTGACCTCTATCCAGATGTCGTACCCTCGACCTTGACGGACAACTCACCTAAACACCTAGATCATAAGCAAGCAAGTTCCATCTCGATTAGGTTGGCCTCGCATTACCCCACATTTGATCTCTGTGAGGATTTCCTTTAAGCTCATCAGTTCAAGTTACTCATATTCGCCAGATCCTGCTACTTATCCATATAATCTCTATGAAATCTACCCCTTGGTCAGCATTGATAATCAGGCGACCGTTTCGATGCTATCCCCTCAATATCCATTGTTTGAGCTGTGTAAGGAATGCAGCACGCCCATGCGATGGTCCGTTACTGATGTTGTGCTATAGATCCTGAACCCCACCAAATTTGCATGAACGAAAGCCTTAATACAAGCCTTGTTCAGGAGATCCGCTCCTCTAATTCGCGTATGACCTAGTTCTGTCTGATCTTGTTTAAAATAACTAAATGTCTTCTAGATCCAACGATCGCAGGCAAGGATAAGCACACTGCCTATCCACACTTTGAACTCTGTATGTCACATACACTCTTACATAGTAATCTGTCTGAACATTAGTATCAGACCCCCCATCTCCTCCAGATGAACGACAATCCGTATTATCTTGCATCCCTGTATCAGCGAAAGCATCATATCCATTCTTCAACATCTGTCAGTTCTGTCGGTAATTCATATGTGGGTCTCCGACATTGACATATAGCATCAGATCCAGATGTCTACCCTCACTTCAACCTCTGTGAGCTCATTAGAGACTTGGTCTTCAATCACTGATCATTCTCTAGACCCCGCCCTCGCTGGCGAAGCTAGGCCTATGCCTCAAACCCGTCATTCGCTTGCAGGGTATCCAGATTTTGCCTTGTGTGGGTTATTTTAACTTCTATCCTCGCTAAAATAATTTACGTTCTGTCTCAGACCCACCGCCTGCCACAGCTACTACATTAAAGTCAAATAAATGCTCAATCAGGCCTGCAATGTATCCGGTTTTTAATCTTTGTTGGTGTTTTAATCTCTTTATTCGTTTACCTAACACCAGTGGCCATACCAGATCCCGCGGTATACCCTACGTTCGACATTTACCCTCGAGTTGAGGAAGCTCAAGCTACTGGGAAAGGCTCTGGTCCCAAGACAGACCTGGCAGGATTTGCCCAATACGGCCTCTGTAAGCTTAGGCATCTTTATCACAATTATATGCTTGTTTTGACATATTTCCTCTCTAGATCCCACCCTCCCTTCTGAAGAAACGCTTTCTTGTGCTTCTTTGTCAACGCAATTGCCAACATGTTACCCCCGGTTCAATCTATGTATGTCCCGTTTAGCGCCAGTACATGTCCCGTTGGTAATAACATGTACATAGATCCCTCTGTGTATCCCTTGCTGGAAATTTATCCCGCGCCATCACCAGCCACGCCTAATACACCAAGTATCATCGATAACCTTGAAGCTCCCTGTGGTATTACTAGTGGATATCCATCATTTATTCTATGTCAGACCTGGATTTTCCCGCCGATGCATGTGACTGACATCTTTACAGACCCTGCGGTATACCCCTACTTTGACTTGTATCCAGCAATGACTGTGGGTGTGACGGCACCCAAGACCAAGGGTGACTTCATCATCACCAAGCTTTCATCTTTTTATCCAGCTTTTGAACTGTGTAAGGCGACTGATATAAGCGTCAATGCTTGATACTCAATATGAACACCTTATAGACCCCGCAGTTTATCCGTATTTCGACCTTTGGCCCCCTGTGAATTTCCCGCGGATGGAGCAAGTCTCGAAGCCTCGTATAAAACCGTATAGGCTGACTCACAAAGAGCTCCATGCGATCGTCATGATGGAAAGAATTCGGTCGACGGATTCTTTCGAATTTCAATCTGATGATGATGATAAACCATTGGATATGGTTTCGCACAGTATAAAAGTGCCGGGACTTGTCCATCAGCGGATACTGACACTCCAACCTACCAGTGCGAGGTTAACTCTTCCAAAATTCACTGGACCCGGGCACCACCCCCCGTCATCGCAAGCTAGGGATGTCAACCGCTTGTCGAATGTTCTTGAGTCGTTGCCAACCTCCGTAGAAGACAAGGTTTTGTCACTGCAGCCCACACAAGGTGCAGCAATACCTCGCAACATGACATCGCCAAGTTCGACTTACTTGTCGAACGGCAGCGTTCGCCACGTTGCGCTCGCCGAAAGCTCGGTAACCATTCCCACACCATCGCATTCGCGGAGGCGAGGTAGCCTGGTCTCCCATAGAATCAGTGTATACAATGGATGTATGTGATTCTGTTGTTTTCATGTATCAAACTTACATGGCTATTGACTTAGGAATGGACTACCGACGGACACACTTTAGATCTAACGACCCGTCAAGCCCGTGTACCTAATGATACTGAGCATAGTAGATTATACATTTAGAATATACATCCAAAGTAAAGATCCAATCTGGACTACCTCAAAGAGGCAAAATCTATTCATCTGATCCTTCATCAACGTCGTGGTTGGGTGTACCAGCTTCGCCGCTCAGGTTTTGGCCAGATCCAGGTAAGTGTATGGTTGGAGAGGGGGATTCACGATCCCGTGAATTCTGAGCTGCTTGACGAGTTGCAAGTGCTGCAGCTCGTGCCTCTCGGCGCTCCTTTTCTCTTTCGTCATTGATCATTTTCGTTCTTCTATCGTCCATATAGGCTAATTTCACCTAATGGGTGCCTCTTTAGCATTGGCAGAGAAAACGTTTCCACTAATAATCGATGCATACCTGCTGCGCAACTGCTGCGGCGACGGCTTTGTGGTCAACTTTTGAGCGAGCTGCACGGTCGGCTCGTTCATTTTCAAGATTCACGAATTCTTTCAAAATGGCAGTCCCAGTTCTCAAATCCTCCATATGTCGGGGTTGAAAAGTGTAATAGGGCTGGAAGTTTTTGACCTTGACAATTAAGGTTAACATAAATCAATAATTTAATAGTGTTTTTTTTATAATAGTACTGACCTCGGGTCGAAAACCAAGCTGAGACAGAAATCTCTTCAGCCAATCAGCAGTGAAAGACTTATCAAATGCCACTGACTTCGATAGCATATTCAAGTGCCCCCTTTGGATCTATCAGGTTCTTCTTGATGATGGCGTTTGTGGGTTTAAATTGCTGATACTTGGCATTTTCAGGCTCACGCAACAAGTTCTCCCCTATAGTCAGAAGGGTCTAGGTAAGGAGTTGAAAAGAGAGAGTCTATAGATACAAGAGCACAGGCTGTACTTTAAGAGAGGCGACAGCTTGTTCCTTGGAGTTCGGGCGCACGATGCCTGGATCTATGAGACGGCGAAACGACTGACGCCGCTCGTGTTCTGTGGCGAGCTGAGCCGCAGACGGTTGAGAGGGCAATTCGCGAGTTCGACGTTCCGCGGCAGCTGCGAGGGAAATCGCAGATATGTTATCGGATGGCATAGAATTAACTGTGAAAGGATCAATAAAGATGTCTTCAGTGTGGTGTGGTATATGGGAGTAAGTGACACCTTTGATGATTTGATCTAATCTGACTCAGATCAAACTGCACAAACAATTGGCGATGGTGAGAGTGATGTACTCTTACTTAGTGCAAGTACGAGAAACATACATTCTATCAATACATAGGGATATGGTGTACACTGGTACTACATCCTATAGATTATAGATGCACAATTACGTAGTCAGATATCTCCATCATTCGCTTCCAGCGGGTCAAAGGTCGAAGTACTAGCTGTGTAACGCAATTGTCGTCGATCTTCGATATAGAAGTCGTCCTCCGAAGAACTATCACTACTCCAATGCTCTGCGATATCACTCGATTCCTTGCTCGCAGGGCTTGAGGTTGTGAAATGGGATGTCAGATTTGGGAAGGACCTTGCATGCAATTTGGATAGAAGGCTCCCAGACAAGGATTTTTGATTGAATTGATTGGAAGGTATGGTGGACTGAGTAAAGCCATTGTTCGCGGGCATTTGAATTTCTGAGGCTCGCTTCCGACGAAGTGCAGAGGGGCGATTAGACAAGTGTGGCTGCCTTTCGCTTGGAGTAACAGATCCCGACACGGGAGGGAGAGGCTCATAGTCGTGGCCACTTTTAAAAAACCACGGGGATTTACGGTGAAAGGATGTTTCAGCGTCGGTGTCGACAGACATTGGTGGGTCTGAGTTGAGCTGTGATGGATTGATAGGTATACGAAGATTTGGGACCTGGTCATCGATATTACTAGTCGAAGGAACAGGCTGAGGAGGTCCCCGTAGAATTTTGCGAATATATTGGCGGCCTAAATATATCTGGTTTTCGATCTTTGCTCTGTTCTCAATCATGTGCAACTTGGAAAATTGTTAAATATATGACAAAGAAAAGCTAAACAAGGGACATACTTTGGGCCAAGTAACACATTGACCAACGCGCATCATTCGTTCCAGCTCTAGAGGATCCGGGTCACTGAGGAGACGAAACCAATCCTTATTTCACAGATGTAAGTCGAGAAGATGGGGAGAAATGAATTTGAGTACTTACCCAAAGCCTCGTTTTAGGCCATATGCTGATTAATAAAGGCTTTCAGGGGGCTAAAACTTGAGTACACTAACAAGATACTCACGTAACGGCTCCCTCGAATCTCTGCAAGAAAACGCTCGACCAATCCTGTCCGAGCAATTGAGGAAGGAGTTCCAAGTCACGAATGACCTTGAAGTTTTTCGACAATTCGTGTTTCAACCACTGTTCGCCGGCTGAGAGAAGAAAGTTCCCTCTCCAACCTATAAGATAGGAATAAATCGCTGCGAGCTCGAATAAGGATTTCCGATATCATTCTCACCTTTGCCTTTACGATGTGCTACAGGTCTTCCAGCTGATCCACGTGGAGCGAAGAAGAAGAGGTGGACGTGTGGATTCACTTGCGAAACGACGGGGTTCGTGACTGGATGAAAAGGAGTGAGAACGCTGCGGTAAATTTTTTCCGATACGCACCATTGAAGTACAGATTCAGGGCTTGAAGCGGAATGTCAACCCTACAACAAGGATTGGTTGACAACTTTATTCAGTTCTAGTGGATCACATACCTTAGTGAACCATCTTTGAATTTACTTCCCCAATTCCACGGCACTACCAACCCATCTCTAAGCTTCTGCAATAATACAACGGGATTGAGAATCCCAGGTACAGCAGCTGAGGCTAAGAGCGCCGTCCAGATTAGGGTGTCAGGAGCAGTCATATAATTAAGCAATTTAGTCGGCCTGAACGAGGAAATTAGCCAATAGTATGCTGATTTGCTCCCCTTTACATACGAGTGACGATCAGCGGGTATGACCGAAATATTGAGAATTCGACCAGTTCTCATATATGCCTCTTTGAAAGTCATAGACCCGCGTGTGAAAAACGTACACTGTCAAAGGTAAATTTGCAATTCACAGACAAGGAGAAACCAAGAAGCCAGTACCTTCCTAGCCCATCTACGCAAGGCGACTGTATCAGATAGAAGCCTTCATCTCCAAGTACGATTGCCACTTACAAAACGCTATCAAATCGTGCACCTGTTTTCCAAAGCCTCTTTAACCAAACGCGATTGGGTTCTTCACAGGCAGTGATACGGTTCGCTAGTTCAGGGACTAACAAGGCTTTGAGTTCTTCATCGGTCCGAGTGCAAACTAAAGCTGCGATGAGGCCTCCTGCACTCGTTCCAGTTATCACTCGGGGTAGTAGATTCGCATCAAGAAAAGCCTTGACAACGCCAACATGGTCTACCATTGCCGTCAGTTTCTGTATTCGTCAATGATACCAGTTGACTAGCCAACATACAATAGCCGAAGGATGCTCCACCTGATAGACATAATGCAGATATGCCTAGTAGAGGTAAATATGTGAGCGTCACATCAAATGTGTTATGGAATGGGTTTACCCAGGTTTGTATTGGCGCTTTTGAAAAAGCGCTTTTTCTCATCGATCGACAGATCGTCGGAATTGCGAATAAATTCCAGCGCCCTCTCCAATTCTTCAAAATAAGCTAAGGTATATGTCAACAAGAAGATTAACTGGACTAGAAAAGGCATACATTCAATCAAGTCTTTAGTGCCTAAAAAGGTCTGCATGCCATGTTTAGTGGGTGAGCCTCAGGTCGTTTCTAAAACTTACTTCGCTGTATAACCTGAAGAAAGATTCCAATGAGCTGAGCCTCCCGAACTTATCGAAAAGATTATAACCTTGATGACTCCACGCCAGCAAAATTAGAACGTATACATGTCTCCAGAACCCCAAGGCACCCTCGTACGTCGCCCGTTTCTCTTAATGTCCTCAATGAATTTCGCACCTATCAATAGTTGACATTGAGCGTTGCTCTCGACCACGTCAAATTGCATACCCTCTTCACCAACCTCCAATCGTACAAAGCGTCTTCATCGACTTTCTTCCATTGGTGGAAATGCAGGTATTCGTCAAGAATCATTGCGGCATCTTTCCATTCCTGAGGACCGTGACTTAGAAAGTTGCTGCATCTATCTCATAGCAGAATTCTTACCTTATAATTTCGGGCAGCTCGTAAGTTCTTTCGAAGTACGCCTTTCTTGCCTCTCCCTAGATCAAAATTAACAAGTTTAGCTGGACATCAAGACACGACTGAACGGCAGCTGTACATGCAGATATCCATTCCTTGGTATTCACCAGTTGTCGTATTACAAAGTAGATGCCTAATTCCGCAAAGATAAAGAGAAAGATGAAGAACTGGAAAACCGTTAAGTATCGCAGTGTTTTAGAGGCCACAATGAATCCTCACCAAGAGTGGCCAACGTAGAAGGATGAAGAGCCAATCGCTTCGTTTGTCATGCGGCTTGTCCTTTTTCCTTCTTCTATAAGTTCATTTTCTTAACTATTCGTATGCGACTGTTCACGAGGCACACACCTTTTAACTTTCAAGTTGACTGGTGCAAAATCCGACAACGCTGACACTTTCTGGATTCGCGTCTGCAGCGCAGGAGTAGGCAACGGCGTGCCGGGAACGTTTGGGGAAGATGCATCCTGATTTTCATAGAAAAATTGGTCTGCACTGAGGGCGTCTGCAAATGCCTGGATGTGTCTAACCGACTTCGGAGCTCAAACAGGCTAGCTAAGATTATTTGAAGTTTACCCACGATTCTTCGAGATATTCAGCAGAAAGTAGCGATTCTGTTGTCATCTTGTTCCGTTTAGCACCATTATTTGTGCCCGAACTGGACATACTAGAGGAAGAAGTTGACTAGCTCTGTAGTCTGGATTCTGGAGACGACAAGGAGACAACATGAAATGTCATTGATCGGCAATTACAGTTGCGGCTCTCGGAAACATCCACGTGGTATAAGAGCTCCACCCCGTGACTTGAAAATTACCTATTAGAGTCAGAAGCCTGGCGCGTCGCCGTCGCACATAGGGGCTTCTATGTTTAGCCTTCCCCGTAGCCATGTTCCCCCATGCCATCCGCACAGGTCCGCACCTGCCCATGCTAATTCAGTTTTTTCCCCGCCTGTTCTTTCCTTGATACCATGAGATCGCATCCATCGGAACCAAGACTCAACCGCCACTCAAGGATCTACATATGTGGTAAAAGAACGCACGATCTGACTTTGGTTCCTGCTTTTTGACCTCAGTGAGCACAGCCTAAACACCGCTGTTCATCATGCAACCGGCGAACGTGTGGAATTTGCCACAAACAACACAACTATCGGTTTTATCGATCAGCCATCGTTACGCCAGATCAGGTGCAGTGCATAATCGATGGTACAGGTAGACCACCTGATATAAATTCAGGAATCTGATCGCTTGACGTTTCTATTTTTGCTTCATGCACTGCACAGTCAGTGCCGTTGTCAATGCATGAAATTTGTAATCGAAAGGTATATAAGGCCCCTTTCGAACCCATCTCTTTCCCCAAACCATCTACTTTAACAACTTGCAATCATGGGATTCTTTGATCACTTCCAGGAGTCTGCTCAGGAGGTACTTGCTTATCTGCCTTGACCCTTTGCCTCTTTAATCTTATCTTAATCCCCTGCCAGCTCAATAGCTACTCTGGTTCCGAGCACCAAGCCAAGTTCTCCCATGAGCTGATCGCTGGTGCCGCTGCCTACGAGGTATGTCAAGCCTTGGCTTCTCCCCTCCGATCTACCTGTTTAACCCCCCATTCAGGCTGAGAAAGCCTACGAGGAGCACCGTGCTGCTAACGGCGACCCCAGCTCTCATTCAAAGGCCAAAGAGATCGTGTACGTGTTCTGCGAACGGCTTTGATGAGGAGAGTTATATAAACTGAAATGTTCTAGTGCTGGACTCGCGGGCGCGTTCGCCGATCGTATGATTGAGACCAAGGGTGTAAGTAATGTTAAGACTTCACATCGTTACTTGATTAATGTCGTCACCCCAGATGGACTGGATCGACAAGAAGAAGGTTGAGCACCAGGGTAAGCCCACTTCCAACAGAGTTTAATAAATGATCTTATCGACATGATTCTATCTATCATAGTCCACGAGCACTTCCAAGAGCAGAATGCATATGGCAACTATTAAATGTGTAGTTTATTTTTAGTAACGAATAACCTAACAAACAATGAAATGCAACAGTTGAATTTGTAACCACGATGATTAGGCCTGGAGTATGGTTAATGTTCTTGCTGCTTGCAGACCATGCTCTTGCAGCATCCATAAATTTCACAAACGCGGGTACCTCAGCTTGTATTGCTGTTCTTGTCGTCGTTTTCTCCCTCTTATGCCTTCTCCTGATTGCCAAGCGGATCTTCCTTCAAACCCGCCGATGTCGATATCGGTGTATAACGAGCTCTCATTCTGGGACTGCAGACCTATCTACGCAGTCTTCGATGCCCTTTTTTTCTTCGGCATTTGATGTTAACTCTTCAAAGGCAGGCTTCCTTGTGGGCTTTCTCGGTTCTCCATCTTGGGAAACAAGCGTCATGAATCTAGTCAGCGACTCTGAAGTTACCAACAGCGACCCTCATCTATCTTTCAGTTCCTATTACTACTCAGTTCCTCGCCGCTCAAAGTCCATCAAAACGCCTTATTCTAGTCTTAGCAACAACTCATCAGTGCACGTTAAAACATCTTCGTTCGCCAAATCACTAGTTGGCGGCAGCTATAACTCCTATCCACTTGTGGGCGAAATCGCACAGCCAGCAGAACACAAGAAAACGACTCTTAGACCCCTCCCTCGACCCTCTCCGATTTATGAGGCCTTATCTTCAAAGACGATACGCCGGTTCTCGATGCCATCTATGCCAGATCTCAATAATACGGTCGGGAATTGGGGCCGCATAAAACGAGCTTCTTCTGTGGACTCCCGCACAGCGCGCTTCGATCTTCACATGTCGTGTTTGATTGGAAACCCATCTCTCCGCCTAGTCCAGGCGACCAGCAACCCAGACAAACCGTTGCCTCTAGCGCCACAGTTGAACCGTTCATGTGACTCTCGTTTCCGTCTCGATCGTTTCCCCATCCGACCCTTACTAGTTTTACAGCGCAAAAGTGCGACTCATGAGCGTGATCAGAGACAGAACCTAAGTAAATCCCAAATTTCTCATCCGTTACCTTTGGGAGTGAACTCTGCTTTTGTTTCATCTCCCATGTCTTCTCCAAGTGCCAATTTTTCCTCCTGTGCAGCTCCCTCGGATGCACGAGGCGATCAAAGTCCAGAACCGGTTCCAAAATCTCTCTCTCCTGTTGTGGTATCGATCAATCTTAGTCCGCTGTCTGTTCCCTACCCGCCTGCAACCTGCGAAGCTGAACTAGAAACATCGTCACACTCAAGGCCGGCTGTCATTTTCCCAAACTTTAGACCCAAAGAGGCACGAAAATCGTCTCTCAGAGTTCAACGCAGCCCCGCTATAGGTCCCTCTCCGTTACGCACCATGATTCATCCCGATCCTTCAGACCCCAAGATTGTTTCACAAGCGAGTGCTTCTCATGTTTTTAAAAACGCCGACGCAAAACCTGGCCATTCTACTCTTGGATTGGGGTTTCCCAAGTCACCATCAGCACTTGGGTCTGGCATCGAGCCCCCTTCCGGGCGAACAAGCAATTTAGATGAAGACAGTATTGAACCTCGACGCACAACTTTTTTGCCTACCCAAAACTCAAATACTCTGAGTGGCTTGATCCGTGAACTCGTAGAAGAAACAGACAACTGGGATGGAAGTCTGTTCAAAGATAAACACTTTAAGGCCATGATTGACGATTCTAAAGTATCGAAGAACAGGCGAAATAGCGGCCACGGGGTAATGGAAGATGTATCACCGCGGTACGACCTCACGGTGGAGAGGGATCAGTCTGCTGAAGTCGATCTCGCTCTACTCGGTCTTGATATCTTTCGAAGTGGAGGGGAGACCTTTATTCCTGGTGCTCAGGACGAGGATATGCTTCAAGGCAACGACACTTAACCGAGCTCGTTCTGGGAAGGGAATGCGATAGTTTGGGACACAGAAAAGAGAGTGAAGCAATTGTGTGAGTCTCTCCTATAGCAACTGTTATGTCTAGTTTCCCCATAAGTATGGCTGGTGTAGGGACTCAATTGGGCTAGATGTTAAGCTGGATATGTCTTCTGAAGGCGCTGTTAATTTGCTGACTCGGTCACACCCCTTTCCAAAACACAGTAATTTCGTAGTACAAACAATACCCTTGTATATTACAGACAGTCCCTGCAAAGGCTCCTTATGATATAAATTAGTAAAGTTGAATTCCGCAATAGAATCGTTCAGATTGTTATCCGGCCTTGTTCAGCCATTTCTTCAAATTGACCTGCCCTGTCTTATCTACTGCCTTCTTCACGCCTTCCCTCTCTATGACGCATCGATATTTGACGAATTCTTTAGCAATGCTTGGAGCATTTGCAGCCACAGGTACGAACACCCTCATTTCAACAAGGTCCTCAAAGCCCTAAGGCGAATCAATCAGACTAGATTGATTCAGAAGTAAAGAGGACCCACAATCATGAGGACTTGACGACTGCACCGGACCATCCCAATACTCCCGCCTCTCACTTGCACAGGTGCTGCGGTTGATGCTCGAACCTGATCACGGAAATGCTCATGAAGCATTTCGAAAGTAAAAGTTGACTGCCCAACAGTCTCAGCATGATAACATGCAATTAGGAGACATATGGCGGGATAAGGTAAAGCTGATGGATGCGTCAACACTGCAAAGTCAAGATAACGACGGCTGAAAGCTCACTGTGTAAGAGTGAAAAGTGTGGTCGAACACGTTGGGCTGTAGCCGCAGGAACCAATAGAGATGGAGAAAGAGAAAAAGATGAAGGTGTGAGGCGAAGAATGACATGCGTCTTTGGAAACTTTCAACAGCTGGAGACACCGGAGACATGCATGAACTTACAAGCATACGACTGAACATCCTGACGTCGCGTGTGATACTAAACGTCTCGTTCCAATTCGCTTGCACCATATTATCCTGCAAGAATTGTTCAACAGCTGTTGTCCATATTTCGTTCCATTCCGCGACATGGTCATCGTCCCGCAATTCGTCTTCAATAAACCTGTCACATTTCGAGAACAAAATCGATCGCGCTATTGCTTCCCACATCTGAAGTGTGGATGGTGGCGCAGTTCTTATCATCCTTCCTGAGAATCGACTTTTCACGCGTTTCTCCAAGTGCACGATGGAGTCAATGCGACTTGTAACGCCAATAACAGCAATGCCATGTGTACCAATTGCCGCGCGGCAGCTTTGAGCTGTATCAAGGAGACAATATAGCAAAGCTTGTCGAGGATGAAGAGTGAAGAGATCGAATCCATCGAGTATGACAATGGTTGGGCGATCTAGAGTCGGAAGGACGGATATTAAGGGCGGAAGTTGTGAAGCAGGAAGCATCTTGTTTGCAATGTTGTCCAAGACGGTATGGGTTTCCTCAGCCTCATCTATTTCGCCTGATATATCCTCAGATAGGAATGAGGTGCCAGTTTGTTGACTAAGTTGGTATGCGATTTCCCGCATCGCAAGTCTATCGGAATGTTGAGTCCATCCTGACAAGCGGAGGACGAAAGGTTTTGTCTCGGCAAAGCTTGAAATGCAGTGGTCTACCATCTAGAGGACTTGATAAGATATTATGCCTAGAATGTTGATGCTCAGTAAACTCACGCGCGACTTGCCACTGCCCCTTGGGCCCAGCACAAGACAACTGTTTCCTTCACCACGGGTAATTGTTCCATCGAGCAAATTTTTCAGCTGTTGGGCAGCGACATCATTTGTCCAGGGTTCTTCAGAATTATTTTCGTTAATGCCAACGTGTGGTGGACACTGTGCAGCCTCCATGATCGCTCTTTTCTGAGCATAAAGATATGGATGAAGATGGTCCGGGAGTACTTTGGGGAGACGAGAAGGTGAGGAAAAGCTTGTGGCTTTTTTCTTGGTTGGCGATGGGGTAAGTGTTGGAAGAGCCGCTATGAGCTTCCGCGCCGGGGTTGCGACTAAAGTCGAATCGACTGCTTCTGACTGAGACGTGGCAAGTGATTCTTCATATAATAAGTCCGGTGTTAGTGTACAAAGTGTGGGTTTTTTGGCTGGTTTGATTGGAGTGGAGAAACGAGGAATAAGTACGGCGTCAAATTTCAGTGGTGTAAGGGGGGTGGATTGGGCAGGATTTGAGTGGTCAGCTACAGCTTCAGACGCGTCATTATCAGGGGTCCTCCGCCGCTTTGAAGGTGAGGTGTCGCCCTCATGAGCAGTGCGCCTGCCACGCTTTCGAAAATTTTGCGCGTTTTGAATGACATTGCTATCGATGGAAGGAGATGGTTCTCGCGCTATGGCAAACTGAACTGAGGATTGGTCTTTATTACCGTCATTTGCCACTGCCGGGGGCTTTTTTCGGGGCGAAGTGCGTGCAGGGGTGGTACCCTGAGGCTTTATAGGAGGTTTACGACGCGCTGAACGAGTTATTGTTGCAGAGATAGGTGATTCTGGCATTCCAGTTGATTCAGATAATGATATATTGTCTGCCTGTTCCAAGGTTTGTTTTCCGAGAGTCGACCGCCTCTCCCCACGTTTCTTGTGAACTGTAGTTTCCGGCATCTCCTTCCCGCTCTGGGTGTGCCTCGGAGACGATAAAGTCTCAAAAGGAGAATTTGATTGTGTCTGCTTCATGGTGGCCTTTGCGATGGATTTCGTAGGTGATAGCAAGTTGAGTTCGTCGTCGTCACTGTTTGTGTCGTCATTTGGTTTCTTCAGCTTCTCATTCTCCTTTAAAAGCTGCAGGGGTTGTTTACGTGTAGACTTGCTTCTTTGGTACGTCTTCGTTATCTTCGGCGTCGTTACTGGAGTGGATGGTATATCGACAAGGTTGCCAGAGCTACGGGTAGCAAGACCAGGGGTGGCTTTAGATGGAGATGCTGTGGAAGAGGAGGCTAGACGTTTAGCAGGAGACTCATCTAGGTGGGATGAGGAAGCCTTGCGCTTGGGTGGCATGGAGATCCAAGTGTTGGTAGAGTGACGAGAGAGAGCGAGATTGTCTTTCGTGTCGCGTGACTGTGACGTGTCGCGTCATGTTAAGTCACGCTCACTTAAAGTTAGTTACTCTCAAGTTAGTTAGTTCCTCACATGGGTTTTACTGGGTAAGCAACGCTATCATCATTTTTGCGCAGGTTTTATATATTTTTCTTGATAAAGGTTGGCTCGATGGATGAATGCACCGACATCTGGGCTCGATCTTGTCGAACGAAACATCATCCTCAACCACAGTGTAATTGTCTCTCACCTATCGCCATATTGCATCTCTCTAACGCCCTCAAATTAGGGAATAAAGAAGGGTGTATGGAAACTTGCAGTCAAGTCATATAGATCTGCCTTTGGCCAGATCCCTAATTTGCGCATACCAGTTGAACGGACTATGTGTGCCCTCACGATGGACGACAACGTCTTTGTTCTCCTTGATGACCCACTGGCACCAACTAGAGCCGATGTTCTTGCAGCAGCTCCTCCAGGCCAAGAAGCCGCATATCTTCAGGGTCCAACCCACTTCCGTACTACATTTCTGACATTGAGACCTCCAGGTGCACTCGAACAACTGGTGACTCAACTCAAAGCACGTTGGTTTTCGGTGCGCCAGGCATCATCAAGTTCAGTACCAAGAGGACAATCTAGTGGTCAACAGTTAATGATTGATGGTCACCAATATGCGATAGGGAGCGATTGGCTGGTGCGAGTGGGTAATGTTTGTTTAGCTGGGGGTGGCATCAAGGGGATGGTTTTGGAGGTATGGCCTCTATTTTTATTCCTTTATTATCATTAAAACATGCTTCAAAGGCCGAATATCTGCCTCTTCCTGTGTTACATTCCCCTGTTGCAGACGGAACCTCCGAGCTTCTGTCCAATCTTTTAACATCTATCCTTCCCAACGTAAAGGATGCAAAAACTGTCGCTGTGACCATAAGTGATTCACAATGGGAGGATGTTCTGTGGGATCGCGAGCAAGGGGATATGGTCGACAAAGAGGCAGAGGCAAATGACTCCGAAATGGAAGAAGCAGAGGATGACATTTATGCATTTGGAGACGAAAACATTCCTGAGAAGAAAACCAAGGATTGGACAGGAATTGATAGGGACCGTAGATCGGCCTACTTGATTATGGGTGCACTGAGATCAGAAGGCATTCTTTGATTTCTTTTGACCTTGCAATGCTTGAACGCTTGAGCAATGTTAGGGGATATGATTATGCCCACACGTGACTGAAAGGGGGTCAGCCGGACTCGGAGACGTCGGGCCAGGAGCTCGATAGTGAACTCATCCTGACTCGTTCTTAATGTGCTAACTCGAACGCCCCTTGTATTCTCATGACCCATTTCCCAATACTCCTACAATGTTTACTTTCCCTGTCAGACGCCTCTCCATTCGTGGTGCCCGAAATGAATCTACAGCACTCCACTTTTATCAGAATAGGCAGCTCGATCTCTATGCATCCAAGCAAGCCAAACGCCTAACACTGAGGCAGCTCGTGCGTTTGCAATGTTTCAGTAACTTCTTTCTGTTGAGGTTATTCAGATTTTCTTTGGTCGTTCAATGGATGGGGAGCGACTCATTAAGGCGCGACTAGTTTGTCTTGGAATCAAACGCGAAACTAAACTCCTTGTAGAGCGCCAACTACGTCCGTACGGAGTTGCCTGTTCGAATCGCCCATCGACTACGTGACTTACAAGGCCTGCCATATGTGGTCGTTACTCAGGAGGGGGTTGCAAAGACATACGAAGTAAGTATTACCTATTCTTGTCACATTTATTCTTTTTTTATCTCACGTATATAGTTATACTGGTCAGCGTTTGAACAGTCAGACTCATGCTTTTCCTCAGGAAACAGCTGAAACTGACGTCAATTGATCCAGGTTTCGGCGATATCCCCCAATAACAACGCTTCAAGAGAATGAGGAGTTTTGTCGGTTTTTGACTGGCATTCTCGCTGAACAGTATGAAAGACCGCAGAGTTTCTCTTCAACTATGCTCATAGGCTTATAGTGCAACCGTGATTCCAAACCTTTCTCTTGGCCTTTCACTGTCGTCCCGCTTCCTCCCTCCCGATCAACTAGATTCATTTATGCGACGTATGCTCGTTTCGCGAATATCACGGCGTGTTCTTGCGGAACATCACATTGCTCTCTCTGAAATTCATGCTGGTACACATTCAGAGTCCTCAGGAGAACCTCATGTTGGGATTATATTTACTGGGCTGAATGTTCGGCGGAGTATTGAGCGGTGTGTGAAGCTTCTGAGAGCGCGACCCGTTGGAATCGAGGATCACTACGGTAATTGCGCTATAGAGACTGGTTGGCCAGATGTCATCATAGATGGTCATCTTGATACTAAGTTCTCATATATTCGGGAACATCTCGAGTAAGTTCTTTTATTCTCCGCGTAGCGCTGTCAAAGTTGAGCTGGTCTACTAGATATATCATATTTGAGCTGTTGAAGAATGTCAGTGCTGTTCTTCCTCTGCAATTGCTTGTATTAACACGATTATAGTCTATGCAGGCAACAATTGTAAAACATTGCCATTCCACTAACCTTCCAGCCATACGCGCTACAATAGTCGCAGGTGATAATGACGTTGGAATCCGAATATCAGACGAAGGTGATTTCTTTCTTGCTCCTGCCTTGCTTTGCTCACTAAATTTCAGGCGGGGGTTTACTAACGCCCGAAAACCAAATCAAGACTCCATCAGATTTGTTCTCTTTTTCTCATATCCGCAACGCCACCCGTTTGGAGGATTCTCGAATAGGTGCACTGCGCACAGTCAGCTCAAGTCCACAAGGAATTCGAGCTACCGTTGGAGAGCAAGTCGGCAGATGGCAGAAGGGTATCTCTGAAGAGGTTGAAGATCCAATTCAAAGCGCGCCAAGCAGCCCTGAAGAAGAGGCAGGTGTTGGACCACATTCCCGGATCGGTATTGGTTTACCAATGAGCAATATATTTGCAACGTGCGGCCTAGTTTCCTAATCCTGTTATCAAGCTCATACACAATTCCAGTTATTTCGGAGGATCTCTGGAACTTGTTTCGATGGATGGTTGGGGTGAGTTGTTCTGCTTGTTTTTTAATAACAAGAATGTAATAATGTTTCATAGGGACGGATGTATATCTACGTCTCCCAAAACTGGTAAATTTGTTACTTGTGGATGCTGATACTATGACGGCTTACCAAAGTACTAGGGAACGAACCTAGAAGAAATTGAAGTGTGACCGACATCATATGAAACATGGTCGCTGGTCTTTGTCAATGTTGGTGCGGATCCGCACCTCCGTTATATCAACTGATCGTCGTCTGGCGCGATCTAATGGCAATACAGAGTGCGATTTTCTACGTCGCAAGTCACCTGATGCGGGAGGCTTTACGGATGGAAAGTTTCTCCATCAATGCAGCCCTAATCCCAATTCCATATCCTGTATCGGCTCACGCTGACAACACGTCCATCTTTCCCGGAATAACATACAACTTGTTGCATATTGTGGAATGTGTCTTCTGTTTTCTCAACAGCACGTGCTGTGTGTTCCAACGATGTGCATAGGATGTGATGAGAGAGCATCGCCATGACTGAACGTAGTGAAGAAATAAAATGTGAAACTTTAGTATGTACTTAGATGGTGATGATAGTGCAAGGGTGCCTGGCGATGGGGCCTTGGCTGTGCACTGACTTGTGTCCAAGTCAGTCAATGATGGATATCTCAGTCAGGGTCCTGCCAAGTCACCCAAGTTCTCCCTTTGCCTCCACAATATGATTTAAATCCTCTTGATTTCTCTCCATCCTGCCCTTATGACAGACGACGAGGTTCCTCCTCCTTACTCAGAGCGGGAATTGGACCAGAAGATTTCTCAAGCTTTAGTGATCTCCGCCCAACAGCCTCAAATCCCTCAACAACCTTCCGATGATGGCGAATGGGAACGGTGGGATGATGCAGTATTTGCTCTTGCAGAAGCACGAAATACAGGTATCAGCTCAGATCTTGGGTCGTCTAGCACAAATCCAAGCTCTCGGATGCAAGAACGGCAGCATGTACCCCATGCGCCCCTTCCCGTTCCCAGCGCTGTGCAACCTCTACGGGTTCATAAGCGAGCAAACTCTAAAAGCAGTGCATCCGCTGGCTGGACAGGCGTCAATCGTGATGGCCCCTCCAGTCCTGGGTCTAGTTCTTCAGGCCACGGTCATTGGCACACCCCTCAGTCTCGTCACGAAATCCCACTGAGCAGCGACGAAGAGGATGACCGCTCCGTTCCACCGCCTCCGTTTGCCTCTGTGGGCAGACGAATGGATGGGATTGTCAGACTAGAATATCATCCCGAGTCCACACCTCCCTCTCCTCTAAATTCTCCTCTTTCTGAACATCATCTTTCATTTCCTGCACCTTCAGTTACGACTGGACAAATCCACCCTCCTCTCAGTACATTATCTGCTCCCACACAAGCTTTTCCGCGGTCCGTTACTCCTCAGCGATCACCTCGGCAGTCATTACCCGCGCCTGCTCGATCCCCAAATTATCATCTTGAGCAGCGTCCATTGTCAACTTTTCATCCTCGTCAGGGTGCAATCTCTTCCCAGGTAGTTTACACAAATTCACTACCCCATACACCCGAGGGTTTCAGACAGAGTGTACCGTCCATTTCATCGTTTCAACCCTCTTCTCAAATTCCCTCGCCCTCTGTGTACAACAAAACTGGCCAAACCCTTCCGGTCTCCCAACCGCCGTCGTTTGCCGCAGGTGCATTCTACAAGTAGGTCTTCAATTATCACCGAGGTGGAGTGTTTAATCCCTTTTCTTGAAGCTCCTCCGTCTCTGCACACTTGTCTTCGCCGCTGTCTATGCAACCTCGAGAATCACACTCGTAAGTAGTTGTTCTTCAGTGACTTGATAAATAATGAACTCGTGCACAATAGGTCGCGACAACACCGAACTGCGCAAAGTGTCTATCATACGCCTCAGAATGATCACTCCTTTTCTCATGCGCCTCAAGTATCCGCATCTTCGAGTTCCTTGACCGACTGGTCTACGCTTCGGAGAACCATTCCCTCCCAGAACCCTACAAATGTTTCTCGATTTCCTCAATACCCTGCTTACAGTACCCAACAAGCACCGCCAAGCACCGCCCAGGGATGGGCAACTTCAGAGCAACACTTGAATCGAAACCCATATTAACAGCGAATGTTAGGTTACATATATACCACACCTAATTTTTAAGGTTAAAGCCAACGGATTTTTGTATCTTTAAATTGATTATGTACCCCTACCATTACTAGCTGTATACCAGTGGAGTCATTTGAATACATCACAGTCATGAGATTCTAATGCTACAAGTGATCAGTCTAGTATTGCCATTAACCTGATGGAGGCGATCAAAATCTGAAGCAAACATCTTTCATCTTACTCTCATGGCGAGTTCTTCAAGCTCAACAAGAACTCATCCTTCATTGTCTTCACGTCCCTCCCAGGCCTCCTTAGCTTCATCACAAACCACAAAGCCAGCGGATTGTGAGCCAATCCTTTGAATGTCCATATGGTTCTCAACTTTCTAGGCAGATGTCTACTTCGAAAGGAGCACAGAAGGCTTTTCTGACGAAGCAGCACCTCGTGCTAAAAGCGCCCAACTAAAGCTTGAGCATTATTACAAGGTAGCCGTTGACTCTGCCATTGAGCGCAACACGAGGTACGATTTAATTGACTGCCTATGCACTGAACGACGTTGAAGATTTAAGCTAGGCGTGTCGAACTTGAACGTAAGATTCAAGCGGACGTTACACTATCGGAGGAGCGAAAACAACGCCAATTGCAGCAGCTGGGCAAAAAAGAGTCCACATTTCTTCGTTTGCGACGAACAAAACTCGGATTAAGTGACTTCAGGACAGTCAAGGTCATTGGGAAGGGTGCATTTGGAGAAGTGCGTTCAAAATATTTTCTTCCTTGTCTGTTACATATCCCAGCGTTGATCAGGTCCGACTTGTCCAAAAAGTCGATACAGGCAAGATCTACGCCATGAAGACTCTGAAAAAAGAAGAGATGTTAAAGAAAGACCAGGTCCGTTGGCCAACTTTCCTCTGCTTTTCTGTGCTTTAACGATAATTCAAGCTGGCTCATGTTCGTGCCGAACGTGACGTCCTCGCAGAGTCAGACTCTCCTTGGGTCGTTCAGCTATATTATTCATTCCAGGATCCGTCTTACCTTTATCTCATCATGGAGTTCCTTCCAGGTGGCGATCTAATGACGATGCTTATCAAGTATGATACATTTTCAGAGGACGTTACGAGATTCTATATTGCCGAATGTGTACTCGCCATTGAAGCTGTTCACAGATTAGGGTTCATTCATCGGTATGTGAATCTGTATGCGATCAAATCTAATAGACTAGGCTCACCGTTCAATGAAGGGATATAAAGCCGGACAACATTCTGATGTAGGACTGGTCTTTTGCTCGATTCGAATTGGGGTTTGACGTACGCGCTCTTCCAGAGACAAGGACGGGCATATAAAACTTAGTGACTTTGGCCTTTCAACCGGATTTCAGAAGAAACACGATTCAAGTTATTATCAGCGACTACTTGACCCCGCCAATGCTTCTTCTACAACTGCCGCACAATCACAGAGAAATAGTGTCATGGTGAACTCTATCAACTTAACAATATCCAACAAAGATCAGATAGCGACATGGAAAGCCAATCGTCGCAAATTGGTAAGAGTTTGTCCTATAGCCATTGAAGCCGCCCTTACTGTTTGGTAGGCCTACTCCACGGTCGGTACTCCGGATTATATCGCTCCCGAAATCTTCCTTCAGAAAGGTTACGGGAAGGAATGTGATTGGTGGTCACTTGGAGCCATCATGTTCGAGTGCTTGGTTGGATATCCGCCTTTCTGCTCAGATTCCACGCATGAAACATACCAGAAAATTATGCAGTGGCATCATTATCTTGTTTTCCCTGACGATGTTCACCTGAGTCGGGAGTCTGAAGACATGGTTAAACGGTATACTTCCTGGTGATATACGCAGAAGCGGAATACTTACAATTCATTCACCAGATTAATCACGTCTGTAGATCGCCGACTTAACGTAGAACAAATCAAAAAGCATCCATTCTTCTATGGTGTTGACTGGGACACTATACGGCGTATCGATGCACCTTTCGTTCCACACCTCCGATCTATTACAGATACCTCCTACTTCCCGACGGACGAAATCGATCAAGGGGATGAAGTAAGACCTGCTGATACCAATGAAGCTAGCAAGGATCTCGCATTCCTAGGGTCAGTCTCTCTACCTTTGCTGCTATACTCGACGTTTTGGCTTATGCTTGGTTTAGATATACCTTTAAACGCTTCAACCTGTCGTAATATATACCATTGGTTCTGTACAATACATATCCAGTTGTCAATCCCTGATTAGATTAGATGTGTTTATACACACGTGAGATCAGTGATCGAGAAGGTTGTATGGCTTCTTCAACCGCCTTTGCAGGCTCTTGGTCCTCTCTCCCTGAGCCCCTCACCCCATGGATGTATGATGCATATTATTGCTCGATAATGATTGCAATTACTAACATGCAAACAGTCTCGATGTTATCCAATCCATGGGACACACCCGCATGACACCAGTTCAAGCGTCTACAATTCCCCTGTTCATGAAAAATAAGGACGTTGTCGTGGAGGCCGTGACTGGTTCTGGAAAGACCTTATCCTTTGTTATACCCATTTTAGAAAAACTTTTGCGCAGGGAAACTAGACTTCGGTCAAATGAGATAGGCGCTCTTGTTATTAGCCCAACACGGTAAGTCTTTTCTGCGTAATCCTTTTTTTTTTTTCATTCTGTTAACGGCCCTCAGAGAGTTAGCAAACCAAATTCACTCTATATTTTCCCTCTTTTTGTCTGCGCAGCCTAACGAGGGCGACGAAGCCCAGCATCCTCCTCCATTATTACTTGTCTCCTCCAATGAATCTTCCCCAGTTCAGGATGTCAAGCGATTCAGCGAAACTGGCGCAGATATAGTGATTGGAACACCTGGCCGTGTAGAAGAATTCCTGATGGGAAGAGGCAAAGGAATCGTTAGCATACGAGAACTGGAGGTACTTGTGTTAGACGAAGCTGATCGGTACGTTAGTGCAAGCCCACGAGTTCTCAGTTTTGACGGTGTCCCAAGTTTACTAGATCTAGGCTTCCAGCAATCATTAACCCGTATCTTAAATCACCTCCCAAAACAACGTCGAACAGGTCTTTTCAGTGCAACAATGACCGATGCCGACGCTCTCTCGCAACTTGTCCGTGTCGGCCTTAGAAATCCCGCACGTATCGTTGTTAAAGTGCAGTCTAAAAAAGTCAAACAGGAAAATGGGCAAAGAAAAGTAGGGGAAGCTATAGAAGAGAGGCGAATACCCGCCAAGTGGGTTTCTATCTGTAAACTTCTACCCTTCTGTTGCTGACTCGCGGCCTGTAGCTTAGAGAACTACTATCTCAGATGCCGTGCCTCAGAAAAACTTGTTCAACTCTGCCGTATCATATGTTATGAGATCAGCCAACATCAGTCCTCGCAGTTTATTGTCTACTTCTCGACCTGTGCGTGCGTAGACTATTTCTATAAGGTCATTCATCAATTGCTTTCTGCTTCTGCTATCAAGACTTATCTTAAGCTTCTTCAGGTTCTTCCAAGTGTCCTTCCACCTTCAATTACCTTACATTCTCTTCACGGAAACCTTCCTCCTGCATCCAGGACTCGTACTCTGACCGCATTTTCTTCCGCTCTCTCTACTCCTACAGCACCATCTATTCTTCTTGCCACGGATGTCGCAGCCCGTGGTCTTGACCTACCTCATGTCGACGTTGTTGTTCAATTCGATCCTCCCTCAGACCCGAAGGCCTTTTCGCATCGGTGTGGTCGAACCGCAAGAGCCGGAAGAAGCGGGCGGGCTTGGGTCCTGCTTGTTGGAAGAGAGATAGAGTATATCGGTGAGTACGTGCACCCACAAGGCATTCTCTTGATGTATTGAGATGTGGTTAGATTTTATGTCTGTCCGGAAAATACCTTTAAAGCGTCGTGCATACCTGACGGAAGAAAATGTGCCGTCAACAACGGACGATGAAGACCGTCCAGAAGACTCTCAAGTAAACGAATGCCTCACACGAATACATCAGGAACTTCAAAGAGACCGCAGTATACATGACCAGGTGAGCCTCCTCCTTTCACCCAGACCTGAAGGATGATACAATTTTGGACAGGCCGCAAAAGCATTCGTGTCATTTGTCCGTGCTTATTCAAAACATGAGGCATCCTATATATTTCGCATCAAGGACCTTGATCTTATTGGCGTAGCAAAGAGCTTTGGCCTCTTACGGTTGCCTCGTATGCCAGAATTAAAAGATATTGATCGCGAGGGTTGGGAAGATGCACCAATCGATGTTTGTATTTTCTCCCTCCCAGAACTTGAGACCGTCTAACATTTAAGGTGCAGTGGAATACATTTGCTTACATAGACAAGGCACAAGAAGCGAAGAGGTTGGCTGCAATCACGGCAGAAAAGGCTCAACAGGGAGAGAGAGACCAGCGCCAAACAGCACGGGTCGAGAAGAAAAAAGCAAATTCAGCGTGGAGTGCCCAAGCACAAAGAAAAGAAGAGAGAGAGCTACGCAAAGAGAAGAAGGCACGAAAGAAGAAGTGGCTTCGGGCTCAAGCTCAGGCTCCCGTAGCATCAACACTATCGCCTGATCAATCTTTGAAGAGGAGCCGAGAAGATGACGAAGATGATGAAAGTGGCGAGGATTGGGATGAGTTGGCCCGGGAGGAAAGAATGGCGAAGAAGGTCAAGAAAGGGGTCATGAAGCAGGTGGCCTTTGATGCTGAGTTTGGGATCGATATATAGCTCTTCTCGATCACCTAATGAGCGAACGTACATACAAAAGCTCTAGTATTACAACTCATCATCTCATCATAAATCCCTACATACTAGAGATAAAACAAAATAGTCCAATTAGATCATGTAGGCTGTGTGGCGTGATGGCTTCCCAAGCCCTCCTAAACGATATAATCATTGTCGAGGCCGCAGAAGAGGTCGCAACTGTAAGAGCAAATGGATCAACACACGAACCTAGGGGAAAGGGCGTAAAGACGAACCATCTCTACAAATACAGGCAACAGCTTAGGGATATGCTCAAGCTCTGGCGGCTTCAAGGACTGGGTGCCTTTCTTCTTTTTTGGAGAGCGTGGCGCTGAATAATGGCTATGTCTAGATGAAGAATCATGGCTATGCCTCGACCACTGATCATTTGCGCGCGAAGACGAGCGACCAAGCCGTGAAGATGGAGCAAATGAACGCGGAACATTTGTAGCTGGATCAGCTGGCAATGGCTTGGATAGATTAACATCTGTGGCACTTTTCGGTATAGGGTGAACGTCTGGAAGAGGTAGTAGATCTTGACTTCTACGCGATGACGGGTTGTGGCTGCGAAGCGAAACGGACCGCCTATGGGGCGGCGATTCTGGGGAAGTAGGAGACCGATGCTTGGGGGTCACCTTGGAAGTTTGTGATCGACTGGGAGATGTATTGTTCTCGTGCCCCGACGACATTCTTTCATCGTCGCTGCTACTTGTTTGCGATTCACTGCCATCTGAGCTCGAGTCCTCCGTTGACTCGAACTCGCTAGAATCCTCATAGTCGTCACTTTCGTCACTTTCCTCCGCAGCAACATCGTCCGCGTCTCCGTGAAGCAGCTCACCGAAGTCAATTTCTCCAACAACTCCATTGACAAGTTCCTGTGTCACTTCATCTTCCATGTCCACGTCGCCATTCCGTTCCTGCATGTGCCCAAAGCGGCGGCGAATTTTTCCCTCGTGCGCAACCTTGAGCTTATAGTGGTACAATGCAATAGCATCTACTTCATTTAAGATGTCGTTGCGGTCTTTACCCGAATGTGGCAGTAGGAATTCAAGGCTTAAAGGAGAGCCTAAGCCTTCTCGTACGATAGTCAGAAATAGCTCGATCCAATGCATCAGGCCGTCGAAGAGGTTTTCGCCTTTGGCATGGACTTTGTGGACAAAGTGATAGAACGATTGCTCGTGACGTTGAATGAGATCGATAAATGCTTGAACTGTCCTGGAGGGATCCTCTTGAGTAACTGTAGATTTAAAAATCAGCACAGTAGAGCCCACAATTAGAGGGGTTCATTTACTTTCAACTCGTTCTACCGTCCTGATCAGATCGTTGATGAAGTTCTGTAAGTCACTGAGAGAATCGGCGATGCTTGCAGCTCGGTATACCTGCGCCAACGGTGCATAAAAAATGGTGATGATATCCTTCAAAAGTTCAGCTGTGAACCCCTAGATATACAGGCATTCAATTCATATGCCAAAAGAGGGATGAAAAAAGGGCGTCACCTCAAAAATGAGTGCAATCAGTTGCTCCCGGTCTCGTAATCTTGAATACAGGTGCGTGAGTACTTTCAAATCTTCTAAAAGCCATGCATCTTCGCTCTGAGGTCCGTCGTCATCATCCGAGTCCGCCAGCGTAGCTCGATGCTTCATGTATGCCTCGTGAGCCCTATTTGCTTTGGCCAGACGATGCATCTGAGCTCTTGACAGGACTGGTTCTTCGGCAGCCCTAAGAACAACAGTTAACAGGTGCATTTTTTCCTCGGCTGAAACAGGATGAGCAAGATAATGGTGAGTCAAGGTCAAATTCTTGATAATAGAGAAGGCTAACCTGCGTCAGCCTTGTATAAATCTTGAATCTCACGTGGGGCATAAACGAATTGTTGAATTTTTGTGCACATGGTTGGATCATCGACTTTTTCCTTAACAGCTTCTATTTCGCTTTCCAAAGCCTTCACCTCTTCAGTCAAAGAACTGGTAAACATCCTATTTCATGGATGAAATGACCATTCTCACAGGTCAGTCGTTTTGCTCACCTTTGAAGAAGACTGCGACCTCCGAAGGGCTGGGCAAGAAAGAGGTCAAGTACGCCTAGATGGGAATTAGATCGTACGCAGGAAGCTGACTTTTATCCCACCTCGAATCATAGCGATAGGATTGCTTATTTTCAACGCTGTCTTAAGCATAAAGTAAGGCATTAAGCCATGGATTCTCTTCAGGCTCGTGAACGTTTCTGAAGAATTGTCTGAGGCAACAAACTGATGGAAAACGGTAGAGGCCATGCTAGATTAGAAAGTAAGAAGTGAAACGCTTTCAAAGAAAGAAAAAAGGGCTTACGATATGCGAGCCCATTCTAAGACTGCTCGATAGTCGGCAGGAAGGTCACGAACATTCGGAGTCACTTTGACCGTGGCAAAGATATGTGTTAAACCATCTGTGCAAATTGGTACAAGGCGGAGAAAGACGGAGACATGTTAAAGGCCTACCTTTACCCATAACATCACCTTTGACGCTCTTGACTGCTGCACGAAGACCTTCTACGCGGTCTGCAATTTCCTTCGCGAACCTTTTCCTCCCATCTTCGCGAACATTGTCGGCTTCTTCTCTGCGAATAGCATCTTCTGCTTCCGATTGTGTGAGATTCACTGGGCCTGAAAGAAGAAATGACCTGAAGACTGGAGATGATGCTAGTTTGGACATCGAAAGAAGTGAATGAAGGTATGATCGGAGTGTAAGCCGATTCTTCTCGCGCGTAAGGCGGGACGTTATCAACCCCGTCTGGGACGGTGACTGGGGTATGCTATAGAGTGAATAGGAATCTGGATCGTGAAGAGATGAAGCTGATACAGGGCTCGCTGGTGCTGGCGCGGGCTTGACGGCTGTCCGATCTTTGGCTGGTGGTGGAGAAATCTGCTCGTTTGGAAAAGCCTTCTGCAGCTGCAAGACTATTTAAGAAACCCCAACATGTCTCTAATGCAACCACAAACCTCGTTTACCAGTGTCTTGAAATCTCCATACCTCCGGGCCACAAAGACGTCGGGAAATCCGCTACGTCGAGTGCGAACAATGAATTCCTGTAGCAGGTGTCACTACGCATGAATGTGAAGAACAAAGTCAAGAGACGCGCCTCATGAGCGCGACTGCGCATCCGGCCCTTGTCTACAACGGTTCTAACTCCAATGACATTAACTTCAAAGACCATTTTTGTCTTGGGCGCCTTTGCCATCCTCTTTCGCGCTAACGTCTCTAGACGATCGAGGTCTGCCTGATTCAGGCGAACAACCTGCTCGGTTTCGACAAGCTTGATGGCGGAGCCCACGAACATAGCTAGGTTCCGTTCGACACGAGCAAGAAGTTTCTTGCGAGACGTTTGCTCCGCATTCAATTCGTCTTGATCGTCGTCAAGTACAGATGTAGGAGATAGATTTCTGGATAGAGCTGAGGACACAAAAGGCTGAAGCTTGTCTGAATAGAAGCCCTTCGGTGCAGAAGCCATAAAAGGAAATGTTAGTACGAATTGGCGGAAAATGTATCGGAGGAAGGGCATATCGACGAAGGGGACATCTTTTGGAGGCGGAGAGAAAGGAGGTCCCAGGAATGAGAGAGTATTTGTGTTGTTGGGCGAGTATGTGGTGATAGCGTCAATCTCATGTCTAAACTGTAGCTGTACAAGAGCTTTCTTTAGATAGTGAGCACGTATTGGGGTGAGGTCGATGAGCTGGGACTCTTGTGGTTGTGATTGTGATTGTGGGTCGG
This sequence comes from Tephrocybe sp. 9980TJB, assembly GCA_018220975.1. Lineage (NCBI taxonomy): Eukaryota > Fungi > Basidiomycota > Agaricomycetes > Agaricales > Lyophyllaceae > Tephrocybe > Tephrocybe sp. 9980TJB. The sequence continues at coordinate 643,900 of JABAJU010000002.1, read as the reverse complement.
TGTTGCTGCCATTTTGAAGCTGTGTTTGGTCGCTGGATGGCAATGGAGGAATCTGGCGAGTGGGACGCTGTGGGCGTGGAGGAGGGGGCTGGGCGAGGGGCGAGGGGATGTCCATGTAGAGGCGGAGGTCGTCGATGTTCATGATGGCTGCAATTGAGACCTTTCCGACCTCAAACCTACGTCAGGTACAGCAATCTTATCTTATCTTTCGTATTTCCCTTTCAGGAAGAAACTCTCTATAATACATAGACTATAAGTATACACTTTACAATGGGGTATATATGCGAAGCTGGGTATAGATGGATGGCCAAAGTGTCTCTAATGTCCTTGATCATGAAGGCACCACGCACAGCTCCCAAACTTCTGGTCCTTCCATGGTGCTTCGCAAGCCCCCGAACATCCTGTTCTCCCCCAAAAAGTCGACTCGCTTCACCCCTTTCTGCTCTTCCATTGCTCGTTCCTTCTCGTTTGGAATGCTCTGGTACCTTCGGCGGTAGGCCAAAGAAACTTTCTGTTGCCTCTCCCGTGGTAGTTGTTCAAATTCTGCTTGCGAAACAGAACCGCGCAAGGATGTGTAAATAGTGCTGAATATATCCATGATAGATACTCCGTGTGGTCCATCAACCCTGACAGCCCCACCAGGGAATGCCGAACATTTAATGATCATGTATGGGAGGGGTGGCTCCGTAGCCAGTTGGAAAATGGCGTCATTTGCTAGTGAATAGTGGAAAGACGCATTGTCTGGCGGCAGTGGGAGGTCATATTGGATAAGTGGTTTAGCGTGGGTAGTGCTGAGCGCGTGGTGGATATGACTGGGAACGAAGGGTAGTGGTGAGTTCTTGTATGGGGAGGGAGTAGGAGGGATGATGCCGTCGAAGCGGACGTGCTTTGATGTGACGCCAGGCATATGTTGGTATGTATGAACGCGTAGATATCGATGCAGAGGTGTTGGGATGCGTCGAGCAGATGCGGTATAGATGTCCACGTCGCGTTAATATATATATGTCAAACCAATTCAGAAGCCTTCCATTCAGAGTGATAACGCTGTACTGAGTTTATCGCAGTCACCACCGCCTCCGAAATGACAGCCCCTGACTCAATTTGCACCGGATTTATGTCCTCATGACCTCTTTGCCGAAGCGCTCATCCATTTTTGGCGTTCCCGACGCGAGGGCGGTGTCTATGCTTCTCCATGCGCCCCTTGCATACCTTAAGAGAAAACTACGCGCACATTATTACACGAGGCCTTCGAATTTTCCCTCAGGATGTCATACCTGAAAGCTATCTTCTTGCTGGTTAACATGCTATTCCTTGAATTCTGGTCTAGATTCCGCAGGAGCATATGCGCAGTACATGGCACCACTCAGGCGCTGACTGTTTCCAAGCACCGCCCTGGCGCTAAGCTACCTGGAGAGTCATCTGGAAGCGCGTGGAATATCAGCGACATATCTTCATTGAATCGTGCTACATCGCCAGAAGATGCTCCGAGTTCTAGGTCCAGATCCGCCATCCACGGAAACCTGAGATATCATCTCAGTTTAAACCTAATACACTTACTGCTAAAAGAAGTGGTCCCGTAGAATTCGCGCAGCAACAAGTACACACGTCTTACAAGGCAACGCATCTATACACGTTAGATTGTTACTGCAACTTGGCGCAGAAGAGGACCTGTTCGGAAGCTGGCTTGACTACTTTTACCCCGCACCCACAACGTTCGCATCTGAGATCGTCTATCACAATCAGTCGCTAGGTACTGCCTCGACCGACACGATCTCCGCCCTTCTCCGCCTGTTGAGTGGCGCTGCGCAGCCTCTCGAAGTCGATCTGGTCCCTGGTCACTGCGGCACAACTAAGAGGGTAGCGCTGTAACTTTTCACACTGTCGTCGCACTCCGTGTCCTGCATTCCAGCGACTTATCACTGCCAATCGCCTATGTTAATCCTCGAAGTATCTTCAGCTCACAGGGACAGCCTTCTGAGGTATGGCGCCTATTAAATTGAGGCCCCACAATTCCACCTCTGCAGAACTGCTACTGCTCGAAATATTAATAGGCCCTGGTTTGAAGCTGGCTCCGACAACGACATATATTAAAGTATTCAACTCGGTGTCTGCATAAGTCTTCTCCCGAAGATCTGTCAATGTCAGCTGTAGAAGTAACACTTTGTTTCTGGATTCCTAGCCTTTTGAACAGCAACCTGTACTTGATAATGGTTAGAGGAGTTAGAGAACACCATTCTTATCAGTACGCGCATAGCATTGTCCCATTCTCTCACCATCTTTGGAAGTGAAGTTAGGCAGTCTATTCAACTCGCACGCGGAGCCCATAGCTGAGGCATGTAATGTTCCTCCTCTTGCTTCATTTTTTCTTTGATATGCCCGACGACTCGGTGCAAGAACGGCCTGTGTGTACGGCGCGGGTACTGGCGTCCTTCTTTAGATCTTCACAGCATAATGCATGCTGTTTCACCCAGACTCAAATGGGAAAATCGTGAGAGACGTCTGAAAATAAGGGGTCACAGTTTCCATAAAGGTTTTCAAGGATACCAGGCATGTATACGAAACACAACGTAGTATAAATACCACGGCAAAGCCAACCCCACAACAAACACCTGGAAAGTAGTAGCAAACAGAAAGTAGCAACTCACAACCAACCAACCAATGGCTAAGATATATAAGCATAAGAGATCAGCAGAGCTCAGGGGAAGCAGGTCACATAACAGCAGGAGGGGGGTTAATGGCGTGAAATACGCCCGATGCACTTGGACTAATAAGATGGAACGTCTGTTGTACAGTGATACAAGTCCCGCGGGTAAAATCCAGCCCGGCCCAGGACGAAGCAAGAATTGATACCACCCAATTAGCTTTTCGGCATGGGAGGCATAGGCACTTGTACACTTTCACGGTCAAACCCGAGAGGGTAAGATGAAAGGTCACTGGTCAGGGCGAGTGTGTCCAAACTTGCTCGTTGGCGTAGGCGACTGTTATTCATCGCGCTTGGAGGTGGTGGTGCCGAGTTTTCCGAAGTCTCAATTTGAAAGGGGAATGATCCAAGACCCGAAGATGCGGTCGAGAGCTGGGAAGCTGTCGACATTCCTAATGTTTTCCTACTGGGAGGCGGTGGAAGAGAGACGTCCTCAAGTCGTGGCTGGTCTTCTGTGAAGGCCGTTTGTTTGAGGGGCGTAGGGGGATCAACATTGATAACATGCTGAGCCTTTGTAGCACTTGGCGAAGATGGTGCTGTGCTGTTGAACGACTGCTGTCCCAACGGCGACACAGGAGGAGATCTCAGAGGCCGATCAGATATTGGAGACGGGGGAACGAAGGGGAAGAATTCTAAAATTGAGTCTGCTCGTGTCGAAGTAGCAGACATAGCAGATCCACTAGAAACTCTCCGGTTTACATCTGCCCCTTGTACTTGTCCTTGGGTCTCAGAAATGACTCGCTGCTGATGATCTTGCATTGTCCCAGGATTGGAGGACGCGGGACTAACCAGTCTGCCCATTGTCGTCCTGTATTGTGAACGGGGAGTTCCGTTTGCGCCAAGCCCAATCTGAACCCGTGTGGCACTTCCGATATCGATAACTGAACCAGCTTGTGTGCTGAGACTTGACGGACGACTAGATGTTCCCGATGGCACCCAAGGTACATTTGGAGTCTCCAGTGCCCAATCCGAGTCACACTCAATGGCGGCAGACGTGGGTTGGAAAGTGGTTGTTGTTGGAGGAGGTGAGACGGCATATTCAGCATTGATAGAAGCATTGTCGCTGAAAGGATCGATAGGCTGAGAATCGTCCTTGCCGATATCAGCTGGTCCAAATGATGTGGAAGCCAGCGGTGATTTGGTCAACGGGCGGGAATGAGACGGTGGTTTTAACGAGTCAGAAGAGGAAAGGGATCCAGGGGCATTGATAACTTCGGCCTTCACAACACCCAAAACTTGTCGAACAGCGCCCTTATTGGGTGTTATAATCATTGGCGCTTCATTGAGGAAGTCACTCGAGAAGCTGGCATTCGACCCAAACGAGTTTCTGTTAGTAAAGCCTGAGATTCCCGAACGAGTTGAAAGCGCGTAATTTGCGGGAGCGCGCAATGATTCGTTGGATACATTGACGTGATCCAGATACAGGTCAGGCGAACGAGGGGGCCGTGTAGGTACCGATGATGTCGTCGATACCTGCGTGGGACCCGCAGAAGCTGGTGAGAATGGGCGTGGAGATTCCGCAGGGACTAAGGCTATTGGAATGACATTGGTGCCTTCGGTTCCAGCAGTTTGAATGGATGTGGTGTCATCGAAGGGATTGGGGTTTAGTGGTTGTGACGGGTCGTAGTGGTGAGGGCTGGATCGTTGTGACTCGGGGTCGAGGTCAATTGTGGTGTGGGAGTTTGGATAAACACGGACAGTATTGCTTTCTGTCGGGGTTGATATAAGCTTCTCGATAGGGTCAGGCCTGTTGAGCACCGTTTCAGCTGAAGCTGGAATATCCTTGGGAGGCTCGCGAGACGCAGCCAGACGTCTCTGAATTCGCGATTTGCGACGATACCACAGGAAGAAACCAACAGCTATGCCAAGGAAGATCAACACTCCGATGATGGCGCCCGCTGTTGCGCCCTTGCTCATACCACCAGAGCTCGAACTGGAATTAGGACTGTCCGTAGAGACGCATTTCGTTTGTGAACATGTGTTACAATCTCTGTTATGTCCACATTAGAATTCACGTCCGCAGAAACAGTTGTAAGAGTTACTGGGACGAACCTGCTGATCTGGAAGCACTGCTGGTTAGCTGCGCAATTGCAGGGAACGGGATCGGGACAGGAGATACAGCTTCCTGACTGTCGTGGAAGAAGAGCTTCAATACGCATGTCGAATAAAGTGTCAAAGAAAAGAATGTAAGGAGACAGGCGAAGAACGGCGCCTGGCTCAGAGAACGAATGAGGAAGAGCAGAGAGATTCGTTGTGAGGGAGGAGCCCTGTGTCCGTGGGAACTCATGAGATAATCCGATCACTGATGGCGACAAACATACTTATGGGTTCCTCCATCATCAAGAGATTTATCTCTTTTCTCAAACACCAAATGGACCCTGCTATCTCCGTTTCACACCTCACGTATAGCCACCAGCCTGATGCTGACCCATCTCTCATAGATGTGAGCCTCAGTCTTCCCCGCGGGTCGCGCACAATCATCGTTGGTGCAAATGGAGGTCTGCTCGAATTATTTTTTCACCCCGACGGCTTTTCCATTGACCCATCTCGCAGCGGGTAAATCTACTCTCTTACAAATCTTAGCTGGAAAAAGACTAGTTAGCACCGAGGGCGCCCACATTCTTGTCAAAGACCGTGATGTGTTCCGTGATTCACCGCCTGGTGTAACTTTTCTGGGAACAGAGTGGTTTGTGCGCTACTTGCAGCTCTGATCGATTGTTTGAAGTCTTATCAATCAGGGCGATGAATCCAGTCGTTCGCAGCGACATAGTTGTTTCCGCCTTCCTGGATTCTGTAGGTGGCTACCGCCACAAAGAGAGAAGAGATCGCCTTCTTGATATCCTTGATGTCGATCTCGATTGGCATATGCACACAATCTCGGACGGCGAACGGCGCCGTGTACAGCTTTGTTTCGGTCTCATGACTCCATGGGATGTCCTACTCCTTGACGAGGTCCAAATCTCAGCTTTCTCTTACTCGTTTGTCTAACGTGGTTCACGTACCAACTTAGGTCACCGTGGATTTAGATGTCCTTGTTCGCGACGATTTACTCAACTTCCTGAAAGCAGATAGTGAGGCACGCGGTGCCACTATTCTGTGTAAGACCCTTTCTTGCGCTTTTTCCTAGTTCGTGCTCAATTTACAGCTCAGATGCGACACATATTTTTGATGGCCTTAATAAATTTCCAACACATGTCACACATATGCGTTTGGGCTCGGTTATTGCCCAGCCTGTTCCTTGGCCTCCCTCTCATCTCCCGAGTCAAATCGGGCCTTCAATCACATTGTATAACCTAGCCCTGCAATGGCTCAAAGAAGACAGAGACAATCGTCGAGAACTAGAGAAGAATGGCAGAAAATCACGGGGTGCTCGACGCGATCAAGTAGGTACAATTGGCATATATTTTGACCGCAACTCACCACACTTAAAGGTCATTCCTACGGATTCTGAGACATTTTATCGCAAGCAAGTCTTACGACAACTTTTTAATTGTTTGCGGATTAACATTGGCCACAGGTATGACTACACTCACTAAAGAAAACCCTTCAAAAGAGGGGGGGCTCAACCTCTACCTTATATCCTCGGTAATGTTACTCTTTCTATCTCTATAGTTCATACTGGAGTTCAACCTCATCTCTTGGAGTTCAACCTCCTGTATACGCTCACTTCATGTCATTGGGTTGTATTTACTGAAATGTGATAAGAAATTGATTTCGATACACATATGTAGTCAGGAGCGCTGAGTTTGAAAACAAATGCATGCATCAATTTACTTTCTTCCTGTACATGTCATCTTTTTCAAAGAAGGTTTATGCTTTCGATGAAACCAGAGATTATCGACCTTACCAAACCGGAGTACATTGATGTCGATGCTGGTCAAGCGCTTGACAGTTCGAGAAGAGCGACACCCGTCTCAATTGGATCCGATCGAGAGAAGAAGAGGACGCGCAGGAAGAAGAAAAGGAAGAGGGCTTTACTGGATGACGAGAGTGCGTCTAGTGTAGCACAGACCAGGGAACCCTCAGCAGAAAAGGGAGATGAACCAAGGGGGAAGTTCGGCGCTGATCCTCCAGTTCATGGCACCGACCACAAAAATCAGCAGTCAGACGACGAAGATCATGTTCGGAAATCTGCCTCACGTTCGTTACCACGGCAAGCAGAGACCGACACCGAAAATACATTTTTCATCGACACCAAACCTATAATAGTACCCGCTTCAGTCCAATTTGCCTCGACATCCACGCCAAGTTGTAAAGAATCCAACGAACTTTTATTACCTGCACATGTGTCAGTTTTTGGGGCAGAACCAGCTCAAATTCTAGCCCCAGATACGGAGGACTCCGATGACGACTACATCGACTATCTAGATTTTGACGACAGCAGTAAAGTACGTACAGAACCTATGCCAACCTTCGCAAAGCTAATACATGCATGCATATATAGAACGTTATTCGATATTTTGCCAATCAAGAGCCAGAATCTTCTAAACCTAGCCGAATGATATGCAAGAATTGCGGGGCAGAGGGAAAGCACAACACAGCAGCATGTCGTGTTATGATTGTATGTTGAAATTCCCTATGGAATTTCCCGACGTAACTCTTTCCTCAGTGTTTAACATGCGGTGCCTATGACGAGCATGTGACACGATCATGTCCAATTAGCAAGACCTGCTTCACTTGCGGCATGAAAGGTCATATAAACGCTGTACGTTCATCTCATCTCTTAATTCGCAGTCATTCATTCATTCAACGTAGACATGTCCTAATCGAATGGCCGCTCGACGAGGGGATATGGATAGATATGACGACTGTGATCGTTGTGGCTCAGAACGCCATAAAACAAAGGTTTGTTCTCTGTCATAATCTCTGACATGGGTAGTGTTGAGCGTGCCCAGGAATGTCCCACTTTATGGAGGCTTTATGAATATCTTAGTGAAGAGGGTAAAACGCTTATTCTTCGAACCCGAAAGGAAAAAGAACATCTCAACCTTGGTGAAGGAGGTGAAGGATATATCGCAGAGGATGAATGGTGCTATAATTGTGGAGGGGTTGGACATTGGGGTGACGTGAGTTCTTATATGAGATCTCAACTTCAACGAAAATTCATGTTGATGAACTCAGGACTGCCAAGACGCACCGCATCGAGAGGATATTCCTGATGAGTATTCTGCCTTCAGCGAACACAACACCCTGTCAGGACCATTTTTCGATTCAGTCGGCGAGCACTCGAAGCCAAAAAGACGTCGCGAGCTTCACGATGATTTGCCTCCTTCCTGGGGCAATGTTCCTGAAAATGTTGGCAAGAAGGGTAGACGGAAGAACGCAGCTCGAATGGAAAGGGGAGCGCAGGAGCAGGCCGCAGAAAATGACGCAGATGATTGGTTTGGGAATCAAGGGAACGCGCGCAGCCGAGGAATAATACAAAGTGATAGTGATCGAAAACCTGGCCCAACACGAAAGCTGGCCTTTGGTAAATCTCTACAAGAAAGCACTCGACACTTCCGTCCCCCATCGCCACCGAAGCTTCTGGACCGTATTGGAGACACATATTATTCTCGAGATTCAGAAAGGCGCAACTCTTCCCGCAAGTCTGATCGTGGTTATAAGCGTGACGAGAGATTTGAACGCGACCGCGACCGTGACCGGTATCGAAGGGAACGTCGCGATAGTGGTCCTCGCTATAAGGGAGGTTACTCCAGATGAAATTCAGGAACAAATTACATTCTACCCCAGTCGCCTTAATACCAGCGCAGATAAACTTGTAGCATTTGGATTTCGTTTGCCTTTTTATGTGTAGAAAAAGTGCAGGTAATTATGCATTATGACGTTACATCCAGCCTTGCGCTTTGTCAGCTTCCTCCAGCCGCCTCGCCACGCCGGGCGCCCCCATTGAAGGTGACACGGTGGTGAATCTGACAGTGACAAGATAGTGGCGATCTTATCCTCCACTCATGCTGTCGAGCAAACGCTTATTCAATGCCGAGCCTCTGAAGCCCTCAAACACAGGTCGAACAGCTTCATACCGCTCATCTGGTCAAGAAGCCGTCAGTGTGGTTACTCGTACTGCAGTTTCCCTTGAGTATGCCTCTGTTCGACATCATAACCATTGCCCTCTTGGAATGTATGTCGTGCCTTCGGTAGATAATCTTCTTATCTGGGACGGTGTCTTCTTTGTACATCAAGGTGTGTGTATACGCGATGCTACTATGGCTCATGTCTTGAACGCATATGTAGGATATTATGCAGGTGCCATACTCAAGTTTCGCATCATCTTCCCCACAACCTACCCCGACAAAGAACCCTCAGTACACTTTGTGACGGACGCATTTCATCCGTTGATTGAAAGCCAAACAGGTGTCTTCAACATGGCACCCCGATTCAAACCTTGGCGGTGAGCGTACCCATCACAAATATTGTTGATTCTAAATGATTAAGCATAGGCCTGGAGAGCACCATGTTTTCCATTTACTTCATTACATCAAGGCGGCCTTCAAGAAAAACGCACTTGATGAGATAAAGGAAGCAGATTGTCTAAACACAGAGGCATTCCGGTATGCCATCTCCCTTTTGTAAACTGTAGATTTCTTCTTATCTGCCATTAGTTTGTCAGTCTTTTGTCACTAAATGTATGTCCTGTGCCTGGTCGGCTAATTTGCTTACAGATACCACAACTCTACGTCGTCGTTTGCTGCACTGGCGACTCAATCATCACATTTATCAAACTCGTCCTCAGCACTATTTGATATTGACCACCCATCTATGTCACAGAAAGTATCCGATGGAATCGCTTTCAAGGAGCTAACCAAGACAGAGTTGCAAAAGTATCAAGCAGCACTTGGATTAGAAGATTGGAATGAGGCAAGTTAGGTTCGGTCATACATGCCGTGTAAGTTTTCAATATTCAAATCTTTTGTTCCTGAATAAAAGTTCTTGTATTTAGCAGAGAGATCTAATAGAGAGAACATTTATATCTCGAAAGTTACCGACCTGAAACTTTCAACCTGGCGGCGCAAGTGTTTTCAAGATAAGATTGATGCTGGAACAATGGGGAAAAGATGAGCGAGTGCACGAACATTTTTTCAGCAGTGATGATTTTTGTAGCCACTCCAGTAGTGTTACGAGTCACTCACATAATAGAAAGTTAGAAAGTGATATGTTTTGGAGTTCACTTTTTTCACGAGCTGTTTTCGAATTCATGTTTAGTATGATACTATTTTGAAAAATGCACGTCTCAAGGAAACAGCCTAGATAGCATATACAAAAAGAAAAAAAAGAAAAAAAAAGATTAGATTACTACTAGTGAGTCGCTCTGAATTTTTGTAATTGGCACGTGAGACATTCCTTCGAGGAGTCCTTCCTTCAACCTGCAAGTTTTAGTTCCTCCCATATTATGTATCAACGGGACCGACAATCGCGTTTCCTTAGCTCCCCAGAGAAACTCTCTTCTCGATCTCGATCTAACCTAACTCGTTCTTCCTCTCCTTCCTCGACTGGCTCTTACTCTGACCTCTCAACAGCCCTTGATTTGAGCGCAAGGCACGAACATGGTGACTTTTCGTCAACCTTTATTGACCCTTCCTCTAGCAAAAATGGTCATAGTTCGCAGAAACCAGTCGTACTTGGTGTTTGTGCAATGGACGTCAAGGCCCGAAGTAAACCTATGAGAGAGATTTTGACGCGGTTAGTAGAAAGCGCACGAGGAGGCATCAAGGTCAAAGTCTTCGGAGATAAAGTCATTTTAGATGAAGGTGAGAATCGAAACTGAGTCTAGCAATGATTTAAGTATTTATTTTTGACCTCCAGATGTTGAAAATTGGCCACGATGCGACATTCTTATCTCTTTCTTTTCTACCGACTTTCCACTTGACAAAGCTGTATCGTATGTCAAGCTTCGAAGGCCTTTCTGTATCAACGACCTAGCACCTCAGGCTCTTCTATGGGATCGACGACTAGTCGGTGCTGTTCTGGACCATCTTAATATACCAACCCCGACTCGGATAGAGGTCTCGAGAGATGGTGGACCAAAATTGGACGCTGAACTTGTAGAAGTCATGAAACAAAGGTTAGGCATAGCCCTCGGAGGATTCCTTGTTACGCCAGAAGTGACTCTTCGAGAGGATGGTGACGCGATTATAGTCGATGGGAAGGTCATGGAAAAGCCTTTTGTAGAGAAGCCTGTCAGTGGAGAGGACCACAACGTCTACATATACTTTCGTGGTGGTGGTGGTCGCCGACTCTTCCGCAAGGTATTCTTGTAGTTGTTCCATGTCCTACCTCTACTAACTTTGTATAGGTTGGAAACAAATCTAGTGAATTGGATCCCACGTTAAACGAGCCGCGAACGGATGGTTCTTACATTTACGAGGAGTTCATCGACGTTGATAATGCCGAGGATATCAAAGTATATACTGTGGGCAAAGAGTACACGCACGCAGAGACACGTAAATCACCTGTAGTAGACGGCCTTGTTAGGCGAAATACGGATGGCAAAGAGATTCGGTAAATGCTTCTTTCTTTCTTTGCCGTCTCTCGTTGATTCAAGGTTTCTTAGTTTTATTACACGACTGACAGAAGAGGAGAAGATCTGGGCAGACAAGATTTGCGAAGGCTTTGGACAACGCGTTTGTGGTTTTGATATGTTGCGTTGCGACAATGGACTGCGTAGTCATGTAATTGACGTTAATGGCTGGAGTTTTGTGAAAGGAAATGATTCTTACTACGGTGAGTTTGAAAGATCGTATCCCGAATTCGTCTTGATTTTTTCTCCTGTATAGACAAGGCAGCCGATATCCTTGCTGCTTTATGCATGAGGCTTGCAACATCTGTAGAACGACCTCTTCCCGCCGCCGATACGCCGCCGCAGGAATCTCCGACGTGGCTTTTAAAAGCTAATGTGACCGTTTTTCGTCATGCAGACCGCACCCCAAAGGTGGGAGGGAATATTTTAGATCTCAAAATAAGTTCTAATACTCGTCTAGCAAAAACTCAAATTCAATTTTCCCATTGGCGAACCTTGGACACAGCCTTTTGTAACGCTCCTCAATGGCGAAACTGAGGAGATAATTCTACGCGATAAAGAGCAGTTAAGCCTTATTGCAGCAGCAGTTGAAGAATCCAAACAATTGGGAGCGGATGGGGAGGAGCTTGTCAAACTGACACAACTGAATACTGCCCTCTTCAGTAAAATTGATTTCCCTGGAACCAAAGCACAGTTAAAACCTGTCTATTCAAAGCGCCAGCATGGTCAACCGAAGAGATTGATCAAGCTGACCCTGGTATTCAAATGGGGAGGAGAGGTAAGATTTGATTCAGTTTTCGTATTGTCAAAGCCTTTCAAACCCTTCATCCTCAAGTTTACCCACTCTGCGAAATATCAATCGCGAGATCTAGGAGAGAACTTGAAGAAAGATATCACAATCATGAGTACGTCGCCTGAGACCGTATCTGACTCCGAGCTTCAGCTGATATCTTATCTTCGAAGACAGAGAAGTCCTTCAAAATGTAAAGGTTAGTTTCCGATTACACTTTGTTTAATATTCGTCCTCATGTGCATCAAGATATTCACATCTTCGGAGCGTCGTGTCATTGCATCTGCGGAAGTCTTTGCTGCAGCTCTCCTCAATCCCCAGCATCCAAGCTATGCAACACCCTCCTCCACTGCTGCAACAAAGTCTGCGACAGACAGCAACAGCACTTTCATCAATCCGAATTACCCTACTCAACAAGAGCCTCAGAATTCGCCCCTGACTCTTATTGTTCGAAAGGACCTTCTTGATGATTCCAACGCCGCCAAAGACCTTATGGACGATGTGAAAAAGCGTTTGAAGATTCTATTACGACCAGGAGAGTCTGAAAAACGGCCTGAATTGACGTGGCCCAAAAGTATGAAAAAGGAGCCCGTAGAGGTTGTTAAGGTATGCAAATGTTTACAGACGTGCGGTGCAGTTACAATGACGAATATACCTTGTAGGAAGTCATCGAGTTACTAAGTTCATTCCGTGATATCATGCGGCGGAATTTCGACACCCTCGATGTTGACAAGATTCAAGAACGATGGTAATGTAGTTTTCCATACAGAGTTTTCATATTCCTCACGTACGTTCCAGGTGTTGTGGCGATGTGCCATGGTTGTTCCGTGAAAGGTGGGAAAAGCTTTTCGAGGATTTCTGTGACGTTGAACAGAAGAAATTTGACCCTTCACGCGTAAAGCTCTTTCAAATTTCAATACATGACCCCCAAGTTCTCACAGTTTAATAGGTCTCAGAACTTTATGACACTATTAAGTACTGCGCTTTACATCACAGGACTTTCTTGTTTGCCATCTTCGATGAACATACGCGAAATGACTCAGTCCATCCTCCACACGACCGCAAGCTTCATGAACTTTATGGACGAGCGAAGGCCTTGTTTGACCTTGTAGCTCCTCAGGAATATGGCATCGAACCTGATGAAAAGTGAGTCGCAAGAACAATCACTTGGGGACAAGACTTACTCGCTAACTCAAAATTCAGAGAGGAAATTGGTGTATTGACTTCCTTGCCACTACTACGGAATGTAGTTCAGGATCTAGAGGCTGCTCGCAACAATGGCGAGAGCTCTCTTACCTTATATTTCACGAAGGAGAGCCACATACACACCCTAGTCAACCTGGTATTATTGTCTGGCCTTCCAATTGCCAATCGCCGCATTCCTGAACTAGACTACTGCGTGAGTATCATCTCTGCCCATAATATTGATCATGACTGACATTTGCCTTGTTAGTCGCACATTACTTTTGAGCTCTATGAACGGAACCATGGAAGAGGGAAATCCGACAAGGAATACTCTATCCGGCTTTCGCTAAGCGAAGGTGCACACTCATCCAACGTCCTTGACTCGACTTTAGACGCACGGCATTCTTTAAATGTTCAACCTCGAAGGTCCGAATCGAAATCTTGTCATCTTTTGAAATTGACTGACATCCTGATCCTGACTCTTAGAAAACTTACCCAACATCTACCCTATAGCTTAGTCATTGAAAAGCTCTCGAAGCATTTTGAACGGCTGAACGATGTACGTACATTTATTTCTATGTCAATGGTAATCATTCGTTTACGGTTATTTAGGATGATGATACTACCGACACACCGTTTGAGACGATTGAAGCAAGGGCAGCCCCAAATGATACTAGCGGCAGTGACGACACATAGTGTCCTAATACTAGACCTAACACTAGAATATCATACACCATAGAGTTGACATTCATTAGGGAGCTGGCTCCATACTGGTATAATGTCCAAGCTTAATCTATCATGGATTTTAGAATCAAGATGCATGTATGAGTTGGAAAAGTGTGTTGGATTGTTTGGCATGTTGGCGTTGAAAGCGTAATAAATCATCATTATATCTACGTTTGGGTTCTTCAGTCTCCGAACAGATATACCCACTTCTCGGAATCCGATGAGATAGCTGGACTATGGATCGCTCCAATTCCACACCCTCGAATGCTTCAGCAAGTTCGAAGGCCAACTCTTCTGGTTCTTTCGCCTATCAAACACGACTTTTGGAGCGTACATCATCCAAGGGTGGAGGAAGTTCTTTATCTCGCAGTAACTCCCAGTCAGGCATTGGAATTCTTGCCAATCCCACAGGGTCAGGTTCTCCAGTCGTTACTCGGAGATGGACACACAGGCCTGCCAATAGTTTAGATGTGACTCGGGGTGTTTGGGAAGATCGTGCTAAAGAAGCCATCGGGGACGAGAACATAACGCCTCAGTCCAGCCCAACGAGAGACCTGGAGACCAGTCGAACCCTTGCTTATGCACTTCGCCGGGATCTGCCTACAACGACCGACTATCGGTCAACTCCCCAACTAAACCCTGTTGAGCCTCAGCGAACCCCGGCTTATCTCAAGCGCCGTACAATGCCCTCAACCATCATAGCCTCTCCTCTGTCGCCTAACACAACTGGTGTCACGGTTGAAAATGATTCATCTCTTTCGGCCGGCTCTTCCTCGCAGCGTATACACTTACCTTCGGCCATACCACACGCCGGAATACCCTCTGTCAATACCATTCTACCAGGATTAGGCAATGGATTGTTTAATACGCCTCATCGCGCGAACAGTCTGGATGCACTCATTCATCCTGTCCCAAAGGAATCCTCACCACCTCCACCTCTGTCCCCCTCCAAAACATCTTCTTCGCCAGTATTACAACCATCCACATCCATTACATCGATTCCATTGGGACGTATGCGACCGGCTTCGTCATATGATACATCCCGTGAAGTTTCTATATTGCACTCAAAAGCTCACCAGACTTCCGATATCCTCAGGTCACCCGATTTACCGCGTTCTTCATCGCTTACAAAATCTGCGATGAACCCTTCCGTATACAGAAGCTCGTATATGTCCAATAAGAAGCCTTCATATGGTGATGATTTGGGTTCTGGTCGTAGGCTTGGAAGACATCTTCCTCGAATAGCCAGTGGAGATGCTGAAGAGCCGACAAAGCTCGAAAAGAATGTTAACGAGCCTCAGAAACCCAGGGAAAAGGATGCGAAGAAACATGGGCTTGAAGACGGGCGATCCTCACCCGAAAAGCTTTGGAAAGCAGAACGGATTGTACCAGTATCTCCCGTACCCAATGCAGATGATGTTGCAGGGCTACCAGGTAGAATACAACTAAAGGCACCCAGCGCTTCATCATCTCTACTGCCGTCTGCTCGTCTTTTGGGTAGTTCTTGGGCAGATACTCAAAGGCATCTGATCCAGGCATACGAATATCTTTGTCACGTAGGAGAAGCGCAGCAGTGGATAGAAGGGTGTTTAGGAGAAGAGCTCGAGTTTGGAGTTGTGGAGATGGAAGACGGACTGAGAAACGGCGTGGTCTTAGCGAAGCTTGTCCGTACCTTCCAAGGCGAGAACGCTGTAAGGAAGATTTACGATGTGAGTATATATCATCCATTCTTTTCCCACTTCTTTTTGTTCATCCTCGCATAGGCCCCGAAACTCGACTTTCGACATTCGGATAACATTAACTATTTCTTTACCTTCGTCCGATATGTCGGATTGCCTGAAGTGAGCACATCTGGCATTATTCTCTTAACTTTCAGCTATCTGACGACAATCACAGGGATTCATTTTTGAACTCACAGACCTATACGAGAAAAAGAACTTGCCGAAGGTTATCTATTGCATTCACGCTTTAAGGTGAGATTAAGCAATACTGTATACATGGGAAATGTTTTCCTAATTGACTCGAATAACCTAGTCATCTACTTGCTCGCAAGGGCATGGCTGAGCGAATAGGGAATCTTCTTGGACGTCTCCAGTTCTCTGACGATCAGCTGCGCAAGACACAGAAGGGCTTGAAAGATGCAGGTGTGCCAATGCCAAATTTTGGCAATGTGGGCCGCGAACTTGCGAAGGAGATAAACGAAGAACCTGAGGTGGAAGTTGAGTCTGAGGAAGAACGTGAGTGGTATGTTCCTTTCATCTCATCATCTCTTATCTCCTTCAATACAGGTCGTGATCGTCTCCTGCTAGAAAATGAAGATTCGATTATCATATTACAGGCTCGCGCAAGAGGTATGCTTGCTCGTAAGTCTCAGTCTACGCTCAAGGGTCGCATTCTTTTGGCTGCGCGCCATGTGCCAAAGCTTCAAGCTCATCTCTGTGGAGTTCTTCTGCGCAAAAGACTTCGTGAACAGCGACAGGAGACAGCCACCATTATACCTTGGGTCATATCTCTACAGACTCTCGCACGAGGCGTCCTCCTTCGGCGACGGTGGAGATCGCGTCTACGTGCCATCCGAAATTCCACTCCAAGCGTCATTAGGCTTCAGGCTCACCTTCGTGGAGTTTTGCGACGACGCCAATTGTCTCGATTGTTAGCGGCCTTACGAAGCAGCCGTTTTTCAGTAACGAAACTTCAAGCTATCGCTCGTGCTCGCGTTGTCCGAAATGCTCACACAGAACTATCTAAATCCTTTTCGCGGTCTGTGGTCAACTTTTCTATTGTCGCGTTGCAAGCACATGCCCGTGGGGCAATAATGAGAAGGTCTTTCTCGCTGCTTGCACAACTCATCGAACGCCAAAAACCTCGTTTCATCGCTCTGCAAGCACACTGCAGGGGCGTCATATTACGCCGTCGGTTGCGGACTCAAATGGCTAAGCTAGAAGATGTTTCGCACGTAGTTGTGCGCATACAGGCTGCCGTGCGGACTTACCTTTCTAGGAAGCGACTACTTCTACTCATACGCGGTTTACGGAAAGCTACACCAGCAGTGATTGGCTTCCAAACTTTCGCTCGTGCTAGCCTTGCCCGTCAAAGGCACCAGAATCTCCAGAAAGCTCTGACAGAAGTAAAAACGATAGTCTCTGTTGGAGGATTCCAAGCTCTTGCTCGAGCAAAACTCACACGAAATAGACATCAGGAGCTGACGAAAACTCTGAAATTTGCTGCCCCGAATGTCCTTGGTTTCCAGGCGTCAGCTCGAGGCGCTCTAATTCGCTTGGAATATAATGCTTGGAGGGACCACCTGCATCGTAGTCACGTCGTTGCCACCCTTCTACAGGCAATGTTTCGGGGATCTCTCTTTCGCAGGTCTTTCCGTGCCAAAATGGAGTACTACAGGGCCAATCTAAACAAGGTTATCAAGATACAGTCCTTGTTCCGTGCGAAGGAGACACGTGAACAGTACAGGCAATTAACCTTGGGCAAAAATGTTACCGTGGGGACGATCAAAAATTTCGTACATCTACTGGATGATTCGGAAGCTGATTTTCAGGAAGAGATAAAGGTAGAACGCCTTCGAAAGAAGGTAGTGGAGAGTATCCGGGAAAACCAGGCTCTCGAAAGTGATCTTAGCGATTTGGATGTCAAGATCGGACTTGTCGTTCAGAATGTAATCAAGGCCCGGAGACCTGACAGTGCTGCCTCACATGCTGCAAGAATATCATTACTTGCCGCCCATGGTGACCCATTCTCTGGGACAAATTCAACTGATCAAGCTGCGCGGCGAAAGTTGGAACTCTACCAACAACTTTTCTATCTTCTCCAGACACGAAGCGAATACTTGAGCCGACTTTTTGTTTGCTTATCATCAGAAAGAACTCCAGAGGCGAGCCGAAGATTTCTGGAGAGAGTGGTGTTAACTTTGTTTGGTTTTGGTCAAGATCGAAGAGAGGACTATCTCCTTTTGAAGCTTTTTCAGGTGAAGCCGGTTTTGTTTTCGATCGTCACACTGTCTCATCTACTTCAAGCTTGCTATCCGTGAAGAAATCATGTCGTCTGTGTCTATTGACGACGTCGTTCATGGCCATCCAATGTACATCAATATCGCCGTTCACTACGCTCGTCCTAAACAAAACACATACGCTCGAGATGCATTCCAGACGATTATTCGTGAAATAGTGTCCTCCGAAGACCTTGACCTCGAGGCAGACCCTTCCGCTGTACGTGTGTTATAGAGGTAAACAGTCACTGCAGTTGACACGCATCTGACAGATTCATCGGGCAAGAATTGAACTTGAAGAAGTGAAGTCAGGGCTTCCCAGTTCTAAGGCTAAAGACGTCAGCTTCCGTGAAGCCCTAGGCGACCCAGATACTCGACCCATCTATATTCGGCGTAGGTATCAATCTTCATATTTTACCTCATAGCTAACTAACACTTCGCAGACTTGCAAGTTTTACAGTGGTGGACGGAAGCATTTGTCAATGCAATTAAGCAATCGACAAGGAAGATGCCCTACGGTGTAAGGTATCTCGCTCGCGAGACGCTTGTATATTTAAGGGTAAACTTTACATTGTGCATTACGGACTACCTTGTAACCTTGATTGACAGGAACATTTCCCCGATGCACCTCAAGAGGCCTACGTAGCCTGCATCGGTAGACTGGTGTACTATCGATACCTCAATCCTGCTCTCATGTAAGCTTCTGGGGAGAAATTATTTCCTGTTGCTCACCAACCTTGATAGTGCACCAGAGACTTTTAACATTGTCTCTAAAACCATCAGCACCACAGCACGAATGAATCTCGCCCAGATTTCCAAGGTGCTTACGCAAATCACCAGTGGTAGCCAGTTCGATGATGACAACCCAATGTATGTCCCTATCAATGACTACGTCCTGAAAGCCATTACAGAGATATCAACATGGCTACTTGATGGTGAGTCTTATCTTTAAAGGCCAACTCACATGTTAAACCAACGTAGTTGCGGATGTTCCTGATGCTGAAACTCAATTTCATGCACATGAATTCCTCGATGCCACTGTGCAGCCTAAACCAATCTACATATCCCCCAATGAAATCTACACCATCCACGGCTTGCTTTCTCAACACCTGGATCACCTTGTGCGTCTCTTCCTCCTCACTTGACATCTGTCTATTAAATCTTATTTCTAAGGCTCCCGCAAAGGGTGATACCCTGCGAATTATACTTACCGAGCTGGACGGTGTACCTAATCTAGGAAATGAAGAACTGAAAGATGCCCGGGATACATCCATCACCCTGGAACTTACTAATCGGTTCGCCCACGTACGAGGTAAAGCCTGCCAATCCCCTATGATTTGTTATTGTCTTAATAGATAACCAGACCCACACGCGGAAGAAAAAACTCTATGGGTCCAGGCCAAACGTGGCATATTGGCGATTCTCCGTGTTCAGCCTGCTCAAGATCTGCTCGAATCTTTGATGCGACCAGTCACCGAAGAGGATGAATCCAGGTGGGAAGAAATTTTGGAGGCTGAAATGGAAAACGAGCAGATGAGACATCCCCGACGACAACCCTCTGCTTATGCGGCGGACTCTGCATATCGTCTCGAAGATATTCGCTCGTGAGTAAATGGCATAGTTTTCTCTACTTCTTAACTTATTGTTTCTCAGATTGAAGTTTGCTGCCGTCAAGGCTCTGGCAATATCTAATTTGCTCGATCTGGAGAAACAAGGTCGAATTTCTCGTGAAGACGGCTTCCAAGGCATCCTGAATGCCATCGCTGGCGACGTCCGTAGCAAACACAGAAAGCGCATCCAGCGCCAGCAGGAGATGAAAAGCATGAATGAAGCGCTGCGTCATTTGGCAGAGCGAAAGAAGAATTTCGAAGAGCAAATCGATAGCTATCATAACTATGTTGAAACCGCTATGAACACAATGCAACGAGGGAAGGGGTATGTTTAATAATTCTTCAGCCTGCTAGATGCTTCCTCACCATTTCTTCAGGAAAAAGCGCTTTGTTTTGCCCTTTACGAAGCAATTTTATCACCTCAGGGAGCTGCAAAAGACCGGAGAATCTGTGCCATTTGGCTCTTTCATTTATTCAGCCAAGCACCTTTACGAGAAGGGCATACTTTTATCAATTGATCAGTATTCCCCTCGGCAGTTCGATAAAATCCAGCTCACAATGTCATCCAAAGTGGCTGGTATTTTCACTTTACGTCTTGAGTCTACCCTCCTTGGCGTCACCACTCGAATTGCTTCAGAAGACATACGAATGGAGGACCTTCTTCAAGCCAAATACGAAAAACGCTCATCGATTACATTATTCAACGGAAAAGTCAGTGTCAACTTTGAGCTGTTTTTGGACCATATCAACAAGAAGTATGTGCCATTCTTATCCTAGGAGGTATGTTTACTGAAGCGGCTGATTAGATTCTATGTTTGATCTATCTTACACTCTTGACTGTGCTTGCATTTGGACCTTGTACGTTGTACGACCCACTCGTGGCTGTATCTTACTATCATCGCTTTTCGAACGCATTGTAACCTATACCTCACCTCATTTGTATTTGCAATCCAGTGCCTCGACATTATCTAAATATGCATCGCCTGTAAAGATTCAATTTTTGACCACAAAGCCTGGTTCAATTACTATAAGGAACGTGACACTGAATAAAAAGCCCGGAGTAATAATGATCGGCACTTCAAACTGAATTTCACATGTTTCTCTTGAATAATGGCACTTCATATAAACTCTACTCTCCCAACGGTACCATTGAATTTCTCCTTTGGCACTGCTTGTGTAGATTCCGTATGACCGTCCTTTCAAAGCCACTGTTGAATTCTTTCAGACAGCACACATCAGGAAAGCCCGTATTCCTGTTGCTTGCATGCGTTTTACTCTTGCGATCTCGACTGATATCCCTTCCGAGGGAGAAGCTGCGACAAATGGCAGCACCCAAGTCGAGAGAACTTTTGTCGGCAACGGAACTGGACGGTGTTCTGCAACATGTCTATGAAAAGGAACAGGATGGAAGCAAAACCTTGCTAGTGCCCTATCGTGAGCGTGTTTCAAGGGTATGTTGCTATTCCATCTAACCATGCTCACGATAACCGATATCTCGTAACTGCAGTTCAACATTAAAGAAACACCGCATTCCAAGTTCCTAGCAGATACACCTTTCTTCCCTGTCCTATCTGCCTCCGCAAAGGCCAAACCCAATATTGACTCCATTTTCTTCCGGCAACTTCGTTCCATCGTATTTCGCATCGCTTTTCCTTCTCTGCTGTCGAAAGAAACACTGATTGTTGTACTCCACTCATTCTTCTTGGTTTTGCGCACTGTACTTAGTGTAATTGTCGCAAAATTAGACGGAAGACTTGCTAGAGATCTCGTGCGTGTCATTCCGCACATGGTACCTTCGTTTGCACTCATTCTCATTAGGTCAGCGCCAATGGTAAAGGTTTCATCAGAGGGTTGACTCTGTGGTTCCTCCTAGCTATACCAAGCACCTGCACGAACTCCTTTGTCAGACCATTATTTCTCTTCGTTTTCTAGGTGTTACTCATCGTTTTTATGTTTATGAAGCTTCGCCACTTGCAATCGAAGCTGTCACTTAATCTACGAACACGTTTGACTCGTTACACTCATGATCTGTATCTGTCATCGGCCCCTCAGATGAGATTCTACCGATCTGGCATTGAGGGCGTGGACCAATACATTACAGCCGACATCGAAGCATGGTCTGAAGCATTGTCAGGACTATAGTTAGTTCTTTTCATGTCGCATTCTGGTCTGTGTTGCTCACTGCTGTCTAGTGGTAACATTCTAAAGCCGTCCCTTGATCTTATCCTTTTCACAAGTCAACTATCGCGTTCCCTTGGACTGCGAGGAACGATACTTTTGTTTGGCAACTACTATGCTACTGTTGCGATCTTGCGAGCCGTTACGCCAGCGTTTGGCCGCCTAGCCGCCGTTGAAGCTAAACTTGAAGGAGAGTACAGGGCTGGAATGGGTCGAGTTGGAAGGGAGGCCGAAGAAATAGCGTTGGTGCTCTCCTTTCATACCGCAGTATCTCCTCTCTGACCTGGAGCGTCATAGCTTTTATGACGGTGGACTCCGTGAACGTGATATCCTCACACGGGCATATCTAAGACTAATTAAACATGTCAATTCAATATACAAGGTATGTTATATTGACTATACAGCATTTTACGTCGCCTCTAATTGCACATCATTAGATACGAATTGCATATGAGTGGACAGAAGATTATGTGATCAAATACTTGTGGTCAGCTGCAGGATATGGCTTGATTGCTGTACCTCTACTATATACACGGACCCAGCGTGCCCTTGGTACCAAGGACTCGGAGGTGAACGCTATCGCTGGTCGGACAGAATGTACGTCCAGTAACAACGAGGAGAATATGGGCTCAAAATGCTTTTCGTAGCGTATGTTTCGAATCGACGATTACTTTTGTCACTCGCAGATGCAGGTGGACGTCTGATGTACGCCTACAAAGATCTTCTCGAACTTGCAGGCCTTACAACACGCCTATATACTCTTCTTTCGTTGTTGCACAATCTGCCGCCGTTACCGAACCATACAGTGGACGCTACCGATGACCTCATGATCACCCATGTGGATGTCGCAGTTCCTCAACAAGCCAATTCAGATCCTCTTGCGGATCAAAGTTCGGCCGTCTTACGGAATGTCCTACCTCTTGTCAAGGACCTCTCAGTCGTAATCAAGGACGGTGACCATTTAATGATCACTGGAAGCAACGGCGTTGGGAAAACAGCTGTTGCGCGTGTGCTGGCAGGTCTATGGGCGCCACAAGGCCTTGATGCCGATATACGACGGCCAGCAAATACTACGGATGGTCGTAAAGCTGTCTTTGTGGTGCCGCAGCGTGCCTATATGGTTACGGGTAGCCTGCTGGACCAAGTCATTTATCCCCATTCATACCCTGAGTTTTTGGAGTCAGGTAAAACAGAAAAAGACCTCATGGACATTTTGGAAATGGTATTTTTGGCATATTTACCTGAGAGAGAAGGAGGTTGGGCTACGAGGAAAGAGTGGAGAGATGTGTTAAGTGGTGGTGAGAAGCAAAGGGTCAGTCTTATTTATAGCTTGAAATTAATCACTTCACACTGATCATGGGCTGATGCAGATGGCAATGGCTCGTGTATTCTATCACCGTCCGCGCTTTGCTATCTTAGATGGTGCACGCTATCTCGTGACTTGCGTGGCTAATTCCTAACGCCTTATTTAGAATGCACGAGCGCTGTTTCAAGTGATGTTGAAGGCCGAATGTATGAGCATGCAAAAGCTTCAGGAATTACACTGATCACCATCTCCCTTCGGTACACTCCAGTGCTTAGCATGATAGCGAAATCTGACTCCTTTGTAGACCGTCGTTGATGAAGTATCACACCCACCTTCTTACACTCTCAGGTGACGGCTCTTCTTGTTGGACTCTAACACAGGTTGGAACAGCAGAAGAGAGAATGGGCATAGATCGCGAGATACAGTCGCTTACAAGTAAACTCTCGGACGTTGAGAAGTGGGAAGATCGAGTCAATCAGTTGAATGCACTGTTGTCAGCACAGGAACTTGTCTAGATAATGTATACTACTACTCATCCCTTCACGATTAATATCGTACCACGCGCACTCTTCTAACGAGGATGAGATCCTTCGAACGGGTTGCTTGGTATGCAAGGACACTTACATAAAAGGGATGGCTACAATACTACAATACTACTACAATTTTACCATATTCATAAGGTAAACATAAACTGAGGATGACGGTCTCCAATCGGGGCTCGTGTCCTTTCAGCGTCCCACAGCTCGAGATACTTATCCAAGTTTCCTTGGCGACGACCTTGCCTCCTTGCTTGGTTTTCCCATAAACAATAGCTCCTATAAGAACACTTCAGCTGCAGGCAAAATCGAGTAAGCAGGACATTGCAATGCGGCCCTTACACGTTCGCAGCTATCAATATCCAACTGAGGATAACAAAGCCAAGGACGATGCTATGTCCACGCAAATACTTCGGGGCTTGATCTTTTGTACCACCGTATGAGTATTGTTGTCAGTCTTTTGGCTGTTGTTCTGACAAACCTTGTGTATAAGCAAAAGTTGCAACGAAACCTCTGTTAAACTCGTTACTATATTATTCATCTATAATGAAAGCAAATTAAACGCACCCAGTGTTGCCAATGGCAAGCTGTAGGGCTGTAGTGGTGGCCTTTTTATAGTGCCCACTGCCATTATTAGGAAGGATGGAGCTGCCAATATTGAGGCTGGATGAACTATGAGTATAGGACGTGATTCGTACAGAATACAAGGACCAGAGGGGTAGCTAAGATGAATTCAGAATCTCAGATCTAGCTAACACTATCAGAAGGAGCACCCACATGCCAGCGGCCATAAAGAACACAGCTACGTATCTGATACCATCGGTTTTGGCAGTGATCGCGAGAACGTAGCCTGAGTGTAGAAAGGACGTCACTGATGCTTGAATACAGACACCGAATAGCATACCGATGATAGCAAGGGGCAGACAAATGAGGATAAATGGCCCACGCCAGCTTAATCGATCGCTGAGAATAGCTACGACCACTACATAGTGCTTACGTATAAGACAAGATATTTTCATAGATCTTTTTAAGTGCTCACCTGTAAGAACGACAGCTGGCACGTATGGTGGAACTGGACCTCTGATGAACAGATGTCGAAAGAAGCAAAATGGTAGGAGCCTACCTGTATGTAACTGTGCTGCTCCACCAGAATAACCTAGACCGCTGACGATGGTCGGCCTGAATACTTCATATGTGAATATTGTGATGATACGCCAAAGAGTGACGCCCACAAGAATAACGAATACGAATACAAGCTGACAATAATGCCAAAATAAGCGAAGCCCGTTAGCCAAGTCTGTATGTCTATTAAACCTACAGAAATTTCAGTTTGGACAACAAATGGATTATTTTCAACCAAACCTCTGACGATTTCTCGAATTTCGAGACGTTCGAAACCATCTTCAGAATCGTGATTGAAGATGGTTGAGCTACTTTTGACTTGCACATCTTCCTTGTTGTCCGACACCGAGAGCGACGGGCATGTTTGAAAAACAGCTCTGCCTTTAGATAGGGTGACATCATCAGCTCGCAATCGGTTTGCTACATCACGATCTTTTTAACGAGTACTTGCTTGGGAGGAAATGTCATGTCGTACATGCAAAGATACGTTCATCTTTTGTCAGAAAACTTGCGGAACTGATATCTGCAGGCAAAACGACAGCAGCAATAAGGCTGGTAACAATTGTTGCAAGTCCCTCAATTATCTAAGGAAGTCCTTGTCATTCAGCGCCACGAATTTAATGCAACTAGTTGCTTACATATATCCATCGCCAACCAGCTAGGCCGCCAACTCCTTCCATCTTTGTGATTGCAGTTGCAAGGAGTCCTGCAAAATAGAGACAGTGTTTAATATATTAAAATTAGCGGGTTAGATCGACAAACCCCCAAATGCGCCGGAAAGAGAGGCTGGATAATTAAACCTTCCTGAATTTAGTCCAGAACTTAAATGAACACACCAGAAGCATAAAAAATGCCAACGCTAATCAATGCGGCTTCACATTAAGGTCTGAAAATCGATCAGAGATGTTTCGCTCACCGGAGTTGAAACTCTTGTCGTCTGTACATGGTACTCAGATACAGAATCTTGATGATATGCTGTTTCAGCGCGTAGGAAGAGTAGAAAGCCACTGCTGCTGACCATTCCTGGAAGGAGACCCCCTTCACATAGACCAAGGCATAATCTTATTGCCAGCAGATCATGATACGAATTGACCTTTAAACTCCATTAGTATTGCAGGGGAATTCGCAGGATAAGTTTACCTACAAGTGAGGTCAAGGTCGTCACGACTCCCCAGAGGAAAACCAACAGAGGAATCCACCGCTGAAGGACGCATGTCAGAGGTGGCATAATTTTCAGAGACTCGAGCTATGCGCTGTTACATTCGGCTTCATCTTCTTGAGGGCGATATTTGAAGGAATTTCCACAAGAAGATACCTATAGAGGGTCAATCGGAGGGTCCATTTTTGCTTAGAATTTGCCAATACGTCACATAAAACACTGCCGCACAAGTCACAGCAACCTGAAATGAGTAAAACAGTTCGTAATTGCTAGAGAGAAGGGAAAATACCAGCCAGTGCTACATTGAATTGGTTCCCTTCCAAATGGGCATCTTGCTGAAGGCCAACAATTCTATGATATCGCAGGTGAACGATTCAGTGAAAGTTCCACGGGACTGCCATCTGGCCAAGGTGTACCTTGCATTCCCTATGTTGCTCCTGTCGATAAAATTTGCCAACCATAGCTATGTCGAACGTTAACTTCGCCCAACAGGGAGGAAGTATTTATTACCAGAGCAAGCGGCGGGAGAATATGGCAATCCAATTTCCAAAGAATTTTCTGGGTCAATGCGGCTTCTTCTTCACGAGTAGAAATCATGACGCAGTAGTTCCTCGAGAGTAAAGTGGAAGTTGAGAGCGCAAGTTAATACTGGCTTTTTGAAGCACGGACATAAGAGCCGTTGGTGTTATATCAACGTCTTAATCCCAAGGAGCTACTTCTCTCAAAGAATATTGTCGGGTGACAATTTGACAACAGATGCACAAGGTAATGGAAGTACGGCAAGGATGCCGCATCTGAATAGGTCAGATGAGCCCTTTAGAAAAACAAGGTTATGTCTACCGAAGTGTCATGGGGAGAGGTGTTGTAAGCCGCGGAGTTACAAGAATTCCACTCTATCCGCATCATTCATTCATTGCTCTCTGGTTTACTTCAAATTCCACACATCTTATATGTCTGCACCACCGTCTGTCACGCAAGTCCTTCCACTCCCACCAGGATGGTCCGAACATCGCGGTACATTGCTTATTTGTATGTTTGTATTCCGTCACTGACACTCTATTAGCTTCAGGTGGTCAGGTGTACTATCACAATGCCCAAACCAAAGAATCCACATATGTTCGGCCGATGCATGCGTTTCCTAGCTTGTCCACCATGCAATCAGGACTTCCCAAAAAGAAGGAGAAGCCCTTGGTTAAAACACCGATCCCTGGTACCGAATGGTTACGCGTGCAAACTACCCAAGGAAACATATTTTACTCACACCGAGTAACGAAAGAGAGCCGATGGACCACTCCAGATGAGATAAAGGATGCTGTCCAGGCGTTACAAAATAAGGAAAAATCCAAGCTGAGCCTTGACCCATCGACTCCGGAGGAACGAGAACGAGTTGCCGAGATCCAAAGGATTAAAGAAGAAGTCCAATCCATGGTGAAGAGGAAAGCCGAAGATAGCGCTCTAGACTATGCTGTCGCTAGCAAAAAAGCGAAAGTGGAGGACGCTGAAGAGGAAGCAGGAAGCGAAGGCGATGAAAGTGAAGAGGAAGACTGGGAACGTGAAGCAGCAGCCCAGCTAGCAGCTGAGGCTGAGGAAGAAAGGATTAGACAACAGGAGGAGAAGGCAAGGTCGGAGAAAGAGGCTGAAGCACAACGGACAGCTCAACTGAATATGCCGGAACGCGTCGATCTCTCTGTTGAGGAAGCCAAAGCTCTCTTTAAGGCAAGTGTGCTGCAATTTTCTATCTTAACGGGATACTTATCTATGACAACCAGACTCTTTTGAGAGAAAAAGAGATCAATCCACTTCACCCATGGGATACTTCATTACCAAAATTTGTTTCCGATCCCAGATACGTCCTGCTACCCTCGGTTTCTGCACGGCGAGAAGCTTTCGACGAGTATTGTAAAGATCGTGCACGCGAATTGCGACAATCTGCCGTGAGGAAAGAGAAAGATTTGGACCCGAAGGAAGATTTTGAACAGCTCCTTCAACATGAAGTGACGAGTACACGGACCAACTGGACTGACTTCCGTCGGACATGGAAAAAGGACAGGAGGTTCTACGGATGGGGACGAGGTGATAGGGAGAGAGAGAAAAGATTTAGAGAGTACCTCAGGGAGCTTGGCGAAAGTATATTTATTTTTTCAATTGAAACGAATAGGTCATTTATTTGTTTTCAACCAGAAAAACGTGCCATGGCACAAAAGGCTGAAAGCAACTTCTTTTCTCTCCTAAGGGAAAACGGGGAGATCAAGGAAGATTCAATTTGGAAGGATGCAAGCAAATTTAATCTTTTGTTCAAGTCATTTATTAAAGGCTCACATCTCAGGTCAAACGAAAGCTGTACGACGATCCTCGTTATGACGCGGTCGGCTCCTCCTCACTTCGGGAAGAACTCTTTAATACATTCCTCAAAGGCAACCACGTGAAAGAAGCTAAACCCCATATACCAGAACCCGTCTCTTCGGCTGATGATAAGGAGATAGGCACAGTCGATGAAGAAGAGAAGCAAAGACGGAGAGCAGAAAAAAAAGAGCGAGCGGTAAAAGAGAGAGAGCAGAAAGTCAGACTTGAGCGTGATCGTCTTGAAGCTGATATAGGTCGGTCGAAGAATGATATAAACAGGGAGGAAGGGGAACGAGATTACAAGTCCGTTCATATTTGTTTTAAAATTGAATAATTGCTAACCCGCATTCCAGGAGTATGTTGGTCGACGCAATTCGAGATCCACAGGTATGTTATTTTAAATTTCAATGTTTCTTTGAATGTAATTAGTTCTGCAGATAACATGGGATATTGCATTACCACAACTCAAGACTGATCTTCGCTTCCGAAATTCGCCACTTCCACCCAACCACCAGTTACATTTATTCCACAGTCATGTTGAACATCTTCGGTCTAGACATGTCAAAAGCATGCATGCCTTGTTTGAAGCCCATGCGCCTACATTAGCCGTTCGATTTGACGAGCTTCCAGTGACATCCTTGCTATCTGCACCCCCTATTGTCAAGCTTGGATACGATGCTCATGTACTTGAGCAAGACTTTGATCGGTGGCAGCGCGAACGCCTTTCAGAGTCACGAAAGGCATTTGATGAAATGATGAGTGAGAATTCATTTGTGGAATTTTGGGGTCGTCTTGGGAAAATAGGCGGTGAGGGCGTGGATGGAGGAGTTAAAGCCGACGATACAGAGGGGGATGAAGGAGAAGGTGGAGGCGGCAAGGTTGATATGAAAGCTCTCGCAAAAAATGTTGACGTGGAAGAAGTGGAGAAAGTCTTAAAGGTGCGCTCTTAGCCACGGTTTCCCTAAAGTGACTAACCCATATATATCAGAATGATAAACGGTACATGATGTTTGATCATGTTCCAAAACAGAGAGAAGGATGGATCAGGGTGCGTGCTCGTCGTTATCATCGTGTGGCGTCTTCAGGGACTGACTTGAGGGCCAGGATTACTTGTCCAATCTGGAAGCGCCGAAACTGTCTGTGCATTTCCCTCAAACACAGAGCTAAACAAAGAAGTCAATATCTAATAAGGAGGATACAAATTCTTATAGTGTTCACATAGTGTACTTTCGGGTCAATAAGTAATTGACGGCACATGATCGCGTTTTGAAGTAATCACGCAGTAGCAATAGGCGATCGAAGCATTTGTGAGAAATTGACACGAATTGACACGTCAGTCAAGTTTGATATAAACAGTTGAATAACTCGGTACTCAACGTAGGCGCTGCGTCCTCTGTAGCTGCGTCTTAGAAATGCGGTTCCTCACACTCCTTTCTTTGTCGCTAACGGTACTTGCCTCTCGGGCTGCCGACGAGGCAGACTTTGTCAACACACCGAAAGTAAAGCACAACTATCAGGTATGTATTTTGCTCACTTTCAAACGTTGTCTTTCTGAGGCGTGCCCTCCAACAGAGTGATGTTGCGCGTCTACGCAAGATAGTGATCAACAGGTAAGTGTCTGTACATCTCCCGTTACGGCGCCTCTGATCATCTACCCTGAATTCTAGTCTCTACTCACACCAGTAAGTTGTCCCAAATGCCATCAAATGGCTTGTTCCCATTGCGTTTTGCAGAGATATTTTTATTCGAGAGTTGATCTCCAATGCAAATGATGCTGTTGAGAAGCTCCGGTTAACCGCCCTGACGGATAAGGGCGTGTGGAATGGCCAGCCTCTGAATATTACCATTAAAGCTGAAAAGGATGAAGATGGCAAGGGAGGACGTCTCATAATTAGCGGTGAGTTTTCCTTCTCTAGTAGTTGAGACTTATTCAACATTTGTGCAGACACTGGCATTGGCATGTCTCCCGAGGATTTGGCCACTAACTTGGTGAGGTTTTTCAATGCGTCCCTTAGAAGTTTCCCTCACCACAGTCTGTAGGGTACTCTGGCGAAATCGGGGACGTCTGACTTCCTCGCGAAAGCTGAAGGACAAGCTTTGGACGGAACAGGCAGTGGCAACCTCATCGGCGCGTTTGGCTTAGGCTTCTATAGCAGTTTCCTTGTTGCTGATCGTGTCACTGTTGCCTCAATGCCTCCTAAATCTGCTAAGGTTCCGGTGCCTTCGCAATATGTTTTCAGCTCGTCGGCAGACGATGCTTCATTTGAAATCTTTCCCGATCCTCGAGGAAACACTCTTGGACGTGGGACAGAAATTACGCTTTTTTTGAAGGCAGATGCTCTTGAATACCTCGAAGAGGCCAAGATCACCGAGCTCGTGTAAGCCATCTTTTCATTATCTCAAACACTTGTTCCTAATTATCAGATAGCAACAAGCATTCGTCCTTCTCTTCATCATTCCCCATCTATCTCTTCACGACAAGGACCGAAGAGGTACCGGACGAAAACGCATCTGAAGAGTCTTCTACCGCAGCTGACGCTGCGACACCGGAGTCGATTGAAACACCCGACGAGGATGAGGCTATTGTCGAAGAGGTAGCGGAGGAAAGTGAGGTTAAAGAACCGGAGCCTCCCAAAATGAAATCAGTGGTCGTAGATGAATGGGTTCAATTGAATGTCCAACCACCTGTATGGGCACGGTATGTTCATACTACCATGCGTTGGCGACATTATGTTTAACTGGACAATTAGCGACTCCAAGAATGTCTCCGATTGTAAGCATTTTTTCCCTATTAATATTCCATCTCGTTGACCTGTTGCGTTATAGCTGAATACACTTTGTTCTACAATACATTCTTCCGGGACTTTACCAAACCTCTCGGTTGGCAGCACTTCTCTGGTGATTCCGGCTCTGGCGTCTCCTTCAAATCTATCGTCTATCTGCCAGGAAAAATGTAAGTATTTACTTATGCCTCTTATTGTTACCTCTCTTACCCTTGTGGCATCAGTTCGGATGAATACTGGCACCAGCCTTTGGCTTCCAAATCGAATGATATCAAGCTGATGGTGAAACGCACTTTCATCACTTCTGACCTTGGAGAACATAGCTTGCCCAAATGGGCTAGCTGGGCAAAAGCAGTCATTGACGGTGCGGTCATCTGTCTTGCATCATAATAGTAGTTAGTTAAACATTCTCATCTAGCTGACGACCTCCCCTTGAATGTTTCTCGAGAAACATTGCAATCTAGCCACTTCCTCAAACAACTCAAAGGGATCATTGTCAAGCGCATAATCCAGCTCTTCACCAAAATATTTGAGGAGGACCCGGAGAAGTTCAGGGAAATTGAAGAGGTTTATGGTTCCATTTTCAAACTTGGAGCGGTCGAGGATGTGAAAAATCGTGATAAACTGGCTGCCCTTACGCGCTTCACAACAACGGAAAGAAATGAGACTACGTTGGATCAAGTAAAGTTCTATTGATTTTGCTCTCCCTCTATGACTTACTCTCTTTTTTTGCCACAGTATCTTGAAAACAGGAAGAAAGGCCAAAAACAGGTGCAGTTGTTAGTCGAAGCTTTCCGTACCGATGTTGAATTATCTTTCAGATTTTTTATCTGGCAGAGATGGGCAAGAAACCTGAGGATCTTGCAGAGAGTGTCTTCGTTGAAAAACTTCATGCCCGAGGATATGAAGTCCTTCTGCTCACTGAACCCCTCGATGAGATCTTTGTTCAAAATCTCCGTCAGTGGAAGTGTGTCCCTTTGCTTTGCTTGTCACTGGCCGACAATCTCACTATTCTCAAAGAAATGTCAAATTCCAGGATGTTGCGAAAGCCGGCCTGAAGTTTGGAGATGAAGGTGTGCTCTTTCGAAGGCTGAGCTGAACTCAACTGAGACAAGGCTGTACAGACCAGGACCCAGAGGAAGAAAAAGAGGAACAAACTTATTTGTCCGAGAAATATCAGCCCCTCCTAGAATGGCTGAAGGTCGAAGCCGGGGATGCTGTCCGTGATGGTATGTTTCTTCTGCTCAACCCTCCCCTGCTCGGCTTAACTTGTCCACCAGTGATTCTTTCAAATCGATTGGTCAAAAGTCCGTGTGCTATTGTTGCAGATGCGGGAGGCTACACTGCAAACGTCCAGAAAATGATGGGTGCGTATGTCTTTATTCATTAAAATGCCGAGTACGAGTTGACTGCTGGACCAGCTGCATCGAATGCGAAGGCTAACAAAGGGAACCCCCTCTATGACTATGCCATGAAGGCAAAAGTCTTGGAAATTAACCCTCGTTCACCTCTGATTGAAGGTCTGCTTCGTCGTGTAGAAGATTTGCCTTCCGACGAGGATGAAAAGGATCTTGAAGCTGAAGAAGAACTTCGTGAGGTTGCTTCCATCTTGATCGACGGCGCCCTTGTGCGTTCTGGGTTTGAGGTCCCCAATAGCAACCGGTATGATCCAGGTTCTTTCTTTGACTGACAATCTATTTACTTAGTGGTCGTTCTCCATTGCAGTTTCTTCTCTCGTGTCGACAAAGTCCTTAGACGGTCTCTCGGCGTTTCAGAGACAGCGCCTACTGATGAGACAGTAAAACCTGCACCACCAGTCGACCCTGAGCTGCCTTCAGAAGAGGAAGATATTCCCTTCATACCTCCGTTCGAAGAGGACGATGGTAAGGCGAAAGTTATTCTCTCAGAGGAGATGAAGAAACATGTAAGCTGTGCCAAACACACACGAGAACAATTTATTCAATAAGTTTTGAACAGGTGTCCATCGAAATGGAGGAGATTGACGATGACGGTCTTCCAGTTGTGCACCACGACGAATTGTGAGGAGAGTGGCCTAGTTAGATATCCAACTTGTACACTTATACCGTATGTTACTGTGAATGGAATGCGTGCCTTGGCTGAAGCCTGTGAGCCTCCACGTGCCCTGCCAAGACCCAATCATCAAGTAGTCACTGACTATTCCTTTTCTTTTGAGTTCTTCTCTTACCATCATGTCTGCCTTCTCTCGCCTACAACTTGCTGCAGCATTGCTGGGTGCGTATTAACCTGGCCCCCTATATTGATATCCCTCTCAAAATGACTGACTGTATAGAGTATGACAACGACCTCGATGACCCTGATGCACCAAACCGCTCCGCACAAGAGAGCGCCATTTTCCTGCCTTTTCGCCAAACCGTCTTGCATCGAACCCGAAAGAATGATTATCTCGGTGTGTCAATCCCGACTGAGGGGGCCCCCACCGCAAGATCCATCAAGTCTAGCTCTGCGCTAGGTCATCAGTCGAGAGTGTCGATAAGTACACTTCATAATCCCTTTGGTCGAGACGATAACCTGGAGGAAGAGACTCAGCAGGAAGAAATTGAAGTTGACTTGTCTTCTTGGGGTCTTGATGCCTTCATTCCCAAGGAGAAGGCCTCAAAAAATAGCAAAGGCAAGGAGAAATTAACTGACCCTCTCTCGCCGCATTCTGTGTCGTCTGTCGCTGCTCACCAACCTTACACTAATCACGACACCGCTGTAACAGCCCCAAGACGCGCATTAGCAGCATCGAGGTCAATGAGTGTCGGGGGAGACCTGGAGTACTTTGCAACCGAGGGGGAGAGCCTGCGGCCATCCCTCAAACTTGACGAGAACAGGCGGCGTACGATTGCCTCACCGCTAGACACTGTTGGGATGGATGCACCATCCATAATGCAACGACGTCGTGCATCGTCCTATTCTCACTTCACGACATCCAACTTTTCCCAACCACAATCCGTTCCTTTCCCATCATCTTCGATTCGATCTGGATCATTGGATTTAACTGAAGATGGTGCCCTCCATTCATCTTCGTTGGGTTCTCGGTTAGGGCCTGTTCACATGCACGAAAGAACACGGTCGACGACCAGCACAGATTCTAAGGGTATCCTCAAGGATGTCGCAGAAAATCCGGACAGCAGACTACGTACCATGTCTAATGCCACTATGGCTACAATATTATTAGCGGAAGACAACCCCTTCGCCGTTCGTCCTCCCTCTCGTGCTTCTCGTTTCGATCCCAAGGCTGCAGCCCATGCACGGACGATGTCGAATGCATCGATGGGGTCTCGAATGATGTTAGATCAAGATGTAATGTCGACCCATACATCAGCCCTCGACGGTCGGGACCGCCGGTACTCGACGACGCTTGATTTACTTCGACCTAAGGTTCTTGTGATGCCGAGCCCCTTACAACCTGCTTCCACTTCCGCGCCTCCTCCAAATGATAAGCTTCGAGACGGGTTTGAACTTTCGACCGACGGGCCTCCGTTACCTCCTGGCGCTCGTTCTGCCCGCCGAGCTTCTGGTACTCTCTCGATGATAGAAACACCTCCCCTGGCGTCGAATTCTTTCACTCCAAATCCACTCACATCACTTTCTTTATCTCAAATGACGTTCCGCAATACCCTGAAGATTGACGGACATGGAGATTCGTATGTGGACACAGATTTGCCACGAGCCATTGTGGATGGCGAGCAAGCGCAATTTGAGACCGAACAGGAAGACGTACCCGTCGTCGCAATTGCCGACACGAACGAAGGAACAAGAAACGGCCGCCCTGCTGGGAAATTATACGGAAAGAGTTTGATAGATGACCTTGAACATCGTAAGGCTCAGATGAAAAGTAAGCAACGGTGAGTGTTGTATCGTGAAGTCTGTGCATTTTTAACATCGATCTCAGTGTTTTCACTGGTGACGAGAGACCTTCTATGATGGCAAGATCTAACCAGCAAAGCAATACGTTCATTGATCCAGCGACGCTTCAATCTCGACCTGTCTCTCAGCATATGAACTCGTTTGGTCCACCGGCATCCCACACAGCCTTAGGACGCCGCAATTCAGCCAACATCAAGCCTTTGCTGAATTTTGACGACGAAGAGAAAGGGCCACTCAAGACGCCCGGGGCTCGCTTGCCTCATGGACGGTCTGTATTTGGAGTCGACACCCTCTGGGAAAAAGAAATGGCGAAACTGAAGGAAATAGAGGCCCGGGAGAAAGAAGAAGAACAGGAGCGAAAACTCAAGGAAGCTGCTGACGAAGAAAACAAAAGCAAAAACAAAACAAAATGGAAAAATCGGTCCAAGTTATCCCCAGCTCCGGAACCAGAAAACCTTTCATCTCACATCCCTGTTGAACCCAGGGTATCCATCGAACCTCCTGTCCTTCCAGATATCCCCAGAGCTAGCAGGAAAGCCCCGCCACAGATTTCTGATGACGCGTCGGACAGTGATGCCAGTGATGCTGTGGAGCCTCTCGCGCAAAAAAACCGAGGGCCTGATCCAAATTGGCACGCTGTTTCTTCAGACGAAGAGGAAGATGGTCCTCGTCGCATGACGGGAACAGGTCCCCGATTCCCTAACAAATATCGCCATAATCACGCAGGGAGCGATGATGATGTTCCTCTTGCTAGGGGAGTCTCGAATCTTCTGTCACCAGACTCGGATGAAGATCGCCCTCTTTCCACTCTTCTTCAAAAGAAGTCAGATAACAATCTTCTTACCATCGACTTTGACAATCTCCGCCGAGATGACGATGAGGAAGATAATCAACCTTTGGGACTCCGTGCGTCCAGGCTTGTTGCCTCTGCGAATAGTCATGACGCCATCGACGACGATGATAAACCTTTAGCATTCCACCCTGAGCAACAACGTCGATCACAACTTCAAATGATGGCAACTCAGCAACAGCAACAGTTTATGATGCAGGCTCAGATGCAGAGCATGTACCTTACACCACCTTCCATGATGGGCCCTCCTTTCTTCGGCCCGCCAATGATGCCAATGATGATGCAACCGCCTATGCCTATCCCTTCTCCTCCGCCCGCGAATGATCAAGCCAAATTCAATCGGGTGGATAGCTGGAGGCACGCTGTTGCTGTAGAGGGTGATAACTAACGAACTCTAGCCATTTCTTCAATTAGGGACAGAGAAAGGACTCTTATTTTACAGCGAATAAACGATAAGTAATGACTAATAATACTATGGAGCTACTTACATAGAATGTCTTTGAGAGGTTGATAAAACCTGGTATACTTGTTGACATCAAGGATTCGCTATCCACAACTTGCGTTTGGGTATAGTGACAATGGAGACGTCACGTCTGCCCATTTCGTCTTCCATGATTCTCTGCCTCGTGTCGTCATCAAGGTCATTCTCTGGGTCATCAGCCTCCGTGCTCTGTGGCCCCCCTTGTGATAAGGATACGTCGTCCGCTGTGGTTGCTAAGCGATGAGGAGGTTTATTAACATACGGGCCTGGGGGCACTTCTGGCAGGACTCCGAGATGCATGGGGGTCGATATATTGTGAGGTTGAGGCGGTGTCTTTTGCCTGTGGAATAAAACAGACAAGAATGCTCGATCTGGTCGATTGCGCAGAGCAAGTACGACCATAATCGCATAGAATATGACGGTCCACATCAAGAATACGACAAAGCCGGCCTTAGGCGCTCGGAACCATAATTCCACCAAGGTAAAGATCGACATTCCTAAGAGAAGACCTTGGGTGATGATGTGGATGAACAATTCAGACGCAGTTAGATGTTCTGGCTGAGGCTTTGAAGGGCGTAAGGTGGATGCGGCCACCAGCCCATCTGTTGTCGCTGGTGTCGAGAGTTGTTCCCTTCTGATTTGAGTCAAAGCATAGTCAAGTTCGCCCTACATCACAGTCAGAAATTGAAACGGATCGTTCGCACTTGATAACGAACCACAGCGTTCAGACTTCGTCGGCGCTGGAGCCAATCAATGTCTCGTAGACGGTCAGGTGAATTTTCTGCAAGAGGAATGGCTAATGAACTGGTCCTGCGTGCCCTTTTCGGTCGGTTTGTGACCTCAAAGCCTCTCTTCGGGCTTGGTGAGCGCCTTGATTCGCTATCACTCGACTCTCTGCCTTCTTGACTACGATGCAGCATGCTGGAGGGACCCCAAGAATTGGCTCGGTTTCGAGGAGAGGAAGGAGAGGAAGGAACAAGATGCAAACTTTGTGGCGCACTTCCTGACGAAGGCCATTCATAAACTTCTGTGGGGTCTGATGAAGCCGTCTGTGCAGGATTGTCTTTTTCGCCTGCCGTCTCCAGGATCAATGTACGACGGCGATTGGCATATCCATGCCCAAATAATAACCCAGGGAGCATCACATAAAGTAACGAGAACAAGATAACGCCTGCGATCCCGTGTGCAGTGCGTAAATGCACATTCTCCTGTCGAGATGAGTCGGAGAGTGAAATAGAAGTAAAAGCAGTCGCAAATCCGGCGGCGCCTAAACTATAAACGAAAATGAGGAGCACGACTGAGCCATAAATGGCTTGATCACTGGCAATGCCTGTGTGGTAGGTGGGGGACGAGAATCGAAAGACGAGAAAGGCAGCCTGATATATAGCCAATGAGATGGGAGTGAGGGCTTTGTGGACGACAGACGTGTTGAAGCTGGAGGATATCATTGGTGAAGTGGAGGATGGCCGGGGAGATGCAGATGGGGCGGAGGTAGATGTGGTTGTGCCAGTAGA
This sequence comes from Tephrocybe sp. 9980TJB, assembly GCA_018220975.1. Taxonomy (NCBI): domain Eukaryota; kingdom Fungi; phylum Basidiomycota; class Agaricomycetes; order Agaricales; family Lyophyllaceae; genus Tephrocybe; species Tephrocybe sp. 9980TJB. The sequence goes on along the minus strand of JABAJU010000002.1, from coordinate 606,204 downwards.
AGTTGGAGTGACTGTAAAAGCACATTCAGTCATGTAAGTGGTGTTGACGCCTTCTCCATTCGCATTGACGCCCGTTTGAAGATGGCCATTGCCATAACCAGACCAAATTGGATTCGACGGATTTACAATTCCGTTATATGCACGGAGTAACCAGATTTCCGAGAGAAGACTGCCGGATGAATCCTGGCCCCCGAATATCTTCACGGAAATAAGTTATCAAGATCGATTGGTCCTACATGAAAACACATACGAGTGTATCAGAAGATATGTTGCGTGATTGACCAACCAGTGACAAAGGGTACGAAATCGCGGCCGCGCCCTCTCTTGGGCTTGGGAATGTGGGCTTGCCAGAAGTACCGGGATCACCAGAAGGTAGCATTCTACTCCATGTCCCGGTATTTATATCCAGGATTGCCTGGCAATTAATGAGAATAGAGGAAACATATTCTCAACGATGCCATTACTCACGACTTCTCCTTGGTTTAGGCCGCTGCTGTCATTCCATGTGGTGGTATCCAAGGTTCCCAGCAGGAGGAGGACTTGTGACGAAAAGGTAGACGTCAGCCCATTATTGTTACGAACAAGGACAGGTCCTGTTCTTGGGGCTGGGCAGACACTGCTGGCCGTCACAGTCTGTTGTTGTGTATCGATAACATAGGACTCCTGCTCTGCGCACACGCCGTTGACGGAGAGTGAGGAGCAACCACCACTAACTACCACCTGATGACCAACAACAGTTCCTGAGGCATTATATTTCGAAGGAAGCTGCCCGATTGTAAGATGGTCCCAGCTTCCCAGTGTGTTATTAGGAAGATTTGAAGATAGAGTTCCTGAGATATTCAACCTCCATACGTCGGAAAATGAACCGGGACTGATTCCATTATAGCCACCGACGAGATAGAAGGTATTGTTTGGACCAGGTAATACGGGATCTTGTATGGGGGCTGTGGCTTGATCGATACCCCCACATGCACCCCATCGAGGTAAAGGGGTACCAGGCGACATGTTGACCTCTGACCAGAACATATTTATGTAGTCATATTCCTGATAAAAACCGCTCCAGTCAGAACCTAAGGTGATGAGGCTGAGGACTCACCCATATGTCTGCGAGGCCATCTCCATCTAATCCCACGCCACCGGCAATTAGAAAACCTTGACGACTGTAATAATGGATGAGCACGCTAGAGGGGAGGAAGGGGAAGTTTACGAACTTGCTGGCCGCAGAATCAATGCCGGAAATAGCAGCACTTCTCGCAGGTGGTATCCGCTGAAGGTTATCGGGGGGGGTTGGAACAGACCACTCAAGAGTTTCGAGGTTTAATCTGAAAGGGAAGTCTCATGAAAGATGAATCGTGACATTGGTTGACAGAACATACAGATATGTCTGGGACTGTGGGATGCCACTGGAAGATACACCTCCAAAGATTATCATCGAACGACTGACTCTGAACTAAGCGGCCAAGGAGTGACGACTTGTGGTAAACATGCCTTGTTTCGTCATAGCCAATTGCGGCGTTCTTCAGAGGAGGAGGGCTCGAAGAACCTTCAAGCAAACTTGATAAGTTTATCCATTGCAAAGGGGGCACTGGAGTGTTAGTCGATATTATTTGGGCATGGACAGCGAGAAGAAAATAAGTCAGAAAGAGGGAGAACGACTTCCAGGCCATGCGTGAGGGGGGGAAGGGGCCCGCAGGCTGGAGAAAGAAGCAAGTTCCCAGCAGACTGCGTCTCTCATCAATGCCTGGAGTATCATTGCCGTCTACGGAACAATCATCAAACAGCCTGCATGGTTGCTCCACATTTACTTAGCAGTCTTTCTGCCAATTCTATTAAGCTATTCCATCTCATACCGTTACACACCATACATTCAATACCTCTTATCATCCAGACAACGTTAATCCTATTGTGACGCACGTTTGCTGCCTCTTTCATCTTTCACTCACTCCACCATGTCCTTCAAACGCGCTCTAACAGACGAGCTACGCGACTCTCTTACTGCCTCAAATGTTCCCCCAAACAGGTCAGTACCCTGTCAGCGCCCTTCTTCGCCGTCACTCATTCTCCCCTTCCTTCAGCACCCCTGACGATGACATTGCTGCTCGTCTTAGGTCAATCGGTGCACGCGTAAGGCAGAGTAAGGATTGACATCCCTGCATTTTGAACGCGTCCTGACGCGCTGAAATCTCAGGCGTTACTGAGGGATACATTTCTGCACCCCCATCCTTCGCCAAATCCAATTCTACAGGCAGCATCTTCCAATCAGCTCGCGACTCGCTCCGAGAGGCTCAAAGCCTTCAACCTCCTGTTTCCAGTAATGCTGCTACCCACAAAAGACTTCGGCCACAATGCGATCAAGGCTATAACTCAGATGGTGACGTCGATGAAGATCAGGACAGAGAGATAAATTTGGCAAGCCTAGGCCAAGCTGGCTCCGCGACTATCATAAACCGCCCTATTAAAGCTTTGCGAAAGCCTCGAAAGGGAATGCTTCAAACACGCTCATTGCCCGCCTCGACCTTCCATCTGAGCGGGCAGGAATACCCATTGAACGTAACAATGAACAAGGTTGAAGAGGAAGACGACTGGAGTACGGGCAACTTTGCACCTCAGGGTTTAGGCTTGATTGAAGACTGAGATGCGTTGCCTCTGACCCGATGGTAGGCTGAAATTGATTCTCCCCGCCCCCAATGCTGAGGTCCTGCCCGAGTCTTGACCTGTAATATTATGGTGCTCTGTGTATTTTTGTAGCTGAGTTCATTAACCACCATTTGGAATATTGCATCATAATACCCTGTCCTCCAGAGTCCCTCCGAACACAGGAAATATGGAATGCCTTCAATTGCAGCTAAGACTAGCTATATGCAGAGCTGAGCACTATTTTGCTTTAGGCTTCAAGTCTCATTTTTGTCATTGTACATGCAACCCACATTCCATCCGGAAAGGGAGGACAATTAACGATCGGTTAAATTCACATCCTTCCACATCACGTTGGTGATCTATAGCGACCTCGGCAGGTTTATACGATTTGGGGATAATTATCAAAATCTCAACTTGGACGAAACACACCTGATACGTCGGAACCCAATTTTTGACGTCCGCACACTGGTGTCCACGTTGCTTTAACTGAATTTGGGCAATTTAGCTGTGTCCTTGAACAGTTCCTCCAGCACACCTGAGGATTGCCGGAGATTGCCCGATCTCTGATATTTGTCCGCCAACCGACGCCCACAGGAATCCATAGGCTTAAACAGGAGATGTAGGGTGCTGCTCAATGTCTTTTTACCCCCACCTTTCACCTCCAATTTTCGCCTCTGATACTGTGTAGGTGTCTTCGTATCGTATACGCTCTTTTCTCCGTATTATTCCATGGGGGCACTTGAGCTCGGCTAGAGTTGCTTTTGTTGAACTATTGCCTGGTGCTAGACTCTCACACGAAGCGTTGTGCACTTTTTCATTTCTTCGCCCCTGGTTATGTTGCTCTTTTTCTGACGCCACATCGCCCTAGCATTCTACAACTAGCTTAACGATTCGGATACACAGGCATTCTATAGGCTCAAGTCCCTATTTGAGCGACTTAGCCTCGCCACACTGTGAAGACACCATGACAAGCACTATTAATCAACCTTCTAGGCGCAGGGCGTCGTCTTCTAGGTATGTTGCTACTCAGTGGCAGATGTGACCTCAACTCAACCTGTTCACAGGTCCACAACTACCATGTTAGCTACAACCACGACGAGGTATTTCCAACCTTTCTGGCTTTTCCCGACTTTCTGAGATTTTACCAGTAGAGGTGACGATTTCATCGCCTGGAGTACGGCCGATGACCTCGTGTCATTAGAGACATCGACGGCTACATATACCTTTCCACGTCTTTTGCCTGCTTCGCTGATGCCGGAGGGGCCCATGGTTATAACCCGATACGACCGGCAGATGCGCTCTGGTCTCCCATCTCGTGAACGCTTCACAGATGAAACACGAGAGATGACGGGCTCAATGCGAGACGTGGCGGCACCCATAGCTACCTTCTCAGATTCTCATAGGCAGGCCCTTATTTCATCTCTTTTTCTGTCTATATTAACAATAGTTTTACGTAGAAATTTGCACGGTTCCCTTCGTTCTTCACCCAACTCAAACCTTGATAGCCACCCAAAGGCCCCATCACCAACACTTACACCCAAACTACCCCGTTCTCTGCCCTCAAATTCAAATACCGTGAGCTTCAAGCAAAACGTAAAACATGGGAAGAGAAATGAATCCGAAATCAGCGCCGACACTATGATTGAAGACATAGATTGGATCAAGCATACTCGATGCACCACTTCAACCAGAACCGGCGAGGCCGTATATACCTGTAAATATCTCTCTAGCTGTGGATATTCTTCAACGAAACAATCAGTCAAGCGGCATTTACTTGGTACTCACTTGGGATTCAAGTAAGTTAGCAATTTTTTTTTGAAATTTTCCATGGCTCACTTAGCACGTTAGGCCTCACGAATGTCCATACTGTGATAAGCACTTCCCAGCAGTAAGTTTGTTTTTGAGCTCAAGGTAAAAGCATCCTTACTTAAATTCATTCATTCGAAGCGAGCAGCTCTCTCTTCGCATATCGCAACGCAGTATGTTTAACTATCCTTTCCTCATCGAGCGACTAACAAACTGTGGCTGACCTTACCAGCACTGGCGAATTGCCCCTTGCATGCAGGTACGAGGGGTGTAGTAATCGATATGCGGATCCCGCAAGGCGTCACCGGCATCACATTCGCGCCCATGGTTACAAACCTAAAGAATACAAGAAAAAATTTCGTGTGAGTGCCACGCATCGATATCCATCTGCGGAAAATACGAGGTGCTCATTGGAACAACAGCCTCCGGTACAACGTGATGAAACTGACGGAGGCCAGAAGAAGAAAGTATAAGCATATACAGACCGTACTTTGATTGTCTTCTGAAAGACGTGGCCTAATCAAGTGCTGGATGGTACATGAGCAACCCTTGAGGATTGTGGTGGCCATGGGAGGAATATGAAGTGACAGCAGCATTTTAGGATCAACATATATGCCTCATCAGACTGGTTTGATGTTGAACGTGGGCTTGAATCTTTCACTTGTAAGACGACACTTGTGTAGGTCCATGTGTTGGTACCTTTGTAAATTGTACTGTATGCAGAGCCAGGAGGCACGCCACCATTGTTCCCCAATTTGAGATAGATACTATACGTTAACGTCGGTTACTAAAGTTAAATAGCCGGTGTTGACTCACGTGTGTCACTTTTTAGTGGTACTAGCGACGATGCCGACGAAGCAACCTCAGCTTGGAAGCCTGGCAATACAGGCCCCTCAATCTCCTCAAACTGTCCATGTTCAACCAGGGACGTGTCATGACCTCTCGGTATTCAAAGGTTTGGTTGTTGGACCTACACATTTTGAAACATGTTGACCGCCAGGCAATAATACTAGAAATCCTTCGAGAATATCGACGGCTGGATGATACAATAACTATGAGACTCAATCGGGCTAATGCTGCTGTGCGGGACAGTGACCGCCTCGATAACTCTTCGGAGAACATCCAGGACCGGGCATGTCTAAATGTCTGGCGTCAACTCGTAGGTTGATACATTCCCCCTCTCATGCCCAAAGTTGTTGTTCACAAATAATTAGGGAACTGGAAGCATCGCACGAAACTAGTCGAATACTGTGTGCTTGTGGTGGACCAATCTCTGCTCGAGAAACGGAGTGTGGTTGAGGAAGAGGCGTTGGACAGTGCCACGAAGCGAAAGATACAAGGATACATAATTGAGGATCAAGTTAAAGTATGTTTATTTCGTCGGGAAAATATGTCAAGTACCTGATAGGGATAAATCAGCGCGCACAAGTTCACAACGAGCTCAAAGTGGAATCCATAATCAGAAAGCGGGCAGTCGAAGGCACGTTATTTTTTCGAATAATGTAATGCGGGATCTAATATTATTTTAGCCTTTAGAACGCGATGTCAGTTTTTCGTGCCACCAAATGAGCCTGAGGCTCGGGAAATCTGGGAGACTGCAGTCCAAGGAGGTAGATAGTGCACTGACCACACGTGGTATGACGCCATTGCATGGTCATTATGCATCAGCGAGACGCACTTCAAACATCGATTCTTCTTTTTTTCTCATCCATCCTCAATGCAACTTCTCATTCTCCTCTCTGCTTTTACTGTCTCCCAGGCGCTCCATTTTCCTGCTGCCGTATTCTTTCAGAATATAGAAAGCAACCCCCTCACGGATGATGTCAAGGTCCCTGTACAATTGGGAGTCATGAGCCGTTGTCCCGACGCCCTCCTATGTGAAAATGTTTTCGACGAGGTTTTGAAAAGCGTTTCAGACAGAATCGAGCTATCCTTGGTGTATATTGCAAAGTCAGTTGCGTCTATCTCCATCTCTGCCCGATAGGCGTTGAACGAGATTAGACTCGATGAAAAAGATGAGGACTGGGGCGTGAAATGTAAGCATGGGCCAGAGGAGTGTGCAGGAAACATTCAGCAACTCTGTGCTGCAAAGCATGAGCCTTCTTTGTGGTGGAAGTTTGTCCAATGCCAGAACTACGAGGGTCGCGACAAAGTTGGAGATCCTGACCTCGCATTGAAGTGTGCCAGGACAGTTGGTATTGACTGGGAAGAGAGCGAAGCAAGTAAATGTGCAGGTTTGGATGGAAGTGGAAAGGGATCAGAAGGCGTGGCTTTATTAAAAGAAAGCCTTGCTCTGGGCGAGAAATTGGGCATCGAGTGCGTGATTCGTTGTGTGAATTGCATTTGTTAAATTTCATATAATTGCCCTACAGAAAAAGTTGTACAATTCTCATCAACTCGACGCAGGTTTGCATTCATGATGGGTCATGGAAGAATTGCGAAGTAACTCTTTTCTACGTGTCAACTACTGATTGCTGATTATTCATGTTGAAAGAACGGGCATGCCCCTAAAGATTTCGTCCGGCAGATAAACCAAGCTTATGATGAGCTCAATCCGGCCTAAGAGCTGCTATTTTCCGTCGTTGCAAGGTGAATTGGTAAAAACGTAGGTGTACCAGAGCAAATGCTGCGAATCAAGAGTTATTCAACCGAGAAGTAGTTCGTATATGATGACAAGGATATTTATGCCTATGAGAGGTACTGAAGAGTGGATTAAATATTATGATTGAAACGTAGAGATAATTGTTACGCACTGCGCATGAGAGTCCGAACGGCACTGATGAGGTCTATTAGACGTGCTTTCAGCCCAACGTCGTTCTGATCGTATCCCTGATGAAACCCAGCGCTGGCAGCTTGTTGTTGTCCGGACACCCAACCAACTACCAGGGCAGAAATGTAAGCTCGTGACCAGTGAACGAAGTGCAGACTTACGCCGTGCGAGAAAGCGGTCCTCGCTTAAAACCGCAATAGCGTTGGTAAGGAGAAGCGACACCATTAATATGGTGTAAAGCATTGTATTTGTCTCGCGCTAGTCGCAGACGAGGGCCAGAGAGTGCACGTCAGACTTCGTCACAAGTGTGTGTTTACCGTGACAAGCCGTGACATTAAGAATTCGTTTCTTCCGACTGTCATGCAGAGTGGTTTGCGCCAGGGTGCGTTGCGAATGTTTTTCAGCTTTTCTGTCTCACAAAAATCATTCAGTTGGTCGAGATGTTCGCCCTGTGGTTTCACTGGCGAGTTCCTCGCGTCTGCTGTTGAACACCCGACAGTACGTTACTTCGTTTTCTAAGTTTGCTCAGTATTTGAATGCCTTGAATAGAGCGAGTTTTCTAGGTCCTTTGGACTGGGTCAAAGAGAAACTTGTTCCTTCCGTCAGGGAAAAACCATCCAAAGAAGAGATTGATGCTGGCAAGAAGCAGGCCGCCGAAGAGGGTAATCGAAGTGTTTTTGAGGCAGCGGTAGCTCCAGCTCCCGCTCCAACTGGCAAGGACGGGAAAACTCCTCAAAAGTCAGATATTTACATGCCCAAGAAACCGTTCAAACCGCGACCGGATTCAGTGAGTGAGGCTAGATATGTTAAATTGACCAGGAATCTAAAACGTCTCGCATTTCAGCACAAATACTCTACTGCTACTTTCAAGATCTCCCATCGCAAACTCAACAATCTTGGCAGGCAAATTGCAGGGAAACCTATTGACTATGCTATCCTCCAGATGCAGTTTAGCGAGAAACGAGCTAGTACTCGTATTATGAACATGCTTGCTACTGCAAGGGACCATGCCGTGCGGTACAAGAAACTAAACGAGCCAAAACTCATTGTTGGTGCGTCCATTAACATTCTGCATTTGCATTTAGTCACTCACCGTATTGTAGCGGAGGCATGGGTATCGAAAGGCCCGAAGGGCATGAGGAGGTTGGATATCAAAGGACGTGGACGCATGGGCTTCCAAACGCACCCGAATTCCAAACTGAGTGTGGTGTTGAAAGAGGGCAAGACAGTGGAAGAGAAGAAAATGGAAGACCGGGCGAGGCGGATACGGAAAATTGTGAGCGCTGCAGCTACTCGCGAAGACCGGCCAATACGAAACCCTTCACCGAGCTGGGGTTGGTAAAGAGTTCTAAATAATGTTATTCTACAATAATAGTATACACAATTTTTTTTAAGAAAGTGTTCCTATTTTGGTGATATGACTAAAATTAGAACTGGACACGTTAACGGTGTTTCTTGCGGGTTTGTATCTTTCACTCTGCCCCAATGCTCTGGCGCACTCTCCCTGTGCTCCTCCTGGGCATACTCGCCCCTTCTCTTGCATCTCCCAGTCAATCCTTTGAAAACACTGCTATCGTTCGCGCTGTCGAACTCGGTGGCGCCGTCGTCCACGTCACGACCACGTATGCGATCAAGGCTACTCAGCCCAACGCAAAGGTCTACACCATCGCTCTCGGCCAACAGGAGCACGAAAAGACAAGCTGGCTCGATGTGCGCGTCAAGGGCCAGCAGACGTCGCTCCCTACATCTAACCACAAATTTGACACAAGCCAGTACGTCCGCAGTAACATCTTGGTCTTGAGCCGTGATTCATGAAACACACACAGAAACTATCATTTGGTTGACGTGACTTTGGATAAGCCTTTGTCATTGAATGCTACACTGAATCTCGTCGTCGAGTCTCACCAAACCCATGCCACCTTCCCATGGCCAACTGAGGCTACCCAGAAGGATGAACAGGCTCTCAAATACCAGACTGAATTATTCATTCTTAGCCCGTACAACACCGCTGTTCAGCGTACCAAGATTAAGTGAGCCCTTCAAGCATACTATCTGATACTAGCGATACTACCCAACTTGTATTTTCAAGGGCCCTGGTTCCCCGTATCATCTCGCATACTACACCCAAGGGCTTGGGAGACTTTACGCTTGACGCCACTGCCACAAAATCAGGAGCGACTGTGACATTTGGTCCATACAACAATATTCCTGCTTCAGCGAACCACAAGTTCATTGAAAAGTATCAGCAGCCCGTCGAGGTGCATTATTACCATGAACAACCGGTTCTGGAGGTCATCAAACTTTCTCGGGCAGCTGAAATCAGCCACTGGGGCAATAATTTGAACATCCAGGACGACATGGTTCTTCACAACGCTGGACCAGTGTATGTCTTTATTTCCTACCTGACAACGCATGGCTTGACCGCATGACACAGGCTCAAGGGACATTTCTCGCGCCTCGAACATCAGACCCAAACATTCCACAATCGCCCTGCACCCCATGTTCTGCCTGCGCTAACGCTGCACCTTCCTCCTGGGATCAGCAACACATACTTTTATGACCTGAATGGCAACGTTTCCACCTCGCGCCTCAGAGTCGCACCTTCCGCTGGTAAGGGTTCGCGCTCCAACAGATTCAGCGTGCTAGAATTGCGCCCTCGTTATCCTATCCTCGGTGGATGGAACTATACCTTTACTCTTGGATGGGATGCCCCATTGTCAGACTCAGTTGTCTATGACAGATCAAGTGGGAAGTACATTGTCGAGGTTCCTATCATGACAGGAATTCCTGGAGCTGTCGTAAATAGTGCCGAAGTCTCCATTATTTTGCCCGAAGGTGCGACGTAAGTATTTGTCTGTTATTCGTATGACAAGCCAGAGCTCTAAATCCTGGTTTCCTTTCAGTGATGTTACGTATACGACACCGTTCCCTGCCATCTCCAACACACTGTCAACTCACGTCACGTATCTGGACTCTATTGGTCGACCAAAATTGACCTTTGAATATGAGAACCTTACCATTATTCATGCCCGAAGTATCTATGTACGTCTCATTTTCTGGCTCTGAACATCCGTCTGAGTGATGCTTTCCAGGTTTCGTACTCTGTTCCTTTCAGTGCTCACTTGAGAAAACCTTATGTCGTGGGAACGGCCTTCTTCGCTCTCTTTGCCCTGGCGATCGTTGGGCGAAGGATCAACTTGACGATACATAAGCAGAAAACTTTGTAAAGCCAAAGTTGACTTCTTAGAACATTGTACAAAAATAAACGAGTTTGGGGCCTGAATGATCCGCAAAAACTGCATTTGAATAGTTGGAGGCACGCGTATTGACTAGATATACAGATGTCATAGTGTAAGATGTTACAATTCCGTGTAGGGATTGATGTGCGAGCGACTCCAGCTGTGCATCGTAAAGGACTCGCAGCCTACAGGTTTGGGTACTCTAAAACATGATCAGTTCAATGGACGGATGGAACTCAGAAAAGCAACACACCCTTTGAGCGCCATGAAGACACCATTGGTACCACCTGGTATGCGACAGTCATAAAATATATTTGAACTGCCAGCAGTCCCTTGATCGTAATATAGCATGGTACCCCTCCATCTCCAAGATGCGCTTTTGACCACATCTTGCTTGGTACCAGCTACAAGCTGATAGGGGAAGGGGCTAGATTTTGTGGAGTTGATAGTGTTGACGGAGAGGATAAAGGTCTCGTTAATGTATTGCCAGAGCTGATTCTGATGAACGTAGAAGAGAGGGGGGGATTTTACTTCGGGCTGCACAGTGAGGTTTCCGGGCAGGCCTGTAGATCGATCATTGATCAGGAGGTGATTGAGGGTACAGTAGGAAGAGGCGCACCAGATGAGGAGGTCAGAGTGAGATAATGGGTCCTAGTATCCTGTCTTCCCCTGGTATTAACACCGAGAATGGCCTCTATGAAGGTAGCGCTGGGACCGACAAGAGAGCTGATGGTTGTCTGCTGTGATACGCCATTATTGAATCTGGGAATGGCGGCGACGAAAGTGAGGAGGGAGGTAAGGGGGACGACGAGGAGAGAATACATTACAGTAACTCATGTAAACAGCCATTTTGATTTTGAGGGGCGGAGAAGCATCGCACCAAGATTGTCCGAACTACCTCCAGGCCCATGACACGTCGGACACGGATTCATCCCTCCGAGGTCACACCGAATTCCCGTGACCCAAAAAAAGAAACTCCTCTCATAACCTCATGCTTCGCAAACTAGACCGTGTCCCATCCTCTGTTCTGCGTTGTTATACAACTGCAGCACGACCCCCGCGCACTGACACAGAGGAACACCAACTTCCCCGCTACCTTCGACGCCAGGAAAAACAGACCAATAATACTCCCGAAAAAGTCTACCGTTCCCGTCATTATGATCCTGCCATAGCACAGCAGGACAAGTCGAAGATGCGACTACTTGATCCATATACCCTGGCAAAAAGACTAAAAAAGTTATGTGACGAAACCAAGGTCGACGCTGCTGTGGAAATGCTCAAGACCGCTCCAAGAGACGCGCAAAACACCCAGGTCTGGAATACTCTAATATGGGAGTGCATGAAGACCAAGCGTTTTAGCTTGAGTTATAAACTTTACACCGATGTATGTGACTTAAGCATAGTCAGAAACATATATTCAGTTTTTTATAGATGAAGCGTCGCGGGTTCAGCTCAACGTCACGCACATTTCAAACCATGTTCACAGGCCTCTCCAAAATGGAGAATTGGACTGTGAATTCAAAACAACTTGACCGCACCCGCCTCTTATACGATTATTACCAGCGCCATATATCCTCTGTCAGGAAGCATGATCCTGAAAGTGAAGAGCTCACCCCACGGCCTCTCGTAGGCTACATAAAAATTCTCGGCGACAACGGTTTATACCAGGATATTTTCGATGTGTACTATGCACTCCCTCCTACCGGCCGAGGTAGCGCAGACGAATCTATCTATGCCGCAATGTTTCAGGCATTGGCATCGACCCCAACCAACGCAGACGCTGCACCCCTTCATCTTCAGAATGCCTCCGACGCAAGACTGCTTTGGACATTGATGCACAAGGCACTCAGTAAATCGCCTTCGTTTCAAGTGGATACATACGTTGTTACCGCTGCAGTAGCCGCTCTGTCTCGGGGCAAAGATGCAGACATAGACCTCGCATTTTCTATTGTGCGAGAGTACTTTGGTCTTACCGCTCCAGGTGACTCTCCTTCCAAGGGTAGCATCCCCCTCTCCCAGCAATCGTTGGACGCCATTCTCAGACTATGCAACACGACCAAGAAGCACTCGTTGGCTACTCACTTCTTGGAGCAAGTCAAACGTCGACCCTCAGAGCAAGGAGGGAAAGAACTACTCGACCACGCTCACCTCAACGAGATTCTTAAGGCACACATAGCACTTTCGGATTCCAAAGCAGCAAACCATTGCCTCGAGACTCTCGAGTGGATGTTGCGCGAGGAAATACTCGCCAAGGATGGCTTCAAGCTTAGGCCAAGCCTTGTTTCATACCATCTCACACTATCGGCCTGTTGGCAGGACGCTGATTGGCGCACTGCAACGCGCGTGTTTCACTTGATGACGGGGTATCACTCCCACGACTTCATGGATGGATCTATCTCGTCGACACCACGGCGGGATATCAGGACTGCAGGAAGAAACATGGACCCATCTGCGGAGACATTGAATTACCTGGTAAGGACTGCAATCGCGACACGTAACCGTGCAGATGTGCGGCAGGTTCTGCGCATAGTCGACTACCTCAAAGTCGATAAACTCTTGGACTTCGAGGCAGATATCAAAAAATCAAAGAAGGCAAAGGCTTACTTCGTCACTAAATTGGCGACGGCGGTTATCGAGGCGGTTCAATATGTTGAGAAGCGCACCAGTGGTACAGAGTTGGAAAGGTGGAAGAGCATGTCAGCAACCGCTTCAGAGTTTCTGAAGAGGGTTGATTCGGAAAAATCAGATTTTATACCCACGATGGTGCACCAACCATTGGAGGAGACCAGAACAAGACAGCACAGAAAGCCCCAGCGTAACTAGATATTCCTATTCACCCAGCTAATTACCCATCACTAACAGACTAGATAGAGTAAATGCGAGTAATAGTGTAAGTTAGACATAATAAAGAGAGTACGGAATCCGGTGATGTCCAAAAGAGTGAGAGTAAGAGTATGCAGGTCCATGAAAAGCGCGACGGAAGACAAACACCAGGTAAGTACCTATTCATCGTCGAAAGATATACTACAAGGGCATGGGCAGGGAGGGACGTTTAAGAATCGTTAGATGAGCAATTAAGCTATAGACTTGGGCCTATCGCCGGGTGTCATTTTCGATCCCTCAGCGCTAAGGAACGCTGGCGAAGGCGGTACGAAGGTGTCCTCCGTTAAGGCCATGGAGACTGGCTCGTAAACATGTGGCCGCGTTGGGGAAGGAAGGCCAGACATGTAGCTGTTGTGCCTGTCGTTCGGCGGGGGCAATGGGCTTATACGTCCGCGGTTAAGTCTTGCCATGGAGAAGGGGGTGTCTTCCGGTACAGCCGTTGGACCGGGTGGGGTTAGAGGCTGCCCAGAAGTGTAACTCGGGTTTGACGAGAAGTTCTCTCTGGAGGGTGAAGGCATATAACTATCCCTGGCATTTCCTTGACTCCTTGGTGTTTGAGGAGGTACGTCGTCGCCGGCTGACGAGATTGGTTCATACACGTGTGATTGATTTGCGATAGGAAGACCAGATCCAGCAACATAACTGTGCCTTGGGTTCAAAGGCATAGGGCTCAATCGCCCGCCGGCCCTTCGTTTTGTTTTGGCAGTCCGACGTTTGCGGCACCAGACTACTAGTCCAACGATAGATAGGACGAGGAGAATGAGCGCGTTTAGGGCAACAACCGCCAACATTGCTGGAATGAAGCGGCCAATTCTTTCCAAAGACGCAGAGATATCGGTGGAGATATTATAAGAAGGCGCTGCAGCCACACCATTAAGTCCTTGGTATGTGATGTTTGTCTTGGCCGTGGCACCTCGAGCGCTTGCGAATTCGCTCGAAGCTTCATCTGGGTCGACGAGGGAAAGCAATTTCATGTATGGATTACCCATATTGCCGTTTTCATCGTAGTCGCCGAAGTCGTAGATAGAGTAGACCGAACGAAGGAAGTTGTCTCCTACGAGCCAATCACTGTACACCAGGCATGATGAATGCAAAGTAAGCATATTAGATAGGTAACTTACAATTGTCCAGCACCAACAGAAATGTTCGTTGGGACAAATGTACCGACACAGACGCCCCCACTTGCCAAACCTGATGGTGTCACGTCTAATGGATGAAGGGGATAGACCTGGCCACCAATTTGCAAAGCCATGTCGATTTCGAAGTTACACGGGACAACCCATTGACCTAACGATGTATCATATCTCGCTCCGGAGATGCCACCATATATAGCATCACAGATCGCCGTGGGTGCATAACTAAGGTTTGAGGCGAGCAGCGATGAGCCAAGGCAAGGACGTGACATGACATGAAATTCACTTACGTGAATGATGAGCCGCTGTCCATGAGAATGACAGCTTTATTGCTGGGGGCACCGACAACGTCTGTTGTTGGCACAATGATAGAGTCGTTTGCATGGTTGATAATTACAGCATCAAGCAAAACATCCCATCGAGCAGGCGAGTTGACCGGCCATGTAGGGATGGCAGTTTGATTTTCCACAGCAGCATATTCCGATTGATACTCACCTGCGCAAGTTATTCAATAATATTTCCACAAGCAAGTTTCAGGCGTGGCTCACCAATCGTAAAAATGCCTTCAACTACATCGTTCGTCTCCGAACTTCGCTGGAGTGAAAATGAGAGGAAATTGGGCTCTGAAGGGTTTGCCGCAAACATGTTGTAGAGTAGACTTCGTCCTGTCGACGCGCCAGTGTGATTTACGAGGGCATCAATAGTGGAAAGCGAGTCAAAGCCGAGCCCAGCGACTCCGTTAGCTCCATAACCTAGGGCTGGATTATTCGCATTAGATACGTCGAGGAAGGCTTGTGAAGATATGGTGAGACTTAAGGAACATGAGAGTTTGTCAAAATCATTGAAAGGCATCGACAACGTACTTTGCAAATTCTACAGGTGCGTATGATACATGTCCATATGCCCAACCAATGGCATACTAACAAGAAAAAAATTACTGGTAGAAAAGGTATTGAGTTATAGATATACATACCGTCAAGTTATACGTTGTGGACTGTAGCGAGGAGAGAATTAGTTAACAAATTCCTGTGAGGCACGAAGTTTGAATGTGTACCGTCTGGTTCGAATTTGGCATGGGAGTTGTAGCACCCTTTATCCAAAGGTCAGATGACCCAGTATCAAGCTGGACGGTATACTCTGTTTGAGGCTTAGAATACAATAGCAAGGAATGGCAGAGGATGCTCACCAGTCCCTCCCACAATTATCTTTCAGGATCATATTTAGCGCTCCTGAAGAATGCTGTTAAAATAATATTTGCCTCACATCTGCCATGTAAATCAAATCGTCCACAGTACTTGGGGAAGGAATTCAGGACAATCTTTCACAGGAACTCGAGACATGGCAAACACACCTCAGATCAAGGCCATTTTCCTCTGTTGCAGCCAGAACAGAAAGCTGTGAATTCGAAGGTACGTCGGCTCGTCGTTGAAGTGCCGGCCTGTTCTTGTACTGTTTGAAGGGAACTTTGAATGCTGATGTGGTGACCACCACTAATCCCAACGACCACGTTAATATGCCAAGCTTCATGGTGAGCGGCCGCCAACCAAAAGAGACCGTAGTTTAAAGAGTGACAAGGAAAAGGAAGAGAGTATGGTGGGACGAGAAGCGCAACAGATGAACGTCCGTTACAAACCCCTTGTTTGTTGTGAAAGTTTGATCCAAGTGATATGTATATGTCGGCTACAGACACATCTGCGCATGCGCAGTACCTTGATCCTTCTTCTACATAGCTATGTAATTGCAAGAACGCAAAAGGACTACGGTAAAAATCTTTTGCCAGCTGGCATCCAGCTTGAGCTTTTTTTAAAAAAAAGAGATCCAAACATGCCATTAACAAGGTACAACCCAGGATAACTGACAATTGTTCCGTTCACCACCGTATTGTCATTTCATGATTTTTTCTGGTTTTCCCATCACAAATGTCAGTGCCAGCAGTGTATAAGTTGACTTGACAAATTTAAAATGTACACACTTGCCTTATTGGGACAGGAACGACGCGATCGTGCATGTGCTTTCGGCTTTTAAGAACTGGTCTCCGGAATCGGACCTTGTATTAATGTGGGGTAATTCTAAGCGTCAAAGCGTTGCATAAACTTGCTTTCCACCTTCAACCACAATGGCCTCCAGGAATTCAATTCTTCGCCTCATAAATGCTAGCCAACACACATCGTGCCCATGCCATAGTCCCTCTCATTTGCATTCTCACACGGGGCAGCTGAATGCCTTAACACAACTAAGGAGCTTTGCAACTCCTGTAAATACAGTCGAGAAAGAATACGCGTTCGAGGTATACCATCCCTCGTCCATTTTCTCTCAATCAATGTTTACCTACCTTGGTTAGGTAGCTGCGTCTAACCTGAGGTTTGGCGACGGCGTCACAGCTGAAGTCGGAATGGACCTCAAGAACATGAAAGCACGCAAGGTACACATCTGTTAGAGGTGGATGCCTACCTATGCTAATAAATACTCCAATAGGTTGCTGTTTTCACCGATCCTAACCTGGCGAAATTGCGTCCAATGCAGACTGTGAGATGAATGGTTTATTTATATCTAGCGGGAGAAACTGATAGCGCTCCTTCTCAGGCTATCGCTTCCCTCGAGGCTCAGACCGACCTTCCATTTGAGATATTTGATCGAGTGGTTGCTGAGCCTACCGAAGATAGTTGGCGTGAAGCTATTGCATGGGCCAGAAACCACGAATTCAGTCACTTCTTGGCGTAAGTAAACTTATTCCAGCTTTCTATCTGCTATGTGCTCAATCCCAACAAATCCAGTGTGGGTGGTGGAAGCGTTATTGATACGGCAAAGGCCGCCAATCTGTAAGCCAAGTTTAAGGTAGCCATGATATCTCAAAATATTGAAGTCATAAATATAGGTTCTCCGTATACCGAGATGCAGACCTTATGGACTTCGTAAATGCGCCGATCGGGAAGGGTTTGCCTATATCCCAGAGCCTCCTTCCCCTTATTGCGGTACCAACAACCGCAGGAACTGGTTCAGAAACCACAGGGACTGCTATCCTGGACATTACATCTCGGTCATTCAAAACCGGCATTGCCAATCGTGCGATGAAGCCTGTTCTGGGCATAGTCGTAAGTTTTCCTAGTGCTATACTTGCCGTTCTGTTCAGAAGTGTCGACACTTTCTTTCGCCATTAGGATACGCACAACACTGAAACATGCCCAACTGAAGTCCATATCAGCTCAGGACTTGACGTCTTGTTCCACAGTATGGAAAGCTATACTGCTATCCCGTACGTTCGCGGCATGTGGATTCCTAGCCACTAGACTCATTTAAACGTCTTGCCAATCAGATACACAGAACGCGTTCCGCGACCCGCCAACCCCATTCTTCGGCCAGCTTACCAAGGCAGCAATCCAGTTGCTGACATCTTTTCGCTCTGGGCTTTGCGCACGACTGTCAAGTACCTTCCGCGCATCGCGAAGAATCGCAATGATACAGAGGCAAGACGACAGATGTTGTGCGTAACTCAATTTGGCATTCCGAGGAAGTCTATTTTATGCTAATAATTTTGTCGTTCAGACTGGCTTCATCGTTCGCTGGCATTGGATTTGGAAATGCAGGCGTTCATCTTTGCCATGGCATGAGCTATCCCGTTCGTCATTGTACTCGTGGTTCATATGAAGACTACTGTTCCTCATTCCTTTCGTTAGATTTCTGGTTTGAACAAGAAAGGCCCGAAATATAAGCACCCAGGATATGCCGTTGACCATCCTATTATTCCTCACGGAGTTAGGTAGGAGCCTCTTGCAAATATGTACATCTCCAGTTCTCTCTAATCTTTGGCTAGCGTTGCTTTGACCGGACCTGCAGGTATGTTTTCATCTAACTCTATATAAATAATGTTGATGTGTCGCAAGTGTTCCAATTCACGGCCCCTTCGTCTCCCGACCGCCATCGCGAGGCCCTCGCAATCTTCAATAATACCAGTGTAACGGACTCTTCGATAATCAGTATCCCGGACAAAGATATCGGTGCATACCTTTATGAAGCCATTGCTCGTTTCCTCGATGACCTTGGTGTACCTCGAGGCCTGAAAGCTATTGGGTAAACTGGTTACTTTTCATGATGTTGTTGAAGAACTGACACCACCTATTCCAAGGTATACCACAAGTGACCTAAACATGCTTGTGGAAGGTACTCTCCCTCAGCGACGCGTTCTTGACCTCGCACCCGGTATCGGTGATGTAGTAGGGTCAGATGGCAGGGAACATTTGGCAAGGATCTTGGAGCAGTCTATGGAATATTGATTTTTGAAAGCGCGAATGGGACTATTGTACATATACCTCTCACGATACCTGTATATATATGCATCTGAAAAAAAAAAACAATTTGCTTAACCGTGATGGGACGCGTTGGCTAACGATGTGAGTGATCGCGGCAATACACCATGCATCATGTGCAATAGATCATCTTAACTTGACCCGCAACTTGGCTGGGTTTCTTGTCTAACGGGCTAAATAGAGCCATGCCATCTAAGCGATATAGCACGTTTCGCCCTTGCATAGACTTGCATGACGGTCAAGTCAAGCAGATCGTTGGCGGTACACTTTCGGATTCCTCACCTGAGACTCTGAAGACAAATTTCATCGCAAGGTCTGTATTCCGCGTCTTTCCCTGTCTGGGCCGTAATTTACCTCTGAATATATCTCCAGCCAGTCTCCCGCCGACTTTGCGGGGTTATACAGGGATAACAAATTAGAAGGCGGACATGTTATCAAACTGGGACCGCATAATGACACGGCAGCCCGTGAAGCATTAAAAGCTTGGCCAGATGGTTTACAGATTGGTGGTGGTATCAATGACGAAAATGCTCAAGAATGGATCCAAGCCGGGGCTAGCAAGGTCTGCAGCCTAACATTTAGCTTCTACTGGCTTGAATCCGTTGAATCTTACAACTACTGCAGGTGATCGTCACCTCATACCTTTTTCCAAATGGCAGATTCTCTCTAGAGCGTCTGAAGAAAGTGTCTTCTGCTGTCGGAAAGGACAGACTAGTTGTAGACGTAAGGTGAGTATATCATCAGGATACTTAAGCTTGACATATATCTATCTTGACCAAATGCTATGCAGTTGTCGGCGAAGAGGAGACAAATGGATAGTGGCAATGAACAAATGGCAAGATATTACGGACATGGAGGTCTCCGAAGGTGCGTCAGGTATCCTATCTATGACTACAATTCTCAATTGTCCATTAGAATCTCTACGAATGTTGTCTGAATACTGCAGGTTGTTTCTTCTTAACATGATTGACCACGATAGCTGATACTTGTGAAGCGAATTCCTAATACACGCTGCGGATGTGGAAGGATTGTGTCAAGGGATCGACGAGGAATTGGTAGAAAGTAGGTCTAATTCTATTAAATGGCATTCTAGACTTGACTTTGAGCGTGCAGAACTCGGTCAATGGGTTCAAATACCCACTACATATGCGGGCGGTGCAAAGGGTACGTCGAAACCCTAATAATAAGTGGGAGGTCTTCTAACAGCAATAGATATCGGCGACCTAGATCTTGTAGAGCGATTGTCTTGTGGACGAGTTGATCTGACCTACGGAAGGTCCGTCAGCTCTTGATTCTCGTTGACATTGATTTGACTCGGTAGCAGTGCACTAGACATCTTTGGCGGTAAATTGGTAAATTTCGAAAGTTTGGTTAAGAGAAATGCTCGTAGATTAGATTAGATCATGAATTTTGTATTTGTAATGAATCGTGGGAACAACGATACAGTTATTCGAAATAAGGTTTGGGACACAAATCTGGCTGTTCAAACCTGGTGATCGCTGCACGACGTTCCTCAAGGTAGTTTTCCCTTCCCGTCTGATTCTTACACTGTGCTCATTGCTGTTCTTACTTGTTCAGACCTATCACCACCAAAATGCCCGGCAAAGTCAAGGCTTACGAACTCCAATCCAAGTGCGCATTTACGATGATGGAATATGGAAGGACGTAAATTGACATTCGTGTGCATCTAGGTCGAAAAATGATTTGGCCAAGCAGCTCCAGGAGCTGAAGACCGAGCTTTTGACTCTGCGGGTACAGAAAATCGCTGGAGGCTCAGCATCAAAGCTCACCAAGATGTGAGTACTGTTGCCTATCGTTGAAATGAATTAATTTGTTGATTGTCAATAGCGCTACCGTTCGCAAGTCGATCGCCCGGGTGCTGACTGTGACGAACCAGAAGGCTCGTCAGAACCTCCGCGAATACTACAAAAACAAGAAGTACCTTCCCCTTGACCTTCGGGTGAAGAAGACACGCGCGATCAGGAGACGTCTGACCAAGGTGAGTTATGAGCTCAGTAGCAGCCTCCGACGTCCATTTAACACAGTACTCTCTTTTTAGCACGAGGCATCGCTCAAGACCCTCAAGCAGCAGAAGAAGGAGGCCAACTTCCCTCTGAGGAAGTACGCCGTCAAGGCATGAGCAGTGGGGCTTTGGTGTGCACTGGAGTAGGGTCGCATTCATGCCGGAGTTTTCTTTGCCATCTTTGTTTTCTATATGCCGCATTAATGCTCATATGCCCATGCTCATATGCTGCTATCCGCCGTGTACATAGAGTGAATTGGTTTGCAAGTGAGAAATTTCACCGGATCATCAGAGCACTTGGCCCTCCGCATTCCCATTTTAGTTTATGTGCACATAGAGAGGTGTTCGACTGTTCGACATCGTATGGAACGGCGCTCACAACAATAGTTAGCATCTCTCTCTATCAGACGGCTATCAGCGTTGAACGTTTTACGATTACTTCGGTCATCGTGGGGCCTGCAAGTGACGTCGCCATCACAAGGTTCAGTAATCACACACAAATCAGCTTCGAATCTGGAGTGGTATTTCTCTTTCGATAACGCAAGGGGTTCTACCTTATTCTGAGGGGTAGACATCTGCATCTCGCTGTCGTTCTTTCTGCCCAAATCTTTCTTCGTTCAAACCTTTACCACCTCAATTTTAACGAATTATGGTGAGTCCTGGTGATCTTTGACAAGGCATTCTTCGCTTCCAATTCACACATCCGCCTCGATTTGAGCCTGGCATATCTGTATCACCTGTATGATCCCTGCACATGTGCCACAGACATGAGGTCAAACCCCAATCGGCCTCTTTCGAGCTTTCTTTCCTAACCCCCATGTCGCGCCTCCGAAAAAGAAGTGACGCTGACCATGTTTCCAATTTACAGTCGAAACCCCCTGTTCATTCCCCTCCTCCGTCGCCTCAGGCTGAAGTCAACCTTCGCATACGAGGGCCATATCCAGTTTCGAGCAAGAACCCAGAGAATCAATACACTTTGCTTGAAAAACTTGGAACCGGGAGCTTCGGAACGGTTTACAAGGCTATGCATAACGACACAAAACAGACTGTCGCCATTAAGCAAATAGGTGTGATCTCAATTAAATAGAGTAGATGTCCACACCGCATTGACAGTATGTTGCAGATCTTGAGGATTCAGATGATGATATCTCTGAGATTCAGCAGGAAATCGCGAGTCTGGCGCAGTGCGATTCTGAATATGTTACTCGGTACTATGGATCTTTCGTCGTCTCCTATAAGCTCTGGATCGTCATGGAATACCTCGCAGGGGGGTCATGTCTGGATCTTCTGAAAGCAGGACCCTTTTCAGAGGCGCATATTGCTGTGGTATGTCGCGAACTTCTGCTGGGTCTCGATTACCTTCATACCGAGGGAACGATACATCGTGACATAAAAGCGGCGAATGTGTTGCTTTCATCCTCCGGGAAAGTGAAGCTAGCAGACTTTGGAGTTGCTGCACAACTTACGAACACATTGCGACATACTTTTGTCGGGACCCCATTTTGGATGGCACCGGAGGTAATTCGTCAGGCAGGTTACGATGCAAAGGCAGACATGTGGAGCCTTGGCATTACGGCCATTGAGATGGCCAAAGGAGAGCCACCTTTGGCTGAATATCATCCAATGCGAGTCCTCTTCCTGATTCCCAAAGCAAAGCCTCCTGTTTTGGAAGGGGCATTTTCTGCGACGTTCAAGGATTTCGTGTCCCAGTGCTTGACGAAAGACCCAAGTGCAGTAAGTAACTTACCTAGTTGGACTTTGTACATCCATCAACATCTCCTGTCAGCGGCCAACTGCCAACGAACTTCTCCAGCACAAGTTCATACGAAGCGCACGCAAAACATCTTACCTCACTGAACTTATTGAACGGTATCAAGACTATAAGGCTCGCTCGCCTGGGAAAGGGGGACCTCAGATGTATCAGCCTTCCTTGAGGCAAACTCAGGCATGGGACACCATGCGAAGTGACTGGAATTTCGACACTATTAAATCTTCATCAGCAATGGGAACTTTCCGTACCATGGCAAGGGATTTACACATGCCACTTGGCATGGTAGCTGATGAAGAGGAGGCGTCCGACGAGGAATTCCGTGACTCTGTTAGTACAGGCGGTGCAACTAAAGGCAATGATTCCAAAGTAGCTGGTGGGTTAGGGATGAATGCCCACGCCTCACATTCCACGGTAGTCATTAAATCTCCACATCCACCTTCAGTTGGCAAAGAAATGTCGGAGCTCCTTTCGGAGGAGTCTATTCCAGAGGAAGCTCCTGACGCCGATGACGCACAACGTGTGACATCTCTTGGTGCACCCCCAGCTTACACGGGATCAGTGCGACCCAATCGTCGAGCATCCTATTCAGCACGGATGTCCGAAGATGGTGCTGGAACCATAATACGCGAGATCGACATCGGAACTGGAGTGGATACTATACGACCCGTTAAAAAAGTTGATCCCGCTGGCTCACTGCGGTTGTCTTCCGAGTTCGTTGGAAGCATACGCCGGGACAGCTCAAGTTCACCGACATCTCCATCAAATCATAAACGTACGCTGAGCGATGCGGCCAAGGCTGGATCAGCTCTCTTAGATGAAGTTGTACTTCCTATTCTCCAGAACGTAAGTCGGGTTTACATTGACATCTTGGATAATTTTGTTGATATTCTTGCCCAGGCAATTAGAGATGATATGGATGCCCGCGAGATAGAATCTCTCAGTATGCTATCTCGAGGCTTTTTAGAACTGAAAGAAGCAAACCCCGAGATCGCGTACAATATCATTCTCGATATACTTTCTGGGATCAATGAGTAAATCTCCTCTGTATGATGTGTGTTTGGATCACTCTAACGTATATTCTCAGCAATCAAGCTGTGCGCCGTCATATTCAGGCATCACATAGCTTATTCCCTCACAAGCGCATTACTCGCAAGAGTG
This sequence comes from Tephrocybe sp. 9980TJB, assembly GCA_018220975.1. Lineage (NCBI taxonomy): Eukaryota > Fungi > Basidiomycota > Agaricomycetes > Agaricales > Lyophyllaceae > Tephrocybe > Tephrocybe sp. 9980TJB. Next base: position 582,480 of record JABAJU010000002.1, on the reverse strand, counting down.
AAATGACCTCACGAGGACTCGTCGTCACTGAGGTGCAGGAAGACATCACTGGCGTACCGCTTTCTTCGAGCTCGTTTACTGCGACAAAGAGCGACGATGTTCCAGCTAAGAAATCACCAATCGCGGAGCTCCTTTATTTACGCTGGTTAGAAGGATTGAAAATAAAGTGGCCAAGTATAATATAGGCTCGAAACAATGACGGCCAGAACACTGGAACCCGCCACCCCTCTTGGTATTTTATTCCATGGAAATGACAGTCGCACTCCTTCGAAATATTAAAGCTGATTAATGATACCATTGTATAGTTCCCCCCCCCTCCCCCACCCTTTGATTTTCCCTGCTTGGCATGTCTCTCATTATTCACGATCATTCACGAATTCCTAGTAATTTGCTTACGACCTTATGATGGACCTTATAGCATCTGCATGAATGTTGATATCATTCTTGTCTCGGAGTTTCACAATGCATCTGAGTATACTGTTTCCGGTGTTTTTACAGTGTTGAGCCTCCCTAATCGATGTGATGACTCTGTACAAGAAGTTCATATAGCAACATGGCGCAGCTGGAAGCGCGCAGGGCCCATATCGAAGTGTAACCCTGAGGTCACTCGATCGAAACGAGTTGTTGCTATTTCTTTTTCTCCTTTGTTTCGACAAAAACGGAAACAAACCTGTTGCGTACCCAGAGCTAAGGGTATCTATCATAGTAGTGGGCACCTTTGTCAAGCTGGCCCATGATTCAGACATATGCGACTGATACATAAATCTAGGTTTCATCCAGTTCCATCCAACAGAACGCACAATAAAAGGTTTTATGCACCTGTATATATACTTCCTACAAACCGTGATAGTCATGACATTATAATACGTAACAAAGGAATGTAGAAGACAAACGATAGGTGAGATAGTATACACATAGAAATCCGGTAGAGTAGTCGTGTAGTACGCATTAGAGATGGGTTATCAGTAAGTAATAGAAAGGTATGCAAAGTAAGTCCATAGAAAGGTGTGGTATGTACATGTCCGAGGATGACATAACGTGAATGGGAAGAACTCGTAAGAACACGAAGGCTCTGGAAGAAAGGAGTCCATAGTCCGAGACAATAAGGGGAATAATAGGTAGGCTTTGAGAATCCATGAGAATGCCCCGGCGGTGATTCAGTGTCTCTTAAGTCAAGAAAGGAAAAGCTGCCATTATGGCAGGGGCGAACAAAGTGAACATGACATAAGACAGACCCCAAGACAAGCCATACGGTGTGAGGGACATCGCTGCATTCGATTTCTGCGTCGTCTTGCTGTCAGCAGCTGCAGAGGCTGAGGCTGGTAACGTTGAGGTCGATGTTCTAAGATGACGACATCAGCTGAGTAACTATTTGAACGAGTAAAAGCGAAGGAGACATACACTACTTTAGTTGACGATGCGTCGCTGGAAACGGCTGAAGTCTCTCCTGCAATCGCTGCAGTTTCGGAAGTATCTGGAATGATATCCGCGGCAGTGACTGGCGATTCAGAGTCATCAGAATTTTGGTATGTGCTGCCGTCCCCAATGATGCTAAGGAGCGAAGCAGATTTCCATCCAGCAGGGCCGATTAAAGGGAAAGCATTCATGTAGGCAGTAACTGTGTCATTATTGAGCTCATGTTCCAAAACAATTATTCCAGGGTTTTGGGGGCCTGCAGGGGGGGAAAAAGTGAGAGAGTGAACATCCTCAAAGAGGCATAATCACCGACCTGCAAGCCATTGGACGAAGTTGTTGTGAACCTGGGTTTGTGTTATACCGTTGGTTCCAATGCTCCAGTCCTCAGTACTAATAAAATTTAGTTTTTGGATATCTTACAGAAACTTAGGATGCAACTTACTCGTGGTTCCAGAGAACTGTCGTAAGGCCAAATACCTAGACCCATCAAGCTTAAGCTAGATTCGAATAAAAATATAGTTTTATCTTACCTCCAATGCGATTGAACGTACTCGCATATCAGAGTCACCATATGGAGGACGCCAGTATCTAGGCACGCGTCCACCGGTCGAGTTTCTGATAAGCTCGGTCGTCCAACCAAGCTTTTTGCTAAGGTTAGGCTTTGACACAAGAAGCATCAACGCCAATCCTCACCTGTGCCACAATCTCGAGGTTGCTGAGTGTCGTCATGTAAGGATGAGTCCACGTGTGAACAGCGATGTCATGGCCTGCGTTGAAAATGTCCAAAAAGTGGTTTGGGTATGTCATGATCTGTACACCTATCAGAAAGTGCGTGGCCGTCTGGTTATTTTCCTCCAAGAATCCCAGCAAGGTGGGTGACGCCTGTCATGGACACATATCATCGATTATGAGAAATGTCAATGAAATCGTGTGTCATACGCACTTCTGTAGGTCCGTCATCAAAGGAAGTGCTGAAATACCCTGTGGGCCCATCCCAGATATCGCCGGGTATAACGCACTTGTAGGTAGCAGAGCATACCTCCGGACCGTTCGGATTGTAGCCCGTTGGGTATACGGGGTTAATGCCAGGCGTGTTTGAGCTCTGGGGAATACTGGGGATTTTTCCCGCAGAAACAGCGGCATTCAGAGCATCTACCCACTCCTGAGGGAGCGTGGTGATATCAGGAGAAGAGGAGGGATAGGCCGCAGACCACGCTAAATCAGAAATCGTATCAGCCATGAATAGTAACTGTTTAGAAGATGGGCGCGCACTGGGTGTCCCAACCTGAGGGTAGTTATTACCGTCGGTCGGGGCACCACGCCTAAAGAGAGCGTGGACTGGGTGGTCGTCGGGTTGATGCCAGGAGGTTGGCAGACGTTTTTGAAGAGAATGAGAGTGGTCATTACGATCATGAAGCACAGGAAGGCGTGCGGCGCAAACAAGAGGAAGGGCGATAAGAGCCTTGTACCAGAACATGACAGACAGCCAACCAAGGAGAGATGAGGGTGCCTTGAGGTACAAAGAGACCACAGAGCAGGCTGTCTGATGTCCTGACTCTTTAATATGCCCTCACTCAAGTCGGTTCAACGGTCAGGGCCATTCTGGGTTCTATGTTTAGCATCTTGCCGCCCCGATCACAAACAGACTAATTCCAGCCTTTTCCAATGTTTTGTCTACAATTTCCCTTGATTTACATAAGAAAATCGCGGCATGCCCTGACCGTCATGCCAAGATCTCCGACAATCAAACGTCATATTATTACTCGGAACACAAGTATTGCTTGGGCGTTCCAACCTACAAAAATAAAATGCCGTACGTTCAGCCTTCACCCACTAGCTGATGGTGAGGGTGCGCTAGATCCTGTTCCACCCTCCTGAAGCCTTTTTCTCAAAACGAGCACCCCTCCCTTCAGCTGAGCTACATCCCTCACCAACGCTGAGAATTGGGTCTTTTTCTCGGCATCTGTTAGGTACGGTGTAAAGTGATGGATACACTCGCGCGTCGTCGCATTTGTCGTGCTACTGAGCCACTCGATCAACATGGTTCGTAGTTGCTCGGGGGCGAGGTCAATGGGTGTGACGCCAGTCGCCTTGCGTTTCTTGGGTTTTGGCATCTGTGCTCCATTAACCCCATTTAAAGCAGGTGTGCCATTGACGGCCTCATCAACCGCTTTGCGTTTATTATTGGGCTTGGATGCTGTAGGGCTGCCAGCTCGGCTTCCAGGGCCGGCTGCAACTGGGCTGGTGGCGCGGCTATTGGAGGCCACAGGACTCGTCGCACGACTAGCGAGAGGGCTGTTCCCTCCGTTCGCACTAGCATGCTTGGGCTTCGGTGGCTTCGGGCTTGTAGCACGCTTCGCAACGACTGAGTGGCCACCAAGGCTTGGTGAAGCGGGCGATCCACCTCGAGAATTTGCGTCAGGAGGACGAGGAGTACTTGTCCCCGGTTTCGGAGGCTGCGAAGATGACCGAGAGTCCACCTGTTGTGGCTGGGGTTGAACAGCGGGTCCTGTAGGAACAACAGGTTCTTCCTCTTCCTCCTCTTCAGCCTAAAGATGGATCAGATACGCGTTCCAACATCATAAAGATAAGAGCACGTGCCGAGCTGGCATATGGGTTTTCTTCCTCATCACTGTCATATGCATCATTGCCCTCGCGGTTACGGATCAGTTTCTGCATGGCTTTCGCCTGTTTCGACATGCCAGGTATTGGCTCCTCGTCATCGGATTCATCAATCCCGGCCTCGCGCTGCTTGTTGGCTGTTTTATATTCACGCTTCAGTCGCTCCTGTCAAAATGGTCAGTAACTAGAGCGCCCGATGTCAGTGAGTGCAAACCTCTAGCTCTTTGGCTTCTTCATCATCAGCATCTGCCGCCATCTGCTCTTCATCATCAGCAAAGTCTTCTTCATAGACCTGTTCGTCCATGTCCCCCTCCCCACCGAGTTCCTTCTCGCGGCGCCTTTTTACATCTGGATCATCATCGTCGTCAAATAGGCTATTCATGCCGCTGTCCACTGTCTTGAGTTTACGTCCGCCAGGACCAAGACTCTGTCCGGAACTGTGTACAAGGCCACCACCATTGGAACGGCCTTCCGCATCGGCTTTGAACATGGCAGCAGTCGCAGCGGACACGCCCTTGCCATTTCGAGACGCAATCCATGCTCCAGTGTCACCTCGTTTTTGACGTTGGGTATACTGCCACATTAGCGATTAGTAAAGCACATTGTAAACTGCAATAAATGTCTGCCCACCAATGATTCCACATTTGCGGTGTCCGTCGGAAGATCATGCTTTATCTTCTTTTGAAATTTGTACCATCGGTGAGTTGGCACAAATTTGAAGATATCGTTCACGGCAGGCATGAAAAGGGCATGAGTTTCTGACCTTGCCACATCCTCCATCTGCGCCGTCCACACCTCTTCCTTGTCTGGAGATGAATCCTCCAGAACCCATGGGTAGCGCTCCTCCCGCCGTAGTTGACGCACTTCTTCAGGGACCACGTAGACCTGCCGAGTCTTCTTCTGAAACCTCTTTTTCCCATTCGCAACTGGTCCCTTTCCTTTGCCGTTTGAACTGCTTCCCGACACCCCGTTCGACGGCTGTATCGGGCGGCCCTCTGCATCGACCATGACCATCTTTCCATCCATACCAATAACAGGCTTCCCATCCGGTCCAAGCATGGGCCCCACCGCCTCAGGAGCACCTTCGCCCGGTTCCGTGTCTCGCCGCAGTTCTTTGCGATTAAGCTTGATGGGCTGCTGCCAGCGTGCGAGGTCGACTGTTTTTCGAGAATCAAATTTCATAACGTCGTACTTCCACCCGTTGAGCGCCGAGGACATGAGCTTGAACTCTTGGTAGGGACCGGTGGGTAGTTTGAACTCGTCATCCTCTGGGGCAGTGGACTGCGGCTTGGGCTTCGAGACTGTAGGCTTTCGAGGAGAGGGTGAAGGTGCTGGTGACTCTGAGTCCTTCTTTAGGTCCGGTTTCTTGTTCTTCTTCGGGTGAAAGAGAAGAGCCATCGAAGGAGCTTTGGGGGCCATTGGAAAAGATAACAGCTACTTGGGCATTAAATAAAGACTGTTGAGCGAGGAACGGCTGCTGTGATGCAGTCGTTAAAACGCACTGGCAGCTGGGACTGAACAGCAAGCTGACTGCTGTGACTAACTTAGTGAAAGTGAACAAGGAGATGTCTGTTGTTGTCCCTTGTCCCCCAAATCACAACAACCATCAACAACGCGTGGACAAGCGATATATAACACAATCTTGTCTATACCCATATACGAAACAAGTCCATCGGAATATTGTACATAGTGATACAGTATAGCACATTTCATGAAGCAGGTGGTTCCATTCTATCAAGTGTCGGGAGCGCGGTGAGATGAGAGGCGTTTTCAGCAGAAGGTGGACGTGAATGTGGGCCATGGAGCGGAGGGGGAATTGGTTGTTGATGTGGATGGTGGGACATGGGGCCGGGGAACTGACCAGGAATCGGTGGCTGGCCGTAAACATGGGGAAAGGGCAGCCCTTGGCGAGTCGCATCAAGCTCGTGGCGTAGCATCTCGACTTCGCGTGCCATTTCTTGGTGGCTTTGTTTGAGATTCATGACAAATTCAATAGCTGGAAGAAGTGATTAGATCTTTTTTTTATATATAAAAAAAAAAGTTAAATGGAGATACCTTTGGTGAGGATCTCCCACTTGCTAGCCTTCATTCCTCGGTCAGCAGGAAGCTGGTCACGGAGCTCATCAAAGAGATCCTTCATCTCCTTTCGTCGTTTCCGCTCTGCGAGTTTGTGAGATACACGAAGTTCTGGTGAGCGTGAATAAGGAGAATCTTTCTGTTTTGAAGAGGACTGATCGTTGTCTTTCGACTGTGTATCTGGCATGTCCGTCGGTGGAGTAGGCCAGGTAAAGGAGGCAAAAGCAGACGGGCCGGCAAAGGCCGAAGGTGACGTCGAGTCGCGTCGGTCACCAAGCCACGAGTTTCGTCGATCGTGGATGCTTAGTTCTGCAATTCTGGCCGTGTCAATGGCTGATCCTCGTCGTTTCGCTGCTGGGCCCTGTTCTCGAGGAACTCCTGGTCCTGCCAGCACTTCCTCGCCCATTTTCCGTTTCACTCCCTGTACCGCAATTGAGTGTCGTCGCATGTTGTAGTCAAATCCTGCATCTACTTCCATCTCCTTCCCTTTGCCACCTATAATATTGTTAATATCGTTCAGCGTTGTACACAAGATCAATTCTCACAAACCTTGCGCATCAGGCGACGACCGCAACAGGTTTCGTATCTGCATTTCACCGCCTCCATGTGGAGTCGCATCTCCAAACACATATGGAGACACTGGTCGTGCATCGTGTAGGACTGACGACGCCCCTGATGATGCAGAACTTGGCTGTTCTCCTGCTGGTCTGTAACTCGTGTTCAACTTCATGTTCGATGCAGCATGCAACGAAGGGTCCGTGATTGACCCTCGTCTTTGGTTCTGTAGGTAGTGCAATGGTGCAAGCGGTGGTGGTGGAGATGACCTTGAGTGTAGTTCTTTGTTGGCTGATCCATTGGCTTTGTTATTAGACATGTGGAGGAGGGCAAGGGGTCGACGAGGGGGTTAACCTACTAACAACAGGGAATGAGAGGATTTTGGTGTTATGGGCCGAGTGATCGATAAATTGAATCGCGTGTCATAATACCCAATCTGGTTATATTAGAAACAAACAAACCCAACCAGTCTCGTCCTCTCCAGCGCCCCTCGCATATCCTCTCCCACCTCTAACACCCGCCCATACACAGCCTGGCTATTCCGTGTCATCCGTCCTGTCCTTTCCCTTTGTAGAAATATCCTTTCCCAAACATCCTCTGCCGCCACAATCTCTCGTATCCTACTCTCATAATCCAGATGCACTACCTGACGCCGCATTAACAATATCGTCAGGGGTACAATCCCCGCCAACCCTCGTTCAATTTCCAACTGATGGTCCACGCGAGCACGGAACAACTCACGCGTTCGACAAGGGGTGATGTCAATTGACGTCGGCTCTGTTGTCCTCCCGACACGTGAATGCCACATTGCCGCAGAAGCAATCTCTGTGTCGCGATCATACAAAGTTTCATCTCCATATCTTTCCTCTTGCGCGCAATCCAAGATCGTGTATCCGACTTCATCATCGTTCGTCGGTTCTGATTCAATGCTCCATGTGAGGCCCTGCACAACGGATTAAGTTAGCAACCGTCTTGCTGCTGGAATTTCAAATCTTTACCTCTTGAGAGTCCCAGCCACCTCGTATAACATACGTATCCAGAAAAGAAACCAAGTCTGCGTGGCGTGTTGCCGATACACGACCGCAAAGTGGCGCTGTCTTCGGATCTGCTGACCCTTCGTGTGACTCAGCCTTTGATACGTCCCAGGTGCTAAATCGATTCCAATCACACATGCTGCCCAACGTGTCACCTCCATCGACAGGCCACCCTGAACCTGAGCAGCTCCTGCTTCTAGAAGCACTAGTGCACAAAAATTGTAGACGGTTGATAGTCCTGCGGATATCTGGTATTGAACTTTCTTCTTCTGATATCGCTGGATTGGGAATGTCTGGCAAATCGATGGTCCCTCGTTTGGACGCCGAATCTCCGTACAGCTGGAGGATCTCATCTGCTGTTCGTGTATAATATCCTTCAGCAAAGCATAATGCTTGCAAATATGACACGGCCAGTGGAGGCGCACATGGATGGAAAGTCAATACCGTCTGAAGCGGAAGATCTTCCCGTGGCACGAGGGAAACATCTATATAACACACGTGTGAGGCGTAAATTTAGCTTCAAGAAACCTGTAACATACCGTTGCAAGTGCAAATTACGGGCCGTCTGCACTCCTTGATGAAGTTGGTAACAGCATTCCAAAAGCCTGCGTCTTCCTTGAATAGAATATCAACTTCTTCAAGTAGTATGAGCGATTGTCGAACGTTGGTAACCATCGCAGATGGGTCAGCCGCGGTGTTTGAAGGCAGTTCGACATTCGTGGAGTCTGGTTCCACGCTGTCACCTATGGAAACTTGACTGTCGCTTTCTCTGGCCTCTTTAATGAGGAAACCAAATGCTTCCGATACTCCCAAAGCGCCAGTGTTTCCCAGTCGCGATTTTCGTACGTGATGGTTCTTCCCAGCGTCTCCAATTAAGTTGTCGATACCAGAGCCATTACGCCTTCCAATCCCAGGATAGACCTCGAGAACATCCCACCCCAGTTCTTCAGCACATGCATAGACAGCTGCAGTCTTCCCAGACCCAGAGGGTCCGGCTAACAGAATTGTGTTTGTCAGCGGATACCAGGTTTGGCGCGCAAAAGGCTCGGGGCCACGAAATGGTTCAGATATAGGCACCGAGTCTGGCGGAGGAGAGGACCTGGGACTGGGGCTCAAATTCCATGGTGGAGGGCTTGACCGCGGAAGGGAGAAGTCATCAGAGCCATACACGATCCAATTGTCGTCGTCGTCGTCATCTAAACCAACTCTTCGTTTTTTCCTCCCGCGTCGTTTTTCTACAGCTCGTATTACAGTACGAGGCCTTTTGGTGCCGCGTGCAGGATCAGCTTTTGCTTTACCCTTCCCTTTGTGGCCTGAGCCTTCCTCCAGTTCAACGTCCGTAATTGTTTTCAGTTGCACTTCAAGGGCCCTGATCCAATCTCGTAAATAGGTTGAGTTGTCCTCGTTGCCTAATACTTCGGCAGCACAGGTGGGACGCCATGTGTCAACCCAAAGCCGGTGCGAAGATCGCTCAGAAGGTGTTGTAGAGATAAGGCGTGAAATTGCTGGGTGCCGCCGATGTTCTTCCGGAATCGTATTTAAATAAGAATCTCTATCCGGCGGTGTAGTGGATGAAGAAGGTACAGATGGTTGAGAGGTATCTTTATCCAAGAAATGTTTCAATGGCATCTCTCCATTTGCAGGTAGAGTGCTCGTTGTGCCACTATGAATGATACGACTAGGAAACGTTGTGTTCGAAGGAATGAAAGTGTGTTGAGGGCCACGAACATGCAAAAAGTCCTTGTCAGGAACTGGTGCATCCATCTCTTTCGCCTTCGTTTTGCGAGATCTATTAGATGATGCAGGGGTAGCCTTCGGTGGACGTGGCGTAAACATGGGTGCCAACTTCTTGGGCCTTTGTGTTTCTTTGGGGAGCTCTAAGATCACCACCTCAGGCGATTGGGATGACGATGGAAGAGGAGTGGCCTTTGCTTTATGAGAAACAAATATAGGTGCGAGAGGTTTCGGCGCGGCTGCCTTCGGTGGGAGACGATGGGATATTAATGGCGATGACTCCACGACGATAGGAGCACTTTGGCTGCCAACGTCATCTGGAATTGTGATAGGTATTAATTCTGTAGGATTCTTTGAGCCACTGGTTTCTTCATCCATTATTACAATAGATTCCCTTATTTCCAAAGGTGGGACTGGCAGGGTGGGTTTCGAGAAGAAAGGGTGAGAGGGCCGTGGCTCGAGGCTTGCTGTGATAGTGCTCAAACATAGGTGTAGACTTCGTATCGAGTGACTTACCTTGTCTAAGCTGCTCAACCACAGGACCTACGGTCTGTTCTTCTTCAGCGTGTCTTGAGGTTGATGCAACTGTGTTGATACGAGTAGGTCCTTCCTGAGCTACTGCTGCGGGCTCTGCCTCTGCTGCATATGGAGTAGGTGCTGGGGTAATCTTTGCAGAAAATAACTCGAGAAGTGTTTTCTGCCTTGTTGCGTTGGACTGCTGAATATGTTCTGAGTGTTAGGATGAGTATGATGCAGTAGCGTCGACCGACTGATTTTGCTTTAGATTTTCCCGACGCGTTCTTCCTTGTTTCCGTCATGGCGAAAGGCGTCGCAGGAGTGCTCCGCCACTTCGAAGGCAGCTGGTGTGGATTCTTGAAGATACGAGCTCAGTTGTGCAACGCGTTTGAATGAGGCACGTGACAGTGACACAAATACCACGGCCCGTTGTTCCGGCTTCCACAACCTTCTCATCTTAACTTCGATGACCGCCTACGACGCGTCCTTGCGATGGTTTTCTAACGAATACTTCGGTGCTATGTGTTTCTATGCTCAAAATTCATGTTTTCTTATATCTCAATGCGCAGAACAAAACGGGGATTACCTTGAGATACTCCAGAGTCCTCCAAGTCCGTTGGAGTTCTCTAGATTAGTGCACATATCACGACCAGTCATAATCAAAGGTATAGCGTCACAAGAATTCACAATTTTGACTTACCATTGATACAAGGCTTTCATATACCTGCTTCTGCGTTATGGTCTGATGAGTATCTTAAACGTTGTATGGGTGAAAGAGAAATTTCTATAGCTGTCACTCCGAACGGGTACAGTGCAAAGTTGTCCCAAATTATTGAGAATTAACTGATGGATTTCTCTACTCAGACTTGCAGATGCTGTCACCTCTGGGCCGAATGATAAACTTTATTTCGTGGAGCCGTTCGTGGAAAAGATGACGATGACAGAATTTATCTCCAACGTCGCAACAGGTACAAGACCAGTCGCTCTTATGCAGCATCCATGCCTCTGATCAGGACACAGGGTCTACGTCGGACAAGGGGGATATCTACTACCTGCAGTCGCAGAACGGAAACATGTATTCTGGTGATGATTTTTCTGGGCAGGGCGTTCAGTCCACCTCAGAGTTCGAGCCACTCAGATCAGATGTTCCCTCCGACGTCGCTTTTTGCACGGAGGCTCTTGGTATGTTTCAACACACCTCTATATATGACCTGTATCATAACAGATTCTAGATAGGCCGGCTACCAGATGCCGTGAATCTATGGATCGGAGACGGTAGAAGTGTTACGAGCATCCACAGCGGTATGCAGCCTTTTTCAAATATTCTGTCCTTTGCTTCGATCCAAGATGAACGAATATCGCGACAGATCCGTACGAGAACATCTACACGGTGTTACGTGGGGCTAAACACTTTACTTTACTTCCTCCAACTGAAGGCTGGTGTCTCAAAGGTGAGGAGAAGCTTGTTGGATTAGCATGATACTCTTCTGACACTATATAGAACGCACCTTTCCGCATGCGAGGTATCGACGATGTCTTGAGTCAGGGAATATGGTAATTGATCCGTCTGTGGGAACAGACCCCATTCGCTGGTCATCCATCTCTGCACCACACATTTCAGGCGCTCTTCCACCTGAGGCACATCCCATTCATATTACTTTGGAGCCTGGTGATACACTGTACCTCCCTGCAGGATGGTGGCATCACGTACGTCAACTAGACGGTGCGACTACGATTGCTCTCAACTGGTGGTATGACATGGAAATGCGAGGCATGACTTGGGTAACGCTTAGTTTCATTCGTGGAGTTATTGAAGCACCACCAGGGAACGACATTGCAGATGAAGACCCCTAAAATATATCTAATACCTTGGTATATATAATTAAATGCCCAGCCCATTCTGTTTTTGCGACGCATTTCAAGAAAAGGCGCCCTCTAAGCCTGCGTCTGTAGTGTCCAGATTTGGTTGAGCAAGTGTGACTAGTCACATTTCAATAGTCACAAAATTTTGAGATTTCTCCTCCCAACCCGCCGCTCCCAGTCTAACTGCCGCTATGCCCAAGGACAAGTCGGAAAAGAAGGACAAGAAGAGAAAAGAGGCCCCAGAGGCCGAGCCCGCTGCTGAGGTTGAGATGGTAGATACGGACGCACCAAAAGTGATTATTTGCTTGCACCCTTTCTATCCTTAATTTACACTCACGAATTTTAGTCACCCAAGAAAGCGAAAAAAGAAAAAGAGGAGATTGTCATACCTGCTGAGGACCTCTCGCCTCTTGCTCATCCGCTCGCCCAGAAAAAGCTCGTCAAAAAGTTGCATAAAACTATAAAGAAAGGCATGATATTTTATAATCCATTCCCTAGATGTTATATTCATTGTATAATCAGCATCTAAAGCACGACAGGTAAAACGTGGAGTGAAGGAGGTTGTGAAGGGTATCCGAAAGGGTGAAAAAGGGTATGTTCGTTGCAATCACTGAGTGAACTGGACTTTACTATTCGCCTAGACTCTTGATCCTGGCTGCGGACATCAATCCTATCGACATAATATCTCATCTACCTGTTCTCAGTGAGGAAGCGCAAATACCCTATGTCTTTGTTTCCTCGAAAGAAGAATTAGGGCATGCCAGTTCAACGAAGCGACCAACGAGTTGTGTCATGATTTGCCCAAATCAAAAAAGAAAGAAGGAGAAGGACGGGGAAAAGGAAGACGATGATTACCGAGAACTATACGACGAGTGTTACAAGGAGGTTGAAAAGTTAGATACACAGATTGTATTTTGAATTTTGAATGTACACGTCGAAACTTTTATTTAGCGAGCACATGGCGGAGACTGAGTTTCACACGGATCGTGGACCAATCTACTTTTCTCCTTCTGCCAACACCCACGACAGCTCGATACCCTCTACTCTACTTTCTTGCTTAGACTTATCTATTACTATGCCTGCTGCAAAGACAAAAGCTGCTCCTGCAACCAATGGTGCTGCGCAGAAGGGCAAGTCTTCCCCGGCAGCCAGCGGAACCTCGACTCCAGTCTCTACAACGGATAAAAAGGATGTCTCTGACGCCATTGCAACGCTCGGTGGTGGAAAGCCCGACAAGAAAGTGTATGATGCAGAGCAGGAAAATATCAAGAAAGAAATTGACGTTCTGCAAGCAAAGCTCGTAAGTAACATCTACGTGAAATTATTTGCTCCGACTTACGAAAATTAGTCTGTCGTAAGAGACAAAATCTCTCTGGCAACAAAATCCGGCGGCCCTGGGAACGACAGGCGTACTACTCTTCGTGCAGAGTTGGATTCTATTCGTGGACAACAGTCCACCAATAAAACATCTAGGAGCAAAATTCTTGACCAGTTGAAGGCGATCCAGGAGGGCATTCAAAAGAAGGTTTGTCTCTAATTTCAATAAATATGTCCCAAGACTGAGCTATTCGATGCAGAACAAGGACCTTCAGGCTGCGAAAGGCAAGGTCCCCTTCAAAAATGTTGCAGAAGTGGATGCACACATCAAGCAAGTTTCATTCACACTTTGGTCATCTCTTTAATCACCTTCCTTCTCAGGAACCTTGAAAAACAGGTTGAGTCTGGCGCTATGAAGCTGGCCGAGGAAAAACGTGCATTGGCGGATATCTCAACCAGCAGGCGCACCCGCCGCGTTGTGGAGAGCTTCCAAGCCGACCAAGATTCCATTGATGCGGACCGTGCTAAGGCTGACGAGCTCCGCAAGCAGCTCGACGACCCCGAGTTTAAGGCAACCTCCGACCGCTACGACGCCATTAAGGCAGAGCTGGACCAACTCAAGAAAGAGAGTGACGATGCCTACGCTGGCCGCTCCAAACTCTTCGAAGAACGAGATGCCATTCAGGCCCAACTCAATGCACTGTTTAATCAGAAACGGGAATCTGCTGCCCAGTTCCGTGAGGCTAACGATCGCTACTGGAATAAGGTCAACGAAGATCGGGCCCGCCGCGCGGAGAGGGCGCGTACTCAACGTGCGGCTGAGGAGGCACAGAAGAAGGCCGATCTTGCCGATCGTCTGCTCGAGGAAGCCAAAGTTCCTGCCTTCCAGTTCCAAATTGAGGACTGCCAAACCCTCATCGATTTCTTGTCCGGCAATACCTCTGGGAACGTCACCTACAAGTCTACGCCTCTTCTCGAGAAGGCTGAAATCGCTGGTGTAGCGAAGCTGGAGATTAGGCAGGTCGACGCCGTTCCCGAGGGGTCAATCGTACGGAAGAAGAAGGGAGAAGATGAGGAAGCTTACTTCGTCGGGAAGGGGAAAGGGAAAGGGAAAAAAGGTCCTGCAAAGGCAACTGACGCGGTCCCGGCGAGCCCCTCCACTCCTACCGATCTCAACCTTCCCCTTCCTACGCTCACTGCTCTCCTGACGCTTTCCATTCCTCCCCCTGCCAACTCGGCTGATGTGGAGCGCGTCGTCGAGGATCTCAAGACAAAGAAAGCATGGTTTGAGGCAAACCAGGCCCGTGTCACTGCAGAGAATATTGCTAAAGCCGAAAAGGATATCCAACGATTGACGAAAGATATCAAGTCTAGCGAATCCTCTGCTGGCACTGAAATACCTGCAGAGCCTTTGCCTTCCCGAGAAGGCGAGCAGCCTGAACCCGCAACAACTGAGACGTTGGACAAAGTAGAGCAAGCCCTCGAGCATGAGGCTGAGCAGGAATCATAGAATAAACCCATGCCTGATGGTTACTTATTTCGCATATATTGCTGAATACACTCTTTCTGATGATAATCATACGAGTCATATAAAAGCAGAGAAAACAAGCAGGATAAGCGAGAATATAGATAACAAAATCCTGGAAGTCGAGGCGTGTACAATATTAATGAATGTGGTGAATCAGAAGTTAGGGAGGGGTGATACAGAAGAGAGTTTGTGCGAGCGCGATAAGTTAGACAAGAGACAGAACGGGTGGCCATACGTAGTAGAACCCAACAAAAGAACATCCACATATTAAGTTATCGCCTACAATAGCGTCGTAACTTTGGAGCAAAAATGGATCCCAAACTATGAACTGGACTGTTGCTCGGTCTTCACGGTCTTTCCTTCGGTTTCTGACTCGCTAGACGGCGTAGTCGATGCACTCATTCCTAGCTCCTGGAATGAGGGATTGGTAACGTCAAACGCATTTCCAGAGCCCGCGAAGTCAGTAAACGAGAGGCCTGATTGATGGGACTCGTCCTGACCCGCAGTAGTATCCATATAAGATAGTGAGCCATATGTATCAGGGTTGAATGCAGCGGACGTCGGGTCAATAGAGCCCGCTGGGAAGGAATCCTGTTGAAGAGCAGCCAACATACTGGATGTGGTAGGAGTGACAGCAATCATTTGATGCGGGCGAACTTCAAGAGTATTAAAGGTCTCTTGGCCAGCCATGGGCGAAAGATTAAAGAACTGTTGTTGCATGACAGGTTCCACGGATGCAGCGACCGAATTTGTCGAGAGTGCCACACTTCTGAGTACGTTGACTGCGATCCAGTCGCTAGATTTTTCATCAGCGACGGGTACCGATAATAATACGCGATTGTCACTTACTCAAGGAATAATTTCAAGATTTGGAAAGCGCCAAAGGCGGGATCGCTGCGAATGGTCAAGTCCCGCATGACCTGACTCGTAACGTAGCCCCAACGTATAAGAACGCTCCGCGAGCTCATTTGTCCCCTTTCTTCTTGCGTCCCATGATTTGCCCGACTTCCTCCCATCAATCTTTCACAACATTTATCTGCCCACGCCATCACCTCTCGCACTGGTTCGGTAGTCTTCGTTAGGCTATCCAACAGCTGCACAAATTCAACTTCCAGAAGCTGCACCAGGTCCTCATGGCGGCAGTTGCAGACCAAAGCAGATTGGTTCCGAACGGATTCGAAATCGACTTTATGCCAAGATCGGCGCATCTCAGTCAACTGTTTTTGATTGGTCAGAACGGTATTCAAGGCCTGTGTAACTTGATATATGTCGAGGAATCGTACTTGGGAGGCGAGAATTAGAAGAATATAAACAAGGGAGCACGCAAACATGACTTACGAACGAGGTGCCCAAATCGTGCACCCAGCTCAACTTTTGGCTCGACGAATGTGTTTCCATAATTTTCAAGAGCCACCAACAGAATCTTTTCCATCTTGTTGGCCAACTGTCTTAGGCTGGACAATGATGATGCGCTGATCGGCGAAAGCATTTGCGACCTCAAGATCTCCAAGATTTCCTGTCATCAAAAAAAGTATATCAGAAAGGGGCTGATAGGCAGGCCGGATCTGCACCTACATCATACACGATGGCGTCGGCTTTAGCCATCAGACCAGCAATTGCAGGCGCATGAACAATTTCACGATGTTGTCCTTGAAGATTTGACCAGAATGTCCGCAGGTGCATCTCAAACTGGTCAAAACGGAACGATCTGACGCTTTCGAGAAGAGCATCGAGATGTTCCTGGAACCAACCCCAAACTTCGCGTGCAAGGACCGTGTGGTGAGTGGAGCTTGCGCCAACGGCATCTTCAATGGAGGGGAATTGAGGAATCTGGCGGACCGAAAGCGGCTGCTGTGGAGTTAAATATGGCGCCTGACCATTGGTTTGTTGAGGAGAGTGTGCCTGGACGCTTGTTTGAACGCCCAGGGTTGGTTCCTGGGTGGGGTGGCGTCGAATAGAGGCTTGAGGGGGGAAAGTGCTGGATGGCCGCTGAGCAGATTGCACCTGAGATAGGAGCGTGGCGGCGGTTGGAGTTTTGTCGCTTAAATCATTTGTGAAACTGGGTCCCTTGATATCCCCTATCAAGGCCAGAGAGTTTCTTTTGGAGTTGACAGCAGAGGTGACACCTTCCGAATCTTCATCTTC
Source organism: Tephrocybe sp. 9980TJB (assembly GCA_018220975.1). Taxonomy (NCBI): domain Eukaryota; kingdom Fungi; phylum Basidiomycota; class Agaricomycetes; order Agaricales; family Lyophyllaceae; genus Tephrocybe; species Tephrocybe sp. 9980TJB. The sequence goes on along the minus strand of JABAJU010000002.1, from coordinate 565,674 downwards.
GTCTTCATCCGAACGCTCTTCGCTCCTATTGGCTACTTCGGCCTGTTCTTGCGCAAGCCTTGCGGCATTTACTGATTGTTGTCCCGCGTTATTGTTAGATTTATGGATATAGTCTTGAAGCCATTCGGCTTCTGCCGAAGTAGCAGGACGAATACCACAATCTGTCATCAGTGGCTGATCAGCTTTGTGATGAACGGGCATAAGAAAAAAGCCGCACAATGGTATTTGCTATTTCCTCGGACACCCAGCCGACGTGTTTTGATAGTAGGAAAACAGAGACGAATTGCCTTGCCCAGAGTAGCAGTGTTTATGTGAGGGATGCCGTACTGATCGCAGACCCGACGATAAGAAAAATAGAGTCCTTGACGTGGAACATTGCCATCGGGGTAGGGAGCATAGTTGGCAGTCAGCCTGAAACAAAAAGTTGAGTTGGACGACAATAGTAAGAAACGATGGACAAAACGGACCATGCCTGGACAAAAATCTGCTTTGCTCTGTCAGAAGCACTGGTGGTTGTGGCTACTCGCACGTTTGCTGCAAGCTTCTCCAAAGCGTGATCAGGGCTGATAGCCATGCGCCCAAAGGCATGAGAAGGATGCATGGTATCAGGGGAGGGGGCCATGGATGGATGTGCTGAAAACATGCCGCCGTACTCTGCGGGTCCTGCACTGAGGTACATGGATATGTCTTCTGTTTCGCTAGACGATGAGTGTACACTATCAGTGTCACGAGGGTATGGAGAAGCGGCAACACGGGCTCTAATATGAGTGGGGCGAACTGGACCCTTGCCGATGGAAGACTAGAAGAAAGTTAGTCAAGTTAGAGTGGTAGGAATCAAATTTCATACAAGATCAGTCTGAATGGGATATGGGGAGCGATACATGTCGTCTGGATGAAAAAGACTCTGTGCTGATTGAGGTCTTGAAATTGAGGAGTGGGAGGAGACTGAAGAGGAGCGTGAATGAGGTACAAAGTCGAGAGGGATGCTGTTGGGTATCATGTGTACGTTAACAGCGGCCATTTCGAAAAAAGACAGTGGTGCTGAGGAGCAAATGCGGGGCGGGCCAGCCGATAGAACAGAAAGTGATAAAAGACAGGAGATATTCGAGCAGAGATAAGTATTAGATGTGGTTGACGAGCAAGCAGTAGTAGTGTTGGTTACAATTGTGACGGTGACAATCGTCAAGACAACAACAACAACCAATTTTGGGCGACCTCTTTGCCAAAGTTTGTCAGGTTTACTTATATCTATTCTACATCTCTTCATCAATTGATACATCAATACTTACTCCGTTTCAACCCCCATGTACATGTATTTCCTAAATAGCTTCCGTAGCTTTTTCTCCTTCTTGTCGCCCAGCCGCTGCGCCAGCCCCACCCATGACGGGATCGTCAGGTCCTCCAGCGAGTATGGAGCGTATTTCGATTCTGTCACGCTCGCATTTCGCAACGATCGAGGCAGATGCTCCAGTGGTATTGGATATCGAAATGTGTTACTCTCTGTCCAGTTCGGATGCAGCTGCTTGGGTGCAAACGTAAGGTACTCCAACTCGTATCGTGGCTTATGTTTCTTGGTTCCGTCCTCTAGGTTAGGTAAATAGTACTGCAGGCGAATTGATTGTCAGTCTTCACCAAACAGTAGCTTGTCTATACCTGAGCATATCCCAAAGGCGTCCATTGCGTGTTACTGCGCGAGGGTGACTCTGGGTCAGAGTTCCATGTATCATTCAAGAAACATTTCCATGTATCGCGATTTGCTTCGTGCCGACAATGTGCCTCTTTATCATTGCGATCCCCTCGTTTATGGCCATGGCTCCTGTCCTTGCTTATCTTCGGTATTGACTCTCCTGCCGTCAAATTGTAGGCAAAGACCCTAAAGGATGGCAGATACGGGTTAGGCACAACGGGTGGCGCAGTATTGACCACTGCATATTCTGCGTAGTCCAATTCTTTCGCCTTTGTGGGGATAGCAGAAAATTCTGCCAGTAGCGTCTCGTACAACGAGGTCCGTTGCACTTGGACCTCTTCTTCCTTCGTGAACTCTAGGTCGATGGCTTCTAGAAATGAAAACTTGACAACTGCATTAGAAGCTGCAAGGATTCCAGGAACAGATAAAACATTACATGGTCCACATTCATGTGCTATAACAATATAGTCAGCAGGTGGAACAGCTTGCCAAGCCTTCAACGTACTCCGTACAAGTGACCCAGAATCGTATCCTGGAACCGAAGTGACAACTCGACATATCGAACATACTATTCTTAGTCAGTCGTCGTCGTAGCAACCCAACGACCATTGGTCGACTCACACAATCAGGGAAATAGTTTCCCGGAGATGGCGGAACGTGTCCTGTTGGTAACGTCAATTCAGAAAAACAAACACTTCTCGGTGTCAAATGCCCCCACCGCTAATGTAAACCTGTGCAAGCCATAACCGATCACTCAACAATGTTGATACAACCGGCGGCATTATTCACCTGCATGTTTCTTTGCCGATAAGTCTTTAATTGAACTTCTAGCCAATCAAGCTGAAGGTTTCCCGGATCGTCTCTATCATGGAAACCACATCCGCCAACAGCTATGCTAACAACATTAGTGAAGTTCGATGATCTGCAAAAATTTCACGTGCGGACCTTTGTTTGAGTCATAGAAATACATAGTGTTCATGCTAATGACAGCAACCTCGTCGGGGATCACTTCCACGGAGTAGTAAGCGCCCCGCTGGAACACCTGGAGATATGGGAAAGGGATGAACGTGTTCCAGATCCTATCACACAGGTCAGAACCACGGAAACGACAGCCAAAATCAAGAGATTCAACTTTGCATATTCATTAGTGATGCTATTTGGACCTGTAGACCAGCATTCGATCAAGATGCCATTTCCAAGTGGGGCGGATAGAATGTATTGCTTACCTGGCTTCAAGATATTCTGGGAAATAGAAGCTCTCAGAAAGCGATAGCATCAAGAGAGGATAGTTATCCCTTACATGAGCTATTCAAATATCAGTCAACTGACGAACTTTTTCTAACAGGGAGAATTTAAGAACTTACGCCAGACGTCATTGTTTCCTACCGACCAAATGATGTTCAGTGGATTGGAAACCCTCGGCAAGGAAGTGATGCACACACCTAGGCTGGGAACCACCGGTACGCCTTTGGCAGTGAAAACCTCCTTCATTTTCGCAGCTATTGATCTATTAAGGTCATATATTTCGTCCGTCGTACGAGGGATCTTCGGGTCGTTATCGTGTCTTCCAGACCACACAATTCCATCAGAAAAGTTATGAAAAGAGGTTCGCAGAGCTTATTACCGCGCATTATCACCAGTCCCTATGTGGCCACGTTAGTGAATTGAAAATAGGACAGCAAGGGTCAGAAGAGCACACACATATCACAAAGTCTACCTCTGATGTCCACTCTTTATCCAAGTAGTCCAAGGTGAAATTTGTAAGGGTAAAAGGTGAATCACAGTCCCTGTGAATGGGAAATCAGGCGATTCATGCTTTGGCAAGACAACGTGGTAGAACTCACGAATAAGGTGTACCATAGTACCCAGATTGGTTTTTGGACTTCTTTCCTTTCTTCCTGTGACAAGCAGTCTTCTTGGCAGTATGAGGAAGATAGTGTGGATCAGGATGAATATCGGTTATTTGTAGAAATCGACCATGAAGTTGACGCGGTTCTATAGAGAGAGTTGTTATTTGAGTGAAATTGATGTTTAGCTATAGATTGTTGAATTTTAGATGCGTACTCTTCATCGGAACCTGTAGCGCAACCTGAACAGGAGATGCCAGGACATTGCCAAGGCCAGTCGCCAGGACGAGTAGGGTTGAGAGGCCTAGCATCTAGTAAGAAGTTGAATGCAGTAGAACACCAGAGGCTTGCTGAGTAGCCTGAACAGCCTGCATTCGCCGGGTATGGTAAAAATGTCGCACGTTCGCTTCCTCCCGAGATCTATTTGGACAGATGGACATCTCAACATGAGCGTCTACAGGGCGAACGTGCTAATCATTACGCAATGCGTGCATGACATCTAATAATGATATAGTGGTAACTGGACAAAGTTTCATAGAAGTACAAGAAATAGCTAAAGTACAAGGCGACACCATGCTGGGGTACACGCCTGTGAATATAGAGTACAAATGATGATGACAAGCGCGACTGAAAACCGGAACTAAAAGATCAATTGGTCTTGATGGACCGTGGGCTAGTTGGGCGGTCTGCGTCATGATTTGGCTGATTGTTATTGGGATTATGCAATGCGAGAAGGTAGGAAGTGTTGTCAGCAGTGTTCAGGACATTTCGGATAGACTTTTCAGCGAGGTGGCAGACCTATGAAGAGTTAGAGACGAATAACGGAGAAGAATAATGAATGACCCACTCTACTGTAACCTCCGGGTTGCAAGGTGGAGCGACTCTTTGCGATAGCGTTATGAATCACGTCGTAAGAGTATCGTTTACTGAAAGAATAATAATAAGGAAAGAGTGGCAGGCAGAAATTTGTGAATGCTTACAGAACCCTTTCAAGTTCAGCTCTGTTGCGGGGGTGGAGGAAGAGGTCTGCGCCACTAAGATAGCGATCAAACGCGCGGTAGGAAGCACACCCAGCAACGAGGGTCTCGTTGATAGATGGATGGTCTGAGTCCCAGTTAAACCAGTTCTCACTGAAGTAAAGTATGTGAGCGAGTCTGCAATGACGACATGAAAGGCAAAATACCTGAGATGAATGTGTGCAGCTGCTTCGGGTGAGTGAGGGGCAAGGAATTTATCCATGTAATACGGAGGAGGGGTGCGGCAACAATAAGAATGCGGGGGTGTATTATATATACGTGGCACTGAGCCTGCAAGGGATGACAAACGTCCGTCTGGGGAATGGGACGACGTCTCAGCAGATTTATTTTTCTCTTATCTTTCGAGTCAATATACAAACGTGCGTGTCACGCTGTCACATCAGACCTGAGTGATCTGAGATCGATCCTCGTCATTTGTACCTGTCCAACCAATCTCCTTTTGTCCATTCCTCATTACCCTTCTCTCGACCCTTACCACTTTCCCGTCTTCACTAGCCTCTCACTTACTGCCACCACACCTTTGCAAATGACAATCGACGACGCCCCTCTCTATTATCCTCCTCTTCCTGAGGCCTCCGCGACTTTTCGTTTTCTTGCTCGGCTCAATGCCACTGCCGGATTATCATTAAAGTCATACCAAGACCTCTACACTTGGTCAATCACCCATATTGACAGTTTCTGGAGCGCCGTGTGGGACGAGACAAACATCATCGGTTACAAAGGCGATCATGTCGTAGACAAAACTGCTACTCCGCCGCTAAACCCTGCTTGGTTCGGTCACTATCAACGTGCATCTTTGCTGCGGCTCTCACACGACACAGGTTTTCCGATGCGAAACTCAACTGGGCTGAGAATATGTTGCACTGTCGCTCTCCCACCAAGATTGCTTTCATTCAAGCTAGTCCGTGGTGAACGTTGCTTGGCGTCCTCTTTCAGTAATCACTGATTATCAACGCCCAGCTGAGCCTACTCCAGAAACCCCTAAGCCCGAGTTACGCAAGTGCACGTATCAAGAGTTATACAATTTGACTTCAGACTTGGCATCCGCGTTACTTCGAAACGGCTTGGAACCGGGTGATCGCGTCGCGTCATATTCCTCCAACTGTATAGTAAGTATTTTCTCGGTTAACTTCTATCGACTTTTTCGCTTCTTCGACACAAGGAATCGCTTGAGTCTTGGCACACGTTGCATTATCGTGCTTAAATCATCCTACTCCTATATAGGAAAATGTGGCGGCCTGCTTGGCGGCCACAGCCATTGGCGGTATTTGGGTCAGCGCAGCAGGCGATTTTGGCTCAGCGGGCGTTATTGAACGGTATGTCATTAACCACGTTGCAGAAAAAAATTTGCTCATGCATCTCATGTACCTGACAGATTCGAACAAGTCCAACCCAAGTTCATTTTCGCTGTCGATGCTATTGTGTAGGTTCACTTGTATGATTGCGCGCCTATAGAAAAGTTGTAACGTCTATTAGCTATAATGCCAAGGTGCACCGCCATATACCCAAAGTCGCTGCCGTGCTTTCTGGCCTCTCTGAGAAGAAGATAGCTCCCTCGAAGATCATTATAATACACACCATTCCTCAGGAAGAAGACCGTAGTGATTGGCATTCAGACTGGACCTCATGGGATGCTTTCCTGACGGAGGGCCGCGATTGTAAACTTGGAAGATCGCCTTTTGGGGAGATACAATGGGTGCGAGGATCATTCAATTCCCCACTGTGGATCCTTTTCAGCAGTGGCACGACCGGTAAACCCAAGTAAGTGGCTATTCTTGTGTATTTACATTTCATTCAATGCTATAGGCCAATCGTGCACCGCGCGGGCGGTATGCTACTCCAGGCAAAGAAAGAGTTTGCTATATGCGGTGACCTCAAACCAGAAGATGTATTCTTCTACTATACAACAACGTTTGTGATGCCCTTACTATTTTTCATTTCTAATGCCGTTCAAGTGGGTGGATGATGTGGAATTTCCTGGTGAGCGGCCTCAGCGTGGGATCAACACTGGTCCTATACGATGGTAGCCCATTGAGAAACCCTGCCTACCTCTGGGACCTTGTTGATGCCGTTGGCATTACTATCTTTGGCACCAGTGCAAAGTATATCGACCATCTCTCGGTAACCTTTTTTCTAATTCTACTTCTTGTCACTCTGACGGTTCATACTCCAGAAAGGGTATCGACCTCGAGAACATCATGACCTATCAACCCTGCGGCACATATACTCCACAGGCTCGCCACTTGCGCCGCCTTCGTTTGATTATGTCTACCAACACATACGTCAGGATGTCCTTTTAGCATCTATCACAGGTCCGTCGCGCCGTTATTGTCCTACTCATACGATCATAAAATGACGTTTGAAGGCGGCACCGACATTTGCTCTTTGTTTGCGGGAATGTGTTCGGCTCTTCCGGTCTATCGAGGCGAAATTCAATGCCGCATGTTGGGCATGGCCGTGGAGAGCTTTGCCCCGACCGGTACGCCGTGTGCACCGGGAGATCCAGGAGAATTGGTGTGTGTTAAGCCATTCCCTTGTATGCCCCTTGGATTCTGGCCCTTGGCTGGATATGGATCTAAATCTGAGGTCGATGCTGCCGCACTTCGTTATCGACAAGCCTATTTCTCGGAGTTTGAAGGGGTTTGGTGTGAGTAGCTGGCCTCCCCTTCTGATCTAAGTGGACCCTCATTCCCAGAAATATCCCTCACTAGACCATGGTGACCATGTCATGATTACACGTTCGAGGAGTGAAAACGGTGGCGGGTTGGTCATGCTGGGACGCTCTGATGGTGTCCTGTTGGTATTCGCTCTTGTGACCAGCTTTTGGGGCGATCTACTGACCTGTCCTATCTCAGAAACCCTGGAGGAATCCGCTTCGGCTCGTCGGAACTCTACGATATTCTGGATCTCTGCTTTTCCGGTCCTAATGCAGAACAAGCCATTTTAGACTCCCTCGCAGTGGGGCAAAAGATCGATAATGGCATGGATGAGCGTGTCATCCTATTCATCAAATTACCAGAAGGGTCTACGCTTACCCCAGAGATGGAACAGAAGATTAAATTGGAAGTTCGTAATAGGAGAAGCCCTAGACATGTGCCTGCAAAAGCACGTAGTCTATTTTAGTCGCGTCAATTCCTTTCTAACTTTGTGCCCCAAGATTATACAGGTCACAGATATACCATATACTCTCAATGGGAAACGGGTAGAAGTGCTGGTGAAGAAGGTAAGATGAAGGGTTGTCGTCTGTCAAAAAGTCGGTCTAAATTCGGCCTTAGATTATCAATGGGGCTTCACTCACAAGCGTCAACCCTGCAACGCTTTCGAATCCGGAGTGCCTCGCATTTTATGCGGAAATAGGATCATCTTTGAGGGCTGAAGTCGCGTAACAATACAAAGTAGATAACAAATGTTTTTTTTTTCAGATGTGAATTGTGGCAGACGATCCAGAATAGATATGCCTCCGGCATCCGTGATCGTACCAGATTAATCCCGATGTGGCGGTGCAAAGTACCTCAAGCCTCAAGGTCACTTATGTAACCATTTTGGGTAACCCCATTGTCCCAAAAATTTCGACAACGGCGTTGGAAGGCCTTTATTACACTGTGCATAACGACCATTCCGCGCATTCTGGCTACCGCGCATTGCACGACTAGTTGCACGACACGACACTCACGACCTTGACACGCGGCTAACACATTGTCTCTTACATCGTCCTCTGATTGCTTCATGGTAGCCTCGTGTTGTTGAGTCGCACTACTTTATCATGAGTTCAAATCCCACACCGGCGTCGCCCACACCCTCTCCTCCACATCGTTCAAGAATGCCCTCCGCTTTCAACATTTTGCGAGCAAGCATTTATGGTATGTGCAATAGCTGAGCTCGCAAAATGACGATCGACTAAACCAAGTTTAGGCGCAGTTCTTTTATGTACCGTCATTTGTCTGGCAATGGCAGGCCATTTCCAACAAGTCCTAGCTACCTCTGATCTCAGTGCGTATTACAGCTACAATGACAATTGTTCCTTCTGACTCGTGTGTTCAGCTCGTTTCGTACCATTTGCTATATTTGTCTGCGCGGCCAGTCTTTTTATCTTCATAATTCTGTGCGTCACCCACTGGAACAAGCTTTCGATTGTCTAATCCTAGTCGTCAGCCTTGGCCTCAGCTTTCTCCTGAGGGAACGCAACCCTATTAACACAAAGATGGAATTAGCCTCCTTAGGGTTTTCAGGCTTATTTTGGCTCAGTAAGGATCTTTCAATCCCCATGTGATTTTATGGACTGACTGGAAGGATATTAGTCTTGGGAGTTTTCCTTGTTACCTCCGACTCTCAGTCGGCCGACGTGGAATGTTATTCATCCGCTTCGGCCACGCAGCCTCTCGATGATTCTGTAGCCAGTTGTAAGCGAGATTTCGTTCCATGTGCTACCTGTTCTGACAAAACACAGTCCATACCGATCAATATCAGGCCATGTATCGAGTTCTCATGTCCTTTTCGTTGATGAATGCTGGGCTTGGTATGTGGAATATTCATTTTTGGGGGTTCCCCAGTGTCTTACATAGTTCCGTAGTTCTTCTTTTCTGCCTTGGGCTTTTATTCTTAGTTCTTAGAAAACATCGCAGCGGGGAAACTCACATGTGGCACGGGCCTGTCACATCCTGTGCATGGTTCAATCGCTATAACACCGGCACTATCAAGCGTGATAGTAGCAAGTCGTCCAGTCTTTTGCCACTTACCATGGGGGTGGGCCTTGCGTCTGAGGGTGGTCGCAAACGATCTCAAGGAAGAAATCACGGAAGGAGTCCGTATGCCAATGGACGCCCTACTGGGCGATCTGGCGATTATGAGAAGCCTCTTCCCAATAACCCTCCTGTGCGACAACTTTCTGGGAACTCTGGTCGATCGACATTTACCCAAGGGTCGTATAGAAGTAACGATTTTGAACGTGGCAACATGCTCAACCCCAACCTCCCCTCACCAGCGCGCCATAGGTAATCATCTTGAGAACCAGAATGGCGACGATATATCTGTATCATATATTCTATTGCGCGCCCACATGGAAAACGGTTATTATGACATAGAAATACCACATGTATAGTAGCGACAACCAATCCACTTCCTGTACTTAACCTAACTGCCTTAACTCACCATATTTAAATTTTGATCGAAGACGCGTTGGCGTGACATCCACGTGGTCGGAGAACTGAGATCATTCAAAAAGGTCTCTCTCAAAGTTTCCACTTTGACTCACGCCACTCACGAATTGAATGACTGTACGCTTTGGAAACTACCGAATCGGCTTCTATGGTATGTCTGGCTCTTAAACTCGATCAGGTTTAGTCGTATTAAGCGTTGCGTAGCTGTTGTCTTCGTGCTCTCTGGTGCCTTACTACTTCCATCACTCTCGAGTACCTACTGATGACGTCGATCGCTAGCGACTGTCCTAGGCCTCGCAGCCAACTTTGCGAACCTATTTCTTCCAAATTTACATCGTGAGTGTCTCGAAGGTTGCACAGTACCCCATTTCTTATCCCTTTATAGGCGATTTTACAACTTTCTCTCTTATTGTTCCAGCTTTCACAATTTTTCTCTTCCTTTTATCGTGAGCTTAATCCTTATCTTGGGAATTCATGAAGTTATTGCTGACGTCTCCGGCAGTGTACAATGGGCCCAGCCCAGAACAGAGGCTCTAATGTTATTCGTTGTAGGAACGTTATGGATAGGTACGTAACATTACTAACTGTCGTAATTATTTACTCACTTTGCAAAGCTATGGGAGCTTGGTCGGGGTATGCCTCTCAATTTCCACCCCTCAAATTAATTACTTAGCACAGATTTTTCGTCAAGTGACATTATTGGAGGCGTCCAATGTGATGCTCTTGGTGGCCAGCAGACTGCAACCAAGAATGGCAGTAGTGCGTTATCTGTATTTCATTCTACCTCTCTCGTTGAATCAGCCTCAAGTGTCCGCACAAGCTTACTGTTATGAAATGAAAGTCATCCAAGCTTTTTCATGGATGCTTTTTTGCATTAATGCCATTGCTCTCTACATTCTTTTCCGTTTGGTCACCCAAGCACACATGTTTGGACGATTTGATATTTGGGGGGAGCCTATTCGAGGTATGTCTATCCGCCAAATGAAATGTAACTGTGCTCTTCAACTTCAACATATTTAGAACTTCCATGGTTCGGAGAAGCCCCCGGATTTTACAACACGCACCAAGGTACAATGATGCAATACCCTGGAGGATATCCATATGCCCCACAACCTATGAGCGCTACCCACCCTGGGCAAACTATCATCGTTCAGCCTGGAATGAATGGACAACCTGCCACGGTTACCACAGTCCCCATGCCCGCATGAGGTTTCACAGACACCTATTACCCCCATGACACCAATGAAATGACCAATTCATATACTAGTATGAAAAGCACGATCTGATACTTGGCGCAGTCCACATTGTTCTACCCAATCATCAGAGACTATATCCACGTTCTACATGCTTATACCGCCTGCTTATAATCACTAGTTTGAAACTAGAAAACGTGTTGCGCCTCGTTGCAATGCCTCGTGCCCTTGTTAAAAATCCCCAAATGTGACGTACGGTAAGAAGTCCTTTTTATCTCTTTTATACTCATGCCGCTATTCCGTGACCATCCCGTCCGGTCGACCGCCGCAGGCAAGTAACTTCGTGCTTGCCATAGTATAACAAGCCAACCGCAACTCTACAGCTGTGGCGGCCCTTGCCATCGGACATCTCTTGACTACATTGATGTCCTCTTCCCGTAAGATATTCGGAATATGACCTCTGAGCTGGAAAGGCCTTCCTAACATGCGCTAGACGCAATCCATCTTACGCAGATGTCCGTGGCATTACTTGCCATCTGCTCGATGATGGTTCTGTTCGTATTAACCCTTGATGAGGTCGTCTGACTTCCAACTGATTGATAGTCTCAAAACATCAGCGTGACTATGCACCATAGACAACAAGGGCAGCTTCTATCGCAAGGTCAAGAGGAAATGGTGCTAATTTGCGGCTTTGCTCTGTTCTGGATCGGTATGTGGGAAAACCCAATCCATATGCACGCAAGGCTCTAATAGAAACGAAAGCCATGTTGTTAGCCTGGCGTTCTATGTCGCACAATGCCGTCGATCCGGACACAGGAGGCGAACTGAGCTTCACTTCAGCAGCGCCGGCGATTTCCAGCAAGCAGGAGGGTGGTCGTGGATATACTGGATATATCCCCTATCCCTGCTCGCGCGACGACCTTCATTGCGTCATCGAGGATTGGTCATTCTATTAGAGGTGTCTGCAGGGATAGTCAGTAGGCAGGACGAGGCGCTAGTCGTCATTAAGCAGATAATGCAGTATAAGATGCGAAAATCTGAGAAAGAACGCGCTTTGAACTTTGCAAAACAAGACGTTATAACAAGCCCGATCGCGGCGATTGTGGCAATTGGTCACAGTTCGGCTGCTGCCGTACTTGGTTATCCCCGCCGTCGTTTCTCTCCCCTTGTTATCTCCTCTAGCAGCGCCCTCCAACATCAACATTCAACATGATAAGTCTGCCAACTCCTTTGAAATTCAAAGACTCACATAGTGTTATTCCTTATACGCAAGTTCCAGCAAGCGCCGAATCGAGACCGATGTCATGAAACTGTACGAACCACCACAAACGCCTGCTATCCATTCTCTCATTCTTCCTATAGGCTTATGTCCGATTATGAGGTCTCTCTAGTTAATGACAGTATGCAGGAGTTCTATGTCCGTTTCTTTGGCCCATCCGAGAGTGCGCCTAAATCGTTTCTGTGGTACTTCAAGCTCCGTTGACTCACTATCTCTCCGCAGCGCCATTCCAAGGCGGGGTTTGGAAGATACATGTTGAGCTTCCAGATCAATACCCGTACAAATCTCCCAGTATTGGATTCATGAACAAGATATTCCACCCTAACATCGATGAATTGTAAGTATCCCTTGTCTTTCACTATCCCGAGACTCTCAGATCCGTGTAGGAGCGGTTCCGTGTGTTTAGATGTCATCAACCAGACCTGGTCACCCATGTTTGGTGAGTTCATCATCGATTTCACATTATATTGCGAGCTAATGAAAACACCGACACAGACATGATAAATATCTTTGAAGTCTTTCTTCCCCAACTATTGCGCTACCCCAATCCCAATGATCCCTTAAACGGTGAAGCCGCTGCACTTCTTATGCGCAATCCAAAGGAGTACGATACCAGGGTGAAAGGTGTGTCTGAGGTGGCCTATTAGTAGTAATGACTTTCATGCTCATTATCGGTGCAGAGTATGTGCAGAGGTATGCCACAAAGGAGGCTGCTGATGCCTTAGCGGGTAGCGATGACGACGACGACACAGAAATGAGCGACGTAGGAAGTATCAACGAAGATGACTAATTCATTGCACAACGACACTTGCATTCACCTTTCCTATTCACTCATCGCATCCCCTCATTATCGCTTCACTCCTTGCGCATCACTTCCTATCCTTGTACTCTTGCATAACCCGTGTTAGTCTCTGTCTTTCTCCTTTATATATTATCTTTTCCACCTGGATCACCCATCTCGTGTAGTTTACAGATTGATGTACAATGCTTGCCGAGCAGAGAAATAAATGCTCATGATATCTATTATCTTGGTCGCTGTAAATTAACCTGGCGTGACTGCATCTGAAGGTGGTATTGAGGGTACAAAGGTCTCTATCTTCTTTCGTGTATCTGCCGCAGACTAAACACGAAAAATGTCAGCCGTGAGAATGACACAAAAGCTAGTCGTACCTTGATTAGTTGGTCGATTTGTATCTTTACGCTGTCCATCGTAGATGCCTTGGTTTTGCTGTCTTTTAGAAGTTCTTCTTTGCGTTGGATAAGCTCTTTTCTGATGAGGTCAAGACTACCAAGTTACGTGTGTTGGATTAACACACCACATGTGATAGGCAAACTGCGGCGTACCGTTGGCGTTCCGCCAATTCAAAACTCAGGCGGTTAAGCATGAGCTCATGTTCGTCAGCCAGAACGGCTTCCGTTCGTGCAGCTTCCGGGGCGAGCTGTTGAAAATCTTCAAGGCTATAAAGAGGAACGTCTTGATATATGGAACTTGGAGCACTTTAGTCATGGAAGTGACATCGAGATTTAAACTCACGCGAACTGGCGACACTTTTCTATTTCACGCTCAAGATGGCGTTTCTCGTAGAGGAGATTCTGAAGGCCTAGATGAGACTGGTCCATCTCCTGTCTTGCAGCGGCAGTAGCCTCTTTTCTGACGCGAGTTGCGGTATTACATGCGCGATGTAGAGCCTTCAAGCGAGCTATTAGGGCCATGGCACGGATATGGACAGCGGCGGCATCCTGTGGGAGGTGAGTTGGTGAGACTAGATCACGGAGTTTGTTGACGACGTCGTCTGTGTTAGGCGGAACACCGTTGTTGGCTTCAAGCATATTGGAGGTTGCCTGAAGAAAGTGGATAGGTAATTTGAAAGAACCGGCGGGCCGATAAACCCGGTCTCGATCACCTCAGCAATCCACCCGTCCCCGATTGATTAGGACGCTCTCTTTCTCCTCTCATCTCCTCCCCTCTTCTCATCGCCAACAATGACTCGCCCGCGCTCGCTCTCGGGAACAATTCCCTCCATGGAGACATCTCACGATGAGCTCAAAGATAATACAATCATCATCGGTCAGTCCTAGTTGCCTTATCAGCGCGCCTTGCCCCAGTCCAACTCCCTCTCCATACTCTAGTACTCGGCGCTTCTGGAGATCTCGCTAAGAAAAAGGCAGGGTTGATCTCTCTTGTGGCGTATTTTCCTCTTTGTCTGATCGATATCATCTCAACAGACACTTCCGGCGCTCTTTGGACTGTTCCGTCAGGGCTTCCTCCCCCGAGACGTCAAAATCGTGGGGTATGCACGCACCAAGATGGATATAGAAGAATTTCACAAACGCGCAACCTCTTACATAAAAAATCCGGACAATGATGCTGAGATTGCTGCAAAAATTGACGAGTTCAAGAAGCTTTCCACCTATGTGTCTGGTAGCTACGACGATGGCGCATCGTTCGACGAGCTCAACAAGCATCTGGAGGAAATCGAGTCCAAATACCAGACAAAAGAGTGCAACCGTATCTTCTACCTTGCTCTTCCTCCTTCTGTCTTCATCCCTGTAGCTAAAAACCTCAAGGAGCATTGCTATGTCACCAAGGGGGGCATCAACCGTCTCATTGTCGAAAAGCCTTTCGGAAAAGATCTTGACTCTGCTAGGGAACTGTTAGGTTCTCTCAAAGAATATTGGACAGAGGATGAGACATTCCGGATCGACCATTACCTTGGCAAGGAAATGGTTAAGAATCTCCTCGTTCTGCGCTTCGGCAACATCGCGATGGGAGCGGCCTGGGACAAGAATTCCATCAGCAATGTTCAAATCACGTTCAAGGAGCCATTCGGTACAGAAGGTCGAGGTGGTTACTTTGATGAGTTTGGTATTATCCGTGATGTCCTCCAAAACCGTAAGTGTTCGATGATCACGGAGGAATCTTATTGTTGACCCAGGATAGATTTGTTGCAGGTCCTAAGCATCTTGACCATGGAACGCCCTGTTTCTTTCTCGGCTGAAGATATTCGCGACGAAAAGGTGATTATGTCGTGATACTCTGTCCTAGCCGAGTTTGACACGTGAGGATGATTGCAGGTCAAAGTTCTGCGTTGCATCCCTCCTATCGAACGCTCGGATACACTGTTGGGTCAATATGTCGCTGCCAACGGAAAGCCCGGATATCTTGATGATGAGACTGTTCCTCCTCAGTCTGTCTGTCCCACTTTTGCTGCAACAACTCTGTGGATCCACAATCCGCGATGGGAGGGTGTTCCATTCATCCTGAAGGCTGGGAAAGGTTTATCAACCCCTAACAGATGACGCGTAACTCTTGACTAATCTTATCTATCGCCCCACAGCCCTTAACGAAGCCAAGGTGGAAGTCCGGATTCAGTTCAAGGATGTTACCCAGGGTATCTTCAAGGATGTCGCCCGCAACGAGCTAGTGATCCGCATCCAGCCTTCTGAGGCTGTCTACTTGAAGCTCAATGCCAAAACCCCTGGATTGTACACTCGTGCCATCCCCACAGAGATGGATCTCACGTACAAACGGAGGTTTACTGAGTCTAAGATTCCTGAGGCGTATGAGGCGCTTATCCTTGACGCACTGAAGGGAGATCACTCTAACTTTGTACGTCACGATGAACTTGACGTTGCTTGGAAGGTCCGTGACATTGAGCCTGCCTCATAACAATTGTTGACGTTCAATGGCGGCTAGATCTTCACACCTATTCTCCACTGGATTGATGGCCAAAGTGGCGCACCCCCTCGCCCCACCCAATATCCCTACGGTTCGCGTGGACCGAGAGAACTTGATGACTTCGTTCAGAAATACGGTTTCAAACGTGCGGCTGCCGAAGCCTAGTGAGTTGATAGATTTTTAAACAGCTTCTCAGATCTGACTTGTTGTCCGTAGCCACTGGCCAGTGACCAGTCTTGCATCCTTGTAATGTTCTGTGGCATATTTATTACACCGAAAGGCATATCCTAGACATGATGAATGCAAACAAATGTACAACTATCGTAGCATGGTCAAATTCCGTGGTGAGAGGACCCATTAAGAAATGTGTTGTGCAAGGTAAAGAAAAGCATATACAACGGTACGTATCCAATAGAAAGAATCAATTCCCGTCGAATCCATCAGATTAGAAGATTGGCAGAAAGAACAGGTGTACAAGGTCCCTGAGGTTCCACCGGAACTTGTGTGTTTACACATGAACATGAAGCGATAGCTTGATAAATAACAGCTGCACGTAATATGGATTTCTGACTTCGGTGTTCGGCCAGGAGAGCAATGATCTTAGGGAGCGTAAATCGCTTGACCTGGGATGGCAGTGAGGTGGAATGAAAAAAGGTAGATTCCTATCATCTTGGACTAACCTCGGTATGTTTTGCCATTTAGATCCATAACCGTCTTCAGTTTCTCTGCGGCCAATCGAACACCCTCTCTACTGTCTGCGAGTCCTCTCCACGACCCAGAAGCAGTCCAACACTCGGAGCACGCTTGAGAGGCAGAGTTGATGGTTTCTAGCTCAAGCTGATTGCGTTTGTGAAGTGCTAGACAGATGTCGACAAGGCGATGTAGACCGACAGACCAAGAATGGATTCCCGTCGAGGGATTAGTAGTAGTGTCCGCGACCAAGAAAGACGATGAGAGGCCAAGACAGTGGCGCAGAACGCGTTGATCAAGGGTTTTAGACTCGCGTGTTGACTGTGCAATAGCTTGCACGACAAAGGCGCTGTAGTCGGTTGGTTTCTACAACGGCATGATTGACTTGCTGGGGAGTGCAATGGTAATAAAAGTACTCACAAGTGGCTCTATCTGAACTGGATGTGGGTCATCTGTTGAAGGTTCTGGAGCTAGAGACGAGGAGGATGCAAAAGTATCGCGAGACGAGGAAGGCATGGCATCACATATTACTAGGGCCCATCTCTAGGCAGATGATAAAGTAGGACATAAGGGAGGTCGGCATTTGCCGGACACTTGCATCTATCACCGACTTTCTCTTCAAAAGTTCCACATGGCGTCTTTCCTCCAGCAGGCCCTACAGTTCCTCACTCCCCCTCCAGTTGTAAACCCTTCAGAGTATGACGGTCTAGAATACAGATGGAAATTCTTCACCGTTAGGCCTGCTTGTGAGTCACTATTTCTTGCCCCTTGACTCTGACTGACATATTCGGCTCAGTATTCCAACTTGAATTGTATTTGCTGGGTGGCGTATGTCTCTATGTCGCCATAACTCTGGCTGGGATATACAGGAACAAGTCAAAGGCTACTGAATGGCACGTTTACTTTTCTATAGCACGCGTCAATGCTGACATTTGTCTTTCAAGGTTTAACGCGTACCTCCCTCTCCTTGAGAAGCAATTTTCAAAGCCATTGGGCCATGACGGCTTACGACAAGACGGATACTCCGACTTTTACACATTCTCTACCGGTCGTCGCAATATCGCGTCCCTTCACACGGTCTTTACTCTTCAGCCACGTCACGACTTGTTCCAGTATCTGTTCCAGGTTGCTCGGACTTTTGTCGATCTGCACTACCGCCCCAAGGACGACGTCACTCTTGACTTTACATTGGCACCTGATGCATTGTCCCAAGACTTTGTTTGGGCTGTCGTCGCAAAGGATGAGCTTTTGTCTATCAAGAATGACCGCTGGGACCTGGTATATACCTTTATTATCCCCACGATATTTCAGATGCTCATGCTGTCTACAGACTTTTACCAAGACATCTGAGAACACTGCTCTTCCCCCTTCCCTTTCCA
Organism: Tephrocybe sp. 9980TJB; assembly: GCA_018220975.1. Taxonomy (NCBI): domain Eukaryota; kingdom Fungi; phylum Basidiomycota; class Agaricomycetes; order Agaricales; family Lyophyllaceae; genus Tephrocybe; species Tephrocybe sp. 9980TJB. Next base: position 547,727 of record JABAJU010000002.1, on the reverse strand, counting down.
TCATGTCTGGTATGCTCCCGTTCCGTCGTACCTGACCAAGAACCTTATTCTTAATGTGCAGAATTCGCTGATATTACCGACAACATCCTCAAGCCTTCCCTGGTCGCGCTTCTCAGCGATCCCAAAGTGCTTCCCTACTTCCGCTCCCTCTCTGTTCGTGCATCATTGCCATCGTTTACCGTCGAAGGCATCCTGACACTTGCATGTAGGTCACTGACCAGACGCGTTTCCGCCCTGACGCTCCGCTTCCCGCGGAAAAGCGCAAGAAGCACGTTCTCCTGAGTCTATCGCTTCCCTCTGGGCGTGTCGAGGAAGTGTCGAGGCTGGTCTCCGGTCTTTTCACTTTCATTGACACCCTCCACACCGTTAACTTGCGCCCTGAGACGAAGACAAAGCTCAAGAAGGCTAGGGACGAGTTGGAGAAGGAGCTCAAGGCTGATTCGGAAAAGGTGAAGAAGGAAGAGGTACGTATTCCTTCCTCAGGGCCCAAGGTTTCCTGTATAGTGACATGACATGGTTCCTCAGGAATCTCAGGCTGCTGAAGACAGAAAGGCTGCCAAGCGCCGAGAGGAACAAGAGAGAATTGCCAAACTTCCTGCCGGCGAGCAGCAAAAGGTAACCTAGACCCCGTTCTTCATGTCCTTTACTTATGTGTTCCTATCCTTAGATCTTGGAGAAGGAGCGTAAACGCGCTCTACGCAAGACGCAGGGCAAGATGTCCCGCAAATAATCTCAAAAGCAATTTATTACTGTATCTATCTATGCGATATTGATATTGATAATGTAATTGGCTACAGACTAGTGTTGTAATTAGGGTTGTTCGAAGCTGGCAAATACAAATACATAGGTCATGAATACATAAATATATTTATCCATCGTCAAGGGTTTCTAGATGCGAGTCCAGGCGTTGTCTCAAGCTGCCCTTGCTATCTGAGCGCTCACGGATAAGCTTCTCCTTACCATTGCGCTTCACACTCCCATTAGTCGGAGGTGTACCTGGCGGTGTAGCCTTGCTCGAGGCCTCCTCCGAAGGTTGTGCCGTTGCAGCAGCAGACGCGCCCCACCTTGCGCCCCAACTCGTAAAGAAACGCAACAGCCACATCGGCTTGATCCCAGGATGCTGCACCACGTCCTCTTCCTCTTCCTCCTCCTGCTCCTGCGACCCAAGGTACGGCACACTCGGCTCCTCCTCCTCCACCTCGCTCTCCGTCCGCCCCAGATGATCCACCAGCCTCTCCCGGCCGTCAAGCGTCCACTGCAGCCGGTTAAACCGCCCATGCGCGCCGTGCAGCCCCGGGGGGAGCCTGCGCCCGCCCGTCCCAAACACCTTCTCGCGCAGCGCGAGGACCGCCTGGCGGGACGGCATAGCAGAGTGCCACACGTCCGGCACGAGGAACTGTTCTGCCTCGTAGCGCAGAGTGTTCGTCGCCTGGGAGGTCTTGTCTGCCTTTGCGTTCTCCGCGTCGATGGTGGAGATAACCTGTGCGTGCATGTCGAGCTCGGAGATGAATGGGACGTGCGCGGTGTAGTCTTCCCGGAGCACGGTATTGGTCGTGGAGAGCGAGCGGGTGAGGACTTGTAGGCATGCGATGACGTTTTTGAGGTGCTGCTCGCGGCGGGAGAGGATGAGCAACTGCCCGGAGAGTTCGACGTCCACGCGCATGTGTTCGATGGGTATCACGCGCATACCCCGCAAGGAAGTGAGATCGTGGAAGCTTCGTCGTCTTGAAATGCGAAAAAATGAAGTGAGAACTCAACGCGGTGCAAAACGAGAAGAGACGCGTTCGCGCTTACTCACCTGTCCGGGCCAAAACTCGTCTTCCGCCTCATCGACCCTTCCTGCGCAGACTCAATGCCCTCCAACTCATCCCAATTCTCCGACGCCGTCTCGCTCAAAATACTCGGCAACGTGCTCCCAACGGTATTGCCGCGCCTCCGGCGCTTAGACCTCGTACTCCTATCCATATCCGACCCCTCGTCGTCCAAAAACTCGCGCGCGCTCATGGGGTCCGCCCAGCTCGTTATGCGGCTCTGGGAGACGCGGTTGCCTGGTCGCTTGCGATTGAATTCGGTGACTTTGCGCTCGTACTCGGAGGTTATGACGGATGTGCTTTCGAGGGAGTGGGCGCCTGGGAGGAGGGTAAAAGGGTGCGGTCGTATGTTATCTGCACGACATGGTTAGATTCATTTTATTTTTTATCTGAGAGGTGAACTAAGCTTGACGTAACGTACCGACAGGAGAGACCTGACCACTGCTTAGCAAGTCGTCATCATATGCATCTGGTTCGTTATCTCTTTTGTTGTTTTCATAGCATGATTAGAATTTGTGAATGAAGGCGCTGAAGGAATTGCTCACCCTGAAAACGCTATTGGCGGTAATAAAGGTGACGATCGACCTCGGGCCATGTCAGGACGAGCAGTAGCTAATGGATCACCGTGATCTCCTCTCGAAGCACTAGAAGTCAGATCAAGACTACCAATTCCCCTTCTCTTGGAAAGTCTGAAAATACAATTGAGCTTCCAGGCTAGAAGTAAGAGTTGATACAACTCACCCAGCCCAGGACCCGAGCTTCCTCTGTACCCTCTCCCCCCACCTAAAGCTGCCCGGCTGAATCGCAGTGTCGCTCTCCTCCTCCGTTTCTGATTTTGCCAAAGCCCCAACCGAATCATCTACATCCCCATCGCTCATCGCCCCCCTGTCCCGTTCCCCCCTCCGCTTTCTCTCCGCAACGGACCCCGTCATCTTTTCCTTTTCCATTTCCCACTCTCTCAACTTGATAAGCGAGCTCACCTGCCCGCTCCACAACGCTCGAACGCTCAATCCGACCCCTGCGTCCTTGCCATACCCGCCCCCATACGACGAATACCCAGACGGATACCCATACCCGATTGCCAACAACTCCGACTCGTCATTTCTGCCTTTACCCTTACGCACCTTGCCCTTCCCATCCTTTGAATAAATCGATCTAACAAACAACGTCATATCACACGTCGCTTCCGTCAAGGCCCCAGCCCCCGTTGCACCCCCACCGGGACCAACGCCGAGCCCAAGCCCACTCGCAAAGCTCCCAATGCCACTGAGAATCTGTCCTCCGCTTGACGCAACGCCAGTTCCTACCCCACCAAGCGACTCTTTCTCCCTTCCCCGATCCCGGTCCCCAGAAACGATGCCAATCCCAGAGCTCGCGCCCCCGGACGTACCAGCGCCAGCGGCTGTGGCTGTGGCTATACCTGCACCTGTACCCTCACCCCCGCTCAAAGTACCTCGGTCGGGCGTGCCCAGCCCATCCGGCTCGCTCTCCACCCCCGCACGCAGTTTCTCCCTCAATGCGCGCCGCACGCGTCTTCCGCCGACGCGTCCGTCCGCCGAGCCCATTTTGAGGTCGTACGCTGCTGAAATGGCGTCGACGAGTTCGCGCGTGAGGACGGCCTGGGGTTGCGGTGGCGCGGGTGCGGGTGCGGGCGTTGGTGTGGTGGATGAGGACCCGGAACCGGAATTAGTGGGGGTGAGTGGGTGGGTGTGGTTATGGGTTGGCGCGAGAAGGTAGGGGACATGTGGGGGGAAGATGTAGGAGCCTCCTGCGACGTGTCCAAAGTGGTGGGACGGAGGGGCGAGGTCACGGTGTGATGGGGAAGAGGAAGGGGACGGGCCAGTGGAGGATGACGTAGGGTGAGTGGATTGAACGTATGCTGTGAGGGCAGATGTGAAGAGTTGCGGTTGAAGAAAAGGGTCTTTTGGAAAGAGCTGGAAATGTGTGAGAGAGGTTGGGTATCTGGTGTATAGAATGGACACGTACTTGAGATGGCGCCAATGCGACTAGTTTGTTTCTGACGCAGAGGACAAGACTTGTGAGAGCAGAGACAAACATTGGGTCGGCTATGCGTTCCATGGGCTGTACAAACGTGTAAGCGTGTATTTGGAGAGGGTGTGTGTGGTGCGGACCTCTAGACCAATAGTTGGGGCGCCAATGTCGACAATCCATCTGCGGATACCCTCTACTGTTTCGTCGCATAATAAACCGTCGAGACAGGGAGATGGTTTTGGTGTGGAGCCGTACATGCCAAACAAGAAGAGGCCAGCCTGGATGAGCTTGACGAGTTCTAGGACAGTAGCATTGAAGAGAGAATTGTCAGGCTTTGGTTTCTCTTTGGACGGAGAAGGCTTTTCGAAAGTGCTAGGAAGAGCGAGGCCTATAACGGCCTTGGCTTTGGAGAGAGTAGACGGGGGAGTGGTGGGTATATCTGAATGTTTTGTAAAGTTGAGGGCAGAGTTTGAGCGGGAGTGTGAGTGTGAGCGAGTCTTTGTGAGGACGAGGTTTTCGTTGGAGGTGATTGCGGTAGAGTGACAGATGGACTCTGGGAAATGGTAGGTGGAGATGAAACGAGATTTTGTGACGTCGCTGGTGTTGGTGGGTTGGGGATGGAATAGGATGAAAGGAGGACGACGTACCTGGGGTCTTCTAGGGTGAGTGCACTGCGACCTGAACATCCCATTCTGAGGAGATTGATATTTGTGTAAAGCTGGTCGCGTACGGCGAGAAAGTTTCCGTCTGGGATGTGGACAATGGTGTAGTCTGAACGAAAATGAGCGAGAGATGTTGCCATTAAGAGGCCATGGGGTGTCTGTGGCAGAAGATGAGAGAGAAAGTAATTATAGGCGCGTTTACCAACCTGCTTTGGACGTGCACCGTCGCGTCTAAGAAACTGAAGAGCATTGTCCCATTCTTGTTGAGCGTCTTTTTGGGAGAGAGTTGGTAGAGTAGTGAGTACATCGAGAGAGACTATGTGAGATGGGTCACCAGTGTATACAAGGAGGACAGAGACAGGTCTGCGTTCAACGAGCCATTTCTGTACAGCATACATCTGATAACCAGTCAGAGTTACATTGGACTTTACTCGTTGAAATCGAAATGGCAGATTGGTGGTCGCAAGTAGCAGAGCCATCGTGGGAATAGGGCTCCGATCGAGGTAGGTCATCATAAGTAATATATAAAACACGCGAAACCATTGATTGTAGTGGTTACTCTACCATGGACTGTCAGTTGCTCCCTCTCCTTGCATGTCCCGTCTGTAATAGAACTCTCAACTCTCCCATATCTCTACATTGTGGTCACTCAGTCTGTGCTGTTCATGCCAATACTCACCGTTGTCCCACTGCAGCTCCAAATCCAAATATCCCCGTCTCTTCCACCGTAGCATACTACCCCGCAACTCCCGCTCAACCAACCCCACCAGCTCTTTCTCCATTCGATGTCACTCTCTCAAAGCTCATTCAGCTTATCACTCATCACCAACCACCGCCATCATCACCACCACCACCACCACCGCCACCACCACCTCCTCTTCCTCCTCGACGCCGACGTCGCGACAGCTCTCATGACTCCCCCCGCAAACGTCCAAGACGCGATCCTCCACTAGACCAAGACGACAGCGATGACAACGACCTCCTCTCTCATCTCCTAGCAACAAGCGCTCGTCAACGAGAAACTCCCCATGACCGTCCTCTTCTTCCTCCAGATCCCGCACCCGCACCCGCACCGCCCTCAGATGACGCTGCACTCGCAACATTCGAAAAGGACCTTCTCACTGAACTTACTTGTGAAATATGCTTCACCCTTTTCTACGATCCAATTACCACCCCTTGTCAACACGTATGTCTTTTCCATATTCTTCAATTCAAATATCTCAACCTTGCCAGACTTTTTGTACAAAATGTCTACATCGTTCCCTAGATCACGCCCCTACATGTCCCTTATGCAGACAAGATCTTCCAGATTTTCTATACTTCCAAGAGCATCCTCCAAACAAGGTCATTCTCTCCCTACGTACGTCCTCTATTCCCCTCTCGACATACCCAAACTTACCCTATCCCAGTTCTCACCGCCTTTCCTGCTCTCTATCGAGAACGAGGCGAAGCAATAGAGGCAGAGGAACGCGACGCACGCCTCGACACGCCTATTTTCGTTTGCCAACTCTCCTTTCCTGGCATGCCAACCCTTCTCCATTTTTTCGAGCCCAGGTACGTCACTCTAATTCATTTCAACCTTGCTTCTCGATTGACCCTATCCCCGAGGTACCGCCTAATGCTCCGCAGATGCCTCGAGTCTCCCCATCCTTGTTTTGGCATGGTTATGCCTCCAAAACCAGGTGTCATATCTCCCCATTTCGAGTATGGCACCATGCTCCACATCAGGAGCGTACAAATGCAGCCCGATGGCCGCAGTCTTGTCGAAACTTGGGCAACTTACCGCTTCAGGCTTCTCGAAACAGGAACTCTCGATGGTTACATGGTCGGCCGTATCGAACGGTACGCTAATAACTTTGCTTGCTCCAAAAAGCATCACTCAATCTAACATTCATCTAGCATTGATGATTATCCAGAGGATCCTGTCCTCACTTCTCCCCCAGTCCCGTCAGATCACGATCCCACCCCTCCCGATACCCCCCGGTCTAGATCACCTTCTCCCTCACCAGAGACTCATCCTGTCGATCCCACCCCATCTTCAGAGCCCACTCTCCGTCCATCGGACACCTCTACCCCTGAATCAACACCTACAACTCGCATCGCGCCTCTTGCAAGCCTACTCCCCGATCACCCCTCCAACGCTGCCTTGATGGACCAGTGTCGTTCCTTTCTCGATCAACTCCAACGTGGTACAGCTCCGTGGATAGTCCAACGCCTATCAAGCACCTATGGCGACATGCCCACCGATCCCGCCCTGTTTTCGTATTGGGTTGCGACCATCCTCCCCATCGACGAACACGAAAAGGCAAAGCTCCTTCCGATCCGCAGCCCCAGGCTGAGATTGCTGCTGGTGGTGCACTGGATCGAGCAGCTGAACAACAATTGGTACACCGCATTTCATTTTGCTAGAGCAGTGATGTCGGGCCTGTTGCTGATTGGCTTTTTCCTCTGTTTCTTTGCGCCACTCATTCCCTTTCGATGGGTTGCGCATTCTACTCAGGTGGTTTTCCAATGGGTGTGGGATCGTGTGACCCCAGCCTGACGTGCCGACCGAGGAATCCAGGTCCCAAGATAAAGATGTTAATTTTCGGGCAGGTACGAGGTCTTCCCAGCGAACTTTTTTCTTTTCTTTTCTTTTTCTTGGTGTTTTTTGGTAGAGGGCGGGAAAGGCCGGTGGATTTTATGAATATCTTTTCTCCCTTCCTTTCTTATCGTTATCTTCACCCCGCCCCAGCACTCTTTATTATCTACGTCTCTATGCGGCTTTCATCTGTTCCAACGTACTTGTAAATTATTACTATTGCATCATCATCCGACGCTCTGTCTGTACCACGCACCACGTACCGCATCATATCCCACCACACCCATAATACATTGCATCTGTCTGTATCTGTACCCCACGCATAATCTAGACTCTACAATACCATTATAGCGAATACTATCCATACATGAAATCTTTTGGGACAGCAGTGATCGTATCGGCGACTCGATGTGATGGCATCTGCATCGGAAACGCGAAACGCGTTGCGTATTCCCGTGCATACCCATTTCTGGGGGTTGTGGCTCGTGGGGAAAGTGAATGCAAGGTTTGGACTTAAAAGTATGACGTTTGTAGATCGATTCCCTGCGATCCAGGGGCCATCCATCATCCGTGGTCATGCGTCGAAGGCCCGGCGGATAAGCATCCGTGGCAGCGGGAAATCGGTGCAATTTTTTTTCTTTTTTCTTTTTTCTTTCACAAAAAAAAAAAAAAAGGAAGAAAAGAATTATATGTACGCGTGTGCGCCACAGTTGAATGGAAAACACCTTGCCAGGCGATGGTGCATTATGCGACATTTTCGCCGATGGAGAGGAAAAGCAATTGTAATCGCGGCCTTTCTCGATGACTCGGATACTTACAAAGTTACATACATACTTACAAACGTCCAAGAGAGAGCCTCTGTTGTGAATCCTAGACTCGGACGCTCGCTTCGAATTCTCTGTCATGTCATCCAAATATTCGATCGACTCCGGGGTACCGTGACTCGGGCCCAGGGCCCAGGCTCTTTTTCACTGTCGAAGGGTCTGCGAGGGCTTGGGCTACTTCCAAAACATTCCAAGGCGTACTACGCGGTTAGCGCTTAATGTTTAACGCTTACTTGGTACTAGTTGATACCATACGCAGATCAACTTAACACGACGATTCGTGGATTATTTGCTACTAGCGTTTTAGCATTCGTTGGACTTGAGGTTAGGATCGCGCTAGGCTACTCATGGTGTAGATGACGATGACCCTCCTGGACTGTGGGCATGACGTTGAAGCGTGTAATACGGACGAGACCAGGAGGCCTTGTTAACCGCCCCTTTGAGCCTGACACATGGCAATTTCCAAATTCCGAACACTTCAACTGAACGCTGAGTGATGCCATAGCCGCGACGAGAAGCATCAACGATCATCGTCAGAGTGAGGAAGACGCTGCCGTAGTCCATTACCATCCTTATCCTCCACCTCAAGCGCAGTCTGTGAACTGGCATCGATGCCCTGAAGTCCCCTCAAGTGATCCCTCTCTTTCACTGCCTCGACGGCTTCTTCAGCAATCGCGACGATCTTTCGCAAAACATCTATATTCCAGTCAGTACAAATTCACCTAATCACCACTTATTACTCACTCTCAATGCTGATTGCGAGTAGTGCCTGCAGAGGTGCGAAATATGATGAGCACAAATTTTGAGTTCCCTGAATGAAATGGACACTGACATGACGTGCATCCGCATCTCGCAAGATCTCCTCTTTGATTTCCTCTCCCAATTTCTCCACCCCCGCCACATCATTCATCAAAGTCTTTAGACTATCCGGTACACCCTCTTGACCCTTAACTAAAGCCGCCTCCGGCTCAATCAAATATTTAACCTCTTCTCCAAAAGTCCGTGCATGCATGAGTACCTGTTCCGGCAGAGCCTCCAGCTGGCCCATGACGCGCTTTTGTGAATCCGAGACGGCGCTGAGAAGTGGGACAGGGCCGGCCATCGTGGTAGCTGATAAAGGTGAATACGGCTGTACATATGTGGTTGCGGTGTCTGGTCCTCGGGTTGGAATCATAGTCAAGGATACAGACGGCTGTCGAGCCCGCAGTCGTGCGTTGTCCCGTGCACGTTCTTGATAGCGTTTGACTGCCTGCGTTACTAGGCCGGATGAGAAGATGCTCTTGTAACGGGAGGAGTAGGCCTCGGACACAACTGGGATCGTTTTGTCAGTGAACGGTATAAGACCTTTTAGATGTTACATACTTGATATGAGTATGGTCATCGTTGCAATACCGAGGAGAGCCCAGAACACAAAAACAGAGCGTCCAGCCGGGGTTGTCGGTGTAAAATCACCTTTGGCACATATGAGTAGCAGCCCAACTTCAAAGGTAATGCATCATACCATAACCAATGGTCGTGAATGAAATAAAGCCTAGATGCAATCAGAATGCTAGATCAGCACAAAAGTGGTTCAACAAACTTACAGAAATAAAGCGCAGTGGCAAACGTCCATTTCTCAGTCGTCATGAAGATCGCACTACCCACTAACCAGAAGAGCCAGAAGACCAACCACACAAGCCAAAACCGTACCCAGAACGCTCTCCGTTCCTCGTCAACCATAGACGCACGCAAAGCCTCGTACTGATCTGCCACAGCCCTCGTTGGAACCCTAGTAAGCGCAGATACACCGGCCTGAGGGTCGCCACTGATACTGAGGACTCTGGGTAAGTCGCGAAGCCTTTTTTTCGGTGAGGTAGGGGGTCCAGGGGTGGTTCCATCCTCGGGCACTTGGAGTAAGGAGCCCTCGTTAAAAGCCAATGCAAAATTTCCAAGCATCGAAATCATCCGTCCGAGTCGTGCATGGGTCAATGGCAATGGCTGTGTCCCCTCAGGGATATCCGGAGCGTTGAACTTGTACTCAACATTCCCAACATCCCGTGCCCTTTCCTTTCCCTTATCGCTAAAGCGTTCTCTGTTCGACTTCTCGCTTCCAGCAAAGGCCCTCTCAGTTTCCCGTAGACTTTCTCCTTGCGGCTGAAACCCGTCTGGGAGTAGTGTCTGAAGTGGAACACCTGCCTCCATCGCCGCAGCCTCTAGCTGTGCCCATGACAACCTCTCCAAGTTCAGATGCATGCCGCGTCGATAATGGCCCTTCATATGTCCGTAAAGATACTTCCTAAACCGAGACTCCTTATGGGGCCAACAATGTTCTCGTATCCAATGACGACACCGATGCCAAATGTTGTCGTGTCTGTGGGTATGACTGTCGGCAACCCAAGTGGGAAGACCGGCTTGGCGAAGGCGCCATTCAACGGCGGCGTTCCAGCGTTTCACGACACTACGCTCGAACCGCGCAGCACGTCGACGCCGGCGAGCGGCCTTGGCACGACGACGATAATTGACTTCTATGCCTTCCAGCACAGTTTCGCGTGTGAGGCCAACGGTTAGCGCAAGACTGAGGATGCCAAAGATGGCGTAAAAGCAGGTAAAGACACGTGAGCCTGCGTCGTCGGGAACGATGTCACCAAAACCTATGGCACAAGATATCGATGTGTAAAGTTCTCATGGTGCGGGCTACTCACCGACTGTCTCGATCGTCACAACGGTGAAATACAGCGCATTTATGAATGTGAGATCAAGCATATAGGTCTGGATAAGAGCACCGAATCCAATATATGTCAGCAAAGCCATGACACTGATCACCAGCGTCCGCTGTTTGCGCGTCAAACCGCTTCCTATGCTAGAGTCAACATTGACCAATCAAAAAGAAAGACAGAAATAGTGTACCGCTTTTGTCAAAATCGGGAGTTCGCACAAGGTCGATAATAAGGGTGATGTTCGTCAGGGTAGAAACAGAAGTAGAGCACACAGTCATCCAAAAGGCCTGACCATAGGTGTAGCCGTCGTCAAACCGATGCTCAACACCAAAGACAGTAACGACAGTGATGTTGATCACGTCTACGATGAATTTAGACAAGGTTCGGAATGACAGGCGGGATGGCACATACCATGGATACTTAAAAACAAAATACAAAATATTGTCATGATTTTAACCTTCTGTTCCATAAATCGAACTATCAGGCAAATATTTGCGAGCGCGGCGAAGGTAATGCTAAAACCGAGGGCAGCATTAAGAACCGGTGTGTTTGGGCGAGTCTGAACGATTATATGGTTGTTAGTACGGATGTACCAATCGCTTGTAAGGCCCGGGATCTCCAAGAGGATGGAAAAAGGAATGATGACACCCGAGAAAATGGGCAAATATCGGTAATGAGGAACATACGCCTCCAGGTCTGCAAGAGATGTATGTGGATCAAGTGCGTCTTTCAAGCGTGCCCACCAGGATGATTTTTGGGCCTTGTGAGGACGCTGTGGCCTCCTTTGAGGTGGCGGATGAGTTTCAGGATATTCCTCGTGTTCGAGTTCGTCAATAATATCATCGTCATCGTCGTCCTCGCCCTGCTCGACGGAATCTAGGAGATTGTTTGTACCGTCGTCGCCAGTCGCAGATGACTCTATTGGACGTGAAGTATCAGCTGGGGCCCTCGTCGTTGATGCCTTTGAAGCGTTTGTAGTCGCATCAGGCTCGCTATATGAACCCTGTTCTGGGTCAGACTCAGTGGAAGTGCGTCGCCGAGCGAAGAGCAAATGATAGACAGCGTGAGGAAGAAACAACATGCGAATTACTTGAAAACAAATGAAAGCATGTTTCAAAGCATATGCTGATATTCAGAAGGGATGGAGAACAACATGCGCAGTGGCGTTTATGACGAACAAGTTTTCGGCAGGTTTTGGAATGACTTCGGCAAAGATTATAGATATCAGATCTTGGAAACTTCTGATTAGATTTCACTTTAAAAGATAACGCCTTTCCTTCCTGTATCGCTCACCCCCCTACTTACTTTTCTTTTCTTGAGTGGGCAGCGCCACATCATTCATTAAAATGGGAAATAGAAGATCTGAGCAACAGAAATGACAATGGCACAAAAGCCTCTTCCATGATCATCTTGATGTCCAATTTCGGCGAGATAGGATTGCCGCGATGAAGATTTTTACTGTTACCAATAACCATTTTGATTCCGTTTCCTATACTTCCCCATGGCGCCCACACTTGAATCGTATCAAATAGACCTGATAGAGAAGGCGATGTCCGTAGATGCTCTGAAATTTGGGACATTTACCCTCAAATCTGGCCGGTTCGTTCACTTCTGCCTCATCATTATTCTAATCTCATCAATTAAACTTAGTATCTCCCCTTACTTTTTCAACGCTGGTCTCCTCTCGACAGGGTCTATTCTCGCTTCTCTCTCGAGCGCTTACGCATCCACCATTGCCGGTGCCCTTTCATCGACTTCGAACCCCCTACCGCAATTCGATGTTCTCTTCGGCCCTGCGTACAAGGGCATCCCCTTCGCTGCAACCACTGCCCTCGTCCTTCATACAAAGCACAACATTGATGTTGGCTTTGCATACGATCGTAAAGAAGCAAAAGATCACGGTGAAGGTGGCGTGATGGTTGGGGTTCCTGTTGCGGGCAAACGCGTAGTTATCCTCGACGACGTTATGACCAGCGGAAAAGCTGTTCGTCAGGCAATCGAAACTGTACGTAAGGCCGGAGGAGAGGTAGTTGGTGTCGTTCAAGCCCTTGATCGTGAGGAGGTTGGTCAGGATGGAGTGAGCAGCACCGTTCATGAGGTCGAAGGACTAGTAGGCGTAGGCCGTGTCAAGGCCATTTTAAAGATGCGCGATTTGCTCGCTTGGTTAGAGGCAAATGGCATGCAGGAGGAGTTGGAGAGTATGCAGGAATATTGGCAAAAGTATGGGCTCAAATAGAGCCTGATTTTCTCAAATATATTGTTCTTGAATTCATGGCACACGAATAATTAGAGATTGAATATTTCAATATGCCATATGCGATAACATGTTGAATATAAGATGGAAAGATGATTACAGAACGGAAAGGGTGCGTTCTAACTTCGCAACGTCATTTACGGAGCAGACGCGTTGCATGGCCTCGCGCCTCCTCTTCATGGTTAGTACTACTCGTTGACGCCACATGCGAGATCAACTTGATACTGATTGCTCTGGTTATTGACTTACTAGCGTTTTAGCATTTGTCGGACTTGGGATCGGGATTGAGCTAGGCTACTCATGGTGTAGATAGGCGATGACCCCTCCTCCTTTAGGGCCCGGGCTCGTAATCATTGAAAGTCTGAGAGCATAGAAAGTTTCGGGCAACTGGAATGAACCGCCCTCAGACGCGATTGTCGTTTCGACAACGTTCATCATCCATGTGTTGCCAATAAAATGAAGTTCAAGTGACAGAAGAAACAACGTTTGCCTCATGTGACCAAGTTTAATAAGTTCGGGCACAACTTGGACCTGACGTCGACACCGCCGCCGCCAGCAGTGTTGTTCTTGCTTTTTCAACGAACCACTGAACATTGACCTTTAGGCGCATTCGAACGATGCAGGTCGAAGTGCAGCAGCTAGTTGAGATGGTGAGCTACTGATTCAGAGGCTCTTGGTCACGCTCGTGTTGTTCATGACCTCGCGATCTGTTTCAATGTAGGGTGCAACCCCTGCTCAAGCCCGTGCAGCACTTCGCCAGTATAAGGATGTAATGGAGGCTGCGGAGAGAATATTTGACGGCGCATTTGATAACGTCCAGGACGATGAGGACGTTCCAATGGCATCGAGTAGCGAGACGAAGCGAATACGCCCAACAGTACGTGTTGACAAGCTATCTGTGCATTATGGATTTAATCCTTACGCGTATTACATTAAAAATAGACTCCTGACGATGAGGATGAGGATATGGGCTCTGATGATGCCGAGGACGAGGATGGAGATGAAGATGGTACACGCTTGGATTTATCGCCCATGACTCTAGCACTAATACGCCAGTTCCAGACTACATCGACTACGATTCTGACTTTGAGTCCAAGCCAAATATCGGCCAGGCGATCGCAGACGTTGATCCCTATGCAGGTAACGGCCTGACCCTGCCATTTGATAGTAATCGACCGTTATTTAACGCGCCTCAGGCATTTTCTTCTCCAAGGATAGGAAAGAAGAAGTCATCGAGGTTGAAGAGCAACCTGAACTTGCCAATATTCCCCGATTTAGCCAACCAATAAAGCTTATGACTCAAGGAGAATGGATGAAAGGCTGCCCAGAGGGTGGAGAACAGAGTTTCCTATTCTCTCTTTACTCCCATCTGAGCGAGGGTACATGTGTGTGCCCTAACTGTCGTACCACGTTGAAGCGTCGTAACAAGAGTGATTTCTTTGCACTATACGTGAGTTGGTCAACTCACAAGTCGTTTCCTGACCGCCAACCTGCTACATTCATTCATTCAGCCCTCATTTTCAACATTTCTCGCACAACTACGGGAGACCGTTCAGCAATGCTGCAAGTCGTGTAACTCCGAGTTGTGTTTAGCATGTGGTGAATCGGTGGCCGCTGACAAGGTCAAACGCCCTGATGCTGGTCAACCCGACGCCTTGTTCCACTGTTCTAACTTGCAAGGAGTCATCCTTGGTGTCGGCCTTTCAATGCTTGAACAGTTGTTTATCGAGAATACTCAGGTACCTCGGGAAACCAAGGAACAGACCTCGCGGACTAACAAACGTCGCAAAACTGATACTTCTGAGCTTGATGAGGACAATTACTTTTCATTTCCGGTGAATAAGAAGAAACAGGTGGGAGGCACTGGATATGCGGGTGATGTAAAGGAGGACGTAAGTTATTGTGTTTTGATTGCGTCACTTGGCTTGTTGACCCTTGAAAGCTTTCCGGACAATTGGAAGCACAAGCTTTACAGCAGGCCAAAGATCAGAAAATCGGAAACCTTCTTACAGAAATCCGCGTCTACCTTCCGAATCTTCATCGTGAAGGAGGCGGCCAGACGAGTGACTACTTGGTTCACCCAACTGCCTTGGCTCACCTTCGAAGACGGTTCAATTTCATTTGTAGCACTCTCTTGAGGAATGATTCCCTTGCTGATATGTCCGATCGTTCTGTCCTTTACTTTGAACTTCTTCATTGGCTGGAGGTATGGATGTGCGTTTCTATCCATTTCATGACTTACAATCGTCTCTCATGATAGACAATTTCGAAACACGAAGCGCTTGCGAGTATGATGGCTATGCCAATCATGGCTGTCGTTTCAGTAAAGAACGTTGCTGTTAAAAAGTCGTCGAACAAGTCAAACCCGACCATCCGTGAGCGTACGATTCTTTACGAAGGAAGCTCGAGCCCGCGTGAATTATTGGAAGCTATTGCTATTCAAGCTCAAGCTGCTCTGAAGGGCTTGGAAGGCACCAAACCTCAGGAAACACCTAAGGAAGAGTTGACGGAGGAACAGAAGCGCATGACTATCGACCTTAAGGGGAAGGCGAAAGAACAGTCGACAGAGCTCTCCGAGGAGAACAAGAAACTATTTGACTTTTGTAGCCGCATCCTTACGACAGCAAGCGCAATTGACCGGGCTTTACGCGAAACAAAGGGAGATGCGTTTGTCGAGCGTCTGCATGCGTCGCTTCCGAAGCTCTTCACATCCTCTACCTCAATCCCCTTCCACGTTGATGCCGGTGCGACGGAAGAAAGTGCCCGAAAGGCGTATGTCGAGTGGGCATCGCGGGTCAGATTCGAATATTGTGATCTTACGCTTCCCTCAACAAACGAAGAGGAAAACGCGGCACCACACTACAAGTCCTACTTTAATAACGATGCTCGGATGCTGGCCAACTCTGATATTCCAAAACGGTCCCTTGCAATCGCCAAAGAGGCATGTGTATTTTCCATCATCATACCGAGCACCGCGTAAAACATCACCTTGCAGCTCGCTATCCTCTCGACCAATTTACCTGTAGCTTGGGATTCCTCGATTTTCTTGCGCGTCGATGAAACCCGGGTCGATGTCATAAAGGCGTTGATCTCTGGCCCTGAAGGCACTCCGTACGTTTCGTGTCTTTGATGGCAATTGTATGTGCTAACTAGCATAATTTAGCTATCACAACGGGTGGTATGTGTCTAGACTGGTGGACTCCACGCGTTTCATTTAGACTTGCAGCTATCTCTTTGATATCTTCCTAGGTCCGAGTTATAATCAATCACCACCCAACGTCAAATATATGACAGTGAGTTGAAAAGATGACGTGTAGCATTAAGCTCTTGCTAACGGGTTGCTGACAATTAGACGAACGGTGGTAAATTCCGATTCAATCCTAATCTCTACGCGGTAGCCGACTCATTCTCAAACATTTGGATCAACGCTGATGGCTATGTCAGGATGGTAAAGTTTGTTTATCCCTGCTCGGAACATGGTCTGGTCCTGGCTGGGTTGCTGGGAGATCTACACTGTTGCAAGTGAGTTGAAAAGTCTACGATTTGTTAGTGACCGCTTGAACTTCTTTTTTTTAAGGTGTTGATCTCTATACAATCCATGATTCTGTGCGATGAACCATACTTGAATGAGCCCGGATGGGCCACTCAAGGCGGCTCTCCGGCTTCTCGCGCATGTGAGAATACATTTAACTCGACGTCATCAATCTCATAATCCGTACCCTGTACATAGATTCTGCCAATGTTCGCCGCATGGTCGTCAAAACTGCCGTGAGTTAGCTTGCATTTTTGACGATTCAGAGTAGATCCGCTGACTTCTTTGCAGATGCTCGGTAACTTAAAAGCCCCTCCTGAGCCGTTTGCTGATGTTATTCGCACTCATTTCCGCCTCAAAGCTCGATCTATCGCTGCACAACTCGACAAATGGCTCGTGGAAGATGACGGTAAACCCACCACTTCTGACGGAGGCGGATACGGGGGTGTGATGGGAAAAGTCGAATCTGGTAGCAGTAGTAATGGATTGAAGAAGGACGTGGACGAGATGAAAGCTCTATTAGCAAAGCTGGAGACTGGTAAACTGTAATAAAAGTAGGAGTGTACAACATATTTCTTCTTGCTATATATTAAATGCTGTATTTATGAATTTGGTCGTCAAAAGCCAATAACTCTTTGTGTTCTCCGCTTATTTTTGCAGAGGTTGGATAGCCTTGTTAACACATTCAGAAAAGGTACAGTAGGGAATTGCGTATAACGCAACATACCTTCTTGGTTATTTCATAGATACGGCGTTGTCCAGCAAAGAGAATGGCTGCTGTTATCACACTCTGCACAAGTTTGCTGCCAACTCCTCTATATAAACCTCCGATTCCCTCTTCACGCAAAATGGAGAGAAGGCCATCAAGAGTAGATTTGTACTTAAGAGCACTGGCATGCCCTGCTTGCAACCTGCTTTTGATGACACTGGAAAATGATTAGCTTGCGTTGATCGCATTTCAAGATGATGAGATTCAACCCACATATATGGATACGTTGACCCAGTCGCTACAAGCTTCGACAAGGCACCCAGAAAGAAGAAGTCCCAGTCTGACAAAACCGCCACAACAGATGCCGCTGCTCCAGCTGCTCTGAGCTTCTTTGTACGACTTACAATGAGCAAGTTCTTTAACTGTTCGAAAACAGTGTACTGAAGGACTGGGTTAATGACTAACACCAGAGCCGGGCCGATGCCTCTCCAGAATGCCCTATTCCGTTCATGATGAGTCTGTTTGTAGAGGAATGAAACTTGGGAAGTATTGACTGACTTGACGCCATCTTTAGCAAGAAGTTTCTTGACAGTCTGCATAAAACTAAGTTTCTGGGTGACGACTGACTGCCCCGAGGTGGTCTGGTCGAGAGTGCGGACTGCCTGTGACGTTTGGACCACCCAGATCGGATTGCTAATTATCGTTGTAGCGGAACCTATGCACCCGTAAATGCCGTGACGTATTATAAGGGAAATTTTGACGAACCAGCAATCAACCCAGCCAAGATTGATTCAATGGTGGTCAGCCCTTTTCCACCTTGACGCGACTTGAGGATAATTCCACGAGATCGCTCGTAGAAGTAGTAATAAACACTATTGTAACGAAATATTAGCAACATTATGGAAACCATGCACAGGAACACACCCATTCGTGATAGCAATGCCTAACAAGCTGGATTCCAGTCCGCTATACAGTCCTGATACTCCGTCGCGTCTGATTGTGTCCACGACTGTAGCAAAGAATGACTGTCGTAACAAACTTAGCTACTAAGATGACAATTTGAAGCGCTATTTACCTTGTCCTCGTTCTTCGTCTCTACGGCTGCTCGGGTAGACAAGCATATCAGCGGACTGCATGCATGAAGGGTCAGATAGAGGATGGTGGGGAAGAGCTCACTTACTATGTCGCGGTCATGGCAACAATCCCGCCAGCAGCGCCCGCAAGAGAATGAATAGCAGAGTCACTCATTTTGTACAGTAGAATGAGAGTGGGGTATAGAGGGAATATAACTTGAAGTTGGAATATTATGGTTTTTATAAACAATCACATGTCAGAGTAACTTGACCCGGTCGACTTTGATTTTGCTCTGGAAGAACGAGGAAGCCGTGTAGTCAACGCTACAACCGTATTGAGATTGTGATATTTGGTGCAGAACGTTCACTGCGTAATAATAAAAACCTTCAACTCGCGTCACATCACTTCCAATCTTTACGCGTCGCAAGTCACGACCATGACTGCCCTTTCCATTGCACTCGAAGATGGCGCCTGCCTCATCGATTCCACGGGGTCAGAACCAGATTTAAAGGCGCTTCTAGTCAAGCGACTATCGAATTATCATGCCCGGATAGGCAGTGTGCCTCGAGTTGCTGACATCTCATTAGAAGATGTCCAGCTTCAAACTGCGATCGAAGCTCTTTCGGTTGTTACACGGGTCCAGCGAATCGCTGGCGTAGAAGAGGGCCCTGGAGCTGAGCAGCCCCCACTAATTGGAACTCGAGATCTAAAAGAACTAACGACATTGCTTTCCATCGTTTTCCGTTGGGGGGTCGATCCTTTGTATGCAAGAGTTTTACTTGCATGGCCCAACACAGTGGCTCCATTGAATGCGCAAAGGATCACTGAGCTCACTACACCCTCTGAAGACTATGCCTGCCTGTTATCCATGACCGCCAACTTGCTTCACCTCGTATTTCCCGATGGCTTTCGAGGGAGGATTCCACAGACTCTAATAACGACGACGATCCTCGAAAAACACGCAATGGATCTCTTAAAACCATGTACAATGTTAGGTTGGCTTCCGAAGTCGCTTGCATCCGTTGAGCGACCTGTTTTGGACGCTGCTCGACCCATGACAATGCGCTTCCTGAATCTGTATGCCTTCAACCGATATTCTATGCCCGATCCTCTCTGACGTAGCACCAGACTCTCTCCGCTCCAGACAATCACTGCATTAGGCGGCATATTGTCATCTACACAACATCCTTTGGCATATGTCCGAAAGTTATTTATATCACTTCTCGGTCAACAGTTGTTGAGGCCACATGGTGTTCGCAGCCTTTGCGCTGCTGTCTTTGGGGAGACTGACTCACCAGCAGACGATGCTTCTGTCGATAAGTTACAACATATTACCCGCGTTTTTTTGACCGTTCCAACCAACATGGAGCCCGAGGTTCGCCCTCTTTCCAGTTTTTTTTTCCGCTTCAAACCTAATGTTTTTCAGCACTTCTTCGATCAAATCATTCCGAAGATTATTGCTCTATTGGCGCCCCAAGAATCTCCAACAAATAAACGAGCAGCAGCGTTTGTTATTTCTCGCATGTTGTCTGCAGATACAGCTTCACAACATCAAGAGCTCATCTCAAATGCTACACGGACTATCCTGCTCCGGCCCTTCATGACAGCTTCGGCCATCGATTCAACTGATGTGGATCTTTCTGTATCTTCGGCTCTCACCACCCTTATAACGCTCGTCTCGAATGCAGACCCATCTCCTACCTTGATTTCTTCGCTGCTTTCGCCTATTTTTGCCACGCTG
Organism: Tephrocybe sp. 9980TJB; assembly: GCA_018220975.1. Taxonomy (NCBI): domain Eukaryota; kingdom Fungi; phylum Basidiomycota; class Agaricomycetes; order Agaricales; family Lyophyllaceae; genus Tephrocybe; species Tephrocybe sp. 9980TJB. Next base: position 527,851 of record JABAJU010000002.1, on the reverse strand, counting down.
TATTCTCTTCTTCATCATGTAGATCATGTCAAAACAATAGACCCATCTCTAAGGGAGTCTCTTCGAGGTTTAATGATAACGTGGGGAAAGATTGTAGGGACTGCTGATGGCATTGGCATGCTCTGGGCGATCATGCATAGCGATGAAATAAAATGGACAATAGACTTGGAAGGTAATATCAAGAAGGCCGATGTGTCAGTTCATGCAACTCTCATTCGACTTCACCATTTATATGTTTTGGCATAGGACCAATACTCGCATACCGCTCTCGCTCCTTACACCCCAAGACCTCCAGGCGGTTGAAGATACTGATCTCAACATTGACTCCAACATCCTTGGTCTTTATCCTGACCCAACCCATTTTGTCCGATTCCTCAAAGCCATCGAACGAGCAGACCTCTCTGCCGATTTCTTTGTCAAGCTTCTCGAAGCCTATCGTGACCGCGAACCTGGCGAAGATGAGAATCCTACTAGGTAAGTATCTACACGAGAATCTAACGAGATCGCAGTCAACGGATCATTCAGAGCGCTCCTGTACCTACAGACCATTATGCAGATGCAAGCACAATTGACAGACGGAAGATCTTCTGCCAACATCTTGTGCAAGCCAACGCATTTGCTTTCCTTCATTAAACATGTTCTCGACCAAACAGCCGCGCCCCGCACCGTAAAGGTAGACCGTAGGGAAAGCTCGCAGGTCAACCTGCGGATATTTCCTGAACGGGACCTTGCGGAGGAGGAAGGAGATAGTGATGATGATACTCCCGGGGCCGACATTATCAGTACTGAGGGCGAGATGATTGAAACATCTGTTCACTTATTGCTTTCAATTCTTGAAGGTCGGTAAACCGAGTCTTTATTCTTGGAATGAATTTAGGCTAATATATTGACAGCTAACGAAGATCTCTCTGCACGCAACGCGCCTATCCTGAACGACATATTCTCTCTTCTAGAACCTCTAGCTCGAGAGGGCTCCGAGACGGTACGACCACTTGCCAGGGAAGCGAGAATGGTGCTGACTGCGCGACTGGCCTCCACGTCCTCCGGTAATATTGCATCTCTCAACCAAGACCAAGAAAGTCCACAAGACATCTATCAAAAAGCTCTGAAGCTTCTGCAGGATCCAATTCTGCCTGTCCGCGCGCATGGACTACTACTTCTCAGACAACTTGTTACCCCATCTACATCGGCGAATGAGCCCAAACTCACCGACGATGCCCTTGTTCCTGCAATATTGTCGATTTTCTTACAATCCGTTCAGGATGATGACTCCTACGTATTTTTAAATGCGGTCCAAGGTCTCGCCGCGATGGTGGATAGGTTCGGAAAGGATGTCCTTAAAGGGCTGATGAAAGAATATTCCGATGGTTTATATGGTCTTAAGGCTTCAACTCTCACTCGACGTGACTTGGACATTAAGATCCGTATTGGCGAGGCCCTCGCGACCGTGATCAGGAGATGTGGCGAAGCGTTAGGCCGTTACGGTAGGCCTTTCTCTCCCCTCTCGTTCTGATTTTTCCAAGGCTCACGTCTGTTGAAGTGGACATTATTGTCCCACCTCTATTTAACATCTTGCGGCTCCGACATATCCCTACAACTCTTCGCACCTCTTCCCTTTCGCTGCTTTCGGACTGCGAAAAGGCAAGTCCTTTAGCCATGCTACCATACGGCCTGGACATTGCTACCGCAATGCTTGACATATTGCAACTAGAACTGGCGACTGCTGAACCAATTGAAGGTAGTAACGAAAAAGGGGAACCTTTCATGGATTCGGAACCTTTATCAACCAATTCCAAATTCCCTCCTCTTCGGCGAGGCGCCTTGCATTTCCTTGCGCTCATGATGCGTGAGACTACGAAGCTGATATATGAATCCGCTTTTGGGCGAACATTCCTTTCGGAAGACTTCATGAGGAGGGCCAGGGCAACATTGGGATATGTGGCATCCGTTGACAGCGATACTGTTGTCCAGGTTATGGCAAGAGAAGCAGTGGAAGATCTCAATCAATTGAACAAGGCGATGCTGGGTTTATGACCTAGCAAAAAAAGAGTTGATAACTACCGCTGGAGTATGGCATTCCTGTTTGTTTGCTTGTCTAGAAGAAAAAAAAAAAACTGGCTACTTTGCTTTCCCCTCAGAATCATCTATATATTCGAGCTATTTCGGTGTTTGATTGCTACCTTATTTCAAACTATCAACTAACGTCCTCTCGATTGCTTCAATGGGATCTTGAAAACTTTTAAATTCAGAAAGTCCTTCAATCCCCAAGTCTTGTGCAATTATGACGCTGCCTTCTCCCCAATAGCTAATGCAGTATTATAAGTGTTTGCACCGACGTTAGCTGGCGCTATGCTACAATCTGTGGACAATTCGGAATTTAACTTCGGTTACAGTAGACCTTTACGGACCTGCAACTTTCAGATTTTGAACGCCGTATACATTAAGCCTGGAGTCTACCACACCGCCCTTCTCGCGTGGTTTCATAGCACATGTTCCCATCTAAATAACCATATGAGACTAGCACTTGTGGCATGGAATATTACGTACCGAGTGCCATGACGTTTCCACTACTGGAAGGCATGATTAACGGTCAGACCTCATATTGTCCAAAATTCACAAACCTGTTTTGCGACGATATTCGCCAATGGCTTTGTCATCCTCAGCTGAATACATTATATCAGGAGAAGATATTTTGACCGGGATTGAAGAGCTGCTCGTGGCAGCATTGCTGCCTTCCGGAAAGTTTGGATGTCTAAGTACGAATTCTCCCCGATAGGCAGGCATACGACGAGCCAGCTCTCGTCCCTTCTTATAGCCCCATCGCAAAACTCCAAGATCTGCTGGACTATCAAACGTGGTTGTGAGAAATTTAACCACAAAGCTTAGTGGGGTGGTCATAATTCACTTCACTCACCCGTCCAAAAATCCTAGTTCAAAATCCAGCTTTCCGTATGGGTCCAAGCCTGCGCTAATGTGCACACGGCCCCGGGAGACAGGATATTCCTGTAGGACGGTTCAAGTTGAGTTAAACTTAAAAGCGAGACCGCACTGTATAGTATGTTGCGGAGAGTATTTGCGACGAGGGGCGGCAGGGTGTGTCCAGCGTAGCTGAAACAGCCATTGCCACCGACATCAATCTCAGTGCGGAATGGCATCAGAGGTAAGTCTCACGCAGCGAATGGCCCTAGCCACATGACAGGCTTGTCCGGAGCTCCTTCGAAGTAATCTTTCCATGTCGGTTCAAAGGCTGGACCGATCTCTTTTAGGTCTTCCGCATCGGGTCTGAGTTTTATGCCAGCGTCGAGTCCAGATTAGGGACTGGACTGTGATATTGATTTGTCGACTTGCTTGTGTGCCATCGGACCTTTCCGTCTTTCGCCCAGCGTATTGCAAAGGCTAGCCACAAGGAACTCCGGTAAGCCGTTTTTAAAGATGCTTCAAAGTGCCTCACGCTCGACTTCGGCCTCGCTTCCCCTGAAGATCGCGTCCAATGTATCCGAATCTTCGCTTGCGAAGTACGGTACAAAAAGAACATAGGTTAGGAGGAACACAGACAGAAGAAGAATCAATAACCGTGCATTACCTCTCCAAAATAGCAGGTGAACCGAAAGCGCCTGCTGAAACGACTACCAACTTTGACGCGTACGAAATATATGATTCCTGAATATCTTTGGTTTTGTGCCCAAGATCGCTGACATTGTGGTCTGCCAGATATCGAATGAGATCTTCATTATACTGAGGGAAGAATTGGTTACCCATATAGTTCTCCCCCACCCCTGGTAGGTCTACAAGTTGCGGGACCCCGTTCCACCTAAGAGGGTCAGCTCCTCCAATCCCAGACCTTTCGTGATGTTCCACTCCAACTACATAGGAGTTCCTACATATATTGTCGAATAAGTCAAAAGGTTCTGCGAGAGACTAAATGCCACCAACTTAAAAATGACCCGTACAACACGACGTCGCTCAAGGATTGTGAGCTTGGTGTGTTCTGTACAATTGTAAATATAACTGTGCGGGACATCAGAGCGCCGGCCAGTGTCAGTGCTGATGTATCTATGCAAGCATGCATGACTTGAGAGTAACAACAAAGCTAATATGATCTGCACCTTGGCCATCTCTGCAAGTCAGAATACCAGTGTGACGTGGATGTACCGAAAGATAATAACATACACCGTAAGCATTACATTCAAAGAAGCTGTTTACATCCTCGGTGGATTCCCTTTTCTTGTCGTACTGTGAAGCGACTGAGAGGAACTGTGAAGGCACGTCAGTGTCTTGTGGTGCATAAGAAATTTTAAGCGGCCCAGAATTTCCATGAGTAGTAGACTCGGTATGACAGCTCACTTTCTTCAGCAAAGGAATCAGGTGCTTTGAGCTCCACCCGGGATGTTCATATATCGATTCCCAGTCGTCATAATCCGAAGCGGCAGCACGCGTGTACACAGTAACTGTGAGATTTTTGGATGTGATCCTCAGGATTAGAGAAAAGAACGGGACCGATATACAATTTACACTGGACCCTCCTCCTAGGCAGCAGCCAGTCGGGACAATAACAGAACGATCTGCCAGAGCCGGACTGGGTTTTGAAGCGTGCAGCGTAAAATGTTCGCCGCGCAAGAGGTTGCGGAAGTAGCGTGCGGGGTGAATGTGGTCTGGCTTGTCCTCTGTTAAAGGTCCTGCCTCTAGAATCTGCCACCACAAGAAATTAGAAGGATTAGGGGCGAATATATAGATGAAAAGGATTAACCAATATCTTCAGCTGGGGATCAGCCTGAACAAGTCTCCCTGCAGTCACGCATGCAGTTGCACCTCCTGTTATCGAACTAAGTTTCCGATAGCTGTCCCTTCAATGTGCCGGCACTTACCACCTGCAAAGATGATATCGAAAATTTCGCCTCTAGAGGACATAGTAAGTTTGAGTGAATCTATCAACCTCAGGAGTAGCCTCCCAATTATAGGCATCAGGAAGCTTAAGTATAGCATATGTCAGTTCCGTCATCGAATAGTAAGTCTGTCATTTGTTATTAGTGAGATGATTCTCCTGAGAACAATTGATAATGGTGGGGAATATCTAAGAACTTGATAATTCATCAGCTGAATGCAAACGTAAATTAGGGAGCAAGAGTAACAGGTTGTAACCTATAGTATTCACGGTTTTCTCTGGCTTTATTTCTTCTGTAGTTTCTGAGGAGTTGCCTTCCACATGCTCCTCAATGATTCAGTTCTTGCAATCGACGCAATAACATTTCCAAACCTGAAAATCTCCTCAGCAGACAGAACGCGACGAACTCCGCGATAAGACTCACAAACAACGTTTTGTTATGAGAGTTGAAAATCCTCATTCGAACTTTGGAAACGTAATATCTACCCCGTATCTGTCTCAGGCGCGGTGGTCTTGGTACAGCTGAGTCAATTGTAAGGTATGGTCAATATTGGTTCCGTGTCCGAGGACCACGAGCTACATGCAGGCCAGGAAGGTGAACTTGACCCAACAACCTGTGTAGCGCGAACCTAGCCAACTGGGCTGCCAACACACACAGAATCTAAATTTGAAGTATGTAATGTGTTCATGAATTCGAAACTGCATTAGACGCAGTGCCAACAACCCTACTGATCTCGTCCACACGATCCCTGAAGGTCTTCCATTTTGGACTACCTACGAGAAGGTAAGGAGAGTGATCTTGTGCAACGTCTGTCGGAGCGTCAAGTTTCAGGAAAGGGTTGGAGATCGCGGAGTAATACGCCATGTGAAGTGCCTTGAAAATCTTTGGAAGTCTTTTAATGGTCTGATACTTGGTGATGGCTGCGCACTGACCATCGAAATCTCCACGTCCTTTACGACGGAGTCTGAAAGGGCGACAGCAACCACGATTTTGACCTTCAGCGGCGTGATATATCCATAGACTGCAACATCCTCTATTGTATACAGGAGCCCAAGATAGCACTCAGTAGCTTTGCCCCCTGCACTGACTACAAAACACTGTTTGTCAGACGTGTTTCCGAACTCACTAGATCATCCATGCTTACCTCGCTCCTCGATGACATCCAGACTCGTATGTGCGATGTAGTGATACTTTATGGAGTGTTCATCCTGTTTTGAAAACGCCCGTATGAGAATTGGATGGTTCTGAGGCGAAATGAAAGCAACCGCGTTAAGGCGGAGGTTGGGAGCCATCAAATAGCGCTCGGGGTTTCAAAACGTGATTTATACTTTACGCGTGAGTGCCGTAGGACCGCGTGGCGCGGCTTTTCAGCATAACATCGTCAAGTTATTATTATATATGTTTTACAGGTTTGTGAGAGGGGAAGCATTAAGCACAGCACAAAAGACAATTTATGCACCATCTTGCCCAACGGTCATATTGCTGATACCCTCTGTCACCTCCTCGGCGATTGTTCCAGATTCTATGAGTTTTGTTACCTGGGCGACGATTAGCGCATGTATTGTGGTATTACTGTATACATTCTTACCTTGCCAATCGCAATAGTCCGCCCTTGAAAAGACATATGGTGAGACAGGATGAAGAATCTAGGATTATACAACACACCTTCATCGCGCAAAGTGAATCGACCTAGCTGAGGATAATCAGCGAATTTCTCGACACATACAGGTGCGGTGGTTTCCACGAGAGCAACGATCTTTTGGCCTGATTTTATGACCCAAGCCGTTAGGTTAAGATTCTAGTCATGTTGGAAATACATACCTTTCTTGGCGAATTGAGGGGGTTTCCTTGATTTGCGTCCGGTTGCCTTGTCATAGTAGTGCAAAAGAGCCTGTAGGTTTCAAGATCATTTTCAGCGATTCAAATGCGTAACACAGAAACGTACAGGTAGGGTTATCTCCTCTGATAAGGTATGGATGTGCATTACCGCGGAGTAACCAGCGCAAATAATGTTCTTGTGCTCCAGAATCGCCAATTGAGCTTCGAATTGACGAACAGCATGGATGGGTTTAAGAGGACTGGTTAAGACAAATCCGGGGCTGATGTCTTCGTCTTCAACGCCACGCAGGCGCACACGAACATTGTCACCACAGAAAGCTTGTGCTACCTCAGCCTCCATCTCGTTGTAGATAGCAGTGACTTCAACATCATCCTTGTTCGGCATCAGGATGAGGTGGTCGCCTTTGCGCAACAGACCCGATTCGACCTTTCCAACAACGATAGTGCCCATATCCTTGTATTTCTCAGAAACGGGCATCATGAGCGGTGCATTGAGCTTGCGATCTACCATGGGCATCGTATCGATATGCTCAAGGAAGGAAGGGCCACTGAAGAGAAAAGTTAGTCCAAATACGAGGGGTATATGGTGAACATGACTTACTCCCACCAAGGGCATACATTTTTGGGTGCTCGATCTTTCAGATTAATACCCGTGAACGCGGAAACGGGAATGAAAGTGACATCCGTCTTGGGATTGAACCCAGCTGCTTTGATAAATGGTGTAAGCTTATCCTTAATTTCGTCGAACCGTCCTTTCTCCCACTGGACCGTGGGGTCATCCATCTTGTTGATAACAACCACCACCTTTGAAACGCCAGCCGTCTTAACCAACATGACGTGTTCTCTCGTCTGACCACCTCTTTCAAAACCGGTTTCAAACTCTCCCTTACGGGCAGAGATGACGAGGACTGCAACGTCCGCCTGGGCGGCACCAGAAATCATGGAGGGGACGAAAGTCTTGTGTCCGGGAGCGTCAAGGATAGTATATCGGCGGGTATCAGTCTCGAAGTAGGCCCGGCCTACTTCTACCGTTTTACCCTTGTTGCGCTCTTGGGGTGTAGAGTCAAGAGCCCAACTAAGGTACCAGGATTCACGTCCAGCTTCCTTGGCATCCCGTTCGTACTTTTCCATCGTGCGCTTGTCAACCATGCCCGTAATATATAGCAGGTTTCCACCCATGGTGCTCTTTCCTGCATCAACATGGCCGATGAAGACGATGTTCAGATGTTCCTTGACTGATGAGAATGGATTAAATGGTGCTGCTGATTATCTCCGAAGAAGAAAAATAGAACGTACCTTGCCCATAGAGATCATCAAGGACAGCCTGGTCTGCAGCAGCTTTCACTTCCTGAGCGATAGTCGATGTATCTGTTTTGGCTTTTTGCGTAGAGAAAGTTTTGGAGGGTGCAGGTGTGGAGGATTTAGAGGTTGTCGAGGGGGCAGGGGAAGAAGCGACAGATATTTTGGCTTCATCTTTTGCTGGCTTCGCTGGAGGAGCAGCAGGCACGGGTGCAGGCAATGGGGTAGCAACAGGCTTTGCACCGCCGATATTGAGAGATATCGTGGGCGCTGGACGGGGCGCTTCAGTTAGCTCAGGACGCTCTTCTGGAGGAGGAGGCTTTGGGGCAGCAGGCTGGGGGACGGAAAAGCCTCTCCCTGGAACGAACTCGAAGGCACCTGCGTTGAGCTTGCTCATGATCAAGATGGTGGTCAGTGGAAAAGAGAAGATCACCAATCCATCTTCTAATATTATCTATTATACACGGTCCCGACATGATTCATCATCATATATAACAAGTATATTTACTTTACAGGTCCTATATTCTGTATCTACAGCCATAGACAGGTAAATAGATTTTCTCTCAAAAAAAGTTTGCAGAGATCGGAGAAGGGATAAACAATTTTGATGTGACAATCAAATCAGAGGGGTTGCGCTTGACCTGCTACTTGATCAACCACCTGGCCTCACCCCATATCATGTCCGACGAACATGAACAATACTTGGCTGTTCTCAAGGCTTCCTACGACTATCAGCCACAGTCGGACGATGAAATAGCCATCAAAGAGGATCAGATCCTCCTTCTAAAGGAGAGGGTTGATGATGAGTAGGCTCATTCCTTAAACTCATCTGCATCTGGTTCACTCGCCACGTTACAGCTGGTGGAAGGTAAAGGTCGTCAAGGGAGACTCACAAGAGGATAATACTACTATTGGGCTTATTCCTGCTGCCTATGTAGAACAGGTCTGCACCGACTGCGCTGTGCACTTTCGAAAGATAATGTTAATTAATTTGTTTCCTACAGGCCGACCACACTTCCAAGGTCAAGGTTCTATATGACTACGAAGCAGCCGCCAGCGGAGAACTGTCTGTGAACGAAGATGAGGTCCTCCTGGTCTTTGAGACGGAGGAAGACTGGATCCTAGCCCAGAGTGAGAGCGGCAAAGCGGGTTATGTTCCAGGTAACTACGTCGAACCTTACACTGAGGCCACCACCGAACCTACCCAGCGAATTATTGTTCCGCCGTCCGTAAGTCGATTCTATTATATGTAGTACTGTATCTCATTTTCAATAGCCCCCACGCCCTGTCAGCACGTATGTTGACCCAGCTGATCGGGTAGCTTCTGCCAAAGTCACGGCCGACGAAATCAAGACTTGGTCAGTTTCGGAAATCGACAAGAAAGGGAAGAAGAAGAAAGGAACGTTAGGGATAGGCAACGGTGCTGTGTTCTTTGCCAGTGAATCCGATAAGGTATGATCTCCCGCTATTTAATTGTACTTAATAGCACTTATGTTGATGTTATTTGCAGACCCCTGTACAGAAATGGCAAACTGTCGATGTCCAGACCGCAACGAGTGACAAGGCTAAACATGTCAACATCGTCATCGGAGGCGCAACCCCCATAACACTTCATTTCCAAGCAGGATCAAAGGATACTGTCGAAGAAATCATATCCAAGTTGAACTCCGTTCCTAAGAGACCTTCTGTCCATTTCTCCGACACTTCGCCAACCATCATCCCGGCCCGTGATAGCATTGGTTCAGAGGTTGAAGATGATGGAGAATCTCATATCAATGGGGTTCCAATTAACGGTACCAACCAGGACGAAATCGGGGAGACTGGCACAGCTCTGTATGACTTCGTCGCCGACGGTGACGATGAATTGACAATATCTGAAGGCGAGCATCTCGTCATTTTGGAGAAGGATGGAGATGAATGGTGGAAATGCCGCAACGTCAAAGGAAATGAAGGAGTGGTACCTGCATCCTACATTGAGGTATTTTCGTCACTTCTGCTAGAAAATATAATGCTCAACAGAACCATGTAGCTATCGGTAGGAGCTCATTCAGAATCAAGGTCCCCTCCTCCTCCTTCTCCAACCCCAGAAGAGGACGTCGATGCGGAAGAGGCAGCCGAAGCAGAGAGGCAACGAGTTGAAGACGAACGTGCTGCAGAAGAACGAGAGAGGCAAAGAGCGGAACAGGCGAGGAAAAAAGCCGAAGCTCAAAGGCGGGCAAAGGAAGCGGCTGAAAAGGACAGGCGCAAGGAGACAGTCGCCCGAAATCCTTCCCCTCCAGTCACGTAAGCACCTAACGCCGCGGTTCCTCGAGCTATGCAACTCATTTTCTTAATAGAACCAAGAACACTACGAACCACAGCAGACCAGGATCGAGCTCAGGTCGGGCTTCCACGGAAAACTCCCGTCAGTCCACAAGTCTTGTAGCCATTCTCTCTGTTGAAACTAATTCTTTAGGCCCACCTGCGGACCGTACGCGCATTTGGCATGATCGCTCGGGGCAGTTCCGTGTCGAGGCTGCATTCCTAGGCTTCAACAATGGTAAACTGAGACTTCATAAAGTAAATGGTGTCATTGTTGAGGTGCCGTCCGAGAAGATGTCGATTGAAGACATGAAATACGTTGAGCGTATGACGAGTAAAGGCACTCGATCCACGCCGATTAAACGGATTTCAGAGGACGATATACCCTTGGGAATCACCCAAGCCCAAAATGCCACCCGGTCTGTCCCTCCCACAACTGCGACGCTTTCTGCCCCTTCCAAATCCGCACCAAAGATCGACTGGTTCGATTTCTTCTTGTCTGCAGGGTGCGATTTGGATGATTGTACTCGATATGCGGCGTCTTTTGAAAGAGACAAACTCGATGAGACCCTCCTGCCTGATATTACTGAAGCGACCATGCGTTTACTAGGTGTACGGGAAGGTGACATTATTCGTATAGCCAAGGCCATCGAAAAGCGGAAACCGACAGATAATCTCCAAAAACCTAGCGCATATACTCAGGAGCAAGTACGCCGCGACGAAGAGTTAGCACGCCGATTACAAGCCCAGGAATCTGCCCGGGGTTCAGCGCCCAACCTTTTCGCATCTGGTCCTGGGGGTGCATTGAAAACTCGCCGTGGGCGACCCACCCCAAAGAATTCGGCTCCTACTGCTGTCGATATCAACGCGATATCTGCGATATCTTCCGCCTCTGAACAGATTCCGAGGACATCTTCCCCACAGGTCCTAACTCCAACTAGTGCGCCTGTATCGTCCAATGCTGCAAATGCTCCTCCGCGCTCCAGTTCAGCAGCACCTGTTGTCAGCGGTTTCGATGATGATGCTTGGACCAATCGACCGAGCTCCACTAAACCTCTTGTTGGGTCACCTGCTCCACGTGTGCCTTCTGCCCCTCCTGTACAGCCTGCAACACCTGCAATACCAAACCCGGCCCCAGTCGCCGCACCCGCACCCGCACCAGCGGCTGTTCAGACGCCGTCGGCTCCTGCGTCAACATCAGCGACACCTGCTCAGTCTGGCAACAATCTCACCAAGACGACTGAAGCCGACATTTTCGAGCAACTCGCTCGATATGGAGAACTGCGTAATAAACAGGTCACTCCAGTTCAGCCGCCGTCTTCAACATCGCCCGCTATCACTGTTCCTCCGAGTTACCAAGCAGGCCTTGGAATGGGATCATCACCAGCCCCGATTGGCCAACTTCTTCAGGCGCCTTTACCCGCACCACAATCTGCACCCTACAATGGTCCCCGTGGTCCATATGCACCAGTCCCCACTAACCAAGGCTTGTTGCAACCCTTGATACCTACTCGCACCGGGTTTAACGGGATGATTCCTACCCACGCTCCTGGGGCCTCTGTATCTCCATTTTCAAACAGCGCGTCTCCGCCTTTCCTGAGTCAGCAGCCCACAGGATTTTCCCCAGCGTTGCATTTGACGTCTCAACCTACTGGCATGCCTCTCAACGGTCTTAATCCTATGCAAATTTCTAGTCCCTTCACTCCCATCCAGAACCGTGCGTCAGCCATCTGTTACATAGTTCCGAACTAATCAACGCATAGAATTTACAGGTTTCAACCCCAACTTTGGGCAATCCCCATTCAATACCTCCCCTCCACCTGTCCCTCCACTGCCTTCTGCGCCGGCTAACACTAATGATACCTCACCTGCAAATGTCTTCGCCCAGATGAAGTCAGGCACATTTGCGAACGATCATAATACCAACGTGCAATCGTCACCTAGTATGTTTGAATTACTTCTCTTCGCATGACTTAGTAGCTTATTCCCGCCTTAGTTCTCATGGCACAACCTACAGGGTGGGGCCAACCCTACCAAGGAGGATACACAGGTTTCTGACGCTTTAGCGTTGAACTCGATATCGATCTTCTGATTTACAACGATTATCCCAGGAAGACCTTACAGCTGAATAAATATAATACAATGTCCTTATCATATTGAAGCCTCTATCATGCCTTGGACAAATCCTACCCGGAGGAAATATGTCCTCAAAGATTGTCGTATCTCTGGGGCTAGGTCCCGCGACAAGAGATCAGTTGCAAGTGGATATATGGCTGGCAGATATCTCGAAAACTTGGGAGCATGAATATCAGATGAAGATGTAAGTGGTAGTTTTTTACTTACTGCCTTGTCATCGAAGCGGCAGAAACCTTCCAAGATCTCGTTCACCACAGGTGTCCACGCCGTGATATTTTTACTTTGAGTGTCTGCGCGAAGTTTGTTGAAGTCTTGGAGAACACCTAGTCCCAACCTGTTTTGAATTAAGACACTATTCAATCGACGAGTGAGATTCAACTGACGGGAGCAAGCGTTCCGCTATTTGAGGTCTGGCAGCTTGATGCTCGGATCTAGAATCATAGTACATCTGAAGAAGGATATGGACTAGCGTTGCAGCACTACTTGATTCCTGCTTTAGGAGGTTCGGCAAGTGCTTCATAAACCCTGGTTGAAAAACGACATTAACCCAAGTTACCAGGAGGATGATTTAAAGATTGACGCACCAACTTTCCAGAGACCAGTCCGAAGCTCCTTGTCGTCATTGAACATTCGAGCAAACTGGTAGCTGTGATCCAAAACACCCATCAAACGCAACAGCTGGTCAGGAGGTATTGTCGTGTAAACCTTGTTATTGCGTAGGAGGTCGTTCGTCGTTTCAATGAGAAGTAGTTGGAGCACGCATTTCACGATGATTTGTTTGAATGTACGGCGTCTTTCTGAGAGTGATGATTCCGACTTCGGTCGCTCGCTGTTGGGCGAAAGAGGTGCAGGCAGGATTGTTTGACCGTCATGATCTATTTTTTTTATGAGAAGACGCAGAAGCGAAAGAATAGGAACTGACCTGCTCCCTCCGCAATTTCAGGTGAATTGTCATTAATTTCGACGCGAAGGCTTTCGTCAAATAATTGATGAGGAGTTGTCGTTCTAAAAAGCTTTACGAAGGTTGTCGTAACTCGTTCCCAGCGTACAGAACTCAATTTAGTAACATTGCTTTCGAGGAGCTGCTGTAGGCAGGAAGTGCCTATGCGTGCTAAGGTATCGTTCTCTGCAAGACATCAACACGCGTTATAACTGGAACGAAGGGTAACTAACCTTGACATATACAAACGCACAGGAGATCAAGCAGGCCATCTAAGAATCGTTCGAGGATGTCAAAATAAAAAGTATACAGATCGATGAGATCTCGCAAGGCTTGTATCATGGTGGTTGAAAGCCAAACGCTCATGTCTTCTTGAGTGTTGAATCGCGAAAGATCATGACTGGACTTCAACACTGCAAAAATGGGGAAAAGAAGTTCTTGGCAGACTGTATCCCAAAATTCCACAGCATAGGTAGATCCGTAAGTTTTGAGCGTTGTGAAAAGAGAATCAAGTGCCCTGCGTCGTCGAAATAATTTACTTCAGACAAAAAACCGAAATAGAAAAATAAATCACACACAGTCGCCTAACTTCAAGGTCTTCTCCATTCATGATGATATCGTAGAAGCTAAAGAGAATAGGGAACCAGAATTTGATCATGGCATCATCCATGGGGGTAGCATGCCCATCCGCAGGAAGAGTCAAGGAGCACTCTGGGCACTTGAGCATGACAGGGATGACATCCCGTAACATAGCTATGGCCAACAAGCTGATCTTCTGATACTTGCTGACTTTGCAAAACTCGGTGATACAGACAGTAAGATCTGCGAATGCACCATGACGAACAATTGCGGGGAAATGGCCCTTGTTCAATCGAGTAACTATCTCGAAGGCAGAGCTGGCAATCCGCTCTGTATCACAGTATAATAAGCAATAAGGGCGTGGATATCGAAACACGCCTTTGACACACACCTGTTAAAACTTTCGATGCGGCAGAGAACACGCCAAACATTGTTCGCCAACCAGAACGCATGTTCTGCACTCGTGCTTGAATCATTTGCTGCAAACATTGCAGAACCTGGACAAGCAATTGAGCCAGGATGTCGTTATTCCAGACTATGGATACTTACCATATCGCGCACGTCAGGATTTTGATTATGAATCATTGTATATTCAAACGGTTTCAAGAAGTCCTTTTGGAACTTGAAGTGAGGCAGTTCCTCCTTCTCCAAAAATCGCATTGCTAATTGGCGAAGAGAGTCCAAGGCAAAAAACGCGACGTGAGGATTGTTGTGACAACAGACCTGCATTTACTCCCGTCAACAACACAAGAAAGAAACAAAATAAAATCACAAACAAGCTTGAAATGTTCACCCAAGATATCCCAAAGATTTGACCATTCAAGGCGAATGCGGTTCATGTTATAATACGAAATCTCCACCAATTTCTGAAGGCTGAACATCCGAGGATGCTGTGACAGGCCAGAAGATTGAATCTCTTCCCATGAAACGTCACTCAGCGCTTGTACGAAGTCAACGATGGCGGTCTAACATATATAAATGAGTAGAAGTAAATAACAGCAACGCGTAACTTACGCCCGATAAGAAGTGGCTCAGGGAGAAGACCATATCTGCAGCGACCGTGATGTGCGTAGAACGACTCTCATTAGCCAATTCTTCAGTTGGAATTTTTCGAGTTCGACTACTCAAATGTTGAAATAGACGATTAAACGAGTCGACACGTACACACCTCTTTCGCCCAGCATCAGGGACTTCTGCACCGCTGCTGATGAGCTGCATGTGTTCAAGTTGACTAACGCAAGTCAATACTTCGTGCCACGATCCCTTGAGATTGTTGCCTTCCGTTACCGCAACATCAAGAAGAGTTTTGATGGCCTCCATATTTTTCGTCCTCATTTCACCAAGGTTGTTCAAGAAGGTGAACTTTGCGAGTGTTGTAACGAAAGCGTTTCGTTGGAGTTCAAGGTCGAAGAAACAGACAATGCGGATCGCATTTCTAAAGCCATCCAAACATAATTCAACAACTTCCAGGTCATCGGTTTCTTGAAGAGGCCCAGATAAGCCAGCTAAGAAAGCCATCCAAGCAACCTCGAACATGGGGCGAACATGTACGAAATGAGAAGCGCTGAAAAATTCTTTAGAGGTTTTGCGCTGCGTCCGCATCATTGTCCGGAAAAGAGCCTAGCAACACTAATCAGTATTCAAAATCCAGGCAGTTCGAGGGTCCTTACTTCTGTCTTTGTCGCCATCCCATTTGATTGCATGACGTAGGCCTCCTTCTGCAAGTCCCTACCAACATTAGCAAGTGCTCCGGCAAGACCAGGTCCACCCATATTAAGAACAAGTGTGGACTCGACTTCGTCCTTCATCCTAATCTCGTTGGAAACAATATCATCATAGATATTTGATAGGAATTCTTCTGGCAGATCGTTATTATCATTGATTCCGCGATTGTTTTTCGTGAAATCTGCCTTGGTCATTCTGTTTTTGATTTGAGGATTATGAGCATCGGTGTTGAGCAGGATAACGGAATATGCCAGAATATAGGCAGTGTCTGAAACTGTTAGAGTGTCCTTTTTTTAATATCAAACTGGAGTACAAACTTACCAGCGTTAGCAAAAGGGGTCTTGGCGTTTCCTGCAACATAACGCTCGGCAAATTTGAGCATGAATCGATCGATCTTTTGGGCCTCTCCGGGAAGGCGGAAAGACTGGAGAAAAACTCTCAGAGCTTCTACGAAAGGAAGGTCTCTGAAATCAAGCTGATCGACGAATGCATGCATGATCGCTATGTTTTCATCCTCTCTTGAAGGAAAAATTCAGTGTCGGTCTCTCATCTGGCTTACTAAAAAGCATACCCTTCACCCAGATACTCTCCAATCATGCTTTTACTCAACCCATCGGTGGCAAGCAAAAATTTGGCGATGTCAACGGGAGCATTACTGGGTATAAACCCCGTTTCAATCAAGGATTGTATCCCCTATAAAACAAACATCAGAGCTGCATCTTATTAACGCACTAGGACTAACCCGTTTTGGTTTGAAGTTGAATTTTTTAATGCCTTCCAAGAGGGTGGTTTTCTTTTGCTTCGCACTCTCGAACCTACTGGGATCGTCGACTATATCGGGTGTGGACTGGCGAAGGACCTCAGGGCTCAAAGCGGCACCAGACAGCTTATCTAGCGATCCGTCTGGGGTCAAAGGTTGATCCTCACCCAATTGGGACTTTGCAGGAGTGGCGGGAGGGGGCAGCTCATCTGTAGCTTTGCCCGCAGCTGTTCCCCAAGCAACAAGAGAACGCAGCACAGCAACCAGACTCTCAAGTCCTTGTCTTTTTAACTGCGCTTCTGAATGACCCAGGACCGAGGTATCCATCGTTCCGGGCACGGAAAGCACAGAAGATATCGAAGGCGCGGCTCCTGAAGACTGACTCTTGTTTGTGGGGCTGAGAGCAGGACTAGAAGGTTCGCTACCCCTCTGATGATGACTCGCAGAGGGCGGTGTAGTGCTGATTTTGGAGATTATATTGATCAGGCTGATGGTGCGCAGTTCAAAGATAGAAAGAAAAACAGAACTTTATGAAGCTCACTGTTCATAGATGTTGTCCGCAGCTTCACTGTCACAATCATAATTGAGATAGATCTCAACCAAAGCTTGCGGGTCCTGACAGAGCCTCGACAGCATCCCAAGGATAACCGCTTTCTGCTTGAGGGTGGAGGTTCGCATCTCGATTATCGGAATGAAAATCTCGTGCAATAGAACTTCAATCTCTTTCTGGAAGGATCAAAATAGTCAGCTCAATTATATGAAGATAGTACTATTAGATAGACTACCTTGAGTTTGGTGCGCATCCCTGAAAGTACCCGCCAGAAAATTTCAACGCTGATCTCGAAGACTTGAGGGACAGGGCTGACTGCATTACGGCTCAAACTCAGGCAAAGATACTGGTTTACTGCCTGAACAAAAGTTGTCGCCTCGTTGGAAGAACTAGAGAATATAACAGCACTGGGATCCACGAATAACGCCATATGTGAATTCAAAACCGTCAAGACTAGATGTAAAGATAAGAGCTTCGAGCGCATTGCGTGTGACTTTAGATCTCTTTCGCTGTCAACAAAGTCGGTCAGCGGAGGCCAAAGGGGAAGAAAAGAACATACCTTTCTGTGTTAAGCGGCTTCATAGTCAGCTTACAAAGAGCCCTAAAGACGAGAAAGGCATCCTTAATCAACAGATCTCTAGTTGACATATTGTGACCAAGCTCCGCTTCATGCAATGTGTCGTTGACGGCTTCGAGGCTTTGTCTGGAGTCATCTTTCAGGGTAGGGCATTTAGAAACATGTAAGAAACATACAATGGCAATCTCGTTGGGCCAGTCGCTGGATAACTTTCACCGTTGCCCTGGCTGGCTGGAGGGGGTAGTGACACCTGAAAATTCTCTACCTCAGGCGGAGGCATACTTTGCTCTTCAGTGTCGCTGTGCAAAGACTCCGGGTCTGGTGTCGGGATGGCAAAAGACGCTCGATTTGAGGAATGCAGGTTCTCGGCAGGCGTTGGAGATGCGACACTTGGCTCACTGGTTTCCTTCGAAGCTTGTCCAACTTTACACCGGGCAAAAACATGTTGCACCATTTGTGTGAGCCCACCTTGAGCTACTCCCTGGTTAACAGGGTCGGAGCTCAGCAGGTACACATTATAGACGGTTCGAACAGCTTTCAGCAGGGACGAGTGATGGACGAGGACGGTTGGTGATAGGACTAGCGCCAGTAATGCCTTGACAATTTGTAACGACACTGTCTCAGGTGTTGACTCTGTGTGACAAGAGGCGATTGTATGGGCGACTAGATCTACTAGGGATGGCTGGGGTGCGGAGGTGTTGGCTGAATGACGCGGTGAAGGTGGAGGAGAGGGAATATGACTCGCATTCGTGTTGTGCTCAGCGAAGAAAGAATAGGAAACAAGTTTAGAGATGCAATCCAAGCTGGCAATCATTAACTTTTCGTTCTTCGTCTCGCAAGCCAAACGCAGAGGCTCGAAAATTTCTCGCGGTTGATCTCCACCTTGGTTATTTCGAATCAATTCCAGCGCTTTCTGTGTACTGCCGCGAAGCGGAGCGGAGCGCTTGGCCTCCTTGGAGGCAGCGATCGTTTCAAGCGCAGTGGAGATCAGAACGACAGAAACGGTGTGACCCTTGGAAATGGTCAGCGAGCGTTTGTGTAATTGAGGACCTTCATCCATAGAACGCGAGCTGCGGGGTGCAGTCTCTTCCATGGCATCTCGTGGTGGTTTTGCTGGAGGGGTTGGTGGTATAGTCGCATCTTCTGGTGACGATGCGGGTTCTGCATCATATTCTCCACTGATAACGACCGGTTGACTTGATTCTGTCGCGTTGCCGTGTGTGATAGCTGCTGCGGGGGTATCTTTACCGCCCTCGCTCTGCCCAGTTTCTGTCCCTGGATCAACCTCTTCGTCTAGCTGACCTTCGGATTCATCCGTCGAGTCTGTAGTTATATGAGGCTCGTTTGCGCCATTTTGCGTCTCGACATGTTCCTTCACGACCGTCTCTACTCGTTTATCCACTTCCTGCGCGTCGTAGCTGTCCAGGTCGTGGCTGGCTGATTCAAGCTCTGACTGACTCGTTGAGACATGGTCGTCACTAGGCTCCTGAGATTCTAAGCCCTTGGTTTCACCATTGAAGATATGTTCGCCGGATTTCCCCACTGCGAAAACCGATTCGTCACCGACGGTGGGAATCGATACGCCGTCAAGAGCTAGAGTGTCATTTGTTGGGCCAACCGGTGGAGAGAGAGGAAGGGGGACGCTTTGAGGACTTTCAACAGCTTCCATGCAAGCCAGCGCAGGTAGCTTGCGATGATGTTGAGATTGACGTTGCAGGAGACAACCCCGGGCGTAATTTCAGTGTTGTCAAGAGTTGTCCTGATTTAGAAGTCAGATCAAATAATTTTGGCGACTTTCAGATAATGACCACTACATCCACATTCGTGCCTGCAGGCGCTTCTGCTGCTGTTCTCCAGCCATCCGAACCCATCTCTAAAGATGCTGTGTCTGTACAGGGTCCAAACTTCGAGAAGCCCTTGTCGTTGCTGGATTTTTTACAAAGCTATGAACGCATTGGATTTCAAGCAAACAGCCTCGGCAAGGCAATAGATATCGTCAACAAAATGGTGCGTGGAAGCTAGAATACCTATAGACATCTATGAAGACGACAATTTTTTTAGCGCAAGTGGCGCCTATCAGACGAACCCTTGGAAGAGGACGAATCAGATTACTATTCATCTCCAGATGTTCGGGCGCAAACTCGATGCAATATCTTTCTAGGTTATACCTCAAATCTCATATCATCGGGCCTACGAGAGGTTATCCTTCATCTCGTTAAACACAAGCATGTCTCAGTACTCGTCACAACAGCCGGCGGTATTGAGGAAGATTTCATCAAATGCTTAGGGAAGACCTATCTAGCAGACTTCAACCTTGATGGGGCAGACCTCAGGAAACGCGGTATGAATCGGATAGGGAACCTGGTTGTTCCAAATGATAACTATTGTAAATTTGAGGACTGGCTCATGCCGATCCTCGACGCTATGCTCGCCGAACAGAAGGAAACCGGGAATATGTGGACACCAAGCTCGTTCATACGACGGCTAGGGAAAGAAATAAATAATGAAGAATCTGTATATTATTGGGCATATAAGGTTAGGCATGATTTCATGTTTGGCTTTCTCATTCACTAATGACGAATTTCTAGAATGATATTCCCGTGTACTGCCCTGCCTTAACGGATGGCTCGATCGGCGATATGATTTATTTTCATTCCTTCAAGAATCCCGGACTAGTCCTTGATATCGTACAGGATATTCGTGATCTCAATGAGCGTTCTCGAACGTCTCGCAAAGCTGGGATGATCGTTCTTGGCGGCGGCGTTTGTAAACACCAGATTGCAAACGCCATGCTTATAGTAAGATCGCTCCTATTGCATTTAATACCGTATCTAACTAACTTTATACTTCACAGCGAAATGGAGCCGACTATTCCGTCTTCATTGTAGGCCACTTTTTCAATGACATATTCGCTAATACAATGGTTGTCGTTTTCTAGAATACCGGTCAGGAATTTGATGGTTCGGACTCGGGTGCTCGACCAGACGAAGCAATATCATGGGGGAAAATTCGAGCTAACGCTGAAGCTGTGAAGGTTCGATCTTTCCCAACTGGACTCAGATGCCTTTCTTACCGATTGTTCCTCAGGTTTATGCAGACGCAACCCTTGTGTTTCCGATGCTTGTGGCTGCAACCTTCGCTCAAGATACAAATGTGAATCATCCATAAGAATCCGTGATCATAGAAACCCATACCCAAATGCTGGGTGGCGTAATATACTCTTAATCGGCATACTATATACTGTGCAACATGGATTTATACCGGATCAAGTTGCCTATTAATTTTTTTTATTTCCCCGTGCCACATTATCGTATCGTCCTTCAGTAGTTGGAGTATTGTCAGAGAGTCCTGTCATGTGTGATTCATCCCTGTTTCAATAGATCCGACCGCATCATAAAACGCTCTTTTAGCCAAGTGGCATGCACCTACAGGGTTCTTTATATCTATCTGGCATTTGAGAAAAAAGATCCTTTGACTGCGTAGTAACCAACCGTGTTTAAACACTTAAAAATTGAGCGCTAAACCCAAGCGTGTTGAGTGCAGAGGGTGCAATGTGTTCAATGCATGCTTATAGTCCAGCATGTACGCTTTGAACGAGTGCTCTTCATAGCAGTCTCTGTCACGTTGCCCCAGCTCTGCCGGATATCGACAGTAGCCTCCCTTCTTACAGGTGCCACAAAATCAGTAAGGCGCCAGGGAACTTAGATTTTGTAAATGCAAGTCAAGAATCACATTTTGGAATGAAATACTTTCTCTGCACCTTCGCTTGCGCCTAGTAGTAAGTCTTGATCCAATAAGCCGATGATCTCTTTACATACACCGGTCAACTGATTCTCAATCCGTTTTGTCTGATGTATAAGTTGGGTGCGCCCCTTGCGTCCCGCCTGTAATTTGTGCGTGGCCTCAATGATTCTCAAGCTATGTCGCACGGCGTTTGTGATATTTATATAGGCAACGGAAAGAAGGCTACGCTCTTCGGTGGTGAGATGGGGTCCACAGTAGTCGACGATCAGCTGGAGTTGGTCCACGGCATCTATGGGATTATCGAGAACCATGCCAAAGGGGCACTGGAGTTAACAGACCTTGATGACCCGCTTCAACAGCGAGGTCAACAATAAAATACAGCATCTTGAGATCTGGTTGGATCTTGGCCTGAGTGAACTACAGTGATGTTGCAGAATCGCAGGCAATAAATAGAACAGGCTGGTGGCACGATGGCAGGTGTTAGGTCGAATGCACAAAGGGAGCGTTTTTGAACCGTTTCAGAGCTACCTTGTGGTATAGCCACTAGACGAGATAAGTAGGTTAGAACGCCTCGTTCAAATCTCCATCGGATCACATAGAATTTGGCGCCAGCACGAAAACAGATGAAATACATAGATAGAGCCGCCTAGCATTAATGATATAACGTGACATGGAACTTGTTCAAAACAGAGGAGAATATAGTGATTGCTTTCTTAACATCACTTAACTGTAGGCACACAAATGAGTCTCGCAGTAATAGTTATTCAGTGAATCAATTACCTCGGCATTGCTATAACTAACCCGGAAGTGGGCGCTTCTACCATTGGCACCGGTTCCGGAATCACTAGCGAATAGATATCCTGCTTTCGGTCTGAATAGAGGTTGTCAGAAGGGGAGCTTAATCCGTACCGGGACTAAACAAGACACCAGCTTCCGCCAAAGCGACCCAAAGCTTCGTCTCCAGCGCCTCTGGGCCGACAGTACCGAATGATGGATGGTTCTCAAAAATGAGGTTAATCTTAGAAGCGTTAACAAATGCTGATAACGGATGCCGTCAATACAGACCCAAATGAACATTCCAGCACTAGGAGGTGTAAAAGAGAACACCGGGTGACTAGTTCGTTTTTCCAAAGTCATTGACTCGGGGGGCTTCAATGATGCAACATAAACGGGTGTCTCTTGATAGGCACCAGAAACCGTGCCATCCGTAGAAAGGTGAACAGTAAACTCTTCATGAATGCAATCGATCAAGAAGTCGCGCCTTTGCTGATATTGAATACGAAGACCTGCATGTCATCGAGACAATTCAGACGCATGTACAGTCTCGAATAGCGTTCACCAACTTACCTTTCAACCAGCGAAAGTAGCCCTGAAACTGCCACTCTTCAACCAACTTAGCTATAATGGCCTAAACAAATATGCTAGTGGACACATTACAAATGGCCGTTTTACTAACCTGGGAAAACCCACACGGTGCTTGCGTTGTTGTTTCGCTCTGTCTTTCTAAACGCTCGGCAAACATGGGATTACAAGTGAACCATCCCAGGCGGGAACCGGGTGCTATGGTCTAAAATAATTCAAAAACATCGATTGACTGGAGTGAGGTTTGTCACGTTACCTTCGAAAACGTATCCAGCCGGATTACTCTTCCTTGATAGTCAAATCTATAGTTTCGCAATTAGGTATCGCACCATCGCAAGTGCGCTGAAAGTCACCTCAGATAGCTAGGCTCCAACTGGGCAAGAAATTGGTCGTCATCTTCAGGGACAGCGTAGTACGATCGCGACCGTTGCGGAGGCGGCAGGTAAGCAGCCTGTTGGAGGAAATAATATGGGTCGTCCTCCACAATAATAATGTCTAGAATAGCCGCAAGTGATTTAGTGTAAATTCTCCGCATTAATTTTTTAGTGTTCGCTGACCGAATTCCACGCAAATATCATATATTTCCTGTTTTCTAGTAGCCTGCAGCGTCTATTAAAGATATTGAAAGATATTCTTATCAGCACACGAAGATGGACTTACAGATCCAGTAGGATTCTGCCCAACGGGGACGGTATAAAAAACATGCGGCCTAAGGTTCTGCATTTAACAACGACGCAAATCTGTATAACTGAGCGCGATACCTTGGCATTCCTCTGGCCACCTCGTTCCATTCTGACAGCAAACTGCGCATCGCATCTCCAAGGACACCCTGACCATCTAATGGTACTCCAACAGGCTTAATATTATAAGGCGATGCCATCAAAACGGCCGAGGGATAAGTCCACTCTTCGACAAGAACGCCTTCGCCTGGATTGCAGAGCGTTAAGGCAGCCTTTCCCCAGCCGTCAGTATTTCCGGTGTGAACCAGGGTCCTGTAGTTTGCATATTTTGGTCTGTATACCTTCTCCGTAAAATCTTCAGTAAATTTCTGGAGATTTGGTATGCCCGACGCCATGCTATATTGTAGACTTTCAGCCAAATTTACATCACCTGGATCGGAGGGGTATTTGGGAACACGGAAGGGTGCAGTCTTTTCCTTGAAGGAGAAAAGGTTCCATATCCACGAAAGCGGTGATTGGTCTTTTGAAGCAGTCAAGGACAAAGAATTGGGAAGTAGAGCTTCGCCTCCCACAGAAGCAAATGGGAAATAGCTGGGACTTGGGAGACCTGAACCAAGAGGGAATGAGCATAGTGAGGTGAATCGTGGGTGAAAACAGGGCTTGCCTCCTGCAAGACTAATTATTCCAGGTTTACCAAAGTACTTCTGAAGACCTTTGAGTGGAGAGAGGGACCTTGCTCGTGCGATATCGGACAGATGGTGTGACAGGTCGATTGCGTTAGAGAGCTTCTCGGACTCCATAGCACCAGGGCAAGCGATTTAGAACAGCTTGATCATATATAGGAAGGCTTGGGCTCTGGCCCATATATATAGGTCGGATAAGGACCTTTGCCTGAAAGAAGCCTGAGAGATCCTAGCTACTTTTACAAATGATCACATGTGTGTATCACTAATATGGTTTTCAAAAAAAAAAAAAAAAAAATCAAGCCAGATCAAGGCCAGTGAAAGTGAATGCAAGCTACTTAAGTACTCTTGCTTGCATTAATATTGCATTTGTAGCGCTGACTGACCTAGTGTTGCTTGTTAGGTGTGTAAGAGTGTGTAAGCTTATATAGGTACTAGGTACGGCCCGGCTACTTGAGGTTGATGTCATGCATGTGAAGGATTTGTAATTTGATGCTTGCTTCAAGAATCGATCTCTATATAAGGGGGCGAGCTTGCTGCGTTCTTCTGCCTACTTACATAAATATTCAATCGAGCGTCGACAAGATAAAGGCACAGAGATGATGGAAGACTTCAAGAAGCAATATGTAGTCAATTTTCATTTTACCCATCGATTCATTGTGCCGCAAAATCGTCAAATTGTATCGTAATAACAGACTAACGAAAGAATGTGTTGGTGAACTACAATGAACGACAATGAAAGACTGATAGCTGCTGATCGTGGATATCGGTTTCTGACGAAGCAGAAACGAAAGACAACCACAGTGAAACTCCCCTCCTGCACATTAAGCCGTTCTTAGCGCGCTTGTTACGTCGCTTCTTGGAAGGATGGTGAACAGTGTCGCAGGAGAAAGTGCAAGTCCATCTGAAGAGGACAGCTAGTAAGGAAGCGCGTATTGTTACTAGGATTGTTGGCTACTCACCACAAGAGAATCCGCTCTTCACCCTAACAAGAAGCGCGATGGACGCGAGCGAACGAAGCTCGCCTAAACGTCAGAAGGTGGGCAGAGTCTGCAAATGGTTACAAAAATTGATAGAGACGATACAAATGAAGCTTACTTCGGCAGCCAGCCGGAGTTGACTTTGAGAGTCAGTCGCCCAAGGTGGGTCGATAAGGGGAGTGAACGTCCCCTTGATCGATGGGCGATAACAAGGAGGGGTTATGGTCTGATTGATTTAAGTAGAGAGGATAAGATTCAGCTTGGTAAGGCACTTCAGGGCCGGTTACCTGAGCGCCATGTCATAGTCTGTTGGCTCCAACACCAACCATCACTTTCAACACATCCCCTTTTCACGGAGGCGGTAGAGAGTAAGTGGCTTGCTGGAAGTGGGAAGAGTGTGGTGCGTCTATAATTTCATAAAACTTCGTATCATATCGTTAAGCTTTCAACTGAAAATAGTTCGAAGTTGTTTTGAGAATGGCATATCAGTTTTCTAGGAAGGGCTGCTTCAAGTGTGGCAATCGTACGTTTTCTCTTTTAAAACTAGCATCTAGATCTAAATGAACAGCAGTTGGCCACATTGCCGAGAACTGCTCATCTGGGGAGAGGCTTTGCTACAACTGCCGCCAGCCGGGACATGAGTCATCTGCCTGTCCTTCCCCGCGGACGGTCTCTGCCAAGCAGTGTTATTCTTGTGGAGGTGTCGGTCATATCCAGGGTATGCTTTTTTGAGCTCCCGTCTACCCTGATTGCTAACAATTTTGCAAATCAGCGGAATGTCCTAGTTTGAGGGTTCAACAGCAAGGTGCCAGTCAAAAGTGTTATGTATGAGCAGAGAAAAGTACTTTTTGTTCATCGCTTATGATTCCGTTAACAGAATTGCGGTCGTTTTGGGCACATTGCTCGTGCTTGCCCCAATGGAACTCTTGCTGCTGGCTTTGCTTCTCGTGCTCCTCCTCCGGGTCGTGCTTTGAACACATCCACTTTACCCCCCGTTAAATGTTACCGCTGCGGTGGCCCCAACCATATGGCCAGGTACATATACCATCGTCTAAGCATCTGTATGACGCATATATTGACTTGTTCATTCTCAGGGACTGCCTCGCAGCGCCTGGCTCTGCTACAGTCGACAGCGCTCCGACAAATGTTGTTAATAAGAATAAGACCTGCTATAAATGCCAGCAGGAGGGTCATGTAAGTTTTGTCTATCGGAGCCTCTGCAGTATGTCCTGACCATTTGGAAGATCGCGAGAGACTGCCCCGAAAACGCTGATTTTGCTGGATGATTGCTTTGTATATCAGATATCTGTGAGATTGGCAGAAGGCTCCCGATGCTATTAACGAATTTCGCCTTTATACTTTCAAGAAAATCAATCGAATGCTCAAATGTTCCGTAAACTTCTTTAAGTTATGCTCTACATATGAAGTGAAATATGTGTACGTTTAGAGTACCTGTACAGTAGCAGATGTATCTTAACTTGAGAACAAATTGACGCTGTTATGTGTCGCCTTAAAGTTATGCGGATGATTCGACAATGACTGGATTTGGCTTTGGTTACAAATGGCAAAACAGATTTGGCCACTGGCACCATTCCATGTCTTTGTTGGCGCTATGCTCGTCGTCGAGAACGCTGGTACGTGGACTCGGCGAGCTAGGGCAATCTAGGACACTCTTTTCTCTGCCTGACCTTTCTAACCTTGCGCCTTGGAACGCAAGTTCGGAAGCTCAGAAATATCACGAACGAAAAATTCTTCCGTAAGTCTACGCCGACTGGTAAAACTACTTATTGATATCTCTTTTCTAAGGTATGGGCAGGAAGAACTCTACAAGGTTGTAGCCGATGTTGGGTCATACCACCACTTCATTCCCTTCTGTACTGGTTCTCGTATCGTCACTCCGATGCTTCAGAAACGGACTCCTGAAAAATGTACTCCGGTGCCTACTGTCATGGAAGCTGAGTTGACTGTTGGCTTCTTGGCCTTTACAGAAAGCTATGTGAGTCGAGTGACCTGCAAACCATACGAATCTGTTGAGGTGAGTTCGTTGTCGTCTGCTCCCACTCATCTGTTGTTAAAAGCCTTCAGGCTGTTGCCTCGACGTCCACACCCTTATTCAAGACACTTTCAACTATTTGGCGTTTCCAGCCTGTGCCGACTTCTTCCTCACTTGCACCACACAATGGCCTCCAAACAAAGCGAAAAGGCACGGAATCTACGTTGGTTTCTTTGGATCTAATATATGCATTTGAAAATCCGCTTCACGCGTCGGTGTCGTCGACATTCTTTGGCCAAGTTTCGAAGCTTATGGTCAAGGCCTTCGAGGACAGATGTATAGAGGTGTACGGACGAAGAAAGTAATTTTATCGTCAAGGACTCGAGGGTGCTTTCGATACCTTTCCACGGAGGATAAGAGTTCTTCCGCTTTATCTTCATTGGAACTATAGATACATCGCATAGTTATTATTTAGAACTATCAGATACCCTAATCATAAATTAGGAGATGGTATGGCCCTAACGCTGTAGGCCATGTGGGGAAAGTGGCACCGGAGAGTCCCCTTTGATCCTGTGACTTCAATAACAACTTGCTCTGAGTTCCAACCTACTAGCGTGCCAACTGTCGGATACCTTGTTCCTGCAGAAGGAAAGTTATAGAAGTTTCCTCAGCTAGATCTCAAAAAGCGCACCGCTGTCGTCGGGAGATACCTCGACGCGATCTCTAATCTTGAAACCAAGCCGACCTGCTTCCTGAACGTCAAAGCCCACAGCATGAGCTGGCCTATGTGTGGATGAAGTTATCAAGTCTGCAGCGTGGTCCCCAGTGATAACTTGAGCCGCGACTTGACTATCTCGTTCATGTTGTAGATAATTCGAAACGCGCGTAAGCCACTGAATGACTTAATGAATAAACGAAGGCATCGGGAAAAAAAAGTCAAAATGTACCGATAAAGTCTTTGGAATCTTTGACGCGTCAAATAGCTCTTTGGCGGGACGAATGCCAACTTGTCGCACCCAGTTCAAGACAAAATGAACGGTGATGTCTGCAAGGGATGGGAGCTCAGAATCAAATAACCATTCGCGACCATCATTCAACTGCTCTTCTATAAGAGACTTTGAAACATCATCACTGGAGCTCAGAATCAGAATTCTAGATTGGCAACTCACCATCTGGGAAGACAGGTCTGTAAGTGATTTCCCTTGCGATCCGACCATTGCTTGTACGTCGATGGGTGCACCAAACAACTGGCAAGGATTTAGGACGCGTCTGCGAGGATGGGATAGGAAGACATACTAAGCTTCGATCCTGGATGAATGGCTTAGGCAACTTCTCCCATGGCAGTAGGTTCGCAGCGCTCCTGAAAACGCCCGTTTCAAAGAGTTTGGAAAACATTTTGATTGCCCCAGTATCGGCCCTACTGGTGTGTTTCGAGCGAGGGAAGATGGTGCCATAGTCAGCTAGTTCAGAAGCCGGGAAACGCTTCTCGAGCACAGACGCGATGAGGCTGGTATTTATCGTTCGCAATTAAGACAGATGGCGATCGTATCAGACGCTGACGCACACACCTGGTATCGCAATAAACGTCATTCCCGATAGCGAGAAGAGGGATCCGTCGGTATGTCACGCCCAAAAGGTCGGTGATTTCAGGACGTGGTAAAACAGGCGAAACCTATGGTTGAGTCTTGAATCAACACACTGCGCATCCCAACTGTCCAACTGACGTTGACTCTCTGATGTGGGATTTTCTTGAGAACCAAAAGGTTGTCAATCTTGACTGAGTATGGTGATGCATCATAACTGATGGAGAAAACGTGTTAACGCGGCGGGAGATGCACTCCGTGAGGACGGAGTTGGCAACCCCTGCACTTACCGGTAAATGATTATAGGAGACGCTGCGGACATTGTTGGCAACGGGATTTTCAGGCGAAAGGACGGCTTGTGAAGCTGTATTTAAATATTGAACAAGTTGGTCGGGTTTCTCGGCAACCAAAAACATGTGCAGGAACAAGAAAGGTCAAGTCGCATGAGGTCCCATGACCATCTCTAGCTGCTGATGAGAAAAACTCGACAATCGCCCGCAAAATTTCGAAGCTTGGGGTTAGCCACTAGCGAACTGCTGCGAGGGGTCACCGATCAGATCAAAATTACCGCTAATGCCCATTGCCCATGATGGAAGATGTGGCAAAGTTAAGAAAAGAGACCCAAAACTGGCTGAAAGATATCGATTAGACATAGACCACAAACATGAGGCTGGGCGCTGTGGGTAAGATAAGATTCCGTTGAGGATAGCAGGGGGATGGAGTCGGCAAAGTGCGGTATGGCAATGCTAAATTTAGCGAGCTACATCGCCCCGTTGCAAACAAAAGCAAGGGTGGGCGTGACGTTAGATTTGTTTTCTTGCAACCTACCTCCATGGCTGATTCACGACCTCCCCTGCCCTCTAATGACTCATACAGGTCAGACTACGCTGACCCTTTCGCTGACCGCCCACCTCGCACTCATTTCCAAGAGCCTGAGGCCCCTTTCCGTGGTCCTTCACCTTATACGCACTCCCTCTCTAGTACCACAAACCTCGACACTCAGGAAACTGCACTTGATGATGAAGAGTTAGAGAAGCAGCCTCTCACCTTAGGCGAAAACTTTGCAGGTGGCTTTTACCCCCCAAAGTATGTCCTGAATTGCCACATGTTTCAATTCTAAACAAGGAACTCTCAGCCGCCTGGATCCCAATACTTTGGGTGATCCGTACGCAGGCGACCGTCCAACTTCCGTGGCTTCCAGCACCACGGGTGGTATTGAGAGCGCCTGGAGACGTCGCCAGACCATCAAACGTGGCGTGACGCGCAAAGTTAAGCTCACCAACGGAAATTTTATTGCAGAGTACCCTGTTCCCACACCAGTAGCCTCTGCCATCGAAGCCAAATGGTCGTCCACTAATACCACAGAGTTTTCGTATGTACTCCGCATGTTCTTTTGTCCCTACTGAACTGGGCCCATAGCCATATGCGGTACACTGCGGCGACCTGTGATCCTGATGACTTCACTGAGGCAAACGGCTGGTCTTTGCGAGCTAAGAAATACAGCCGTGAGACAGAATTACTTATTGCCGTCACTTCTTACAATGAGGACAAAACGCTGTACGCCCGTACACTACACGGCGTCATGCTCAACATTCGTGATATTTGCAAGACCAAGCAGTCCAAGTACTGGAGAAGACATGCGGAGGAAGGAAACCCTGCTTGGCAAAAGATCACTGTTGCTCTTATTGTCGATGGTCTAGAACCTATGGATAAGAGTGTTTTGGATATTCTCGCTACAGTCGGCGTTTATCAAGATGGAGTCATGAAGAAACAAGTTGATGGAAAGGACACGGTTGCTCACATTTTTGAGGTTTGTCAGCTTACATATGTGATTGTCCTGCCTCGTTAACTGAGCCATTCCCATAGTACACAACACAGTTGTCTGTGGATGCGTCGCCTCAGCTTGTTCTGCCCCAGCCCAACGACCCGTTGAACTTGGTTCCTGTCCAGATTATCCTTGTTTTGAAGGCCAAAAATCAAAAGAAGATTAACTCTCATCGTTGGTTGTTCAATGCCATCGGCAAGATGCTCAACGTCGGTGTTGATTCCCTGACAGTTGTAATACGACTGACCGATTTCATAGCCTGAGATATGTGTTCTGATTGATGCTGGTACCAAACCTGGACATAAGTCGATTTATTATCTCTGGGAGGCCTTCTACAACGATCCCCACTTGGGAGGATGCTGCGGTTGGTATTATTCTCAGCTCGTGCTCCTAGCCAAACTGATGTGATCTTGATAGGTGAGATCCACGCCATGATACAGGGGGGCAGGAAACTTTTGAACCCTCTGGTTGCTGCTCAAAATTTTGAGTACAAAATGTCCAACATCCTCGGTGAGTAGCAGCTGAATCACCAAACGATTTATTAAATGTTCTTTTGCAGACAAGCCACTAGAGAGCTCATTTGGCTACGTATCCGTGCTTCCAGGCGCATTTTCAGCCTATCGTTATCGTGCTATATTAGGTCGGCCTCTGGAACAATACTTCCATGGCGACCACTCGCTGGCGGATCGCTTGGGACCCAAGGGTATCTATGGGATGAACATTTTCACAAAGAACATGTTCTTGGGTAAATCGATATCCGTTATTAACTTGGAACAGCTGTGCTGACTATTTTACTATAGCTGAGGATCGCATCTTGTGTTTTGAACTTGTCGCCAAGGCAGCTCCTGATCGATGGACTCTGACATATGTAAAACCAAGCAAAGCAGAGACCGATGTTCCGGAATCTGCGGCTGAATTGATTGGGCAGCGTCGTCGATGGCTTAACGGTTCTTTTGCCGCCTCCGTTGTAAGCTTTCAACCCTGAAGTGATGGTTATTACCTCTGACACCCCCTCAGTATGCTCTGGTCAACTTCTTCATGTTCTATAAATCAGGGCACGGAATTATACGCATGTTCTTCCTTCATGTTCAGGCACTTGTACGTACTGAAATCTTTTCTAATGGATGAAACGTGACCTTAATATACTCGCCACTGCTAGTATAATATTTTCTCCCTTATCTTCTCTTGGTTCGCTCTTGCCAATCTGTGGTTAACATTCAGCATTATCATCGACCTTTGCCCCTCTCAAGGCATAATCATCTTTGGAACCGCGGAAATCGTATGTGTTTCGTTTTCCTATACGCGTCGTTATATTTGACTTTTTCTAGACACATTGGGTTAACGAGGCATTCAAATGGGTCTATCTAGCTTTCTTGACAATGCAATTTGTCCTTGCTCTAGGTAACCGGCCCAAGGGTGAACGATTAATATACAGTATAACGTTATGGTATGCCTTGCTCTGTCACGACCGCAAACATTATTATATTTCTCAAACAGGGTCTATGCCTTCCTCGCTGTATACCTGTTGGTGTGCTCCTTTTGGTTGACGGTTCACTCATTCCAGGTGCGTCACCTGAACTTAGCATATACTTGTCTCTCAATGGGAGAAATAGGGCATTGGAGCGCTGTTGAAGAACAAGAAGACCGTTGGTCAGATCATCTTGACATTCATCCTCCCTCCCGTGGGAGCTCTGATAGCGGCAATCGTTGCCACTTATGGTGTGTTGTTTGCCTACCAGTCGATTCTTGTTATTCAACTCCGCGTAGGTATATACTTCACGGCATCGTTCCTCTATGTGAGTTTTAGTGCTTAATTCAATTAGAAGAAGATCTCTTATGTTTGCTGCAGCGCGACCCGTGGCACATGTTCTCTAGCTTCTTCCAGTATCTCTGCATTGCTCCTAGCTACACCAACGTCCTCAATGTCTATGCATTCTGCAATTTGCACGATGTATGTTTTCCATTTCAAACTTAGTTGCGTGCTTTTCAACTCTTCCAGGTGTCATGGGGTACCAAAGGAAGCGATAAGGCCGAAGCCCTCCCTTCCGTTTCCTCTTCGAAAGGGAAGGACGCAGATGCACCCGTTGTGGTTGATACCACAAGAGTTCAGGAGGACGTCGACGCAGCTTTCAAGGAAACTGTCACTCGAGCTATCACCAAAGTCGAAGTCAAAGAGGTAATCGAGAAGCCCACCATGGATGATCAGAACAAAACCTTCAGGACGAGGCTCGTTGCAGCTTGGATGCTTTCAAACGCGACCCTGGCTGTTGCTATTGAAAACATGAACGGCCTGCAAGACACAAATAACCTGGCGGCTGACGAGGCGGCGCTGCAGAAGAAGCAGAACGTCTATTTCGGTATAATTCTCTATTCGACATTCTTCCTTGCGCTTGTGCGCTTCACAGGGGTAAGCCCTCCCTAGATTGCCTTGCTGTCGTGGCTCATCAGCCTTTTAGTGCTTGTACTACTTCTTCAAGCGTAACCTGTTTAGGTTTTGTCGCAAGAACTAACGCGCTAGCGCCATCACATTTTTCTACACATTCCTGGAACGCATCGTACGGACATTGAACATCACTCATCTTACTTGTTAAGCATTTGCCATTCATCTGGCTTGCACAATACATTCTCTTACCTGCTACCTCATGAAAACGTTTTGGACATTGATACATCGTATGCTTTGAGAGACTCGATGTCTCGCTATTTCATATATTACAAAATTTAGATCCCGTATTGTCAAGAATACATCCCAGAAAATTCATTTCTGTCGTTGTCAGCCTCCTCTCTGCGTGAGGTTTGTGATCGTGTCGTCGCAGGCAGAGAACCAAGAACATCGAGGGATTGCATTAATCTGCCATGCTGCGTTATCTGCCGCTGTAGGGAGGATAAGAGGTTATCGTGATCGATGGTAGGCTCTGGCGGTTCTCGCTGTTCACCAGAAGTTGGCTGGACGAGGAGTCGCCGACACATCGGGCAAGAGTCATGCTACAACCTGTGTCACTAGTGTTCAAGAAAAAAGAACAAATCATTTACCGCCTCTAGGATCCACTTCGAGATGCTACCAGATGCGATAATAAATGAGTCGTTAACACTTCCATTATATGGCATAGGTAAACACTCACTCTCTGCGACAGAAGATGTGCCCACATTGCCATGATTCAGATAGTTGGGTGACGCCTAACTCTTCGACTGGGTGTGCTGGTGAGTCCATGGCAAGAGCCAGTTCTTCTTCGGCAAGTATAGCAAGATAAGGGGTTATGCAGATAGGACAGGATGAATCTAGGATTCAACTTAAGACTTAACAATCACTAGATCCACCATGAGTAGAAGGCCTACCTTTATGTCCGAGATCTAATAGTTTTTGTTCTGTCAAGCTTGGCAGACTTTTCAGAACGCCACGTATCTGGCTATTCATGCGCAAGTTAGATGACACTCTGAAAGTCCAGCGTTATGGAGATAGACATACGCTTGAATGAGTTGGCCTGCAGGTAGGGTACTCATGATTTGGTCATGGAGGTTCTCCAAACTTTCTACGACTTCCGCTAGAGTTAGCACTGGGGCTTCCGCTTCACGCGTTGAAGGAAGATGAATGTTGTCCATGGCAAACCTCGTTAAAAGTAGCGTGTCGTAACTAAATGACGCGTCTTCGGGCCGGCAAGTCCAGATCATGTGAGGCCAAAAGTTTCCCGACATTGGGCCCTCTGCACTTCCAAGGTCTCTTAGCTATGGAGGTTAGTACTTGTTTCAAACCACACATATAAATTAACAGGAATATTTCAAGGTCCTCAATCCACGGGCTGCTCTTCTATCAAATTATGAGGTTTTGGCACTGCTTCGTGAATTGGAGAATGATCACCTAGCTAGAGCTAAAACCGCAGTGCGCGTTAAGAAAGAAGAAGAAGCGGCAGGCATTCAATCACGTCCAGCTGGTATGGAAGCAGCCTTTGGAGAGCCCAGCGAAAATTTGAGAACGGTGGAGATCGAGGTATGGAGTCTCAATAATCTACTCATGAAAAGTGATTTACCCTTGTCGTATAGGCTATCCAATATCTCTCAGCAGACTATCTGCCAACATCAAGGCACTCCTCAGAAAGAATGACGAAGCTAGTCAAGGATCTTGCGCCGTACGAATTGACTAAAGCCGAAAAACTTCAAGTCGTCAACTTGGCACCCACCTTGCCAGTCGAACTCTATGTTGTATGTTTTATCTTATACTTGCGTTGTTTTAGAAAGGTACATTAATAATGTTCTTAGATTGTAGAGGAATTGGAAGACAGACTTGGCGATCGTATGGAAGAGATACTCACTCATGTAGATTTGAGTCTGGGCGAAGCTGCGCTCATTC
Organism: Tephrocybe sp. 9980TJB; assembly: GCA_018220975.1. Taxonomy (NCBI): domain Eukaryota; kingdom Fungi; phylum Basidiomycota; class Agaricomycetes; order Agaricales; family Lyophyllaceae; genus Tephrocybe; species Tephrocybe sp. 9980TJB. The sequence continues at coordinate 493,070 of JABAJU010000002.1, read as the reverse complement.
CAAACTCCGGACCAACTTCAATGAGCGACCCCTTCCTACCGGGAAAATCACTGGCGTACCCAGAGTCCAATGATGAAGTTTATGATGAGGAGATTGTCTTTGACGACACCGGGGAAGGTGCTGGCATTGAAGGTGATCTAGACATGGAGGATGACTGATTTAGTGAGTATGTTGGAGCCAATTTTCCATGGACTTCTGCTTATAGATGGGCAGGTCTCAAACTCGCCGCTTTTCCATTGAAACACAGCATGAATGCATGCATCTTCGGCAGTCTGCGGCCTCTTTGAAGTTGGGATACAGTTCATGTGACCATTAAAGCTTTACGCTCTATGGGCCGCTTAGCATTTCTTAAGCTTGGTCAATTGTAATGGCCTTGAACCACAGTCCTGAATAGGACCTTCCGTCAAATACCGTGTCTCCAATCCAAGGGGACTTTATATGGCACCCACGTACTATAGCCACGAATAATCATTTGCGCTGTCATCTGGCAAGCTTTTCAGCGAGTCAAGTCGAATGAGTATTTATCAATAATTTACTAGGTTATGTACTCGTGACAATCTAACCCTTCGTAGCGTTGACGCGGACGGATAGTACATTTTATATAGGACAGAAATACAGACTGAAGGGAGGAAAATCATAAACTACGAGTGTCGTCAACTCTTCTAGAGAGCGGATAAAGGTCCAGCCGGGTCGGAGAACAGAGACAATGCAAGCGATAATTCTAGAATGGATTTTCATCGTCATCACCAAGCGTCGTCTCTTTCCGCTCCGTAGAAGTCATTGGTGCATCTACATCGATTTCCTCATCACTGTCGCTGTCGTCGTGCTTTGGTTGCGTCGCGAACAGTTGCACAGGCTTAGTACCCCTGATGATATTCTGCGTCAAAAACAAGAGATCAAAAAATCGGAGCAGAAGGCGCACTTATTAAACTGTTTCTTTTTGGCAGCATTGAGTTTCTGGGTAACGGGAGTCATGAGATTATCGGTGGGCGAGATGAAGTTGGGATTGCTGATACGAAAAAGAAATATGGATGTTGGCCTCCTGACCGCAGATAACAACAAAAAACGTACTGTGTCTTTGCCATTTTTTTTGCCAGGAGAGCTTTGGCACCCATACCAGGCGCCTGGTTTGCAACGTTACCCAAGGGTGCCTGAGGCACAACGACATGTGCGGCTTGGTTTGGGTTGTGCATAGGCTGGATGGGTGTGGCGGTGGGAGAGTCGTTGGGCGTTGTTGCAGACATGACAAAGGAGAAGGATCAAGAAAAGTGAGTGTGGGTGGTAGGAGCAAAGAGATGTTGGTCTTTCCAATTTGGGTCACAAGTTTTATTCAAACGCGTGTGGCAAGGACATCATGTGACCCTGTCTTGCCTTTTGAGGAGGACGAGAAACTTGTGTTGAATGATGCTGCGTACCCCAGGATGACTCATAGTATTGTCTGCGTGGAAGCCTACTGTCGATCCAGCAACGACGATAAAAAGGTTGGTCCAACTACTATCCATAAAGGTCCACAAGCCTTCTACTAATAACTCATGGCAAGAAACATGGATATTTAGACGCAAGGCTTTAAAAAATCTCTTTACAATACGCCAAAAATAAATATAGAGACGGTGGGTATCTTTTCAAACGGTATCCGTCTAGTCAGTGCATTTCTAGGGCAGAATCCTAGGTAACAATGCAAGGCAACCACAACCCCATAGATACTGCCGGAAGTCCGATCTCAGGCCTACATGATAACACACTCCTTGTCTTCGGCCTTTGCACCTTGAAAGCCCATCTCCGCAAATGTTGCAGGACCTTTGCTTGGTTTGGCCGCATATACAACTCCTCCTCCGAGGCCTGGTGTGCCAACAGGCGACAACGGATCATAATCAGACTCTTCGCCGTCACTCTTGATATCTAAAGCTTGAGGCGGGGGCTGGACAGGTGGCGATTGTGTTGGTGGTGGCGCTCCATAAGCACTGACCGTACGACCGCCTCGTCCAATCCCAGGTCTCCCCGGACTTTGTGTTCTTCCTCCTCGCGGTGGCCCGGGACTTTTTCGTCCTGAAGGCGCAGGGGCATCTGCCAGTGTGTATCTGTGCATAGCGGGGTACGGCGGACCGCCTTGACCAACACCAGATGATTGTTGTCGCCGTCCGACACCAGGCCCTTGCCCAGGTCGCGGCTGAGGTTGAGTCGCCGAGTGGAGGGGATGCCGTCCGGTTTGCTGAGGCTGTGGCGGTGGCGAGTAATGCGGTTGAGGCTGAGGCTGTGGTGGAGGTCGCATCTGTTGCTGATACTGCTGTTGGTACTGCTGGGCAGGGGTGAGCTGCGGTCCTGGCGGGGCTTGAGGATTCGAGTATCCATTGGGCCCCATTGAATTTCGCCGAACCGTTTCCACAAGTCGTTGGGCATCAGGCCTTTGTCGTAATTGCGGCTGCTGGGGCGGATACAGCGTGCTACTGCTGCCAACCGCGTTACTCTGATTCTGCGGTAGTGCAGACACTGGGAATTGCGGAGATGGAAGAGGAGGAGGAGGCGGTTCATCGTGCAAAGAATTATTGTGCCCAGCAATGTCAGAGCGTTGTTTTGCTTGTGTGCGCTTCCGCACAAGTCTGCTTTCGGTGATTGTATCGTGTTGTTGCCTTGAGAGAGCATTCGGCAAAGGCTGAGATAATGCAGTCAAACGCTCAGCGGCGTCGTTGTTGCCATGGGTTTGAGCCTGACGAATAGTGCGTCTATGAGATAAATACGTGGATGATAAAAGTCGAGACACTGACTAGGTTGTACCAGTTTATGGCAGTTTTCAAGTCCTTTGTACAACCAACCCCAACCTCAGCATAATAACCCATAGCAAATTCAGCACTAGGCAATCCCTTCTTAGCAGCTTTTTCTGCGAAAGTAAACGCTAGGCCTTCGTCTTTCTCAAAACCCCCTTCTTCGCCTTCTGCACTGCCAGAGCCACACAGGAACCACTTGCTCAAGGCCATGTCAGCTTCTACTTCGCCCTGTTGACTTGCCAGGCTGTAGTACTGAACACTTAACAAGGGATCGAAAGGGAATGGTGGTTGGGCAAATTCGTAGGCATGCCCGAGTTTGTACTGCGCTGGAGCAAAGTTCAAGTACGCAGCGCGCTCGAGGTATTTTCGAACTTCTAAAACCTGACTAGATCCAGCAGGAATGAAGGGGGCGAAAAAATGAGCTGGTAGTGGCTCTGGTAGTGAGGCAAATTCGCCGAGAAGTAACAAGGCAAATATGTACGCGGGTTGGGGAGTGGCCACAGTCGCTAATATCGCTGCACGGTGGAGAAGAGGAAGAGCAGTGGATGGGTTGGCTGGAAGTCCTAGCTGGCCCATTAAGTGTGCCATACCCATACGCTAAAGCAAATGTTATGACAGATAAATGATACGATAATTAATCAACTCACGTATGCGCAACTTTCGACGCCGAGTTTAACGCCACGTTCGAAACAGTCACGGGCGTGCGGAGCATCGTTAAAGTTCTCATAATCCCGACCGAGGCGGAACCAAGCAGCTGCGTAGCCAGCTCTGGCAGCAGTTTCAAAATCCCGAAACGCGACACGAAGGTTCTGTTGCACGTGGTCTGGATATGCACCACTTGCTGCTAATGTGGCTCGTAAATAGATGGCTTCGGCGACGGACGGAGGTGTAGGCTGCGCAGCCGAAGATGCGATCTGGAGAACCGTTGGCACGGCAAGCTGTGCAAGACGGAGTAGCGCAGGATCGTGGATTATCGCGGGTCCAGTGGGAGGGTCTGTTGATGACGAACTGTTTATGGTACGGTCGACAAGAGCGAACACATCGCGCGCCCATGCGATTTTGAGTGCAAGGTCATAACTAGGGTTTTGAATATTTGGAATAGCAGGTTGGAGGGTTGCGATGGTAGGGATCGGCGCTGTAAGCGAAGGTGCAGCAGATTGCGCTGGAGGTTGGGGCTGTTGGACCAGTTCTGGAGATGGGTAATTGTACGAAGAGGTCTGATTGGAAAGATAGGCCGATGATATGGGTACAGGACTTGAGAACTGAGTAGGATGCGAGCCAGAATTTGCCAGATTTCCAGCAAACGGGGACCATTCGGAGCCCTGAGGGGCAAGCGGTGTGGTACTACCGCGGGCTGGTTGCGGAACAGCGAAGCCAGGAGAATAGTTGACTCCTGGGTATTCCTCGAGATTACGTGCCATCTGAGAAGGAAGGGTAAGAGACGCTTGAATCAAGGATCAGGAGCTCAACTCACGTTGGCAGGCACAGACGGGTCGACGCGATGGGGTCGTGGGGCAGCGATGGGATCAGTGTACCGCAATTCTGGGGGAACTGGAGGAACTGGAGGAGGAGTAGACTGGTGAGGATGTCCCTGAGCACTGTATGGACGAGGAGGAACTGGTGGAAGAGACATGACTGCAGTTTAGCAGATCATCAGTTTCTTGATATTTCGACTTGGATTGATTTTAGATAAGCCACTTCTATGTTTTACTTACACTGCCTCTCTCCTGCTGTGCTTGTATGACCCACGTCTTGATCTTCCATCTAGTCACTTTGACTGACTGGTTCCTTCGCCACAATCTTGTGGCCAAAAGTAACAATATACCCTAATTGTCAATGCCAACCCTCCTGAGTGATCATTAAATATTTCGTGGCCCGTTGAGCCGATATTATTCAACTCATATGTAGGTTATCAAGTCATGTCCTACGGCCTCGGACAGCTCTTCGATGACCGTAGCGTCGCGATTACCATCTTGCCCTATTGCCATGGCTTTACCGCGCTATCGTCTAATACAACCGGGACCACTGTAACCCTGGGATCTGCACAAATGATGCACAACAGTCAACCTGATAAAATTGGGCCATCGCAGCCCAGGGACTAGCGACTTTTTTTTTCTAGACAGGGTTAGCTCTCAGTTGTTCATGAACAACTGGTTCATCATCGGATTGCAATGCCGAAAAGATGTGATTTTGATGTTCAAGCAGGTCCTTTGTTGGAGATCCAAGTGTGAAGACCGCCTACATATCATTTTTGGAATTCTTGCACGTTAATCCTTCATCCATGTAATTACAACCTGTTTATTTTTTCTCTGGGTCTCCACATTGAGGTCGATATTCGCGGACAGGAACAATCATCTGTGTCGTATAGTTCACCTGTCTCTTCCGACCAGTATTCAAAGCAGCGACCTGATTCCTCTGTAGGAGTCAACTCAATTCAAATCGTTTCAGATTTTATGTCCAACTGAAAGTGTGGCGAGCCGCCAAGGATTACTAATTTACCATCTTCAAATATTGTCGGGTCGGTATCACTCTTATGCATGTTGGACATTCCATAGTTACCGCACCTTTGTATAAACGCCGTGAAAATTCAAACAAATGTTTCCGCTGCACAGGGGGATGGTGTTAAACACCATGTGGACGAGAGTCGCCTAGCGCGAAATAACACATGTTTTCATTGCTGCCGATACACTGAATCGATATAGTTGAAGGTCTTTACGGACAGAAGTAACGGGTAGAGAACGCTATAAGTGGATGCACGATTGCTATCCTGAATTGATTCCCGATTTTCGGGTGGTGAATGCATGAACAAGCGCCTCGGGAACTAAGAGGGTGGATCGGGACGTGCAAACGTACAAACGAAATGAAATGACACTCATATCGTTAGCCTTGTCAAAGCATAGATTGCCGTTATAGAAACTTGCAGGTCACCAGGTCCCGAAGGCAGGTATTTGGCGCCGGGGAGCGTCGGAATGCGAGTCCTATATATATATAAGTTTAGTTGGAGTCTAACTCTCCACACCAGCCTTGTCCTGACTTGGGCCATACCTTCTGAAAGCATAGTCCCTGTCCATCCATTTCGCCTTATTATCCGGAGTAATACACCCGAGTCGGAGTGCGCGGACCATTTATTATAACAGCGACTCGTACATTCGTTCCACTCATCCGTCTCCATTTCGCCCACTCTTCTTTCTTTCGTGACTCCACCGATGCCCTCGAACGACACTATGAAGCGAAGAAAGATTGCCGTCCTAGGCTCTCGTTCTGTTGGTCTGTATCCATTCGTGATGTTACCTGCGTACGTCATTTTGCTGATGAGCTATAATCGATAGGCAAATCCTCTATGATCGTCCAATTCACTGAAGGCCACTTTGTCGAGTCGTACTATCCAACCATCGAAAGTACCTTCCCCAAGACAATCAGCTACAATGGCGTCGATTATGATTGCGAGATTATTGATACTGCTGGACAGGTGCGCGCTAAACCCTCGACAGTATATTCATAGACCATGACTTATGACCCTATAGGACGAGTTTTCGATATTGGGTCCAAAACACGCCATTGGCATTCATGGCTTCGTTCTCGTATATTCAGTCACCTCACGCAAATCCTTCAACATGATACAGGTCATTTATAACAAGATCATCGACTTCTGTGGCGTAATGGACATCCCTTGTGTTATTGTTGGTTCGAAGATGGACCTTCAGAACAGGTGTGCCTGTCCTTTCTATGCATGGTACACCAGTCCTCATTCCCAAACAGTCGACAGATCGAACAGGCGGAAGGAGAACGCCTTGCACAAGCAAACAAGGCAGCGTGGATCGAGGCTAGCGCCAAGAAAAACGCTAACGTGAATCGAGTGTTCGAGCTATGTCTCGAGGAGATTGAGAAACGTTCCCCGAGTGGTGCTAGCAAACCACCCACAGAAGAAGGGCGACCTTGTATCATCATGTAATGCCTTGGTGACACCTTAGATTTCACATGGAACGCTTTGCGTCATTTCTCTCTATGGGCTTTTGGGAAACGGGCCAACTAATTGGCCCTGCTGTTGTTACTTATACGTACATGTACATTATAATTGTCCACCTTGTTTTCGAGCTCTCTGAACGTTCATTTCACGACTTATTGACACAGAACATGAACATTGACAAATATTACATGACATTTACGCAGTTCCATCTCCCAAATATCGGACCTTAACCTCTCTGCCGTTGAGCCCAACTGCTTTGACGGTCTGAGGATCATCAGGAATGAGGTCAATGGCCTGGTCACTCCACTTCACATCGTCACCCTCGACATCTAGCACAATGCCCTTGATAGGCTTGTTGGTAGACAATGTAACAGACTCGCCATCGCTGCCAACGGTGACTTTCAATCCAAGTTCTTCAACAGCGGGGAACTTGATAAACTTGAAGGGCTCCGGCCTAAACCAAAGGTCAGTAACCTGACTTGATTTCAAAGCCTTGACTCATACCAATTGGAATACCTTCCAAGGACCTCTCCGTCCTCGTCGATGAGACGAGCAGAGACAATCAAATCTCTAGGGATTTCGCTTGCTTTCGCCCTGACTGGTTGGCCCGGAAGGTTTCCTTTGAAAAGTTCTGTACTAGCGTTGGCCGCGAGAACAACCTCCGTCGTCGTCGTGTCCCTCCAGTCTGACTGAAGATTAAAGGTAGTGACTTCAAGTTTGGCTTTCTTCTCGGTCAAGGTGCTGTTAGTTCCCCAGATCTCGAGCCTGGTTTCGATCGTGAATTTATCGGCGTAGCGATCATTGGCGAATGCTTTATGTTCTTTCCTTGTCATGCCAACTGTATACGGGCGAAGCTCACGCGCGACAGTAAAGAATGCAGGTTTAGGACGCAAGAAATAGTCGACAATAGCCCAAGATGTCACAGGCCAGCAGTCGTTGATCTATGGGTAGACAGTGAAAGGCAGTCCTGATAAACCAAAAAATCTTGACTATACCTGCCACACCAGTGCACCTGCAGTGTACTCCTTACCCTTTCCTGCCCAGTTACGGCGCCAGAGGCGGTAGGCAGAGGCAAGAGTTTCAGCTTGCATCACTTGAGTGTAGTAAATATAGCTACAAGGCATGTTAGGACATATAACGATTGAAATCTTTGCTATGGAGGCATACCTCTCCATCTCGAACGAATGTTTAAAGTTTTCCATAAGGTAAAGCTATAGATGGCCGTGAAAAAAATGCCCAGAGACAAGGAAATCATGAACATACTTCGAGACGACGTTCAAAACCATCGGCCTTGTTGTGATTGTTGTTCGTCCTACGATAAGTGAACAAAACTACTACAGATGAAGCAAAAGTCAGGTACCTTGACTGAGGGAAGCGTTCGGATTTTTCCCTGCCTAGCCAGTAGTCTACTGTACGAATATTAGGATAGCCCTCCCTGAGTTATATGTCAGTCAAGGTAACATAGCCGTGATTACAGACACCTGCATTCCAAATTCTGAGACGAATCGGCCGGACAAGATATCCCAATTATGCCAGGGCTCCTGGGAACCATGCCAAACGTTCCCTGGTTTTAAGCATAATTGAGTAAGGTGGCGATAATTGCAGCCAAATCGTACGCATACACTGATGAATATCGCCATACGTCCTGTCAGTCGTTGGTTTACCATATCCGCTATACGGAGAAGCACGATGGTAGTAGATATTGCTATTCGCTTGGACGATATTGGGGAGTGTAACTTCGTAAATATGACGAGCGGGGAAGTTAGTCTTCCGGAAGTCGGACGTTTCGTCGTCATAGTTCAGTTCAAGTTTTAGCGACTCGGCGACCTGGTAATCTGAAGTACAGTGATTAGTTAACGGTCGAGTAATTTGAGATATTGGTATACCCTCATTGTTGCCAGCTATCCCATAGTTCTGCCGTTAGCGCCTATATATGGGTCCCATGAGAGAGAAATATTCACCAAAGATGACGATAGAAGGATGATGACGCAGTCTCTTGACGTTCTGTTCCGCTTCCACTTCAACAGATCTCAGGAATGAGTCGTAGGCAGGATACTAAGAGGCCAGACGGTTATATCGCGAAGGGAATGGGCTTAGATATGCCATGACAAACCTGTCCACAACCAAACATGAAGTCTTGCCAGACCATGACTACGAACCAGGCACATTAGCCATGCTCGATTATTTTATTTAAGTTGTTCTTACGTCCAAGTTCTAAGATACACGAATGAGTTACGAATGATAAAGGCATCAGCACAAATGAAACCCACCGTCACAGATGTCGTAGAAGGCGTCATATTCGTAGATACCTCCACCCCAAACACGGACCATGTTTTGGTTGCCATCTACCATGAGCTGCAACCAAGCTCGGTACCGGTCTGGCGTGACACTGAAAACAAAGGGTTCTGAAGAGGGTAGGAAGTTTGGAAGAAAATACCTACGTTGTTAAGAAGGAGTCGGCAGGAATCCAGTTAGATCCTACGAGAAGGCGCGCGTCAAAAAACAGAGCATGAATAATGTACAGCTGCATACCTCCACAGAAGATTCTGACATTATTTATCTCAAAGAGGAATGTCAAACCATCCTGGCCTATCAACTGGTCCTGCACTATACGTGCGCGGCGGAATGCAATCCTAAGGCTCTTAATATCGAGTATTTCACCCGCCTGACACCAGCGTAAGGAATGACACGATTAGAGTTCAAAAAGAACAAATGCCCACCTCGTTCATGAGCTTAGCCTCCAGTTTATAGAGAGGTTGCTTCCCGTACCCAACAGGGTACCAGAGATCGATCTGACCAGCGGAAAAGTCGAATGCAGCCTTAGCATGCCCGGCTTCAGCAGAAGACGTAGTGGACGCCACGAAAGATCCATTATCTGTTTTAAGCTCAAATAAGGCGATACCAGTGGCATCACTTGAGAGGACGAGATCTGCGGAGACTTTCACATCGAGTCCCTCCGAAACGTCGCTTCTTACGTCGAGCTCGGCGATACGTGTTTCGTAGCATTGGAGTGAAATGGGCTTCCAAGGGCCAACGGTCATAAGTACTGGGCCTATGATGCATGATATGTCAATGAACTGAGTGCATACAAACTGTTAGGGCACGAACCCCAATCCCAGCCGTAGCTATAATATAAATCAATTCTAGTTCAAGGTTCCATGGTTATTAGTAGCTGGAGGACATACTTGTATTGCGCTTTCCGCACATGAAGCCGACTGGAGTCCCCGTTCCACAGAGCAAGCTTTTCGTGTTGCTTTTCGATATCCCTTCCCTATAATAATATGCTTAGGATCAGGGATGTTATTTAGGCAGAATAGATACGTACCTTTAGGAACGCACTCTCGAATGTTAAGAGAAGTTCGTTGGTGCCGACTTTGAGTTTATCTTTCGCTGCAACTCGATAGGATATGAACTGATTGCTTGCCCTGTGTGGTCGAGGTCTATTGCTATTTATGATCATCAGACATCATAACAACTTACTCAAGAATTGCTTGTCCGTTCTTGACATTTAATCAGTTAAGACCTGTGGGTGTTGTCGTTGGACGCACCAGTTCAACTTTTGCGAAGGTGTCAAGGCCCTCGAAAACCAGATCGACATTGGAAGAAGATAAATCCTCCTCCGTAACTGCGAAGGTTGACTTGAAAGCCCATTCGCTTTCACCAACCCCTGATCAGCGATGTCAGCAATGTGAAGGGTTTGAACAAGATCGGAAGTTACATTGGACATCCCATTCATGAAGACCAATGAACTAGAGAGTTGGCGTTCAGATGTTCGATAGACTTCTCGAGGATATAGTACATACAGGGTCGGGGATCTTCTTCAGCTTCAGCAGTTCGACGTGAACTGTGGTAGGAAACTCAGATGTTGGGAGCCATTCTCCCTGTTCCGTGCCTGCACCGCCACCAACTTGGGTGAAGGACCAGTCTTGTAGAAGGCGCGTGGTACTCATTTCCTCCGCGTCTGGGGTTCAGGCGGGAAAGATGGAGAAAGGAAGTTTATATACTCAGGTCGATTATATTTTGATCATGGAGACTGGGTTCTCCGAGGTTATTCCTTCCGCCCCCAAGGATCTTAATAACTTGTGAACGCAAGTTAAATAAGCGACGATACTTCGAAGGATGCTCAACAATGTTAGACCTTGTTGCGGGTGAGAATCGGTTGCTTATGCATAGATATCAAAATTATTATAATATATACCGACGGCCCTTAACCTTGACACCCTTCTCTTCCTCTTCCTCATCCAGCTTCTTGTTTAGGCGTATCAGATACTGTTTAAAAGCCCAACAAAGAAGGATCGAGAAAGCACTAGTTGAGATGCAGATGGCATAAGAATTGCGATAGGTAGGCCCCCATTTTGACGGCCAGACGTATCTGAAGCACAAATCAGAACCTAACGAGAAAGAGCAACTGCCTTTTAAAACCACGTACGATCCGGCGATGTTTCCAAGCTGAGAAAAGGCATTAATGAGTGCAAGGGCAACTGCACGTTTCGAAGGTGGTCTGGGGAAGGTATTGCTAATCCAAGCATAGAGCACAATGAACCCTGCGTATGACTGGGCCATCAAAAATCTGCCCAGATAAAAGCGTCAATGATTTGAAGTCTGCAGTTGACTCAGAAAAACGACGCACAAGGAGACGTATCGAGCAGCAGTGTTCATAGTCGAAATGGCAATAATAAAACCGACGATGCCCAGCCCATAAGAGGCAGCGATGTGGTAGAAACGCTCACCAACCTTATCCGAATGACTGTCAAAAGCGTCAATAAACATAATCCTGTGAAGTCAATGGCAGATAATTACTGGGAGAGGAAACCGGCAACTATGACGGTAAAGACAAACGGAGGCGCACACAGTAGCAGGGATACGGTGGTATTGTAACCAAGAGTGGCGCTCAGTGTCGGAAAATATGCGTTGAAGGACAGGGCAACGACTTGTGACGTAAGTGCAAAAGCTAGCCACCAGGCTTTGATATCTGTGATTGCTAACCAGAATCCAGATCCTTCGCCTTCTGTTTCCTCATCATCTCCAACGCCCGCGTCTTCCTCCATGCGTCGAATTGCCAGAGCGCGTTCTTCCGGCGAGAGTGAACGAGTGTTTGTAGGGAAATCCGGCAGAACGAACATAGCAACAATGGCAATGGCGACTGTCAATGATCCTTCTATGTAAAAAAGCCACCTGAAGAGCCATGAAAAACAAGTCCAGGTAAGAAAGCTGTAATTCTTACCTCCATGCGGCATGTCCAAGCTTGTTTTGCATACCACTCAAAATCCCAGAGGCCATCAGTGCACCAAAAGCGTTGCTAATGATGTTACCGCCGTAGAGGATCGCAGTTCGAAAACCAAGCTCTTCTTTCTTGTACCATTTGGACAGGAGGAACTGAGAAGACGTGTGGGCAAAATAGAACCACGAAAAAGATGGGCCGCATACCAGTGCACCGGGAAAGAAAGCAGCTTCCACAAATCCAAGGAAAAACCGCGTGAGAAGTGCACCAACGAAACTGACAGTATGATGAAGACCTTAGCTATGTGACTGAATAAGCGAACTTACTTGTGCGTAATGCCTACAGATGATCACGAAAGGTCAATACATTCATGTGACGTTGAGCCAAGAAAATTACCTGTCAATGCGGATATCATTCCCCAAATGATCATACAGCACGGAAGGTAGATAGATGGTCTCCCAATCCAGTTCAAAAACATATTTCTGAGCAGAACATTAGTTGTAACGCCTGACTTGCTTTGAAAATACGTACGATGGGATCTGCATGATGATATACCCCACGTACAGGATAGATAACAACGTCGCAAACTCCTGGCCTGTTCGCCAACATCAGATGCATACAACACAATGAAAGACCACTCAAACGGACCCTTGAGCTTCAAGTCTGCTTCAAAACCTTTTAGTCTTGCGGCTCCAGCATTATTGCGGTCAATCTACGCGAATGGATGTCAACAAGGCGTAATCGCAATGAAAAGGACTTATGCACGTAGTTGAGAATGTATATAATGACCATGATGCTCATTCTAACGTCGATTTTCCATAGAAGTTTGCGTTCTAACCGTCGACGGGCCTCAGTGCCACCAAATTCCGCGTCAGGGTCAATGACATCGAGACGTGAGGATTCCGGAAGTTTTTCCAAGTCTTCCTTGAGTGAGGGCACAGGCATTGTGAATGGAGGCCGTTGGAAGGCTCTTCGGTACCGACCAATGGAAGATCTTCTGTAGCTTCACTTTATATATTCTCTGATTCTCCGGGTAATCCATTAGGGCCGAGCCAAGGTGCGGCGGTGGAGAAGTTATAACTGAGAACATGGCATTGAGGTGTCACGCGTGGCGCGTACCGCATGATTTTAGCCGAATTCGAAGGAAGAACTTGGGAAATTTCAAAAGGAGGGAAAAGTTCCGGTCCGAGGCCCAGAGTAAACAATGACACGTGACTAAACTGACGCGACGCGACTTGTCCTCGTGAGAAGTCAACTCAACTGCCTTGAGGCTCGAGCCATGGCTCCTTCTGAAGAAATGCGGGAGCTCATCTCGCGGGCTATCGAGGGGCTTCCAGCCCTCACTTCCAAAGATATTCCAGATGACGAAGATGCTTGTCCAATATGTCTCACATCGTTTTCTACCATATTACGGGATGATACAGGCGATGAGCCTGGAGTAACAAAACTCATAGCTTGCAACCATATATTTTGTAAGAAAGAGTGCGTTTCCTCCGCCCGCATGTTTAGATTCAGCACTCATATTTGATTAGCCTTGTACAATGGATTCAAAGCTGGGTTCGATCTCAAACTCCTGGATGCAAAGTGAAGTACTAACTAGTCAATAGCACGGCAATTGTCCTACATGCCGCCACAAGTTTTTAGATATAGTCCCGCCGTCAGAATCAGATGATGAATCCTCGGATGGAGGCGAATACATACCCGACGATGACTTTGACGATGAAGACGATGGTTTCATGGACACAGATGGCTTTAGTGACACCTTCGGTTATACAACTGATGACATGGAATATGATGACGCTGACTGGGGCGAAAGCGACACTCGAGATACCGACATGGAGCAGGAGGCCGGGTTTGACGGGGTGGACGACGAATCGGAATGGGGTCTCACAGACGGCGAATCAGCGCCAGAGGACGTCGATACGTCGTTTATGATCAATGAAGTTGCCTTTGCTGAAGGTAGGTCATCAACAGCCTCGTCAATGATTCGCACCATTTATGTACGTTTCGTCCAGCAGCTCAAGTTGGAGTTGCTTTGGCCGATCATGAATGCAATGACGATTTGTTAAATGAGTCAGAGCAAGAGAAGTAGGCAGCGAGAATGCCTTCTGAACATGTACATATGTACCCTTACAGTCGCATTGTATACTTAGATATTCCCTGACACACTGTACTATTTCCTATTCACATATATACACATTCTATTGATCATGCGAGTGCTCAGAGCCCGCTGAGCACTTCATCCGATGCGGTACTTTCCTTCGAGTCCCGCCATACTCCTATGAACTTTCCGCTCCATTTCGTCCCCCTCCCGCCCCCTTTTACACCAAGTTTTGACTTGAGCGCCTCACCTGCCTCCTTCACTTGCTTGTCATCGGAGCCAAACAAGAGAACAATACTCGTGCTTGTTGCGGTTTGTGATGAAGGCGAAGATGTAAGGAAAATTAGATGTGGTTGTGTGGTCAATGAAGTAAAGGCTAACGAGACGGTCGACAAGAAGGCCAGAGAGTTGCTTGTATCGTCAGTGCGATGGATGTGTTTCTTGAACACCATCCCATTCGCTGTCTGTGACATATGGCTAACTAGCTCCTTCGCTAGATGCTGAGCGAGTTCGGTTTCTACGTCACTGAGGCGTTTCTCCGCCCGTTTTCTTTCGTCCACGACCTGGTTGACCCGATCAGGAACCTGAGGCGCACCACAACTCAGAATGGAAGCAGTGTTGGTGAGTAGATTGTGAGTCGAAGTAAGGTAGGCGATCAGGCGAGGTCCTGCAAGAAAGTAGAGTCTAGCGTTTGTGGTCGTTGAACGTGAGAGGGCATCCGTATGCGGAAGTAAAAAGAGTTGGAGGTTGTGAATGCTCGGAAGATGAGTACCGCAGCATCTGTAATGCAAGTAAGTACTACTTTGGCTCAGCCCATCGCATTAAAACATACGGATTGCGGTCAATTCCGTCAATGACAACCACTCGTTTAACGCCACCAGTATAGTCATCAGGAAGGCCTTTTCCAGCTGCGCGACCGGATTCAAGGATAACCACGGGCTTTTCTTGGGTTCGATCAAGGTCTTCGACCTCAACGTGAACCCTCCGCCCCTCAAATACTAGGCGGTTCGCTTCTGTCTGAATCGATAAAACTTCTTCACTCGACATTCCGCGGGGGATCTCGACATAACAGGGGGTAGGATAGGATGTTAGTGACCATGAAAGAGTTGGAAGTTGAAGTCGAGTCTCCAAAAGTGCAGAAAGAAGGTGCTGTGAGGTATGCATAGACATCTATTTGATTGATTAGAAGTCGGCGCAAAACCAGAAGAAAATTTTAAGATACATGGTCATAGCGTTTTTCATAACCTTCTTGACCCAAAGCAACGGTGACATGCGCCCCCGGCGAAAACGCCAGAAGGGCCCTATCTACGTCGCCTTCCCTGACGCGGACATAATGGACTGCATGTCCACCATGTCGTTTGGCTTGTAAGACATCCCAAACTGTGCCATCCACGGCTGTGGTGATCAGACCAGTATCCGTGGGCTGTCCCCCACCTTCAGGAAAAATGATGGTGTCGTGCAGTATGACCTCTAACACAGGGTCGTTGGGTATCGTAGGTGCGATCACTGATTTCTTTGCTGGCTTCTTCGCGGGAGAAGGTGCCGGTTGAGATAAGGATGTTTGCACGACCACTGTGTTCAGTGTGCGCAGGAGAGGGTCACCTGAAGGAAGTCGATGGTTTAGTGCGACCTTTAATATGGCTTGAATACAAGATTAAAAAGATGTACGTTGGCACGCCAGAATTCCAACTGGGATTGGAATGTTGGTGTCATCAGAGACTTTAAGAGTGGGAGAAGTGATCCTGTGGTAATCAGAAGGAGTGATTTGAGGAAGCAGGACAGCAGTAGCCATGATCGGGAGTTATCGTAGACGGAGGAGTAGATATATGTATTTATAATGTAAGTTAGCAGCGATGTGGGAAGAACAGCCGATGCTGGGAGTTCTGTTGCCAAAGTCAATCACACATCATTCAGGTTATCAATGAGAACACGTATGTCGTGATTTATATATATGCCAGTGTTTAACGGGTACGCTCTCGTTTGAGCTTCCATGTCCACTTTGGATCCTGGGCCTGAGGAGCGGCCGCTCCTCATTCACCGTTCTCTAGGTGTGTTTCTTTCTTTCTTGCCGTCCAACACTTGACCCCATCTACTGCGGTAGGGGATGATGGGACGCACTCGTTAGACCACGAACCACTAAATGGGACAGTTTCGAAAGCTCAGTTGGAGCGTTCACTCCTGCGCAAACTCGATCGACGCATGTCCATTCTTATTCTCATATATATTCTGAACTGTAAGTTGACCACGCATTCAACTCGCCATGAAATCTCCTCATAAAGTCAGGTATCGATAGGAATAATGCCTCGTAAGATCTGAGATCTGTTTCCCTATACCTGCTTTCACAATATCTTCTTCTTTGCAGGGCTGCCAGACTCCGGGGCTTTGAAGAAGACCTTCACCTCGAAGGAAACCAATTCGCGTCGATCCTCTCAATTCTTTATGTCGGCTATATCCTCATGCAGATACCCTCGTGAGTTTTGTTTGAGATAGTTGCTAACACTCTCAAGGACGAGGAAATAGTAATATGGTTCTTGCGTACATGGGACAGCCCTCTATTTATCTCCCATCTTGTATGGTGTTGTGGGGTCTTGTATCAATGCTCACAGGTATGTACGTGTGCCATTCCTCAAGAGTTGAAAATGTCACCAATTACAGGCATAACAACGAAGTCTGTCCGCTCTCTCGCTCTCTCGCTAGCTCTGTTCATCATTTCAAAGCTTCTTCGAGGCCCTTTGTGCGCGTTTCTTTCTCGGGTTTGTCGAAGCTGCATTCTTTCCGGGCGCCTTAGTGAGCTTTTTTGATCACTGACATAACTGTACGCACACCTACCTTACCAGTTTC
The DNA here is from genome assembly GCA_018220975.1 of Tephrocybe sp. 9980TJB. NCBI lineage: Eukaryota > Fungi > Basidiomycota > Agaricomycetes > Agaricales > Lyophyllaceae > Tephrocybe > Tephrocybe sp. 9980TJB. Next base: position 476,178 of record JABAJU010000002.1, on the reverse strand, counting down.
TGATTTCTAAATGGTACAAAAAGAACGAGCTGTCTAAGAGAACTGCCTTTCTGTTCTGCGGGAATTTGATAAGCAGTGCTGTCGGGGCCTTGATCGCCTCTGGGATTCTTGACGCAATGGATGGAGTTCTGGGATTCGCCGCCTGGCGGTGAGTTGACAGCCTTATGATTGCCACATACACTTTTTCAATTCGTGGATATTCACAGCTGGCTATTCTTTGTTGAGGGGTCAATGACCGTTATGGTGGCTGTTATCGCTATATTTATTCTTCCAGACTTCCCGGAGAACCCATGCAGCTGGCTCACACCGGCTGAGCGGACCCTTGCGATGCAACGACTGATGGAAGACATTGGTATCGACAACGAGACGTCGTCCTACGACACCAGTGACATTATTACTCGAGAGGCTTTGGAGATGGAGATGGAGGTGGAGTTGGTAAAACCAACTAACGAAACTACTCAGGGTTTACAGCTCGCTCTGGCGGATTGGAAAGTTTGGTGGCTAGCAATGGCAGTTGGAGTAATGACGATCTGCTTCTCTTTTACTGCCTATTTCCCCACATTGGGTGCAACACTCGGTTACAATACAACCACGACTTTGCTTCTTTGTGCGCCTCCATGGGTATTTTCCACATTAGTTACAGTGCTCGTCTCAAGGTGCCGTGCTTGCCTATTTTTAGCAGTGTCTTTCTTACTTGTTATCTTGCAGACATTCTGACCGGACTGGCGAACGATTCTGGCACATTGTATCACCGCTGCTTGTCGCTGCATTTGGTTTCTTAATATCTATTTGGACGATGAACACCATACTTCGATACTTATCTTTGTAAGACTCTGTAGCTCTGTGCTTGAACTGTCATTAATAGTCCCTTTAGGTTCCTGATGGTCCAAGGCTACGCCGGGTATGTGTGTTTCTTGGCCTGGGTCAGCGGAACTATTTCTCGTCCCTCATCTAAACGCGCGGTCGCACTTGCTTTTGTGAATTGTGGGTCAACCGTGGGGAATATTTTCGGCGCGTAAGTCTTTCGCGATAAACGTCACATAGCCCATGGTACTAACGTTGTTATTATAGTTATGTGTGGCCATCTTCCTGGGGTCCCACCTATTCACATTCATACTCTATCTGCATGTTGGCCGTCATCGTCTGTGTTGGAATGTGTTTTGTTTTTCGTCAGCACTTGAGATACCTGAACAAGAAAAGCAGGAGTGGACACAAATATTTAATATAGACGAATTTTTATATGGAGTGTTCCGACAATCAATTTGGGGTATAGTGGTACGACACGAGAGATGCAAAATAAATAATGAATGGTCTTGAACTTGAAGTTCTAAAGATTTGAAGGTGATGGAAGTGGGTATCATCCTTATGGCTATCAGAGAGTGATGTCGGCAATGGCCAAGAGGGTCGGATCTTCTGAGCAAGCAGGGATTTCAAAAGGTTGGGGAGACGGACCGGGTGATCGTATTTATTTATTAACAAGTCCCACGCAGCATCATCCATCTTGCTCTGATCCTCCACCACCGTCCATCCCGTTTCTCGGGATCGGCGCTTCCCAGATGAACTCTCTAACCTACCTTTCGCGTCAATTTGATGTATTAGCGTCTGCAAAGACCCCTCCCTCTACCCCGACCTCTGAACGCTCTTCCTTCATTGGCGACCGACATGGAAAGGAGAAGGCCTCGGACTCAGAACTCCACCGAACGTGGTCTACAAAGTCATTTCTTCTACCTCCTTCGGATGCAACGTCATCTGGTCCAAAGCGCTCATTCTCGTCGCCAGCCTTCGCCTCTCTTCGAAGGTTAAGGTTGAAGCCCTCAATTTCATCCACCACGTCTCCAGATATCGAAATACAACCACGGTCGAAACCTCAAGTAGAACTAATAGTACGACGGTTATTCTTTATTCGCGTATTCGCGCTAGTATGGGACAATCTGCGTGCCGCCTGGCTGTCCTTTTGGAGGCAGTGGAGCGTAGACCAACAAACAATATCTATATCCTCCGTTGATCAGCTTGTAGAAACTAAAGAATGCCCCACTGAGGAAAGCATATTACAACCTTCGCCCTCCCAAATTTCCTCTCCATCTGTTCCTTCAATATCATCTGTTGTCATCTCAGATTCGATACCACCCACCTCTACTGAACCTCCTTTTCCTTATTTCCATCCCCATCCTCCACTTATACGCGCATCCGAATCGCCTTTCAGCGTCTCACGATCAACAACGCCACTGTCTGCTGCAAAGAAGAGCCCATTTCACCTTCCGAAAACTCTAGTGCTTGATTTAGACGAAACACTCATTCATTCAACTTCACGACCCATGCATTCCACAGGAGGAGGAGGATTCTTTGGTTTGGGCTCATTAAGCCGGAACAAAGGTGCGAGCCACATGGTTGAAGTAGTACTGGGAGGGCGATCCACCCTTTACCACGTATATAAGCGACCTTTTGTCGACTTCTTCCTGCGAACAGTACGTTTTCTGTGCTATTTTTTCATATGCGTGTGTTAAAAATCTGCCATGTAGGTATCTGGATGGTATACTCTCGTCATCTTTACAGCTTCTATGCAGGAATATGCCGATCCCGTAATAGACTGGCTGGATGCAGGACGTGGTATTCTTTCTCATCGCTTTTTCCGGGATGTAAGTGCAAAGTATACATATACGAGCGACCTACGTTGATTTTGGATTCAAGTCATGCACACAACTACCTAACGGGTCCTTTACAAAAGACCTAACTATTATTGAGTCGGATCTTGCGCGCGTGTGTCTCGTAGATAATTCGCCTGTTTCCTATCGCGTCAACGAGGGTGCGCCTGCATCTATTCCTTTGCGTAGAATATTAAGCTGACAAGATAAAACAGCCAATGGAATTCCTATCGAAGGGTGGACTCACGATCCGTCAGATGAAGCATTACTGGATCTTCTGCCCGTACTGGACTCCTTGCGTTTCACCTCCGACGTCCGTCGTGTCCTTGGACTACGCACCGCAGGCGGCCGATTATAACTCTCACAGCTCATTTTTACCAACTAGATGCTGCTAGTTCGTTCCAACCCCATTTCATTGTGATACCACCGCAGGACTCCACATATAAATCACTCAATTGCCCTAATATAACATTGTACAATCCAATTCTTCTGTCCTCGCCCAGGTTGAATAAACATATCTGTGATGCTTCGTCATTGTTACAGGCTGGTATTAAAAAGAGCGAACACAGAACATTGAAACATGCCGTAAAAACCTATGTAATATATATGGATACATGAACAGCTCGAAAACGGCAAGCTACATCGCCAATGCAGCTTGAAGTTCCTTGAGCTGTGCCTCCTCATCGTCCTCAACAGCAGTGGCGGGTTGCCGTGCTAAATAGAACGTTAGAATGTGCAGTCGAAAATCGGACAAAGCAACAGACCTTCGATTACCCCGGCTGGCAGATGCACTGGTGCACGCTCGACACCACTTAGCCGTTCGTTCAATTCATCTTGTTCTAGTTCCTCCAGTTGTTGCTTGAGCTCATCCTGATGTGATTACATTGAATAAGAGGTCATAGATGATAATTCTGAGAAGTACTTCATCTAGGTCACCAGTATAGAGGGGGTTTGCGATCGAGCTTGCGATTTCATTTGCAAGCTCCCGCTGTTCATTTATTTCCGCCATTGTCGCATCGACCTTGTCCATGTCCCTGATTCATTGGATAGTAAGTGATGGTGCAGCTCGCAACACAATGCATGACGCACAAATTGCCGTGTATGATCTTTAATGCTTCTGATGCCTTCTTCATCGCCGCCATGGTCTCCGCATTGAGGTTAGCCGATTCTAGGGTATTGACCTGCATCTCGAGTTGTAGTCGAGTACCAGCCAGGCGGTCCAGCTCTTGTTCGGTCGCCTTCTTCCGCTTCAAAGCTTGCACCGCAGCTGCACGATAGAGAGGGGCAATTGACACTGGTGTGCAACGTACAAAACCATGGAATCATACCTGTCTTATTCGAGACTGCATACGACTTTGCCTTCTTAAGTTCTTCTTCTACTTTCTTCTGTAAATAGTCCTCCTTCTTCTCTATCATCTGCAGTTGCTGCCGTAGTGTGACTATCGCATCTCTGGCAGATTGCTTTGGGTCGCGTCGAGAGCCAAAGTAGCTCATAAGACTAGCCATCATTCCTTGAGCTACTAGCAAGGGGGAGATTTGTTAAGCAGTGAGATGGGGGAGCAAGAGGTGAGTCTTATAAGCTCAGAGATCAAGCTCGGATCACATGATCACTGCACATCACAGCCGTTCAAATTACCTTGAGGCCCAGGGCCTCGACCTCTGGCCAATCCAAGCTAGCGTAGCTGAAATCGATTATCAAAAAAGTCAGTATTCTGCAAGTATATGTAGCTGTAGGTATATGGTAGATATACATGGTTCGTATGCTACTCTTTGTTGCAACATCTTGGGTGTATTTATTTTCAGCTAATCTTCTTTCTTGTCGTCGCTACGATGAAAGTCAGTTGAGCCCAGAAGTAAATGAGGAAAGCGTCCTTTTCACCTGTCGTCGTCGCTTCGATCATCAGACGCTCCCGATTGCGTGGTGATAACACGCCAAGCAACTCTACAAATCATACCGAACCAGATTATTTGCAGGACCTTTGAGGCAAACGTTAGCCATTCCAGACGAGAGTTTGGGCTACTAAACAGACCTGTAGCGAGCATAAAAGCACAAGGAAGCTTATGTAGACAGGCCGAGTGAAATATATGCCCTCTTCTGCTGACCACACCATGGAAACAAGCCTGGGAGCGTCCCTATAGGTGGAGACGATTGCAAATATAAACAAGATATGTCGCGTCACGAGCCACGATACAAGGAACAACCCAAAAGTGAAATCGCACGCAAATTGGCTTATTGCGAGATAACGAATCATCTTCGCCAACTGCACAAAGGAATAATAAGTAAATGTAAAATAAAACCATACTAATTGCGACGAGACTTACCGGGAGGAAAATATCACACCAGTCCATGAGTACCATGAGAAGGCATCCGACTCTAGTGAAATTCATGAAGTAACTTGTCCCTATGAGAAAGATCGTAATAAAGTGGTGGGCCATCATTTGATAGTGGTCCTTGCGACGAGCCTCGGCATTCAAAACTAGCACTTGATGCATGTAAAACGCGGCTTGGCTAAGATAATAGAACTTGAGGGGGGCAGCGAGTGGTATGTGTGGGTAATCTTTCCATAAGGCCGAGGGCTCCAATATCTGCGTTGGCAAGTTGCGGTGAATATACTAAAACCCAAATTGAAAAAGGCAAATAGTTTAGTGCAAGTTCGAGTACCAGGCAAAGAATTACGTACTATTCCGTAGGCACACTGTAAGGGATAATAAACAACTGACCAGCCTTGCTCAGCGAATCTGAGAACAGCCCGATGAATCTTGTGAAGTTCTTTTGGGGTCGGCGACGGGACAACTTTGCCGTTTCCGTTGGATGAACCATTGGAATGTCCATTTGTGTGTCCATTCGCTTTAGTAGCTTCCAACTTTTTGCGATTATACAAATCTCTCGACAACTTCCACTTGGCCAGAGGCTCGAAAAAGCCCAATCGAAGAGCGTCACGCAGCACAGCCATTATGGCAATACATGTTATCACCATACATAGGTCAAGCATTCCCGTCAAATAATAGGCGGAATCTGGGAAGGAGTCGGGGTTTTGCGGCGTGACAGTCGGGTAGGAGAGTGAGAAGAAGGGAACAACGTAGGAAGGAAGCCATTCAGTTGAAAATAGAGAGTTCATCGGGAACAACTGGGTGGGTATGTGTGCCAACGAAGCAGAAGAAAGTCGAAAGTTGGCTGAAAAGCTGCTAAAACACGTTCGTATCAGCACACGTTTACGTCGAATTGCCATAAACAACCGAACACGAACAATATGAGGGCTTACTTTCTTTCCAGGATAGTCGTGCTGGCAAAGGAGAGTCTACGTGCAAGCCAGCTCTAAACAGGGTATCAGAGAGAAAGGGTAACTAAAAAGTCCAAAAGGCAACTGCGCCCACGACGTGTTACAGTATCTGCCCCGTGGGAATTTTGAAAAGTTCACGTCCTCATTCCCCCACAATGGCCTCCTTGTCCAACCAGCCAAATACCACCCTCTACCTTAACAATCTCAATGACAAGATAAACAAAGAAGAGCTTAAGACCCAGCTATATGCCCTTTTCACAACCTATGGCAAAATCATCGACATTGTTGCTTCCAAAAAGCAAGCAATGCGAGGCCAGGCCTTCCTTGTCTTCAATGACCTTGCAGGCGCGACTTCAGCTATGAGAGCGTGCGAGGGGATGATGTTCTACGATAAGCCCATTGTTAGATCACTGTCCGTTCGTACGGACACGCACACGACTTAACAATGTCCACAGCACATCGATTATGCTAAAACCAAGTCGTACGCGACATCACGGAAAGAGGACCCATCTTTCGTGCCACCCACCTCCGTTCACGCGAGTTCTGTTCTGACACAAGGCGCAAAGCGACAGCGTGGTGACGAAATCACAGACGGGGAGAGGAACGCCAAGCGCGAAAAGTCGGAGGACGAGGAGGAGATGGAGATCGACGATGAGGAAGAGCCTGCACAGTCAACTAATAACATATCCTGTACGTCGTGTCGTTTATATCTGTTAATCTATATGGGTTTCAGAATTCACACCTGTCCCTGTCGGAAGCTTCAGCCATACCAAACCCCTCAGTACGGCTACTCTGCACCAATCTACCGCAGGAGGTCACCGACGATGTCCTATCTGTTTTGTTCCAACAGTGCGTATTGCTACGAGGTCACCCACGTGTTCTTCCATTGACTCTGGTGTGATAGGTATCAAGGTTTCCAGACCACGCAAGTGACATGGTCCCCTACACCAAATGCTGATGGTGCGAAGGTCAAATTGGCTCAAGTGTCTTTCGAAACACCGGAGCTAGCCAATGTCGCAAAAACGGCTTTAGATGGGTTCACCCTGAAGAAAGGTTGGGTCATGGGAGTGGCGTTCATATGATGAATCACATGTGGACTCGGTGTGTTATTAACTTGTATTCCAACACAAATGTAATCCCGATTGCTTTTTGTTTTTAACCTTGTTTCTTAGCCTTCGCTCAGGTTAATTTTTACTGGATTGGCGAAATAACTTTTCTCATTTTAAGTTGTGTGTCCTATTGGCTAAACCAGGACTTCCTTCAATGCTGATTTAACGCCTTGAGAATTGTCTCGCCGATCGGACCAGCAGATCCAGGGTTCTGGCCAGTGATTAGATGCCCATCGACCACGACATGGCTCTATGGGGAGCAAAAGTCAAATAGCTGCGACGCACAATTTAACAGGAACTTACCACCCATGGTTGAGCTGCTTTCTCGTACCTTCCGCCGAGTCCCTTGATTTTATCCTCGAGGAGGAAAGGGACACCCTATGATGCATCGTGAAGAAACAGCTTTACTAGATGGAAGCATATGTCACTCACTGCGACTCCGTCGCTGAGTTCTTCTTCGACATTAGAAAAGCCAGTAAATTTCTTTCCAGCGAAGATTGACTTCCCAGAAGCGTCGACGGCCTGAACAAGAGCGCTGGATTGAATTATTTATCAGAATGTGATGTTAATGACGGGCGATACTTTGAACGTACGCAGGCCCGTGACATACAGCGGACGTGATTTTGCCTGCTTGGTAAAACTGCTTTTCGTCAATGACGACGTAATTCCCTGAAGACGAGATTGCATACCTCAGAAGCAAGCTTTGCATTTACAGGGTCACTGGCGAGGTCAAGAACTGGTCCCTGGCCTCCAATATAGAAAACAGCATCGTAGTCCTTGGCGTTCACATCGGTGAGTTTCTTTGCGTTCGCAAGTTTCGTCTTGACTGTCTCATCATGAAGAAACTTGACGCTTCCTTCGTCGGTAAAGTTCTGAAAAATAGTACAAAGTGCTGACGTCAGTGCAAAATGTGGCGGATCAAACGAAGCAGACCTTAACACTGGTGGCGTCAACCTCAGGATTTGGCCCTGCAGGCGCTGCAAAGTCTATTTTGGCATGGGGGGCAAGCACCCAATATGGGTGAGCGGCTTCGGGGAGATACCAGCCCTGGTGACCCTGATTGTCAGGGTGTTGCCTAAATGCAGGTCATCCCACTCACAGTTTGACGCCCATTCAGAGTTTTGTTGGCAGAAGTAAATACGAAGAGAATGGATACCATGGATGTCGCTGAGTGAGTCAGACAGGCCTGCGACTCACCTTTTATAGAGAATTGTCTATAATAAACGTCTTGTTTCCACCAATCGTGATAAGATAAGATCCTTTCAGTCATAACAGCTCATCTTAAGGACAAATGTCAGGTTTGATTGGCCATGGCTTACAAAACTGTTGGAAGTAAATTATGAGATTGGTGCCGATATTGGCAGATATCTTATACTGACGACGCTTAGCTGCATCTCATTCAGACAAGGACTGCTGAAGAAATGAGAAGAAACACTCAAATCGGTCTTGGGATATAGCTCACAAATTATGTAGAAAAGGGAAATCGAATGCTTTTTGTTTGAACCTTGTTTCTTAGCCTTCTCCCAAGTTAATTATTACTTATTGGCGAGCTTCCGAAAAGACTATTCCTCATGTGCATATCAAAGTAACTTTTCCTGTTCTAAGGTCATGTATCCTATTGTCTAGACTTGGACTTGCTTTAATGGTGATTTAATGCCTTGAGAATCGCCTCGCCAATTGGACCAGCCGACGCAGGGTTCTGGCCAGTGATCAGATGACCATCGACCACGACATGACTCTACAGTGGGTAGCAAAAATTAACTTAGCTACGACACCAATTTAGAAGGAACTTACCGCCCATGGTTGAGTTGCTTTCTCGTACCTTCCGCCGAGTCCCTTGATTTTATCCTCGAGGAGGAAAGGGACACCCTATGATGCATCGTGAAGAGACAGCTTTACTAGATGGAAGCATATATCACTCACTGCGACTCCGTTGCTAAGTTCTTCTTCGACATTGGAAAAGCCGGTAAATTTCTTTCCAGCGAAGATAGACTTCCCAGAAGCGTCGACGGCCTGAACAAGAGCGCTGAATGGAATCAATCATGTCATCAGATCGTGCTGCTACTAATAATGGACGATACTTTGAACGTACGCAGGCCCGTGACATACAGCGGACGTGATTTTGCCTGCTTGGTAAAACTGATTCTCGTCGATAACGGCGCAATTCCTTGAAGACGACATCACATACCTCAGAAGCAAGCTTTGCATTTACAGGGTCACTGGCGAGGTCAAGAACTGGCCCATTGCCTCCGACATAGAAAACAGCATCGTAGTCCTTGGCGTTCACATCGGTGAGTTTCTTTGCGTTCGCAAGTTTCGTCTTGACTGTCTCATCATGAAGAAACTTGACACTTCCTTCGTCCGTGAAGTTCTGAGAAAGCGCGTCCTGAGTGCCACTTAAGCATATGATCGATGAAACGAATCAGACCTTGACGCTACTGGCATCGACCTCGGGATTTGGTCCTTTAGGCGTTGCAAAGTCGATGTGAGCATGTGGGGCTAGCACCCAATACGGGTGAGCGGCTTCAGGGAGATACCAGCCCTAGTAATCAACATCTTAATGTGCGTTGTTGCCACAGATGGAAGTCTTGTAGCTCACAGTTTGACCACCAGTCAGAGTTCTGTTGGCAGAAGTAAACACGAAGAGGACAGAGTGTGTCATGGGTGTCGCTGTGTGGGTTAGATAAGTCTGCGCCCCATCTTTACAGGAAACGATCGTTATAAGGTAAGATCTAAAATCTTGATTAGTCATCATATCATCATTCTTCCCATATCCGTCGTTGAGGGAGCTCTTCATCTCCCACCAATGTCCACGTTCTTTGGCCTGTAAGTACTCTTATAGTAATTATTTCCTGCACGATTGGCGTATCTTACATGTGCATATCGCGATCTGTGTACACAGTGGGAAGACACGGACGTTCAAACCGCGCAAGGATGTCCCAGAAGGAACGAAGCAGTACCAGTTAAGAAAGTATGCTGAAGCTACGCTGGTGAGAATATTGCGCACAAGCTCTTCTCAAGTGAAGGTGACTAAGCTTGTTTGCTGCTCGCGGCGCACTTATCTAGGGGTCGGGGAACTTAAGGTTAGCAGTGCAGTTGCCGGAGGGGGAGGATACAAATGAGTGGCTTGCTGTGCATGGTATGTAGCGCCACTGTCGTTTATTGGCATAGCTCATTCGTTAAACCAGTGGTTGATTTTTTCAACCATCTCAACATGTTGTATGGGACTGTTACTGAGTTTTGCACGGCTCAAGAGGTGTGGCTTTTGCTCTTTCCGTTGTTATTTATGTTTATGATGATTTAAACAGTGTCCAATAATGTCTGCAGGCCCTCGGTACTTACTCGATCCTGTCAATTACACCATCTTCTGATACATAGGGTGCAGATACGAATACCTTTGGGAGGATGGTTCAAAATATAAGCGACCAACAAAACTTTCCGCGCCAGAGTATGTAGATGCTCTTATGAACTGGGCACAAGGATTGCTCGACGATGAAACCATGTTCCCGAATAAAATCGGTCAGCGGTTTCTTCACCTGTCTTCTTTGGATACTTATGAAGTCCACAGGCGTACCATTCCCCCGCAACTTCCGCGATACTGTCCGCGCGATTACCCGACGTCTATTCCGTGTATATGCACACATATACAGTAACCACTTTGATCAAATATGTGCTCTGGGCATTGAAGGTCTGACTAGCCCGCCTTTCATTCCCCTCCCCCCCCCCTCCTTTAGCTGATTGTTAATTTGTTGTTCAGCCCACCTCAATACTAGTTACAGGCATTTCTTCCTCTTCATCAATGAGGTTTGTTTAAATAACATGACGGCATTCGGATCTGACTTGATGTTATTTTTTAGTTTGACCTGGTAGACAAGAAGGAGCTTGCGCCACTAGACGAACTTAACGATGCTATTCTTGCGGAAGATAAGACACGGTGACAGAAGAATACCTAAGATAAATGTGTACTATATACCTCGTAAGGCCATGATGTCATATTGTGTCCGTCGATGTGTTTGTCTCCGTGGAAGTTTTACTTCCGCTTTGACGTCACTAGGTGGATGCATCGGAACAGCGTGTATTTCTGTGGTCAGAAATAATGTGCGCGAAAAAATTCAGCCCAAGGCGTGTTTCTGAGACTGAGTCGTAAAGCTACAAAGGCTATTATGTACGTGTATGTATAAGTTGACTGATAATGTGTTACACAATTTCGGAGATGGTTTATGAGTAAGTAAGGCGCGAGGGGTATTGAAGATCGAGTCCATGCAAAATACAAGTGCAAGTTGATACCGAGACATTGTTGACAAAAGATGTATGACGTGAGAAAGGAGTTTTGACTGGATATGGAATGCTGATTGCGTGTGTTGCAGCGAGAGATAAGAGAGAGCCGAGAGGGTTTCAAATAGTGGGCTGTTGTGAAAAGAGTTGGATGAAGAACGTCTACATGAATAGATAGCGCACCTTGACCATAGACCATTGTATTACAAGGGTCCTTATGCGGCTCTGAAGAGCTTCTTTGCAGTCAAGGCAAGACAGATGCTCTTCTAGTGGCCGCAAAGCCGATTCGAGGGTGCTTGTGGGTAAATCTAAAAACGCCACATGAATGAATGGGAGTTAGAAGCAGCAGACAGAATTTACACACCGGGACGGGCATCCCAGGCAAGGTAGGCAGATGCTAGTGCCCATGCTCGCGTGAGCTTTTTCTGATCAGAAAAATCACATTGGGATGTTGGAGGGTGGGGATGGGGAGGAGATAGGAGGACGCGTTTCAAAGCATCTGAGCGACCAAAGTGGAGAAAAAAGAGGCGTTTGAGGTAGACAGGACCGATTGCTTGAGCCATGTCGTCCGTGAGAGATGGGAGGGGGAATGAGAGGAGATGAGAGGAGGTGGCGACAGCGAGGTCGTAAAGGTCGTGGTTTGCAGCAAGAGTGTAGGTTTCAAGGGGATAGAGAGGGGCAAGGGCTAGGAGAAGAGTGTAGAGATGGGTATTTTGGGAGACGAAGGACTTTGGGTCAAGACCATAGTAAGAAAAGCGTTTTACGACAGTTGCGAGTTGTGCAAAGGTGGGAGAATAGTGGGCACAAGAGATGTCATATATGGCATGAAGGATGATGTTGAGAACAGGAGAAGACTCAGGGATGTTTATGACAGAGCTGTAAGGCTTTGATATAAGAGAGTTGAAAGCATTAGAGGAAGGGGTAAGAATGAGATCTGCATGGACATAGAAAAAGACGTGGTCATCGGAGAGCAAGATTAGATCTGGGGAAGCATGGTGGTTGAGCTGTGCTGTAGGATGAAAGGTAGTGGAAACAGAGACAAGGGATGGGTCTGGGTCATCTGTAGACCCGTCGTTTGAAGGCGGGGGGGTGGGTATCTGAGCAACGACAACTGCAGGATCAACTGTGTCGAGCAACCACTGGTCCATGTGGTGTGTCTTAGCAAGAGACTATGTATTAGTGACATCACACTTTATTTATTCTATTTATTTCTTTGCTTTATGTACCTCCTCCCGCTTACCAATCCCAGATTCATGTAGTTCCTGTTAGCCTTTGTTAGTACAAGTACTCCTCAATACTCCTCCACTCACCATCCGCGCAACTCGCTTCGCAGTAGACACTTTGTTCAGCTTTTCCAGAACCTTCTCTTCCTTTACCGTCATCTCCACAAGCTTCGTCTCTGCATTCATTTCAGCCTTTATTCCAAAACCATTCAGATTACCGCCACTTACTGATTCTTCCTTCAATCTTTAAAATCCGCTCCTCATCCTTCTCTGTTACAAAGCTTACCGCAGCTCCACCTCTCCCAGCACGTGCCGTCCTTCCAACTCGATGTGTATACTCTTCCGCCTCTTGTGGTAGATCCCAGTTGATTACCATCGCCACCTCTTCAATGTCCAGTCCACGTGCACCCACATCTGTCGACACTAGTACCGGCACCACTGATGCTCTAAACAGTGATAACGATGTCAGTCGTTCCCGCTGCGTCAGCTTCGAGTGTAGTGCTGTGCTGCGTATCGACAGTGATTTCAGCAACAACGTCAGGTATGCCGCCGTCTTTGCCCGTCCGCAGAAGATAATCGTGGGCGGTGGTTGCTCGGGTTCCTCGTCTTCATCATTTGCAGATCGCTTTTTGTCTTTCTGCTTCCTCTCCTTCCCTTTGCTCGGGCCCTTTGTCCCCTCTGGAGGCGCACGCCGCATGTGCAGGATGGACTCGGGTGGGTTGCATAACAAATGGAATAGGTACACCTCCCTCACATGCGACGGGACAAGAATGTATCTTTGATCCAACGTTGAGACTGTCTCCACTCTACAGTAGAACCATTGTCAAATACAAGCTCGTACATTCTCATCTTGCAAACTCACGTTTCAACCATTCGATGAATGAATGGTTTTTGTTTCCCCGGTCGTGGTGGAGCCTCCGCCAGTGTTTCAATCGAAGCCGTCAGTGTCGCAGTGAACAAACATGTCTGTCGATCTCGAGGAAGAGCTCCGAATAAATACCCCAATTCTTCAGAGAACGTAGGCGTCAACAGACGATCCGCTTCATCCAGTACCTTAGAATCCCAGTCAACCACAACGAGAAAAGCCCATAATACTGTCAACGTACCAGGAATTTGACCCTTGAAAGGTTCCACTCCCCGCTGCTACTTCGCAAGTGGTCCACTATTCGCCCAGGTGTCGCAATGACGACGTGAGGCCTGTTCCCCAGCTCAAGCGCCTGTGCTATCATGTCCATACCACCGACCACAACGGCCGTTCGTACATTCAGCGGAGCACCGAGCACTGCAAACTGTTCAGCGATCTGGAATGCCAATTCTCTGTTTGAAGAAGAAGTATCGTTGGTGACTGGTCAATACAGAGTAAAGAAGCGCTCACGAGCCTCGTTGGTGTTAATACCAATGCAAAGATACCGTACGGGTCTACAGCCAGTTTCTGTAGTATGGGAAGCGCAAATGCGATCGTTTTACCTGAACCCGTCTTGGCGTTGCCTATACAGTCTCGACCTAGACGAAAAAAATGTTAGTTGGTTTTCACAGGTGTATCATGGGCTACTGCCTTGCCTGAAAGCAGTGGGGGTATACAAGCTTCTTGCACTGGAGTCGGTGCACGGATTGACATGGAAGTGAGCGCTGCCTGTAAAGGCGCGGATATCCCCAGAGAAGCAAAGGATGCCGATTTCGGTTGTTCAGCATGTGGTAGCTTTTTTGGTAGATTCCGCTGCGTTCTATTTGCTAGAGAGGAGCTGAAGCGATCGTGGACTGCAGGATCTTCTGCGACACGAAGCGGGGTGTCATCGTCGTCTTCATCTTCGTCATCTTCGTCATCGTCATCCTCTTCCCCTGATGGGTGCTGTCCACTTGGATATTCGCAAGTTTTGGCATCCCGTTCGTCGTCACTGGATTCGTTATTCTCAGCATTGTCTGACTCCGAGTCGTCTATAGGTGCTGAAAGTCGTGCTTTTTTTGTTCTAGGCTCCTCTAGTCTTCGAAGTAGGTCATCAGCGCTGAGCGCAGTACGTTTCTTGCTTGCAGTCATGGAGTAAAAGATGTTACAAGTGGTGGTGGTGCACACATTGATGCTAGGTGAAAAACTTTGATCTGATCGGTAAATTGAATACACACCGACGGCATGCCCTTTTGTTGGGCGCTATCAACTTCAAACTTAACGCTGCACTCATTGCTTTTGCCTCCGTGAAAATCGTGGTTAAATCGCTGCCATTGAAGCAATCCTGTTACTCTGCGCAGAATGCGGTTTACATCATTCACTTATTGCCTGGTGACTCGGGCTTGGCAGTTGTCTCAAAAGTCATTTGCCGCAAGGAATCTTCGGGGCTTGCCTGGCACTAGCTTCCACTCCCGTTTAATTCGCCCTTGTACACACACTCAAGCTCCGCCATTGACAGCCAAAATCCCCTGTGATGAAGAAAACCACGACTTCCTTCACCGCGCAGAGTGTCACTTTTGAGACAACTCTACCATTCCACGAGGTCGTTTCTCGACTCGATGCAGAAGTAAACAAGGATAGTGCGCGCCAGTTTGTGGCGAAGCTAGCCAGCGCTTCCACTAAGCAAGACATTGTCGATCTCGTCGCTGGCGCTGCTGGTTCCAACGACTTTGTGTGCGTTTTCCCCCAAGGTACTTTGAATATGCTTTATTAACTCAAGGGACACGCGCACACGTAGATATTTCTTCGAGATGAACCACCACAAATGGCTGAACGTCTATCACGAAGCCGAAAACACGCCTCCTGCGGTGGTGTACACGATTGGAAATCCGATATACGCAGAGAGGTTCATGCGCTACGATGTACGCGCTGGGTATAACATACCCCCGCGTCTGATGGTTGTGCAGAACGCGGACGCGTCGGGGACTCAAGTGTTCTACCATCTTCCATCGTCGTTGGTGCCCCCAGGCGATGTCGAGTTGATGAAGGCTGTACTGGCAGTGGACAAAAAGCTGGAGCAGATGATCATGCGTGTTACAGCGGATTAGAGCTTATCAGGCGTATGGAAGAGGCTGTTGAGTGTAGTTTTTTTGTGACTTCAAGGTGTTACTTATTGTTGTAACCCCAGTGTGTATCTCGTACTAATTGCCCACATACAAGTATGAACATAAAGCCTTGGATCATCTTATTTGAGAAATTGTCGCAGAGTGAACGTAAAAGTGGGAAACTACCTCCTCTCACATGCGACATCTGACGGACCATCCATCACCTCATTTCCCTATCTCTCGGCTTTGGCTCATCTCTCTCAGCGATTAAATCGTCCGAAGTACGGAGTCGTTACTTTGGTGCACGCCTATCGGTCTCTCTGACATTTTGGTTTGTCACTTCTTTGTACGACACCATCGTGGTGCCAAGTTATCTCTCTTCTGCTGCTTTCGGATCAGCCATTGGCTCCAAAGGTCCCCTTTCAAGAATGGGGATAAAGAGGGACGTGTTACCATGGTCCGCAGATGCGCTTTATTACCCACAGAAGGGCTTAAATAACTGAGGACTACTTTTGAAAGGAACTAAATCCAAAAGTGTGCCACTCTCTTCACGAGAAGACAAGCGGTCTCCTGGTATTTATCATGAAGAAAACCGTGACACCCTTCACTGCACAGCTTATCACCTATCAGACAAGCCTACCTTTCGAAGCAGTGATATTTCGTCTGAACGACGCGGTGAACAAGACTGGATCCGCTGGCTTCTTGGACCGCATGGCCGCTGTGACAACAAGGGAAGAAATTGTAAATTTAGTGGCAAACATCACCGCGGACAGTCCATGGGACTTTGTGTAAGGCTCTTTCTCAATCCTACCGTCTACCATCACTCAAGCACAACCATAGGTATTTTATGGAACTCAATCATAGCGGCTGGATGAACATTTTCGATGGGCCGAACAGCTATGCACCTGCCGTTGTCTATATGATAGGCAACCCCGTGCTAGCAGAGACATTCATGCGCTACGACATTGGTGCAGGCTATGATATCCCCCCCAAAGTGATGGTTCTTGGGAACACGATGGGCGGTGGGACAACTGTCTTTTATCATCGGCCTTCACTGCTCGTCGTCTCCAATGACACTGGACTCTTGCAAGCTATGAAGACACTTGACGATAAACTAGATCAGATGATCACCAATATTACGACAGAACCTTGAAGCTTGAATATTCGAATGGTAGCAATCCAGTTGCAAACTGTATATCAAATCGTGAAACTATAAACTGAAGCTATGATACATGCTACATGGAGCATCTATGGGGAACAGAGATGACAACAGAAATACAAAGGGGGTATAAATGGGTAAGTTTCGTGAGGATGAAATCGTAACATAACGAAGGTCGCGCAAGGGCATTGCCTGCCCGCATAAAGCCTTCATGAAGAGCGGAGCCAGTGGCAAACCCGAGGGATGTAGAGGGGCGTCGTGGAGGAACAACATGAGGGAAGGTACGTTGGGGGGAGAACGATGATGGTAGGGATGTTTCTCCTTCAGAAAGAATCTCGGGAGAGCAAAATGTCAAAGTTGGTGAAGGAGGAAGTGATGTAGGCGATGGCATCCGCGCTGACCTTGAGAGATGGCTCGTATGAAGGGAGTGGACGAGTGTGATGTCCAAATTACGACTGCGATTCTGACCCCCTAGAACGTCTCCGACGCGCTGGAGATGCGGCTGGTCCAGTGATGTGTGCATATGCCTCCCAAATCTTCCTAATACGATCTTCTCCGACGACAATCTCACCATCGATATCTGGGCGGCCCTTAGCCTTCGCACGACGAGACTCACGGGGTGCAGGAGTGAATTTGTCGCCAGGGTAGTCTCTCTGATGCTTGAGCGTTTCCTTTGCGCGTGCCTGCCAGCGACCCTTTTCTTCGGCTGGAAAAAGGTTCCAACACTCCCCTGCAATGCGGCTAAGGTTTTGTTGGCGGTGCTCGACGTTGGTTGGTATGATTCCTCACTTGAGAAAGTCGGAGCGATAAAGCATGAAGGCGTTCAGGGGTTGAGGGACTTTGTGAGGTTCAGGTGAGGGGGTAGAAGTCGGAGAGGATGATGGAAGTTTCAAGCAAAATACATTGGAGTGTTCAGCGCTTGGCTGGTTGAACAATGGGCGGGTATGGGGATGGATCCTGCTGTGTCCACTATCTGCGGCACTAAACGTATGGCTAGGATAAACTGGGGAGTAGTGAGAGTTGGAGGATGCTTTGGAAAACGACCAATTGCAAAAAAATTCCTCGGGCTTTTAAGGGTAATATGATGGAAATGAAGCCAAGTCGAGACCGATCAGTCAGGGCAGCTGGTTCAGAATCCTCAGTACTCACAGTTTGTCTGCATTCCTGTAGTGCGATGGGACTCTGCGTATCGAAGACTTTGTCAACCAGGGTTAGGAAGATATCGACATGGTTTTTGGGTTGAAATACAAAAAGCCACTGACATGCCACCGACAAACAGCTGGCGCATCCTTATGGAGCATCAGCACGAGGAATATTTCAAAGGGGGGGGGGAAGTATGAAGCGAGAAAACGAGGCGCATGTTCTCTTTCAGATAGGAACCCCCCCAGAATCCCTCCGTCTAAGGTCACATGATTAGAACATTGCAACTTTGCACTCTACGGCGCATTCCGTGAACACGAGTTCTGAATATCATGTTTCTAAAGCTTCTTCATGCCTAGAGGAGGATCTGATGGGATATCAGTTCTTGTGTCAATTTCTCTTCTCACGTGCGTGAGAGGTTGCCTCAAATTGACAACAAACTGTGGCGCACCGATATTTCGAAAGTTTTAGTTGTATCCTCGATCAAGAGCACAGATGAAGATCACCATGTGTAGAATTTCGGTGTAAGGGGGATCCAGTTGTTGTTAATTTCTGCCATCAAACATGAGGCTGACACGAGATTTGAGTTTCCGACCACATGGAGGAATAAACTGCAAACTTTTCTATGGATATCTTCAGCTGTAAACAATCCAGCAAACTTCTCCAGCTGCTTTCTTGACACGGTTCATGACGGCCAACCCTTCACGATCTTCCCTCACTTCTTCTATGAACATTCGATCAACACCTTCGCGCTCAAGCGAAAGTAAACCGTCGAAAAGGCGATGAGCATAAACAGCTGGCTCAGCCGCTGGCCCAAGCGCAAAACGCGACCACTCGAAACCATCTGCAGGCAACATATCCCATAATGCAGAATCCGTCGGAGCCAAGACGCCAATTTTCTGGACTCGGGCTGCTTTGAGGGAATCGAGAAACTGGGGAAACGAGCAAGTTGCTTCGCCGGGAGGAGGACATGAAGTGGTCATAAGGAGAGTCAACGGCACCGATGGTGCATAATGTCTGTACTTCATGCCGGGCGTGGTTGGTGCTTGTTCGATCGCGTCATCCGTATAATCACGGCGATGTACAAGAACGTCGGGAATCTCATCAGAGTCGTGCATTTCTGCTTCCAATGCATGTCGAATATTCTCCACGGTGACACCCCCCGGTCGCAAAATGCGCAGTTTTCCATCGTCGTGCAGTCCATCTATAACTGTGCTTTCTAGCCCAACGTCGCAGGGGCCGCCGTCGAGAATAACACTGATCTTGCCTTCGAGATCGCGAAAGACGTGTTCCGCTTTTGTAGGACTTGGTTTTCCGGAACTGTTGGCGCTAGGTGCTGCCAGAGGGGTGTTCGCAACAGCAATCAAAGCTCTAGCAACGGGATGCGAAGGCATCCTAATCGCTACGGTTGAATGGCCTGCCGTGATGATAGTTGGAACGATTTCAGGATCACTGGGGAACAATAAAGTCAGTGGTCCTGGCCAAAAATGCTTTATCAAGGCCTGATAGGTTCTTGGTAAGACAAAACCATCTGGGAGCAAGGAGCGTAGCATTGTGAAGGACGAGATATGGACGATTAAGGGATTATCTGCCGGTCGACCCTTGGTGGAAAATATACGCGTGGATGCAGGAGTGCTCAGCGCCATAGCCCCCAAGCCGTACACTGTTTCTGTTGGAAAAGCAACGGGTTCGGAAAGATCAATGAGATGATGTGCAGCTGTTTTTAAGGCCGATATGGTCTCTGGGCAAGCAATGTCTGGATTTTCTTCATTTGAATGAAAGCGAATAGATGAAGGATCACATTTGAGGACCCGAGTGAGAGGCTGCGCCATGATGAGCGAATACGTTCGTTTAATCGTTCGCCAGAAATTTGTCAATGTCAAGGTCGACATTAGTGTTGTCTCATGTTTGGTATCAGTGGAATTTCTTCAGCTTCAGGCTTCAAGCACTTGTACATAGCACCTCTTCAACATGCTTTGAAGCTACCCAATGACTTGCAAGCTTATAACCACTTTCAAACTTGTTACGCATATCGTATCAAGACCAAGTTGGAGGGTCAACCAAGTACTCATTGTAGATCTCTCTCAGCATACTAGAAGTAAGTAGTAATAGTTGGAAGAATAAGCCGGTTTTTGTACTACGCCAGCAGGTGGATGAAGAATTCCCCCCAGCTCTGCTCTGGAGACCTGCCTGTTGATTCAGGGTATATTGGGTAAGTCGTCCATAAAATAATATGCCCAAGGAGGCGCCTGACGGTCAAAAGGTAACCGGATTTGGTCCTCGATTTTGAGAGTGTATACAAGTGACTTGGGGCGATCCACTTTTGAATGTGAAGAGTCATTAACATGCGGGTTTGGTAGAGAGGAAGGTGATGAACATTGGTGTTGGTGGAAAGAGAGGGTATGTCAATGCAAAACCTTACTCAGGCTTGTGTTCGACAGGCATATCGAGACCAACCCTGCGAGCAGTAGCTTTTATCCGTTCTTCAGCCGTGAGGTCGACCAATGGGTTATATCTATCCATTAAAATCTAAAAAAAAAATGGGATGTTAGCGGAGGAGTGCCTAAAGCACGCAGTGGAATTACTTTGTGCTCCCGTTGGGATTTGAGGAATAACAAGGCGTTCTGCATGTCCTGAAGTATAACCGGAGACTCCGACCTTTGATATTCGTTTGCTATGCGACGGAAGTTGGATGATACGGCCTCATTAGCTTTTCGAGGAGCAACTGCCTAAAGCCGCTTGTCGAGCAGATACTGAGGAGGAAGCACAGCATAACTCACCGACTTCCTCAGCTCACGGAGGATGCCACGATAAGCGTGAATGAGTTGTGACATGAGAGTCGAAGTTCACTTGGGTGGCGGACAATATTGATTTTAAGCCACTGATTCACGTGGCCAGATAGGCAGTGGCATAAATTCTCCTTCTCGTCTTCACCCATTATTTATGTTTGATCCGACCATTGTTCTCCGTATACAAAACATATCTGGCCCAAACTTCGCCTGGCCAACCGCTGAACAAAGCTATATTGTTGTTATAGGGCGCTTGGGTCGAGTAAATATATAAGGAAGGCACTAGGGATATCATCAAAGCAAATAGCAAGTATTTTTGCCTCCCACGATGCGTTTTTCTGCTCTCCCTGATACACGCAAGGTGTGTTGTCGCAAAGTTATACAGGGTATCTCATTTGACGTGGCATATTCAATAGAACAAGCAAGGTGATTCGAAGCGAAATTCTAAAGGTCTCCAGAGCCATGTCAAAGTCGATACAAATCGCGGTAAAGCCTCAATGAACATTGCCCAAAGGCAAGAAAAGCACCAAGCTGTTCAAAGTGCGAGGAAAGTAGCAGTTAAGGGTAAACCAACCCCATTGGGGATGTCTCAACCATTTGTATTCGTCGGCAATGTTTGTCCTTTTTCTCTTTCACTCTTTTGTAATCCAACTCCTTGTTGTAGCTCAAATCGTCTATTACTGTTCCAAGGTTGCACCAGCTGTTTGCGCCTTGCGGCGAGATAGTCGACATTGTCATTCGCTGCAGCCGTGGACAGGCTGTCACTGTCACCCACCCCAGCCGTGATGACCCATCGGATTTTCGCGAACTTTGGTATGCGAGTGTCATATTCCGTGAAGTACCTGCGGCCTGGCAGGCTCTTGGCCTTGCAGGCATTGTTCTCGATGGACGTAAGATCGTGGTATGTGTCAAGGTAGTTCACGCGCCTTTTTCTCAACTGCATTATCGTGAAGGTGTGCAAGACCGCTGGGGAGCTTCCGGAGGTTCTAGATTTTGCACGCAGTCAGTTTTTTTTTACAGTTAACATCCTCGTCCGTTTGTGTTTTCTAATTTTCCCAGTCCGATTTGGTCAGAGCCAAGAAAAGAAAGGGCTGCTCAATCAGTTTCGTGGATTTCCCAAGAGGTAATTCGCATCGTCTTTCTCTTGCAATTGATGATTATCATACGCTTACTTCCAATTACATAGGTTAACTGCTGAGCGAACTGAATTGGTTGGTTTCAAGGACAAACACAGAATCTGGGATATCTCATTCCCGAAGACTGTATTTTAAAATCACCATGGTTCTATGTATCTTGTGCAAAAATATGTGGAATGTGCTTGTATGGATAAGTTAAATGATAAATGTATTGTCTAGATGTGCAGTTAAAGACCGAGTGATTTGATTCCCCAAGTTTGATGGCTCCAGCACTGCCAGCGTGTCACGCCCACCAACAATCGAACAGTGAGCACACCCGTACCCCCACTTTGTCCTTTGTCAGATTCGCTTCTGCATGGAACTATAGCCCCTTACTCTCCTTGTTCAACGGTGGTAAGATCCTTATTTCTTCAAAACATCAAAACTCTTCGCTTACCAACCGCATACCAAATCCCTCTGTGATCTTTGATTGTTGCAAATTAGTTGCCATCTGCCTTCTTAAACCATGGCGCGGAGTGCAGCACTCAATCCTGCCTCCATGCCTTTTTTCCCTGGGGGACTACGCGGTGTCGACGATGAAGGGGGTAGTTTGGAGCTAGGCTTTCCCCGTACATTCCGGGACCAGGACCGAAGCTCTATGTCCGTCTCGTCCTCTGAATATCGCTCTGTGAAATCTTCTCCTAGCCCGCCTCTTGATATTGGCAGCGACTCCAAGACGAATCCCTGTCCGGAATCGTACGAACGGTCTCGACCATCGCCTATACCACGTCAATTCGATGGGAGCAGGCCGCGCTCAGGGGCAGAGAACAGAGTAGGAAGGGAAATGAGTATCGTGGGGAGCCTGGATGCACTACCGGAAGGCGATGATATGTCGGAGACCCACGAGCCGGTCTCAAGCGTTGCCGCAAAGCAAACCGCTGCCGCCTCTCTTGTTGCCCTACAGCGACAAAGCTTTGACCACCTTTCCGCACAACCCACCACCACGGATCACAATGATACATCGGCGTATGGACCTCGGATGTCATTATCACCTGTCTCTTCTTTGGATTCGGGTAGCAACGTCAACGATCCTGCGCCGAACTTCGAAACTCACTTAAAGGCCTCACCTTTCATTCACGATATTTTGAATCGCATGATGCAATACGAATATGTGACGCGGGAGTTGCAGCGCGATATCAGCGACGTCCAGCACAAAGTCAATATCCTTTTAGAACGTTCACTGGGAAGTAACTCTCAACCGGAGTTCAAAGATCCATTTGCCTCAGCTAATCCTAATGTGCAAAACCTTTCCTCGCCTCCACCGAGTGGTCCTAGGTTGAATGTCCCCAGGCCTTCGCTTGGAAACATCGCTCCCAACCAATCAGCCCCGTCTGATGATATATCTAACATATCTCAACGTTTGAACACCTTAACTTCATCAGTAGGGCAACTCCTTGCTCTCCAAACGCAACAATTGCAAAATACGAATATCGAGTTACGAAGCAACTCTGTCGTAGCTCTTAACACACACCATGGGAGTGACATCGCCCCCAACCAAACATTGCCGCCGACGAATCCAGTTATCCTTGGTCATGGACTGCCTCCACGACCAGAAATTCGGCCAACGCCTCGTCATACCCCCAATCCTCCTATGCGCACATGGTCTGCTGGTAACATCGACCTACCCGCGAGGCCCTCTGATCCGAATGTGGGCCGACAGGACAATATCCTTCGAGATAAGCGTCGCTCTGTGACAGGATTGCTTCGTCGAGATTCATCCGGCGTACGTTACGCCTTCCATATTTGTGCCGTTGAAATTTTTTTACCCTTTTTTAGGTATTGGACACACAGAGCGATAACTGGAACGGCAGTTCTCCTCGAGATACAAGTCCTATGATTTCCAAATGGGAGCAATTATCTTTAGCTCCTGAACTACTGAGGTCTCTCACTAAATTTGGGTGAGGCTTCTCTTCCTCCGCGTCATCTTTCGTTAACTGTATCATTCTTAGGGTCGGCCCTCCCAACAAGATTCAGCAACGTGCTCTGCCATTTCTCTTGCGAGGGTCTGACATCATCGCTCAAGCACCCCCCACTCAGGAAAGAATTGCCGCATATGTTATTCCAGCCATTCAAATCGCCGTCACCAACATTACTGTTCGGCCTGCTAACCGTGGACCTATCGTGATCATGATATCTACGACCGTAGACCAAGCCACACAAGCACAGCGCATGATTCGAGACTTGGGAGGTCCTATTGGAGTTCGGTCTGCACTAGGCGTCGGCACCACATCAGGCAGTAGTGACTTGAGTCAAGAACTACGGCTACTCCAGCAGAATATGCCACATATCATCTGTGGTACTCCTCAGAAACTACATGCCCTATTCACTTCCCCCGGCGGGTTGCCAGGCTCCGAAGTGCGCTTCTTGGTCTTGGATGAAGTTGACCAGCTCATTGCGCGAAACCTCCATGATTTCGTTTTCAATATAGTCAAGCTCCTCCCCCCGCCTCGTTCTCGCCCCGTTGGTTCACCGAACTCGGGCACAATGCCTTCCCTCTCTCAACTACCTTTCAACACTAGCACTGAGCCAAACAATGGCATCGTCTCTTCTTTTCAAAATACAGGCCGCAGATTCTCTGCTGTATCAGTATCTTCATCCACCCCTTCTGAAACACTTCCAAGTGGTTCTCCAGCCATTGAACGCCAAACTGCGCTTTTCTCCAACACAGTTCCTCAGGATGTTTTGAACCTTGCCTCTGCCATTCAATTACGGGAGCCAGTTCGTGTTCTTGTCCGAAGGGACGGTAACGTTACGCACACCGATGTCAGCCAAGGTTCTCGTGGCCTCCGCCAATACTATCTCTACCTGGCCTTTACAGCGGGTGGTAGAGCAGACCCTACATCTACGGGGCTTGGTGGTGGACTCGGAATCATCGGCTCTGGCAGGACTGCCTCGTCTAGTGCAGAAACTACTCAAGCCAGGGAATGGAAACTCGATGCATTAGCAGACCTTTTTGAGGATGTCGAGGTTAGTCAAGCCATTGTCCATGTAGGTGGGATGACTTCGTTGGATTCCGTTGTGTACAAGCTGGCTAGCCGAGGCTCAGAAGCGGTTCCTTTGGTAAGCCATCTGCCTGCTGTCAGTTGATGACCCTGCCTCACAACCAGGAAAGCACGGCGATATGAATGCGGGAACCAGGTTGGCAGCATTGAACAAGTTTAGGCATTCCACCTCTATGCGTCCGGCCACAAAAGTCTTGGTCGTTTACGACGTCCAAGTGAAGGCTTCCGACGTGGCTCATGTTCCTCTTATTATTAATTATGGTGAGCGTCTCTTTGACATACTTTTATGGCCAATAGCTAATACTCCTTGGTAGATCTTCCCAAGGCAGTCGAGGAATACGCACACCGGTATTTGATTAGGTGTTATTGTCTTCTAGTGTTACTGACTGATGGATTGGATTACTTCAGTATTGCCCCGGCAATTGCCTCTAACTACGCTAGAGCAGGCGTGGTTGTAAATTTTGTGACTGCTACCGGTGGGGACGTTGAGATGTTGCGATCTATAGAATGTTTCTACAAGTTGCGTATGATTTCTTCCCCTATCTAGCCTACTAATTGTTCCGTCATTCTGCCTGCTAGAATCAAATGTGTGCGTTTATTTCTATTGATTTGCCTTGAGCGGTCAAAAGCTGATTTTTTTTTGTTTTGTTTTTCAGCCTGAAGTTCCTATGACTCTCCGTGATATCGTTTAACGCCTATGACTGTGACGCCTTTGTATCCTTACCATGTCTGCCGTTTGTATGATCCCGATATACTGCACTGCACACCCTGTTCGATACCCATATTGCACCCACTAACCTCTCTTGTTCCTTATCACGCACAGTCTTGTCTTTTTACTTGGTAGCCAGACTTTTTAAATTGACACCACCATTGTATAACAGTTCCTTTCCTAGTCATAATCATTGGAATCCCTGTTACTCAATAGCCATTTCCACAATCATTATTTTCAATGTACCATCCTCACTGCAGCTTGCAAGCTTTGTTGAGGCACCACAATCTGTGGGCTGCCATGCAAGTCGATGAATCTGGCTCACATGAGCGACTCTATCGGAGAAATATATCAGCATGAACGTTCTACTATGGAAATATTGAAACCAGCCTTGTGGGGATTGTCGCGTCGTAGCGCCAAGGAGAAGTGGATGTTTTTGGAGCAGAATAAATAAGGATCTCTCCACTCTCTAATCCAATAGCTAGTCGTCGACTGTGTTTCACCCAACAAATTAGCATTTGCACGCCCTTAAATAAATATAACTCACCGGTATTGTTCTCCACCAGGGGCAAACGCGACTGCTGTTGCTGGAGAGCTGGTCTTGATGGTTTCAATGGCTGACCATTGTTCTTCCTTTCGATGCCATATTTTAACCTGAAACAAACTTAAGGAACCAAAAACAAAGTCTATTATCACCACTGACGGTCTTATCTCGGGATGCAGTTGCAAATACGTCACCCTCAGCAGCCCAGGCGCAATCCCAGATAATGCGTCCGTGAGACTTGTCTGCAGCTGTAGGAACAAATCCTAGGTGCAGTCACATGACTCTTCCAGCAAAAAATATGAGAGATACAAAGGAGACATACCTCCGCTTTCCTGAGCTTGAAAAAGCCTCCAAGATCTGTCTCTTGAAACAGACAACACGAAGTTTCCATCTGGACTGAACGCTATTCGTGTCACCGTCAAGGAATGTCCTGCGAGTGGTTGACCAACTAGCTGATATTTTGTTGTTTCATAGACTCGAACAACAGCATGATCGGGCGTAGTCGCTTTGCATGCAGTCGCTATAAATCGTTTGTTAGGCGATACAGTTAAAGTTATAGACTATGAAAGCATTAGCATGATTATTATCGAGTTTAACTGGAACTTGCCTCATATCCGTGACCAAAAACTTTTTCAATTTCTGGCCAGAGAGTCATCGCAGCAAGCTCTCCTTCATAAGGACGCCTTTTTGAGGTTTCCCCGCGGCTCATCGGTGTTTGTGCTGCAAAGAAAAAGAAAGGGGTAAATAATAGTATGAAAACGGAGCGAGGGCACTGACCATCATCCATTGCTTTATTAGACAATCCAAGGGGTGGTACATTGGCACCGATGGGACGGTTATGCTATAAGATACTTAACAATAAATCGAGATGAACGGGGTAATGACTTGCCTCGCTCTCAGAGAATTTTGCAACTCCCAGTTCTTCAGCTAGATCGACGAAGTTCCCCGGAGCCTCGAATACACGGACAACCTTTTCATCGGCAATGCTTACGAATCGTAGACGATCAATAAATGCTACGTCGAGAAGATCGTATCCGTGTACTTGAGGTCGACTGAGCTCGTGCCAGGTGGAAATACCCGCAGCAGAAGACATTGCACCATGTATGCGTGTAGTCTGGTCTAGGCTGCAGGATGTCGATCAATAGTTCGCAATGACCTGTTGTATTAAGCCCTTACCCGGCAGAAAGAAGATAGGACCCTGTGGGGCTCCAGTCAAGGCCCTTGACTGGTCCGTTATGGCCACTGATGGCACCCACTTCCGTCCAGGTTTCTTCATGTGCCAGAGTGTTATTAGGGGTGCACCTCCAACGTCTCCAACCTCCTGCCCAGCCCCAGGCGAGAACTTCCGTGCCATTTCGGGCCCAAGCACCGCCCACAAATCCTCCTAGTCTCTGACCACCAATGTCTCCAAAACGTTGACGATTGATCCATATCGAGGTAGAGCCCTCCTTCGTGGGCGCCGTCACTGTTGACGGCGACCACAGTATGACAGAAGAGTCGGTCGATGTGGACAAAAGGGTCGGTCCTGAGCCCGCGGATGGTGGTCTCCATGCGAGAGAAGTAATACTAGCCTCGTGGCCAACAAGAAGAGCATCAAATGTTATTGAGAACTGCTGTGACCTGGGAACGCATTCAGATATGTTGGAAGGGGAAAAGAGGATGACTTACGTTCCTTGGTCGCTCTTGACCGTTAGAATGTGTCGCTTTAATGATATTTGCCGCCCCCCTTCTTCAGCTTCACCAACATCAGCCAATGATGCCTCAAAGGCATCCAGAAGCTCATCACTCAAGCCATCCGCCTGATCTTTCTGAAATGTAGTAATTGATCGACTCCATGGTTCTATATTCCATAGTCTTATAGTAGCGTCCTGAGACCCTGAAGCCAAGACAAGAGGTTTTCCTTCAGAATTAACTTGGAAGTCTAGCGCCTTTATCCAATCTTCGTGACCTGCGAGGACAGACGCGTGTACAAACTACGACACTGGTGAAAATGAAGCGATTAAGTAGGTTAAAAGGCATACCAGATTATCAGATCGTGCCCATACGTGAATTTTGCTGTCAGTGCCTCCAATAGCGAGGACAAGCACTGTAGAGCTTTCAGAGGATAGTCTTCAAGAACTTACCACAAACGCACCTTTTGAACCAGGTAAACCTGTCAAGGCAAGCGAGAGAGGATAGCGTCCGCGCAAGGAAAGTATCTGCTCTTCAACAAAGTTGTCTATCGAGCAAATTAGTTTGTATCTTGTGAAGAAAATAAAACCGTGCCTGTTCCGTTGTTTCCTGCGACGATTTTCCAAATCTTGACAGTAGCATCTGATGACCCAGTAACAATTTGGTCATCTTGTACACATAGCGAAGAGATTGCCTCAGAATGAGCTTGTAATTTTCCCGTAATCTTCCACTACAAAGGATTCTATTGAGATATAGAAACGGACAAGCGAATGTGTAGTGGACATGCCTGAGACTCAGGTTTCCGCCAAAGTATGAGTGCCCCACGATCGTCTACACTAGCAAATGCCGTGTTCGAGATGAATCTAACACAGGTGACAAGCCCTTCATGCCCTGGAAGCGTTTCAAATACACCGCGATCGGTTTCGTCCTACTTCGAACTTGTAAGATGCGCCTCGCAGATATTGAGAAGACGCACAGATATGTCCCATAGCGCGACCAAATTAGATGAACCGAATACTGATAGGGAGGTCCCAGATATATGTGCAGCTTGGGGATATCTGTTAGTTGAAGCCGCTATATAGGCTGTTGAGGAAGCCATGAAGGATACAAAAAGCCAGATCTAATCACAACGGTTGATGTCTGAGTTCAAAACAAACTTTTTTGATAACGTCGTTGGCGGTCACGACTTTGGTTTTTATTAGGCATGACGATCTTAGGCATTGGCGTAGATGTCCTCCATGTCCCTCGTATTGCCACCTTATTTCGTCGTAGAGGTTCTCGACTACCGCACCGGATTCTTAGCAAGTCAGAAGCTCTCCAGTTCGCGTCATTACCTGATGTCGCGCGCCAAATCCGTTTCCTTGCTGTTCGGTATGCCATTCGACCCTTCTCTTTCTAAACATCTCTGAATACTTTAAATTTATAGCTGGGCCGTGAAAGAGGCTGCATACAAGGCCATGTTTCCTGTTGTCCAACCGAAATGGAAGGAATTGTCATATGGCAGTCTCGAGATTCACCCCAAGCCTCTCCTACACTACCACCCATCTCAGGCCTCCGATCGGGCCAAGATCGGGGGTATTCATGTCTCTGTGAGCCACGATGGGGAATACGTATTCACATCGGTTATAGTCGAATCGCTTTCCTAACGGCGACTTGCGTTCTTACAACGACTTACATGATCTCAAAAACAAGGCAATAACATATCCAGTCTCAAACAAAATGACATTCCTATGGCTCAACTGGAGGGTGTGGCCACCAATCGGGCCACCAATGCGATACAGTCCAAGATCCTGCCCTTGGTCCGCTTTCAATGTCGAATTTCAGGCTGAGCTCTCCTCTCTCCGCTGCTTTCACCTGTTCAAGACGAAGCAGGGCCAAGCCTAAGCCTTGGTATGATGACAATAGTCTTCCTGTCCCTCGTGGTCGAGGTATAGGTCGGGCTTCATCAGGGCGTTGTATAAGCGATGGCGAAATGCTGACGTTCGTGGGGAAAGGCGGGGATTTAGGCTGTGGTATAACAGCATTTGAAATGCTGAAGAATGTGAATCCATTGTGATTCTTTTTTTTGGTAGAATACTTACTGTTGACCTGGTTGATGGATGACAACTGGAAGAATTCTCTTGCGTACAGATCCAGTATGAAATGTCCGGACCGTTAGCTCTTGACCAACATAGCAGCCCTT
The DNA here is from genome assembly GCA_018220975.1 of Tephrocybe sp. 9980TJB. Lineage (NCBI taxonomy): Eukaryota > Fungi > Basidiomycota > Agaricomycetes > Agaricales > Lyophyllaceae > Tephrocybe > Tephrocybe sp. 9980TJB. The sequence continues at coordinate 446,289 of JABAJU010000002.1, read as the reverse complement.
TCGGAAATCCACTGACAAGAAGTCAGCAAGGCAGATGGGTGGTGCTGATATTCACGTACAGCCACCCATTATATCTAAATTAGATTCCATAGGAAATGCTTGCATGGGTGGTAAGTCATCGTGCCCTTCTGGAACACCGGTAAGGATGCGATGCAGAGTAAATGCATCTGAGGAAGCCAGTTCATGATCAGAAGTTTCCTGCGCTGTTGAAATCGGCAGTTGGGGATGGGCGGGTAAGTTGACGACAACACAGACGTACGATGTTCTCCTTTCCGTACGAGGAGTCGCTTTCCCATTCCTGGAGCTCTTCTGTCCAGAATAGTTTCATCCTGAGTGCCCCATGGCCATTCAGACTGGTCCCACTTGGGTTCAACTACTTCACTCCGTGCCCATGACCAATGTTTCGACGGTTCTGGAATGGCTGAATTTCCCCACGCGGCCCAAACGTCGTACTGTTCTGATACATCTCTAATCTTGACTTTAGAGCGAAGCACATATTTCTTCAACATAGACATTAAAGGAGGGGCCTCGGAGGGTCGTGGATCATAGTCCAAAAGGTAGCTTCGTTTCCCTGTAGAGTCTGTCGATGTATACAAGAAGACATCATAGAGTATCCTGCCCTGGAAAATCGAGAGTCATTTTGTCAGCCATAAGAGCTGGATACAAAACGAGGCATGCCTGAGCATGAAGGAACACAGAGTAAAGAGGTCCTCTTATTGGTTCAGTGACTTGCGAAGCAAGAATCCCATTAAGAAATTCGGAGGCTTGAGAGCCGCTTAATGAAAGTACAGCTCTATTGGGAACAGGAGCCACGATTGGAATGTTTCTGACAAGAACGCGAAGAGCCATTGAAGGGATGGTCAGCAAGTGCCAGTGTGGCAGTGGAAGGTGTCAAATTATGAGACCCACGTGACACCCTTGATCTTTCACTTGGTGGTGTCACTGTCAAAAGACTTTCAGCTACCAACTGTCAAGTGCTGGTGCACACTCAATGGCCTCTTCATGCCAGAATCTTATAGCGGCACTCAAAGACTGCTTGATGCACTCCGACTGTGTCATTAAGCAAGGCAACCTTCCTTCTGAATGCCTAAAGCACCATGTCCACGAACTCCCTGCAGAATGTCAATCGCTTCGGAAGGCAACCTTCGAATGTAAGCGGGGAATGGTGTGTGCCTTGCTTACTGTGTGCATGTCCTCTTTTAAAGCAATACTTTTTTTTAGCTTGATATGAGAAAGCGATTTCGGGGAAACATCATTGGTTCGCAGTTCGAATACACACCGGAAACGAAAACACCAGAAACAAGTGTACCTAGCCCATAGCTCCATGGCACAATATGACAAATGACCGTATCTAGCCGAGTCTTCACATTCATAAGGTACTAGTCAGCTGAGAGGCTGAGAGAGGCCCGATTTGTAAGAGTTAGTGATGTCACGGTATAATAATCTCGCCTCTGCATCATTTGTGCGATTAAACATGTCCTCCAAACCATTCCTACTCTACACTTATCCTACTCCCAATGGGTTCCCGGTGTCCGTCTTTCTTGAGGAACTTAAGGACCTGTACCCCGAACTGGACTACAAGTTGGTGTTTCATGCTCATGACACGCGGATCTAACTGTTTCCCCAGTGCTGAGAGGATCGACATAGGTAAAAACATCCAAAAGGTAGTCTTCCTGATCCTATGACTGTCACTATAATGACTAAAGAGTTTCCCCAACTTCCAACAGGAGCCATGGTTCCTCAAGATCAATCCTAATGGGCGGATCCCTGCTCTCGTTGACCGCCGTCGCGACAACTTTGCCGTCTTTGAGACATCTGCAATTATGCTCTACCTGGCTCACAACTACGACAAAGATTTCGCTCTATGGTATGATCCTATTCAGGATCCCAACGCGTATAGCGAAATACTACAATGGACTTTCTTTGCAGTGAGTAAGACTTAAAATCATAGAGCCAGTATTATCACTTAACATTTCTCCATATATATAGCATGGAGGAGTTGGTCCGATGCAAGGCCAATGTTTGTCATGACGCTCATGCTTACCTGCAAAGAAACTGACTCAGCCTTCAGCTAACCACTTCAATCGCTTTGCTCCAGAGAGCATACCATATGCAAAGAAACGTGTGTTGCCTCATTAAAAAGGAGGCTTGTAGTACATTAACATTCGTCTCAGGCTATCTCGACGAAACAAAACGCCTGTACGGCGTGTTGGAGATGCGATTGAAGGATCGTGACTGGCTAGCGGGCCCAGGCAGGGGTAAATTTACCGTTGCAGATATCAAGACCTTCCCCTGGTGAGTGAATGTGTCGTCGCCAATGACGCGTTGGCGTTGATTGTGAGTCGTAGGGTCAAGGGCCATGCCTTCGCAGGCATCGAAACTCTAGATGAGTTTCCGAATGTCAAGGTAGGGAATACAATGGCTCTTAGCCCAGTGTCACTGAAGCGCGATTTAGGCATGGCTCGAGCGTGCTTTGGAGAGGCCTGCCGTCAAACGAGGCCTCGAAGTTGGCAAAGCTTGAGCTTGAACATGGATCGAGAAACCGAACAAAGATGTACATAATTCCATCCATATTATGAAGAATGTTTCGAAGATTACTTACTCTATTGCTTGTGCAAGTATGTGACAGGATACCGAGCGTGCTACCCATCCAAAATCACAAGATGTGCTAAGTTAATAGTATATCACAGAGTTACCGCCCTCAGTGCAGCTTTAACTCCAGGCTGCTCCAAGATGTTATGGAACCAGGCCTTTCAACACGTGAATTAGCAAGGCTTTACGCCAACGGGGTAATCATTCTTACTTTGAGATTGGGCCAGGCATCGAGGTTTTGAATTCCTGCTCTGGCGTGGAGGCGAATCCTAAAAATTCATGAATATGATTGTCCCTTCACAAAACAATGAGATGTCGCACCATGGGAAAACATTCATATCAGCTATGGTGTAACGTCCACGTCCTGGGCCCGCAAACCAGTCACGGTTAGACAACCCGACCTCAAGAACCCCGTACAGTCTCCTAGTTTCTTCATGGAATCCTGAGCATTTCGACCGCCGTTCAATTCGCAGTTTGACAAGGCAGATTAGATAAACTCACTATCTTTTCCAAAAGGAACGTCTTCTGGGGAGTAGTGTAGGAAATAATGAGCTAATAGAAGTTCAATGATAGTTCCATCATATTTTTTGAAAAAGGCTAACCTTGACCTTGCATCGGGCCAACGCCACCATGCTAAGGCAAAAGATGATCAACAATCGGTAGACTCAAAGCACCAGGTTCAAGCTCACAGCAAAAAATATCCACTGAAGCATAGAGCTGTACTCTTTTGGATTCTTGTCCGCATCAAACGAAAAGGCCTTCTTCTTGTCGTAGTTGCTCTCGAGGTACATTAGAATCGCCGCGCTCTCAAAAACAGGAAAGTTGTCTGCAGTGTGATCTACGAGAACTGGAATGCGTCCGTTGGGATTCAAGGCAAGAAACTTGGGCGTCTGGTGTTGTTTGTTAAGGGATTCAACGGCATGAAGAACATTCCTACTCACCTTGTGGGCCCCTGTGGAAAGATCGATCTTCTCCGTTCTATTAATGGTTAGAATGGTAGTCGAGCGTACTGTACACGGCTTACTCGTATTGTACAGTAGAATCTTTGGCGCGAAGTTCCTCAAGATATATCAATATTTTGAGGCCATTAGGCGTGAGGTGGTTGGAATATAGAGTCAACTTCTTTGGCTTGGGAGCGGTAGACATCTTTCTATCAGGAATAAGCATTGAGAGGCGCTCTTGATATACATAAGTTCGAACCCTGGCCCAACGTCCAACAAAACCGGGGTAAGCCTAGTTTTACAAAGATGGGCTTATAAACGCAGAGATGGCAAGGTACAGGCTATGAATTGGAAGGCTTAGGTAGCGCAGAGTGTGGAATCTGGAAGGAAGAAATCATTGATCACGAGTTTTCAACAAACCCATGAACTTGCTTCAGACCTCCTTGACCACCAAGCCTATGCTGCGTAACTTGGCCCGAGTGCATCGTCTCCCAGACAAACATCCAGCAACACCCAGCTGGCACAGAAATACCTGCTTACGCCGCCTGCACACTGAACAATCGATTACAGACCCCCCGTCTCCTGGCAGTCACACCTCCACGTCCATCTCACTATCCCGTTCGCATAATACCCCAAATCACTCCCAGTCTTTCGCTACTGGCGATGGCTCAGAACCTGGTCCAAGTTCAATACGTTCAAATTCTACGTTCGCCCATGAGCAGCCTTTAACCGGCATATCACCAATAACTAATGTTCCTTCAACCGATTTCGTCAAACATACACCTCCCACATACTCCAATCCGCCATTTCACACACATTCTTTCTTTCTCGCCTTGGAAAAGACATTTCCGGAACCAACAGCACGAAGCTTGATGCGCGCAACGCGCGCACTGCTGGTTGATCGTATAGGCAAGGTGCGACGAGAAGGGCTTACAACAAAGGATCTTGACAACGTATGCACAAAACTTTGTTCTTGCCCCTATTCCTCTAATCTATTTCCAGCAAGCGTATCTTTTTCGAGCTGCCCTTTCTGAACTGCGAGCCGAAATTACGATGATGACCAAGAACGACTCCGCTGCGATACGAACTGCAACGACAGCTTTGCGTCGCGAAGTCGACAAGCTGGACGTAAAAATGAAGGAAGACCTTGACACTTTAAAGCACGAGTATGTATCCTCGTACTCCTTTTCTCTTGTGATAGATTGTGATGATGCTACTCATTTGCAGGATCCAGATGGATGTAAACAGCCGAAAGAACGAAACAAAAGCGGACCATAAACAGCGAGATATCGCGATAGAGGTTAACGACATTCCTTTTTTCTTATTTGCCATGCCTGACCCTTGTGCGTCTTTCTCCAGGAACTCTTGAACAAGGTTATTGTGGATGTCAGTGACCTCCGGACGGATGTCGAGGAGATAAAATGGGAGAATATGCGACGCGCCGTCCGTAAGTAGGCTTCTATTTAACCCTTTTATTGTCCTCATTCTATCGTCCCAAAGTCACCTTGTCCGCGTTTGTTCTCTTCATCATAATAATGATGGAGGTACGACCTAAGGCGAAATCATCGACCTCGCCTCAACCTGTACAGAATCCATCTCATCCGGAAAAAAGCAATGATCTTGAACTTACCTCACAATTCTACCAATAGACACAAGACATAGATTGACCTTGCGAGCAAAGGGCATAATAGTTTACAAATGTAGCATCACTTGTGGATACCCTAAATTCCCTTCTAGTACTTGTACACAATTAATCACCTGGTTATACAGAACAAGGAATAGCGATATCAATAAATGCAGCTAATTGACCTGCAGCTTCCCAAGTTTCGTCGATAGCTCATCTGTTACGGAGGATGTGTTGTTCGATATGGGCTCTTTCTGCTCGCCTGTTTTATCATTGTCTGCTTCATCATCATCCCAGTTATCCGGCACTTCATCTTTCTTCGTCTCGTGCTTCTTTTCTCGTCGTTTCGCGTTCTTTTTTGCGGCTTTGCTCATGGGCTTGCCCTCAGATGCTGCAGGTTGTGGAGGTGCCCATCCAATTATATGTCCCTTTGGAAGGGCATTGGCATCCATCTGTGCCTGGCGTGTCCCTCTAAATCTACGAACATCCTCCTGTGGAGTAAAACCTGGGCGAATTTTGATCTGCTTGCGAACGCTGTGTGTAAAGTTAGCACACGATAGCTCGCATAAAAGGATCGGAGAACTCACGTTCCATCTGATCGTGTAGACTCTGGAATGACACGTTCTAGGGTATGTGGGTCGACCGCGATTCCGGCAGTGGTCTGCTCTGGATTGAGGGGCGGCTTCGACATGGCAGCGATGGATTGAAGGTCGTCGACGACCGTGTGAAGTCCGATCAGTGATCACAACACTCCGTTCGGCTTCCAAAAAAATCCTTAATCAAGACTTTGACTAGGACCTCCTCATGCGTTATGCAGTTCTGGTAACTGGCCCTGCGGGCGCTGGAAAATCAACGTTCAGCACTTCGTTTCTGACTCACCTTCAAGCATCTAAAAGAACGGGTCATCTGGTCAACCTTGATCCTGCTGCCGACACAAACAGCTTCGAGTATGCACCAGCGATCGATATCCGAGATCTAATAAGCTTGGAGGATGTAATGAATGAGCTTGGCTATGGTCCTAATGGAGGCCTTGTTTACTGCTTCGAGTAAGTGAGTGAGTCGATGTGATGGGTCCGACAGATACAGGGCAACTTAACGTACGAAACAGATACCTATTGGAGAATATGGATTGGCTGGAGGAAGAGTTGGGGGGTTATGACGATGATTATCTTGTTATCGATTGTCCAGGTAAGAGGTCAAGGAGAACTTTGTCCTTTCCTATCGTTCACAATGAACCAGGACAAATTGAACTGTACACTCACCATCCGTTCCTCCCGACACTTCTGCAAAACCTTCAGAGGCTAGGCATACGAACGTCTGCAGTTTATCTGATAGAATCCCAATTCATGGAAGACAGATACAAATTTTTCAGGTGTGTTATTACATTCATTGTTTCGTATGTCTTTCGTGAGCTCTCGTGTAGCGGTGTGCTCTCTGCCATGTCGGCAATGGTCAACCTTGAGATTCCATGGATTAATATCATGTCGAAGATGGATCTTGTGACGTCGAATCCCGAAGATCCTTCTGGTGGTGCAAGGAATGGCATACGGGGGCGCAAGAACATCGCCAGGTATGCCTTATGTCTTCGTAGCATGAACCAAATTCATTTGTATTTGTTTCGCCAGATATCTTGACCCAGATCCCTTGTTACTTGCGACAAGTCACGGTTCTGAAGCTAATCCAACAAACCCTCGATTCCATGCCCTCAATCAAGCTATTGTGCAGCTTGTACGTTGCAGCACATACCGTTCTATTCTCATCCTTACCGTCTTGTAGATAGAGGATCATCCACTTGTTTCATTCCTGCCTCTTGATCTCACCAACTCCGATTCATTGGAGACAGTGGTGAGCCATATAGATTATACGATGCAGTATGGGGAAGATGAAGAGCCTAAAGAGGTGCGATTTGCAAACTGTGCATAGTATTCAACGTCATTAACCCCTCATTGACAGCCTCATGACCTCGACGAAGGTGACTTTCCTGATGAAATGGAGTAGTCGTAATCTCTGTCTTGGCTGCACTTTTTGTACGAATCCTTATAGTTGTAATAAAAGTACTGAGTGCCTTTTGCCACTTGCTGCCATGTGCTTCATATTGGATCGGTTTACTTGTAATACAACAATTTGTGGAACGCTGCAGTATGATGTCGTTATCTCCTTTCGAACAGTTGAACCATCAAAAGGCTTCATTCGTTTCTTGAAAACTCCAACTCTTCAAACCTCCAAACCTACACATTTCTTCACGACCCACTTATGTCCTATTATCCTGCTGAAGGCTCTGCATACGGTGCGCACCAACAACCCGTTGTCTACGCCGCCTCCAATTCTGGATACAATGCCGGATATGCACCTAATGCTGGATATGCCCCTGGAGCCTACCTCGGCCAACCAGAAGCCCCCATCCTTGTCGTCCCATCGCAAGGCAGCCATCATAGCCATCGCAGCCATCGTAGTCATCATGGCCACCACCATCACCACTCCTCTCATGCACCTACTGTAATGGCAGCTCCTGCGCCAGCGGTAATGGTATGCTGTGTGACCTACTGTGTCGTCTCAACGCTCATTTGTGTGTATTTCAGCAGCAACCGGGGTATCCTGGAGGCTATGCAGGATACGGACAAACCTATTATGAACTGTCGTTTGGAGAGCGCTTGCGCCGCTTCTTTGGGCTCGCACCTCGCGGACCCTTCAAGTACAGAACCAATTATGGGACATGGGGTTTTATGGGGTATTCCAAAAGACAGCGCTATTCTGATGCACGTACTGGTGCAGAGGTGGATAGAAAAGGACGCCCCATATACAGAGTATGAGCGCTTGGAGAGGGAATGACGGCCAAATATCCAATACCATGACCAAGTGACACGACAATAGCATATGATTATGACTTGTGACCTGTACAATGTACTGATTGACTTGCCACTGAAAACCCACAGTTCCAGTTGTTCAAAGTATTAGTTAAAAGAATAGGAATGTACAAGCTATTATACAGCAGAATTCTACAGTGGGTGAATTATTTAAAATAAGTCAAAGCCCAGCGCCAAAAAGTAATGAACGTTCTACAGCATGAAAAGCGACTTGATACATCAATCGACCAATTTGCTCTCTTTTTTCAGAGAAAGCATCACGAGCAGTCATCCAGAATTCAATGTGTTCAAGGATAGTCTTGACGACAGCCATGATATTTTCGCGAGCCCGAAGTTGAGCAAGATCATCACGAGTGCCTTCCCAAAGAACTGATAAGTTACCTCAACCTGCCAAAGATAGACAATATTAGTTGGCTGTTGTACAACGTGCATACTCCATCCGCACCTTTCCCAATGCGTCGATGCTGTGCCAGTCTTACACTTTTCCTCGAGACCACCTTCGAAGAGATCCTGAAGGTCTGTGATACACTTATCGACCAATTGTGAAAAGTCCTACAACCAATAACTGTTAATTCGTGCCTCGATGCCTTATATGAAATAATCTGACCAGGGCCAGCTGGGGGGCGATTTCATTTAGAGACCGTATTCATCAACCTTGGGAGCAGGTTTTGGTTTGTGCATGGAATAGAGTGGGTAGTCGAGATTGTCAAACATCGCGGCATAAGGATCGTCATTCTCAGAGTCCGAATTCAATCCATCTAATCCCTGGTCGCGCTCCAATAACCCAGAAGACTCCCATTTCTCGCGCAAAGCCTCGCCGTCGGCAATAGTAACCTTCCCAATGCCTTGAACATAAGACATGACTGATGTCGCAAACGCTTTGAGGTGAGTCAAAAGTTTCTCGTAGCGCGTTCACGAGAAGCTGAGACCGTTAGTTGATAGCACCATTTCTGAAGATCTGGGATGCCTATGTCTTGGGCATCGGCAAAGCAGGTTGGTTCACCATCACCTTTGACTTGTCCTAAAAGTCAAACAATAAATTCACAGTCCAACATGCTCAGAACAGTAAGTTGACCTTTCAAGCAAACATAATCGTGACTGGTGCAAGTGAAGACCAGCAGGTCGATTGCTTCATAGTCTGGAAAAATTATATTTGAGTTACACACATGCAATTCAACAGGTATGTCAACCGACCACGAATATTTTGACTTGGATCGAAGTTATCGGGGTCACGTTCTTCGGCGGCAGCATCTAATTCAAGAGTCAGTATACAACGTTCTGAAAACCAGTATAAGATAACAAACCATCAAGGTCCTTCAGACCGACTCGGAGGTCTTCTTTAAGGACGTCACGCGAAAACTGGATTATAGCTTCAGCGCACATGATTGCATTTGGACAAAGAATAAAGAACCTCAGATCGTCTTGAAGAGCACAACGCATTCTTTTCTCTGAGTCTTGGCGATGTACTTCTTCAAGTTGGCTAAAGCGTCACTACCGTCCTTTTTCAACTTCTGGGCTTCAGAAAGACGCTCGCGAGCAGATTTGATGTTTTCATTGGTTTCCTTGATTTTATCGGTAATTTCTTCGTCCTCCTGGTCATCGTTCTGGCCAGAGTCAGAATCGGATTCTGCGTCAGAGTCCTTGAATTCGTCATCAGAGTCGGATTCTGCCTCAGTCCTTAGATTCGCCATCAGAATCGTCCTCGGAGTCTTCGTCACTAGCGTCCGTCCGAACTGTCGCTGTCGACATCAATGTAGGAACCTGCGTCGAACTCTTCGGAGTGATCACTGTCGGACGAGTCATGACTTCCACGGAGACGCTTGGGTGATCCCTTCTTGCCGCTACGAACTTTCTTTCGTTTCCTAGACGTTGATGCTACAACTTTGCTAGTCTTTCCGTTCTTTGTTGAAAGACGAGGAGTAAAAGACCGGCCCTTTTTCAAAGCTCGGAGGTGTTCTTCGTATTGATCGTATGATCGTCATAGCTATGAACAATGAAATAAGCACTTTATAAACAGACTACAATCAGTTACTCACTTGCCATCTGTAGGACATAGATGAAATGGCCAATATATCCTCACATGAATACAAATTTACCCACTGCATAACGTCGAATTAGTTTCATGCATCTGACAGGAAAATACTGTATGCCACATACTTAACAGTTGCATTTTGAAGGCATCCTCCATTAAATCTGAACAAACCAACTGGTAAGGGCACCTGCGACCCAACAATAAAACTGATGCTTACCTCTCACCGTCTTATCATCAACAGCTTTAGTGATAGGGGCAAGAATCCAGATACAATTAGCCTTCTTCATATAGCTTTTAGCGACGTTATTTCTCGCGGCATTGGCGTCAGCGACACCCAAAAAAATAATTGCAAAAGTGTGAGAGTTTATTAAAAAGAATGATTGGAAGGATGTTACCAGGCAGGTCAACTAAGATGGCGCCACGCAGTAGAGTTGCATCGTACATTTACCTGGCGTATAAGGGGCCGAAGGGCAGGTGCTTCAACATCGCTCTTCCTATCTTTGGATTTGGAAGTTCCGCTAGTCTCTCTTACTTTGTCCATGAGTGACTTCTCCTTGACTTCCTTTTTCTTCTTCTTGTCGCCACGCTTTCGATCCTTCGAGTCAATATACTTGGCTATTTCTTTGGCAAAAGTTTTTGAGTCGACGATTTTTTTGTAGTTCCAAGGATTTTAGCGATTTCTGAAGTCAAGCCCCGTCAGTAACTAAATAAAACCACTAACGGTAGACGAACTTGGATCGCGACTAATGATTTAGTCGGCAGACATGCGTATTGGACTTGACCATATCTATGCCTTCCTTGAGCGCGTTTTCCGGCGTATATGCAATGTCTCTCGATGACTGGTAGACAGTGAAAAAAGTGCGCTTAGGTCGTGAAGCGGAAACAAGAATTGTCGGGTCCTCCATTACCACATCCTCTGCCTTGGTAACGGAATCTTGTCGAGCTCTACGAGGTTGAGAAGAGTTCTTCGCGTTGCTTTATCATATCCAGAGGCTGAAGTCGCCCTTGCAAGGAACTAAGTGAAGAACAAGGTGAGACACGTCGCGTCACGAATTATTGATACACGCACCACGCGAGCCGCGTCTGTTGGCTCTGCCTTCACCGAAGGGCTATTAGCAGCGCTAGGGTTAGAGTAATTTCGAGAGTCAGAGTGCTATTACAGTTTATCGGGGTTCTGGCTTCACAGAGTTGACCTGCTGAGGGTTAGTCCCTCAGGCAGCTATCCGAAATGGAAATATGAAGACCCACAGAGATGTTAGAACACACAGTAATATTTTATTTGTAGCTCATGGCAACGCGAAGCCAATGTATTTTGCGCTCAGTGGTGTACGAGGGAGACCTAATTAAGGGGGGGGACGTGTTGAGCTAGGGCACACGTGATATTAATGATCGGTGACGAGACGCGTCTTAGACAAGTTAATTCTCTTTACACCAATGTAAGTAAGTATATTTCCGTTCAATGCATTTAACCTTGTAAAAACAATCTTGTCTTATAAGCTGTAACTGCAATAAAAACTTATAGTCTCTTAATCTAAATCTTGTATGTATGATACTAGCGTGTTTGTTACAATGTGACAGTCACGTATCACGTGATCTCGAAAAAAAAAACATATTTATAAATAGATTCCTAAATATACTTTTGACTTGCACCATGTACGGTAGTACATACCTAGAAACCCAATCTCAGCTGAAAAAAAATGGTTGATAATGGCCATGAAAGACAATACAATTCCGAGTCACTGTGAATTACTGAGCAATAAAACCAGGACATCATAGTCTACAATCGCTGAGGCAGCCAATGGTTCCTCAGCGTTTTCGCAACGTGAATCTCCGCTGGTGTGAAATGGGGCTGACAAGATAGAGATGGCATTGGGGAGAAAGGAGTATGGGACCCCTCTTTGGTGTATCCAAGAAGTAACGCTTTCCCTTCCGTGAGCATGCCTGTAAAATCAACTAGCCGCGCCTCGTTATCGGTGTGCATATCCAATTCTCCCGTGACCAAAGACTCCGAATACTTGAAATTTCTAGTAGGAAATGTATCGCCACCTAGCCCCTTCGCGTCGTCGTCGACAAAAGTATCCCAAGTTTCATCCGCTTCAAAAGAAATGCTAGAGTCGCCACACCTCGTTGAACCATATGTAGCTTCATCCGCACCATAATGGTCGTCGAATTGAGAATCAGGGCAAGCTTCGAGTTTATATCCTGGAGGAAATGAAAGGTCACTGAACGATAATTGCTTGACACCTCCATAAACAGTTTCGTGTGGAATCGTCAAGTTTTCCGAAATGCAATTCAAGTCATCAGAAGACCAAAGATGTAAGTCACGATCAAAGCATTCGTAGTCTTGAAGGCCTGCCAATGGGGGGCTTTCTTCGACACCAATAAGGTAACCTGCACTGATGGATGGCTGGGTTGTGTCATTACCAGGAGCGTCATTGATAGAGGGGACAGTCGGAAAAGAATCACACTCTATTTCGAGGTTCGAGTCATACTCCGAGGCTACAACTGTGGTTATTTCTTCTCCTTTACTGGGGTTTTTGATATTCATGGGGGGAAGGGGTACACGAGGAAGGCCGGAAACAAAATACCTCGAAGTGGCCTCGGTCATAGTTGGCAGATCCCGACGAGATGGAACACACTGAGATGCAGAATCAGAAGGGGCAATGGATGCGGACAAGCTTTCCGCTGCTTCAGGTTGAGTATCTGAGTATACTGCCGAATTGACTTCGTGCCGTTGCGAGATGGCATCAACCTGAGTCTCATCACCAGAGGGATTAGCCCACGAGAAACTAAGACCATTAATCAGCACGGATGGAGCCTCATCATCGAGCTCGGAGACAGGCGTTCGAGATGGGCGACTGGACGAATCTAACTCGATATCCCAGACTATCGATTCAGCCCGTACCTGATTGTTTATCTGCGAGGCTTCCTGGATGTCATGAGAGGTAACAAAAACCCCAGTGGAACAATTTTCCGAATTCTCGACTGTGATGATTTCATCCGTCAATTTCTTGGTTTGGCTGGTTAAGTTATTCTTTGAGGGTAATGATGATGTTTTGCTATGGGAGCTATAAGAGCAGGATGACGGATGGCCTTTTACTTGTTTCGTCTTCAAGTTCGTCTTTCGAGGCTTCTGTATCTTGACAGCCTTGTCCAGAAAATCGTCTTCTGTGAATGTAGAGTATGGGTTGACTGCTTGAGTCGTAGTTAATTCGGTCATTGGAGATTTTTAACATATAGCCCCACCTTTCTTGGCTCTGGATACTTTGGCATCGCGTTCTACAGGTCGGCACTTCGTAGATGCCTTACCCTTAGAGAACACTCCTGGGTTAAGAGTCGGTTTTACCTGGAATATCCATTAGCTTGCATACGAAAAAAAAGTGATGTGACGCACAGTCAGACGTCTAGCGCCTACATTGGTCGCAGTGAAGCCGTGCATCAAGGCAAAACTGTCAAGGCCCTTCGGCTTGGCACTTTTCTGCGCCGACTTTTTCTTCGTGTCTATCTGAACGGAATTTTCCTCTGAACTGGAATCACGGCTTGAAAGAGCTTTCATAACAGCGCGCTTGGTCCGTTTTCGCTCTCGACGTTCACTCAGACCTACGAAAGGCGGCAACAAACTGTTCAAGACCACATACTAGATACGGAGGCAACGGGAACTCACGACGCGAGTGCTCGTTATCTAAACTGGGTCTACCTTCAGGTTCTCGTTCTCGATTTCGACGTGTTTGCTTTTTTATCGAACCCTTCGTGGTCAGAGGCGACCGTTTTCGCTTGATCCGGCGTTGTTTCACTTTGTTCGCATTCGAGGTGCCTGCACCAGCCTGAGGTGATACTTCCTTGGGCGGTGAGTATGCTTTGTATTTCTTCATCGAAGACTAAGATGAGCAGTTTTGGGGTATATGAGGAGTGCCTCACCGCGCGGGGCTTCAAGACTGGTGTCTCGAAGCCGCAATCGACTGCAAGGTTCGGCAAAGGACTCTGAGGTTTCGCTGTTTTGCCTGGTTCAGCATCTAACGCCTCAGCCTCCTTCTCGCGTGTCCAAGATAGCTCTATGGCTCTGCCTTCTGCAGTGTACATTTCGGCGTGAGCTGATTGTTCTCGTAGGTAGCAGGATACATGGTATGATTTGTCCATCTTTGGGATAGAATGGATGTGGAGAGAAAGGGCCTTTGAAACAGGAAGAGGCGCAGAATTCATGGGGAATGGCAAGATCTGTTTTGTTGTGATGGGCAGTGGTAAGCCTAATTGGTATCAAGTCTCTGTAAACAAGTAAGTCTTTGTCATTGTAAACAGCAGTCCGTTATCTAGCTATGAAGCTTTGAATTCCTCTTCAGAACATTCGAACTAATCTATGCTATATAGACAAAAAATATGTTCCTAGACGCCATTCGAGTCAGTATCTCGACAACAAAATCTTCAAGCTCTGTAAACTCACTCCTTGTCAGTCATGTCTGCAAAGGCATGCCTCTCCCTCTCTCGTTGGACATCAGCATCTGACCATCCTCTGCGTTCTTTTTCCTCCTTAAGCGCCGCTACCTTCTTGGCATTCATCTTAAGGTTAATCCATCGGAGTATAAAACAAACTCCAAGTTGAATGGTGAGAAGGACCATGATGGCAACCTTCCCTGGAATGTAGCCTGGTGCGTCTTTGGCCTGGAAGATCTCCGTTCCAACAACGTTTCCGACGCCGAACGATACAAGGGTCATCGCATTGACGGTACTCTTTTTGGTATGACCAGCGATGTTGCTTGCGTTCCAGGCGTAGACTGTAGAAAGGGAACTACCAAAAGTACCGATAAGATATGTAGCTGCAGGCATTGTCAGTAACAGTCAAATTTGCATCGACACAGAATACTACCAAAGAGCAAGACGCCCTTTTTGCCAGTACCATACAGGCCGGTGAGCATAGCTATTGTATTAATAGTTAAGCTAACTAGTAAGGGCAACGTTCAACACCGTACTCACCAGCACCGACGATAGTTGGTATCAAGGCGAAGACGATAGGAATCATACGCTCGTTCTGTCAGACATTAATCAGGGAAAGAAAGAATGTAGTAAACCTCTGAGTCGCACCTTTTTGCCTGAGTAATATCCACACAGCAACACTGTTATGGACGCTACAAGACCAGATGGGGTCGATAAAATGAGGGTCTGTTTGGTTCTGAAAACGGCAGTGTGAGAAATCCGCTTGAAAAAGGTGAAGAGTACTAATCCTCGTACGTGTAACCAAAACTCTTGATGATGATATTACTGACTATTCATGGGAAGGTCAGTACATGCATGCGATGGAAATCGAAAGGATTTGGCGCACAGTTACTCAGTCCACCGCTCGGAATGCTTGCTGTGAACCCAGTCAGTGCATATTCAGAGTGGTGGCACAAGTTACGCACAAAGCATGGTGGTCAACATGATGAGCCATGTCCTGATATCGGTGACTGCTTCAATGATCTGCGACTTCTTCAACGTCTTGTTCACCGTTCCTCCTTGGTCGTCTCGCACGCGCTCCAGAGCCGCAATCCGCTCCTCTTTTGTTAAAAAACGCGCGTGGACCGGCGAATCCGGAAGGAAAAGGAGAACACATATTCCGACGATGATCGCAAGTGCGCCTAGGAAGATATATATAATCTTGTAGGGAGGGAGTTTCTTATTCTCGCTGAACGATATTCCCTAAGACGCCGATCTGAGATGTCGTCGATGATTAAAGAAGCGTCAACTCACATATGCAACGAATCCGCCGAACACTTGGGTGAGGCCGTTCTACGATAGGGCAAGTAAGAGGTATGTGGCGCAGTATCCATCGATCATCCATACCATCACATAGAACCAGGAAATACGTTGCGCTTGCTCGTTCTTCTTGTAAAACATGGATATGATCAGAATAAGTATAGGGGAGACACAACTCTCCAACATCCCTACAGAATAGATCAGTTCATAACTTTTCACTGACATATGTAGTTTTGACAAACCAAGCAGCACTCGAAGCGCAAAAAAAGCGCCAAACGACGTTCCAATGGCATGCATCATCAGAACGACTCCCCATAGGATGATATTTGCGCCTGACGTTGAGTTAGAATTAATATGTATAACAGACTATGCATAGAAGGCGCACCGAGATATTTCGCAACGGGTAGCTTCTGCGAAATATACACGGTAGGAAACTCCCATACCAGGTAACCTGTTCAGGGATATCAATAATTTGATTTCGTTCTGTGATCGGTGGCTTACCGACATAGAAGGCGAGGGAGACAAGGTTGTAGTGCTGAAAACACACAAATGAAACTCGAAATACAGCACCTGTGATGAAATGATAATAGGTACCTGCCCTTTAATAGGAAGTCCGGTGATACTTTCGGAAAACAAATACATATTAGCGGGCGAGGGCACCTACGAGTCTATGACATATGCCCAGACCTTGCATAATTGAGAGAGGTCTTGTCCCTGATACGAGTCAATTTCTGCTTGACTCCGCGTGGAGTAGCGTGGAGTTTATCTTACAGAAATTGTGTGAAGTACACGGCTGCACATAATGGTGGAATCAAGAAATCCTGTTGAGACACATCCAATGTGAGGCTCGCAATATGACAAGGCATGGACAGACCAGTTTGCGGCGTAGTTTGTGGTTATACTCCTCGCTGAATTGGGCAGTGCGTTCGATGCCAATGAGCTGAAGTGCTTCATCCGCCTTCCTCAGGTCAATGGAAGTATCCTTCTCGTCGACAGCCGTATTCCCCACATGAAATGTTTCCAGTTTCTCAGGAAGATTGGTAGTAGAAACCATGATTGAGAAGTTCTTCGAGAGGTTGAGAGGGCAATGTAGGTTTATCTCCACCCTGAACATTTAAATCGCACGGCTTATCAACTCATTGAAATTATCAGGAACCTAGATTCGGCAAGAAAAATATAGCGGTGTGAGAGATTTCGTGGTGCATATAGGTGGCCAGAGGAAGCAGCCGATTCGGCTGAAGCATCGCTTTAGGTACGGATATGAGTACGGAAAGCGGCGGCCCGGTACCCTATGCTCGTGAACAGAACAATAGTCAGATGACGGTCGTTTTTTTTTTGCAATTGGATGCCAACTCTAGTCATTTTCGATGCTTGGATTTAAGATTATACAGGTGACTCCACTAAGAGGGGGATATCAAAGATTTTACAGTTTTTGAATGATAAGGGACGAGGCAGCGCCACCCTGAGTGAACGTGGTCAGGGGGGGTCATTAAAAAGTGTAATTTTTGCGCGCACCCCATTGCAGATGCCGGCGGCACCGTATTCTCCTGACTTTAAAGCATGCACAAGGGAGACGATGATTCGAGATCCGGAATTACCAATGGCATGTCCAAGAGCAACGGCACCACTGTTACGGCCATTAAAACAAAACCTGTCAAAGTTGGGTACAACCGACTCACCCATTGGGATTGACCTTTGCGGGATCAATACCCAATACTTTCTCAGCAATACGAACGACTACTGAGAAAGCCTCGTTGATCTCGAAGATGGAGATGTCGTTGACGGTTAGGCCAGCCTTCTTGAGAGCTTGTGGGATGGCGACTGTCGGTGCTTCAGGGAAGTCAATGGGCTCCACACCAGCATCAGCCCATGCTACAAATAGGTGTTGGGTTAGGGCGTTCAACAGAAGTCATTCATGAGGACGCACAGATGACTTTGGCGAGAGGCTTTAGTCCGAGCTCCTTAGCCTTCTCAGCAGACATCAAAATCAAAGCCGAGGCGCCATCGCTGAGGGGTGAGGAGTTTGCGGCAGTGATGGATCCACCCTGTTTAAATGCTGATCGGAGAGTAGGAACCTTCTCAAAGATGATCCTCTTGTATTCCTCGTCCTCCTTGACAATAGTGTCGCCCTTTTTGCCTTTGATGGTGACTGGTACAACCTCAGCATCGAAGGCACCGGCTTTCCATGCCCTATCGGCACGCTTGTAAGATTCAACAGCATGCTCATCCTGGGACTCGCGAGTGATTGCATGCTTGTCGGCGGCGGATTCACCGCAGTTACCCATGGCGAAGTTGTTGTAGACGTCCCAAAGGCCGTCATTCTCGAGAGAATCGATGGCAGTGAATTTACCAAAGGCAGGGTTCTGGCGAGGAAGGAGGAAACTAATATGGAGGTCAAGTTAGCTAAGCTAGAGGATTTCAGAGGATATTTACTGACGGAGCATTGCTCATGCTTTCCATTCCGCCAGCAGCGACGACTTGACGATCGCCTGACTGGATAGCCTGTGCAGCAAGGATGATCGTCTTTAATCCAGAAGCGCAGACTTTGTTAATGGTAGTCGCATCAGAGCTAGTCTTGAGGCCAGCTTTCAAGGCAACCTGACGAGCAGGGGATTGACCGACACCAGCTTGGACAACATTGCCAAAGTAAACCTCCTCGACGACAGAGGGGTCGATTTGCTTTGATTCGAGTGCAGCTTTGAGGGCAATAGCACCGAGTTGAGGTGCAGTCAATGATTTAAGAGCACCGTTCAAGGAAGCGACGGGGGTGCGGGCGGCAGCAACGATGACAGCTTCGTGGGCCTGAAGAGACAATGAAGATTCTATGAGGATAAGGATCGGTACATCGAACATACCATTGAACGAGATAGAATAGATGCAAAGGTACGAGAAGGAAGACGAGAGGCTGATGCAAGACTAGAAAGGAGCATGCTGTCTGCCCTTTATACTTAATCGGATTTTCAAAACAAATCTGATTGTGATCTACTCGGAGATCGTACGATAGAAAAAACTCTGAGTAAGAGTTGACGCAAGAAGTGGGATGCAAGGAATAACTACTCAGTATTATATATCCTAACCTAGCTAAGCTCCGGAACTTTCATGTGTTTGTCATCCTCGGCTCGACATTCTCACACATTTATAGCCGTCCCAACCACCATGAACCATATTTCCATCCACCGCTCTAGTTGTACCACTTCTCGGTCTTCCTCAGCCATCAGTTCATTCACCGCATCATCAGTGGCGCATGGGTGAAGATACCAGCAAGGTGTTCCCAAAGTCGGATGTTCCCCCTGAGAGAGTATGGGAAACGAGGATCCCGGGCGTGTGATCCCGAACGTGGATAAATCGGTGTCGTCAAAGGCAAACGGATGGAAAAGTGTCGTGCGGACTAAGTCAGTCAGTGCAAGGGGGCTTCCAGCTGCGTCACTTGTCAGGGCCTTCAAGGTTACGACAAACCAGGTGACATGACAGACTTGAATCGTGAATCGAGAAATAAAATGTTGGGACTTGAAATGTTGGAGAATAGACAATATACTGGTGACAAACGAGGGTTTCGGGGTTAATCGTCCCCTCGGCGTCGTCTTGCTCGATTAGTTGCAAATCCACATCAATATCCGTCGATGGTGATTGTAATCGTCTAAAGTGATGGACAGTCCTAGATAAGAAGCCTAGGCCGGGTAGGGACTTTGAGGGGTTAGATGGCTGAGAACGGACGCTATGGGAGAACAAACAGGATGTTCATTCCAGGACCAGCCAGCGATCGTCGTGCAGGCAAGATCAAACTCAGCGCGAGTGAGCATGAGATGCGTGATCTGTGACATGTGACAGAGCGTGAGAAGTGCTTTACAGCTGGAGTGATAAGGTTTTCAGCCACTGGGACCGGATTTGGACAGACTCCATCGTCTGCGCCAACCAAAACTCAGCCCGTCCAAGTCCCGGCTATCCTTCTCTGCGGCTCCTCCCCACCGCAACCTAACTTTTCAATATGGCCGTCGGCAAGGTCTGTCGTCTCTCAACACTCCTCTACTGCTCTCATTGACATCCTTTACTCAGAACAAGCGCCTTTCCAAGGGAAAGAAGGGTATCAAGAAGAAGGTCGTCGACCCCTTCTCCCGCAAAGGTATATATCTTATTTTATATCTGAAATCGCCTCTCAACCCTCCTTCAGACTGGTACGATATCAAGGCGCCTTCAATCTTCGAGGTTCGCAACGTTGGCAAGACCCTCGTCAACAGGTCCCAGGGCCTCAGTATGTCTCGTGTGCCTCTTACCATACCGATCCTCACATCTATTTAGAAAATGCAAATGACTCGCTAAAGGGTCGCGTCATCGAAGTTTCCCTCGCTGACCTCAATAAAGATGAGGAGCAGTCTTTCCGCAAGATCAAGCTACGAGTTGATGAGGTTCAGGGCAAAAACTGCCTCACCAACTTCCACGGCATGGACTTCACCTCTGACAAGCTTCGTTCCCTTGTTCGCAAGTGGCAAACGCTCATTGAGGCCCATGTCGATGTTAAAACAACCGACGGTTACCTCCTCCGCCTCTTCGCCATCGGCTTCACCAAGCGCCGCCCATCACAGGTCAAGAAGACCACCTATGCTCAGACCGCTCAGGTTCGGGAGATCAGGAAAAAGATGTTCGAGATCATGACTCGGGAGGCGACCAGCTGTGACTTGAAGGAGCTTGTCCAAAAGTTCGTACCAGAAGCTATTGGTCGGGAGATCGAAAAGGCGGCTCGTGGCATCTACCCCCTGCAGAATGTCTATGTTCGCAAGGCGAAAATCCTCAAGGCACCCAAGTTCGACGTCTCTAAACTTCTTGAACTCCACGGCGAGTCAACAGACGTACGTTGATTATTGTGACGTGTAAGCGGGATTTTTGCTGATTCGCCTTGCTTTACAGGAGACAGGTACACGGGTGACGAAGGACTTCAAGGAGCCGGAGATTCTCGAATCTGTCTAATTCTTGTAGTAGATCATCCTCGTATTACCATCCCTTACTATGTTCAAACCCATGCCTATGTGAATGCGATGTATGAACTCATGATACAGGTCTGAAACCATTGAGATAGCATATATATAATATTGCTTATATTCATCGCACGTTTAAAATCTAATTTGATCCTTTGAAGGCCCAGGGTAGTGGGCACGAAAAAAAGTGATTGAAAGTCTCAAATCTTCTATATCCAATTTTCTCTCTATCTTTCTTCCCCACCATGGACGTTGCCTTTATCAAAAGTCATCTCAAATCCCATCCTGACTTCCCCAAGAAGGTGTGTCCATCTGTAGATGATGAACAGATCTGCTAAAAAGCTGTCTATTTGTTAAGGGCATCGTTTTCTTAGATATCTTTCCTCTTCTACGGAATCCAATCGCGTTTGAAACACTCATAACGCACTTTGTTCACCATATTACATCAAAGACCATTGCCTCCTCATCATCTCAAAAGATCGACGTAGTTGTTGGACTCGATGCCCGAGGATTTCTGCTAGGACCCTTGATCGCGCTTCGCTTGGGCGCTGCTTTCGTCCCTGTTCGTAAACGCGGCAAGCTTCCTGGAGAATGCGTGTCCGCATCCTACGAGAAGGAATACGGCACGGTGAGCCCTACTGGCAATCTAACGATACAAGAAACTGAGAACTGCTTGAAAAAGGATATCTTTGAAATGCAAGCCGACGCTATCAAACCTGGGCAAAACGTCGTCGTCGTAGATGACCTCATTGCTACAGGTATGTGACCAAATATCCGTAATATCGAATATAAACCGATTATCACGACGTAGGAGGGTCTGCTAAGGCAGCGGGCGAGCTCATTGCAAAAATGGGCGGAAAGACTCTTGAATATCTTTTCATCATCGAACTCACCTTCCTGAAGGGTGGGGAAAAGTTGGACGCGCCATTGTACTCCATTGTCCAAGCGGACGATTAGACTTCCGTGTTAAGCCCACATTCTTGTATTACGGAGTGGATGCCCATTAATATACAAAATCCGGTTTGGGTCTTTTGCTGGTGGAATATCTGCCGCCTCTTCCTCTAGAACCACCTTCACCTGACTGATGATCCCCTGATCTGCTCGATGTATCATCTCCAAAAGAACTTCACCGGCTGTCTGTGGCAGAAGAATAAGAGCTGTGTCGGTCAAGTCCCCTGCCATTTGAATTTCCTCTGCATTGGCCGTAGGATTGATGACAAGATCGTCGTCGCTGATGACAATGACCCCTGCCGCAGACGCATCTCGAGCATGCATGAGTTTTTCTAGGAATGTGCAATCCCCTCGATATATGACGAGTGCAGTGTGTGGATGTGAGTACTTATATGGACCACATCCTAACGGGTTCTCCCCATCCATGTAAACATTGACACCATCCTGATGAGCGAATTGCAGACCATCAGGATCTGAATGGCGTTTGAACGTGAGATCTCCCCCAAAGTGGGCAGTGTGACCTAGTAAGAGAGCCTGTTGCAGGTCTTTGGAAGTATTGTCAGATTCCTCCTTTTGGGCTTGCACTAAGGAATCAACGTCTTCGGCATAAAACCGAAGAAGAACATCAAGATGTCTCGTCGCAGGATTTTGGAAGGAATCGAGGTAGGCAAATAGTGAGGAGTCGTTGAAGTAAACAACATGGCCGGCCCGCACATTATAGTGTCCCACTATATCGAATTTGGTGTGAGCATAATTCTTCAGTGGTAGACTATTCATACATTTCCTGATATCGTATCCATTGCCATCCAGTCGCCGAACAATGTGGGTTCGGATGCCGGTGACATTCTGCACGATAAATCCATCTGGAAGGACGCCAAGCTTGAGTAAACTTGGGCTTAAATCTTCTGGAACCACACTTCCGTCTGAGGATAGAATGACATCGTAGGACTATTTCATGCTTGTATGTCAACGACGAGCGGGTTTTATTCAAGACAGAATACGCACGAATAGATCAACATGTGGCCTTTCACACCATCCATATGGAGACCATGCATCAATGTCTTTTTGAGGAGGCGCAAGTCCAACTAACAATCGTGCATATTCATAGTCGGGCCGGCTTTGAATGCCTTTTTCCAATCTATTTCGCTGAACAGTAAACGGATAGTATGTTGGACATTGATGATTATCGATAGGGCGCATTTTTCGGCGCGAGGCGGACATTGGCTTC
Organism: Tephrocybe sp. 9980TJB; assembly: GCA_018220975.1. NCBI lineage: Eukaryota > Fungi > Basidiomycota > Agaricomycetes > Agaricales > Lyophyllaceae > Tephrocybe > Tephrocybe sp. 9980TJB. The sequence continues at coordinate 423,360 of JABAJU010000002.1, read as the reverse complement.
AAATGGCTCTGATCCAGAGAAAGTATGTGTCCTTCTGTAGTGAAGACATAGTTTGAATCGTCGCTATGCAATGGGTTCTCTTCGTCGAAGAGCAAATATAGATACTGGGTTGGATTATAAGTAGACCGGAAAAACAGTTCGCGAAAATACCAACTTTCAATGTTTCTGACAACGCAAAAGATTCCATTCGGTCATCGCGTTTATTGGTCCTTAGGTCTTGAATGCCAGTGAGTCCACAGTTTACTTTTGATCGAGTGATGAGGTCAAACAGAACACGCTCTCCAACGTCCAGGTAAAATGGATCTCTTGTAGCCTGCGACGCAGTTGGTATGTTATTGTTGAGCACAAAATCCAAGTCACATACCCGATATAGATACCAAGTTGATTCAATGAATTCTAACAGAACAGTCAGAAGCCATGATCGCTTATATACGTGATAAAACTCACCAGGTCGCAGAGGGTATTGATGAGAGGTAGCTTTTTTAAAGTTTGTGTCGTAAACCTCTGGTAATCCTGAATGAGTTCGCCATAGATTATAATCTAAAAAGAGTTGAGTGTGATGAAACAAGATAGCAGGATGGCTCACAAATTAGATGTAGCCGAATGGCACTTTGAACGTCTCCAGCTAGCACCTGTAAACCAGGCCAGAAAGCAGACAGAGAATCGATAGTAAAGTACGCTGTGTCTCCACTATGCATGTTGACGGTCCGATACTTGTACAATTCAGATAGGATAACTAATTTTTCTTAGATGAACTTACCCAGAAACCATCGGTTGCTCGCGAAAATCGCATGACTGAGGCGTAAGCCTCTTCCCAAACATCAAGGTATTCGACGTCGCCTAAAACCTATCAGCATAAAGGGATAAACTATGTTGATGTCCGCATACCACTTAGGATGTACCATTTTAGGGCATACTCGTAAAATGAATCCACGCCGGCACCGATGCCTGTAATCTCGGGAGATGTCCACATCTATGAAATGCAAATAATTAAAACCGAACGAAGTAATGTTTTCATGCTTTAATTTACGAACCCCCGTCCACGTATTGATAGTATTTCCGACAAGTCCTATGTCTGATTTGCGATTCCACAGTGCAAAGAATGCCTTGACACGTTTCATCATCAACTTTCATATCAAGTTCTGAGAAAACGAACCTTGCCTTATGTGCAGCTTTTTCAAAACGATCATCTCCTGTAAGCCGGCTCAAAGTTGCAAACTCCAGTATTAGTGAACCGGCCCCGGCGGTGCCTATAGGAATAAGCGGCATCCTACACGATTTGAAAGCGACCTACAGGTCTCTAGAGTTTCACCCTTTGGGACACCATGCCGCAAGTTGATCTACGGTAATGCTGAGTGATGACCGAGGAAAAAAAGGCGCAGAGAACGACATACCCTGGCATACGGAAGACCAGTAGGTGTTTTGAACGCTGGAAGAAGCCTTTCTCCAAGATCGCGTGCCATTTCTAATAATTCGCCGCGGTACCATGGTAAATGGAATGGTTGCCCTGTCTGGTTGGCAAAGATATGACCAGAAAGTAGACCACCCATAACGCGAATTGTTGTCTCAAAAACCTGTGGCTTCGTGTTGACATCAAATGACACCCAGTCGATGATGTTTTTGACCGCCTGCTCAAAACCCTCTCGATCATCGAGAACGACAAAAGTGTCAAGGACATCTATAAGAGTCAATGAGAAATTGCCAGCGACATCGTTGGATGCAATGTTCAACCTGTTTGAATGACATTAGGACATGTATAACCTCAATATACATACTTACGGATTGCCCCAATCTGGTCCTTGACCAGTGCATGAGAGTGGCGTCAACTGATAATCAAATTAACCAGGACAAAGAAACTCCCGTCATTATAAGACACACCTCATCCATAGGGAACGCTATCGTGGTTATTGGTAATTAGGAGTACTTGATCCCTTTATGTGTTTAAGGCGACTGACCATAAATCATATAGTTGTTGAAGCCGTGGTACCAGAGCTCTCGGACTCTCTCTCTTGAGACAATATATTGTAAAGCAGGAATAATGATTGAACAGGTTTACCCACCGAGTCTCCAATTTTTTCTGCGTCGTCCATCCAGTTCCTGTGACCCTAAGAGGTGTACTCGTTGCATTGGTATACCAGAACCACCTGGGTCCGTTGATCGCGACGACTAAAGCGGCGAGAAGATATTCATGCCAGTACTTGCCCCACCTCATGAGATACGTTCGCGCAAAGGACTGTGTCTAGTCCGCGTCAACGTTCCCTCCTCGTGATTGGTCCAATGTCGTGGCAGTTGCCAAAAGAGGAAATTCAGTAGATGACTGATCAATGACATCACATGACCTTGTTTACGTGGATTTCTTGGCAAAGTAAACTTTGTAAAATATCAGTAGCTATAGACAATCTCCGCACCACTATACCAAATGTCTTCTAATCTTGCTGATGTATCTAACAAGTTGGGCGAATATATGCTGAAGGGTTGGGTGCGCTATCTATATTTCGCCCATCTTCCATAGTTTTCTCATTTACTTAGGCCTTGACCGATCAATCTTGCAAGACACCGAGCTGTAGCGTTCCCTTAATGCGGTCACCGAAAGGAACAGCGCCTGTGGTTCATTTCTGTGTAAATTGTGATTCCGCTCCGGGAGGTGCGCATTTCAAAACATTTATGGAAATTATTTGAACCACTATGCGTTGTAGAGGTTCGCCCAAAACCAACAATTACTACGTCTGCTTCATCGTCGAGTAGAACATCGGACTCCCACATCTCGCGTTCTTCGACGCCACCAACAGAAGTTTCGAGCACTCTTAGCTCTCCGGTTTTTGCTTCGCCTGCTGATAACGAAGAAACGAGACGCCGTCGCGAACAGTCCGACGCTGCTTCAACCGAAATCGGTAAACGCCTTCTTAAAGGATGGGCAATGCTAGGAGATGAATGCCTAAATACGCATTGTTTTGGCGTTCCATTGGTTCGTCCTCCCAAAGCAGGCAGCGAGAAAGATCCTAGAAAGGTTTGTATTTCCCGATTGCATAGTACATACTTGATCCTCATGTGTACATTCAGGAATGTGTAATCTGTGGTAGAATCTATCTCACAGAGGTCGATCAGACAGGCAGGGAGCGTTTGATCCTCACAAATCCAGGTCACTCTGAGCCCAGCGTTAGCACTTCAACGATGCGCATTGAAGTAGCCAAATCAGAAGAGCATCATGTAAGTGGCAAGAATCTTCAGACGCATCTGATTAATCTGCTTTTTTTTTTTTCATCTAGCAGATCATTTCGCAGCAACCTGAATCAATTGTCACAACGAGTGTTTGTGACCTTACAGTTGGGTTGTGACTCTTCTGACGCTTTGCGACCCTCTAGACTCCACCGATCTTTCATTCTGAGCCCCGTAACGATGTTAGTTTGGCATTCCATGCGCTAATTGAGCTTCGAGTGACCCTTTTTAGACTTCAGGTGGTCTCAAACTTGTTCTGGACGAATCTGCTTCAGCCTTGCAAAATACCCTTCGGACCTTGTCCTCGAGACTAAACACGATTACCGGTACCGCAAATGCAGTTGACCCGTTGTCTATAGGGTTGACTGCCGATGCCGTCAGTAAAGTCGTTCAGGCCATATCTCACGTGCGCCAATTGCAATGGAGTGAAAACCAGGCACAGGGACTTTGAGTTAAATTGACAATGAGGAAGTCATTGGGCCTATCGTTATACGTCTACTTTCCTGTTTTACATGTACATAGTGAAACGCTCTACAGAAGATGTAGAGTAATAAGACACTGCCATGCATAACACATTAACTGGCGGAGGTTAAACTCGTGCTTGCCTCGCGCCTGCACGTATAAATATTCTTTCTTACAAGTGAGAAAGGAAAGACTGTGTGATGGTGCTATTTAACTTCTTCAAATCTCTTTTTCTACCTGGAGCCGCATCGTCACGCGCAAGACGAATTCCTAGCAGAAATAGCACAGAGAAAACCGATGGTTCAGAATACGAGGGCGAACCCCAGGTCAGGATTTCATTCGCTGAGCTATAGTGCATCTATTTATTGTTGATATAGCAGCAAGTTTTCGAGCGGGTGATGTTGAACTCAACCTTCTAAGCCCACAGTTATCTTAACCCACTGCAGAATCCCGCTATGTCACTGGCAGATGACAGTGGCACTTTGTCGCACACTGCAGAATCAGAAGACCTTAGATCATGGAGTTCTTATACTCCTACGGTCGACACGTACCAGGGATCATTAGAACGAGATGAAGTACTTGACTTCAGTGGACTAGGTAGGGATACTCGCAGTGTACACCAGCATCAACACACAGAAGAGTGGTCCTCGACACCTGTTGATCGCGAGGATCTAGATGCCAGCCCTCATTTCATCGAAAGGGAGGCGGGCCGATCATCCAGTTCGCGAGTGACGCGTAACAAAAGCGTCAGTGTACCGTTACACAGTCGTAAATCCCAGGAACAGCCCGAAGCTATCGAGGGGTTCTTTACACGCGCGATACACCAACATCAACGTGCAGAAGAGTGGCCCTTGACACCTGTTGATCACAAGGATCTAGATACTCATCCTCATTCCATCGGAAAGCAGGCGAGGCGATCATCCAATTCGCGAGTGCGTGATACAAACGTCAGTGTACAAAATCGAACGTCCCAGGAACAACCCGAAGTCATCGAGGTATGTGTAATGTACAGTTACTCCAAGTGAGAATGATTCATTCGATTAAAACAGCCCGTTGTATATGAGCACGAAGTATGGAACGCTGGTTACGATGTACCTGAAGTTTACTATTACATCGTCCCAGGAGGGTTGAACGTGATTTTTGAAGACAGGTTCGGAAGAGAATCCATGAGGTTCGCCATGGTTCATCTACAAATCTTGAAGCCTGGTAATAACCGCATGACAGGGTGGGGGAGTTTGGAGACTCTATACACAAGCCGCGACGAATCTCCCCTATTGTCATTCAAGATGAATACGGACATGAACTCTATCGGTACCACGACTTAACCTGACTCGAGACAAGTTATTTATGAGAAGTATTTAGTACAGGAAACTTTGGCCACAGGTGTACATATGGTTCGCCTACCATAGGGAACATATCTACCGACAACGGAACCAGAAAGAGGTAATTATAATGGCTTTGTTATTCACCAGAGTGGTGCTGACACCGCTGTGGCAACTTCAGATACTGCGCAGTCTGCCATCATCACCACCCAGATTCGAGGTCAGTTGCATACATAAAGATGATGTTGTGTTTGCGTTTGAAAGTTGAATTATCCATGCCTTAGTGATAATATTAATACCATAGGACATCAGGCGATAAGTTACATGTCGATCCCAAGCAACGCGATGAACATTATTCTCATAAATGATGAGGGCCAGCAGATCCCAATGTGAGTATTGACTACCCAGAAGCCTGCAGGTATTGATCCCAGCGGCAGAAGGACTGCGGGAACCTGGAGTGTGTCCCGCTCTACACGTCTAGAGCATTCGACGATGATCTGAAGGAGACTACGTAGGGCCGTGAAATGAGCTGTTAAGTAGCTTCATGAGTGAATGCGAGATTACAACGAAACAAGGTGTATTTATCCATGTCATTTTCGTCGACCCCGCGAACCTCGTGAAATAGGGCCACGGTTGACGCCACGACCTGTCCCGTTGAGTCTGTCAAGATCACTTTGCCCAAGCTGCAAGAAACCTCCACGAAAATTTCCGACACCCATCCTAAGACCTTTCTCTCTCTTCCTGATCGAAGGGGTATCTGAATCTCCGAATAACTTTTTAAGAGTTGGATGGTAGTTGCCAATATCCTTCGCCTGAGTCCAACAATTCAGTAAGGAGCGAAGGCACAACTCAGATTAATTACCTCTTCGAGCTCCTGCTTTACACGTTCTTTTTGTTTCTCCTTTAACCCCTCACGCACGCGCTTGGAAGCTTTATTTCTTTCCTGGTTACGGACTGATTTCTCTCCCTTTCCAAGCTTAACTGCGCCAGAAAGTTCCAGCACACGCCCAGCTAAAGCCTTGCGGCGTTGCGCAGGGGTCATGTCTAGGCTGGGATCTAGAGAACCGGACAGCAGCTTGGTATGGACGAGGCGGTGAAGCAGGGCGTCGTTTTGTGCATTTGTGCTAGCAGAAGGTCAATCAAGAACAACGGAAAGATCGGGCAGGCGAACCGCTCATCTTCCTCTTCTTGTTGAGATTTTTTCTCCTCCACAGCGTCATGAAGGTCTTGTCGTAGTTTGGAGACTTTCGAAGACTACCCATCACTTGATAAGGGTAGAGAACCAGTATTGGGGCAATCTAAACTCACCATAAAAGCCTTCTTTTGATGTTTTGAAGCTCTGTCAGACTTTGAAGTGGGAACAATATCCTGGAATACAATGACTTTTGAATTGACGCAGGAGCTTGATGCCGTGAACCCATCATCTTCCTGTTCGAATTCTAATGATCGTCTGCATTTAAACCAATGCAAGAAATTTGTGGACCCACCAGAAGATTCATTCTGTGAATCCTCGGCATCGATATCATATGCCTCTTTGATACCTTCCCATTCCTCCTCTGAGGAGTAACTTGCTATGCCAACTTTTTGAGCTTTACTCGAGATTGATGCATCCTCGTCCCTTTTCCGTTTTTTCAATCCAGAAATAGTAGTAGGGAGCGAAAAAGAGTCGAGAAAGTTCTGTCCGTGAGCCTGTAGAATTTCAAGCAGGTTTTGGTCGTCCATCACATTTGTGAATGTCACGAGTGTGACCTCTTTAAGGTATTATTCCACCGCGTTTGGCGCGTCAATGTCTCGGCAACGCAAATCCCACCAACCAAAGGACGACGACAGGCCCTCTTCGGCCACGAAGATATCTGAGGAGGAACAGTGGCGTTTGGTTAACGATTCCGGGATCTTAAGTAAATTGAAGACTCAGGACCCTGTCGCAGATGACGAGGAGGACGCCCCTTTGGCAGAGGAAATATTTAATGCGACAATCTTCATTATTCCTATGTCATTTCTCTTGCTCCTCATGGAAATGTACGTCTCATGTTTGTAGTTCATGGACTGTATTGAAATGCGCGACAGCCTCATTCACTTGCAGTACGGAAAGCATCCAACTCTAAAGGACCTATTCGACAGAATGGTTTCCGGTGTGCCAAGTACGTGTCACTTATGACGACAATTTGAAGCTATATTGACGTTTCCTTCATTGAGTCATTTCCATCTTCGTGTTTTATAGTAAGTGATCTAGGTTTTATATCGTACTCAAGTTCTCTTATACCCTCATTCAGCAATGCGCTACAAATCGGAGCGAAGAATGCAGTCTTTTCTCTTTGTACTGGGCGCATTATCCGGAGGCAGGATGATATACCTTCTCAACCGTGGCCGATGGTTGGTAAATATGAAACAGGTATGTCTGACAGCCCACAACAAGCTAGACTTCGTAGTCTAAACAACATGTCACAGTGTCCACCTTTAGCCACTGCATGGGTATATAGCATAGTTCAGCTCGAGCTAATGCCTGCAGTTGCTAATTTGATCGTCGTTGGTATTTACGTGTGGTGGCAGGGACTTAGTCTACGTCCTTAGAATCAGGTCTCTAGGCCTCTTAGACACTTAGATAATCAATCATTCATTGAAAAGGCGATAATATATTGGAAACTATAGGGGGTTGAATAAAAATGTAGCCAAATTCCTGGCCTGACTTCATCCACCAGGTGCACTGTTTGCAATCGTTGGAGCTGGTAACACCTGGGGTGAAACCGTCGATTGCAAACCGAACTGGCGTCCACTAATCAATGTATGCTCGACGATACGCCTACAACCAGCTGAGTTCTTGAACCGGCATGGCACCTTATACGAGCAATATGTATAAAACTTTAAACGGCATAAAGGAAGGGGTATGCACAACGTGGGTGATTGTTCCTACTAAAGAGGTCAGTGTAACATATCTAAAAGTACCAAAGGTTAGATCTGCATTTTTACACCCCTTCACCTTGATCTAGTTCGCCAGTCAATAGCTCGATTTTCCTCTGTCGTACAAGATAAGTAAGTGATGCAGCAATCAAAATGCTCTACTCACGCGGTAGGTAGTAGTTCTACCTTCAAGGACATTCCGAAGAACTCTGAGTTGCCATTTAAGGCGCCGACTAAGAGAGCTTTGAATTGCAACCTTGTGGTGATCTAGTCTGTCAACAAATGCCCTGTATACACGAGTATCCCGAGCAAAATAATAAAACTGTAGACGTCATGAGCATAAGAATATGGTGAAAAATGTTAGTCCAAGCGCGTACCGGTATGATTTCGCCTGGAATAGATGTTAGGGCGTTAGACCATGCCGCCAACATTAGTAGGTCCCTGAAATAATATTGTCAAAGAGCATCTGGAAGCCGGCAATTCACGAACCCAGTGGCATTACCTACGCTATTGAAACATCAGCTGGCGGACATTGATCCATGAACAAAATGTGAACTTACTAATCTTCCAAGGCAGCAATAAGGTCAGCTTTACCAAGCTCCTTTGTCGCAAACCGCCGTACAGCAGATTCAGCAGCTCTAACAGGCTGTCCTGCAGTGCCAGCATTTAAAGCATGTGATACAGTTGAAACCTGCGCCGAAACCCACTTGTCACCTTCGCTCATGACCAGGGTTTGTAAGAAAGAGGCCGTTAAATCGCTCTGAGATTTTGCAAGGCCACAATCAATCGCCAGCTTGAGGTTAGTCCCTTAGCAGAATAGTTTGGCGCTAATGTCCCATGAAGATATGCATGACTTACGTAGGGCCTTAAGTGTCATTTTCGTGCGCGGTTTAAGGATGTCTTCGTCGCTTAGATGATTTATGTATCGCGAAAAAGCACCCAACAGTACAATTGCGACATCACGATGTGATTGTCCAATTCGCATAGCATGCAGCAAGGGAGTGGCATCACCGGTTTTTCGCAGTAAAAGCTTGATGTCAATTAAGAGATGTAAAATAGCGAGTCAAAGTAGGAAACTCACAGGGAATCCGCGATCGCGAACCTCCATGAGGAACATAAGATCCTTGCGTTCAACTGCTCTGAATACTTCGAAAGGCTAGGATATGTTAAGAGATAAACGGATGCAAAAGCTTGTTATTCCAACCTGAGGCTCGGTCCATGTCGATGTCTTATTGGTTTGAATCTTGGGAGGCTTCAGCCCTGGCGAAGAAGCTTCCGGGGAATGGCTTGCATTTTGACCATTTTCAGAGGATGAGGCTTGCACATGAGGTTCATCGCTTGGTGGAGTAGGACTACGGCGTAATTGACGAAGGATGGCCCTTGGCGCGAAGTCTTCAGCTTCACGAAGAATGAACCCTGCGGGGAAACGTCAAATCCAACCAAAACTTGGATAGGGGCCTACAGAGACGTACCACTAGATGGAAGGCGCTCCGGAAGACAAGGGTCAGAGGCAATTCTCCTACGACGGATTAGAAAGGCATTGTCAGAGTCGGACTGTGCATCCAGACGTTTCCCTAGTGCTTCTACAACGGGAGCGTTATTCATTACCAGTCTAGAATAGATTATCTCCTCTCCAGTTCAGATCCTTGACTGTACATGAGAGTTCGGTGCTGAAGGAATTGCTGAGGTCAATAGCGGTGCCATCATGCATCTCCAGAGTTAGCTACACAGTCACACAGTCACATCACGTTAATCCTTCCCAAAGACCCCTTCAAGTTCAAGCGCTCAAGTTCAACCTTCATTTGGGCTACGGATATATCTTTATCGCTCTCTGGGGACGAAGAATGCTCAATGTATGGAAACGATCATGGAAGGAGAAAGCTGCCTCCACCGATGCTGAGCAGGATATGTTGGATGGACCTGGCGGCAGCTCGTCCAGTCTGGACTCAACTGTAGCGGCTCATCCATCTGACGCTGCGCTAGCTGAACCGAGTCTCTCCAAACGTCGTCTTCCAGATACGTTAGCATCTGATGGGCCTTCAAGGAAAAAAGTCAGGTTCCATACTTCTCCTGCAATTGAACAGGAAGACTTAGCAAAACAAGTCGAAAAAGGAGACAGTGACCATCTTTCCTTCCATTTCACATTGAGATCATGCTAAATTTCTTTTAGTGTCTAATATCTCATTCCACCCTCCATTTGAAGGATTCCTCATCACCCACTACAAACATGAGCTCTCGAACGAACTCCCCCCTGCAGGAGCTGTAGTCTTTTATGAGCCCGCAACACCACACCTCACCTTTACTTTAACCAAGGAGCTGCAACAACTCAACGGGTCAGGTTCTCCTTTCTTTCAGACATATTTTGAGGATTCACAAGCCGCACTTGATGAAGTGGGCTGTTGTGCTTCTGATCTTCTTTGGCGGTATGCCTTCAAGGGAAACGATGTTATAAGGAATTGCGGAAACGAAACTGACAGGTCGATTTGGGAATCTATTCAAAAGTGCATTAAAAATTGGATCTTTGCTCTACCGAATCTGGATATTACTTCTCCAAGGTTTAATGTCACCCACAAATTTCTGATGCTGGTGAAGGCCCTTGAATCATGCGCCTCCTACGGTGATGCCTTCCGTGGTATTGTACTGGGTGTGTGCATCGTTCAGTTCAAGATATATTATTTAAGACATTCTTTAAGTCAAAAGACAAGCCGTTGCTTTGGCAATTGCGGAGATACTTCGTCTTCTGGACGGTCTCGTCATGTTCCGACCGATATCTATAGACTGGAATATTTTATCGCCAGTACAGAAACAGGTACGATTCCTAGAATGACTCATAAACCAACCCATCGACAGTTTCTCTCTGCTCAACACCTACAGGATATCTCACAACGTTTCCGAGCAGGAATCCACAACGTATTGATTGTGACGACATGTTGCAAAATAGAACTTGAAGCAACAATCATGATAAGGTGTGTACATGAATGTGCACTCTCTCATCTCTTAGGTGAACCACCATATTTATGGTCCCATAGCTTCAATACCGAATGCTTAGACTTCGATGAAGAAATTGCTAAGGCAGCTCGGGCTCGTGTCATTCGCATGGTCCGAAAGAACGAAGCACATCAAGAAAGCGGACGACTATTTAATCGCACACGCACAACTTTCACTATAGAGTGTACGGACGACGTCACTTCTTCCACCTTTATTCAAGATCCTACCACCTGTAGCCGCTTATATGCAACTAACTCTGTAGATGCCGTGAATCGCTTCATGTTCATAGGAAATGACTTAGCGGTTCCCCAAGTGCAGTTTGATTTTGGGGAAACACAAATCTCGCCCTCGGGAGGTTGCCTTGACTGTATTATCACAATCCCTGGTGTACTTCGACTCATAGGCCCCCGTCGTGCGAGCAAACCCGACGCTAAAAGTGCTGCTTGCTTCAAATTATGTCAGTATCTATCCTTGGTGGGGCTCCTGGATTGCCGTTTCTTTCCGCAGAAGTTGCCAGCCAACACCTCTTTTGCTCAAGACCCATATCCGAGTTCCAGCGATGGTCAAGAGGTACATCCCACGTCCAGCGATTATAAAGCTCTTGGACCCCAACGTTATATACGCAAAGAGCCGGATTTCTGGGCTAATGCGAAAGACACTACCAATACATTTTTATATCCCATCATCATTTCGACTGCTTCACCAGATGGGCAAATCTATGCACCTGTTGCTCTTCTATCTCGGCAACCTCTACCACATCTGGAAAGCTTTGAAATCTTTCATTCTGGCACTCCGGCCATCGTCTCTTTCAGAAGATGTGCCCCTATCGACCTCGAGGAGGCGCGCTTGCATGATCTATGCCGCTACACAGTTAGATTATGTCGCGCCCTCTACAATAAACCTTTCCACTGCTCATGGAACGAGGTGGCGTGCCTCTTCGCGCCTCTTACAACTGATTGGAAGTCAATCAACAACAGAGTTTCTTCGTCACCCCTTGCCCTTCCCTCTATTGTTGACTATATTCATTGGGAACTTGTTCAACTTGTCGGAGATAGGCATAATACTCCCATTAGAATGACGACGCTGCAAGAACTGGAGAACGACGTGCACGATGCAGTGATATTGGATCGCGCTGTAGAGTTTACCAGGAAATACTTTGTCGTGAGCGTCAGGCCAGACATGTCTCCTCTCAGCAAGCCGTTAGATGGCTCAGTATGTCGTTCATCTGACGGAAAGAAGAGTACTCACAAACTATTGATAGCGCGAAGCTGCGTTCAGCAGTATTCTAGATTTCACCAAGTCTCGAATGAAGACCTTCGAAGAGTTGAAGGACATAGATCAACCGTTGATCGAAGTCACCACCGTGCCTCCGGTTGTTAACCATTTGGGGCCAATTTCGCAACCAGTATCTACTCACTCTCATGCTAAATGTAAGCGCGTCTAAACAAGCAAAAGCCTCTTACCTCTTACACAAGAGTCACTAGACCTGATACCTGAACTCTGCTCGAAATCCACGATACCAGCAAGGCAAGTCGCTGCGTCACTGTCGTCTCGATTTTCCTGAAAACTTTCCTCCAGTGTCTTGAGGACCGCAAGACTTCTGCCGTGCATCATGTGGCGCATCGATCAGCTCCTCCTAGTAAAGGAATTGAACGGAAACCTCTTTAATCATCGGGTATCAGAACCACTACTTCACATGTCGTTGTGCACTCCGGCTTCTGGTGCTGAGCATGATTACGAGCGACTAGAAGTACTCGGTACGTCTATTATTGTGCAGTATTATTATCCACTGTTCTCAAGATTGGGTTCGAAGGGGATGCCTTTTTAAAGTGTCTTTCTTCTGTGTATCTCTACGTCACTTTCCCGGTTTATAAAGAGGGTCAGTTACACGAGGCACGACAAAATCTGATTAGCAACAGATCCCTCTTCCAACACGCATGTCAGACTGGGATACCAAATTACATTATATCAAAGCAGTTCTCAACCAGATTATGGACACTCCCGCTTTTCCTACACTCGTCTGCAAATCCGACCACACTTGATCTTCAAGACGAGGTGGAAATACAAAAGTCTCCGACAGTTTCTGGTTCTGTTGAGGATCCCTCCCTGCTGGCTCAGGGTAGCAATGCAAGGAAAAAGAAAAAGAGGCGGAGGAAGCAGACATCTGAGGAACGACGTCTCCAGTGGCTGGGGGACAAGGTCTTAACATTATCCTCTGTTTTTAAATTATGCTAAACGTCGCCGTTTCAGGTGGTGGCCGACGTCGCTGAAGCAATTCTAGGAGCTGGCTATTTGACTGGCGGCGAAGAGACAGCACTTCAAGTCGCTAAAGCCCTGGGCATCCCGTTTTCGGGAATCAACTCATGGGTGGACTTTGCGAAGAAATGTCCGCCGGCTTTAAACGAGTTCAGCCTGAAACCAATTTCATTGGAGGCTGTGGGGTCTATAATCGGTTACAAGGTTAAGCATTCGCAACTTTTGTCTTGGGCATTGGTAGGTGTCCCGTCTCATTGAATGGGTGTATGTGTCCATATTGCTTCCGTGCCAGACACACCCTTCGTCATCGAGCCAATCTTTAACTTTCGGGCGACTAGAGTTCATGGGTGATGCATTGCTTGATTTTTGTATGTTGTCTCGTATCTCTTTCTCGCCATCGTCGTCCTTATAACTAAAACAAGTCATCGTGCGTCATCTTTATGAACGAGAACAACACCTTCCCCCGGGTGGATTAACATTTTTAAAGGTGAGTCCTGATCTTTCCCTCTTTTTTATTTTTTATTTGAATTGAATTTTTCTCGTAGGCAGCCATGGTATCCAACTCTGCGCTTGCAGCGCTTTGTGTTTGCTCTGGCCTGCACGAACATTTAGTCCATAATTCACAACCACTGCAAAGTAGCATTCACGATTATGTCTTGAAGCTGAAAGCCAGCCAAACTAAGGCATACCGAGATGCTGAAGCCGAAGGATGTTCACCTGGTCAATTTTGGGAAGGAATAGCTACGCCAAAGGTCGGAGAACCACGCTTCATGTTGCTTTCTGCTCAATCACTGATGTGTTTGCAGTGCCTCTCTGACATCGTCGAGGCAATCATAGGAGCTATCTATGTTGGAGACAACTTCTGTTTGGAAGGTGTCCAAATCGTCTTCGAAACATTGTTGAGGCCTTTCTATGAGAGACACATCACTTTGCAGACCCTCTCGCATCATCCGACCAAAGTCTTGTTCGAATTGTTTCAAAAACACGGCTGCCGACGTTTTGCTATCGAAAATGATGCAGAGAAGAAAAAAGAAACGGTAATAGCTGAAGGTAGGAGAGTCACCTGGGTTATAATTCGACACGCTTAACTGATATCTGAACAGTGGTTGTACACAATATTACACTTGCAAGTGCCGAGGGTCGTGACACAAACACGGCTACCCGTCAGGCTTCCTTCTCTGCCTTGGATGCACTTCAAGGGGATTCAAGTTTCTTTGCAAGAACTTGTGACTGTCGGATAGCGTAGATAGCCATAAGACGCAATAATGATGCGGAGATCTAGGGAAAAGAATGACAACAAATAATGCCACTGGTGACTGGATATGGCATCTGGATGATTAATTTTTTCTATATGAAAACATAGTTGACTGTCTATATCGCTATTATTTCATGCGCCTGACTTGTACCTGTTGGGGAGTTAGGCCAAGCTGATGGTATGAAGGCAACATGAGTGCCTACAGTTGCCATTTCGCAGCGACGAAGGGGATAGAGAATCCTGTGACAAGGAAGACGAAAACCTTGGCACCGAAGGCTCCCTTGTTGTTTTTGCCTGGGAACTGGAAAGGAAGATGCTAGAACGAGGATAAATAGCTGATATATGGATACAAACATATCACGCACGTGGTAGTGTCCGTGGTCTGAGCGGGCAACAGAGGTGGTGTGGAAAGAGCGCGAGCGCGCGACAGTTCGGAGCGCAGAAGAGCGGGCAAGCATAGCGACGGACATGGTGTAGTCGAGTTTTCTGTCGTCGTTCAAGTCGAATTTGTCGGAATTGCTCGGCGAGCGGAAACAGCCGTGAGTAACAATCACGTGAATCACATGCCTAACGCGCTGCAGGGGCGTCAAGCTTTCCTTCTGCGCACAAAGCCCCATAGTATATCAAAGCCCAGAGTACTTTTTTGAAACCCAGAGTCGTCATCTAACATTTATGGACAACTGAAGATGCTCAAGGTTGGAGCTTTATCGTCAGTCTCGTCAGCTGATCGATCCGCATGACCGCCTTGAAAAGCTTCGATTTCGAGGGATTTCGGCTTGCTATCTACTCTCACGAAGCCTGAACTTCAACAATGGCCCAGCCCGTTGCAGTACACATCGCAGCCCTCAACAAGAGCATCACTGTCCCCACGGGCCTTTTCATCAATAATGAATTCGTCCCATCGGTTGATTCAAAAGAGTTAATTCAGTGAGGCGCTATTTCACCTTTGATCAGTCAGCCTTCGTTAAAGTTTGTAGCGCGGTTAATCCTGCGACAGAAGAAATTATCTGCTCAGTTGTTTCCGGTACGCTGGCGCAATTAATGCCGTTTTCTTCTGCCTAATTACGTGGACCTTGTGGTCAGCTTCTGTCAAAGACATCGATGTTGCCGTCGCCGCCGCCCGAACTGCCTTTCAGACTACTTGGGGCAAGAATGTCACTGGATTTGAGAGATCGAGGCTAATTAATAAACTTGCGGACCTCATTGAAAGTAATGCACAGGAGCTCGCCGAGCTTGAGGCCTTGAACAATGGAAAGCCGGTGAGAATCGCAAGGTGAAGTCGGTCCCTATTTCACTTTCAGCCTTGTACTTATGCAAGATCATCAGGGATTTCGATATCGGTGATAGTGTACAGTGCTTGAGGTATTATGCTGGATGGGCCGATAAAATAATAGGCCAAGTGAGCCTCTACTCGACCTCCGACTTCCCTTTACTAATATTCGCTTTGTTATCATAGACTCTTGAAGTCGATAACAGGACCAAATTAGCTTTCACTCGACATGATCCAATCGGCGTCTGTGGTCAGATGTAATGGTTTATGTGTGATCCACTGGTCGTTTCCTAACCAATTGTAGCATCCCATGGAACTATCCAATCAACATGTGGTAAGTTTTAAGGATCAACGCCCGGCACGAATGCACCTGACCGCCACAGGGCATGGAAGGTCGCTCCGGCTTTGGCAGTAGGCTGTACGATTGTCATGAAGCCCTCAGAACTTTGCCCTCTTACAGCCCTTGTGTGTCCTGTGTTTCTGCGGAGAGACATGTGCCTGACATCACTGTTATTCCAAGAAACTTTCCGAGCTGGTGAAGGAGGCAGGGTAAGGTTAGAGACCCTTTTGTGGACTAGGCTAAAACCCTCTTCATTTTCAGATTCCCGCCTGGAGTGATCAATACAGTTCCATCGTACGGCCCTGTTGGTGGTGCAGCGCTGACAGGCCACCCTGATGTCGACAAAGTGGCTTTTACAGGCTCCACCGTCACAGGTCGTAAGGTTATGGAAGCCGCGGCGAAGAGTAATCTCAAAAAGGTTTTTTTTCCCTCATGGTCGCGTACCAACTATTTCCAACTTCGCTAGGTTTCACTTGAATTGGGAGGAAAATCACCGCATCTCGTATTCTCATCTGCTGACCTGGATCAAGGTAAGTGGTTGTAGTAATCTATATAGGAAAATTATTGCCGCTGGTTTCCAAACGATCAAGGAGGATTTCCTGGTAACGGAATTCACCTTGTTTGACGTTGGCTGTGATACATAGCTCCACTAATATGTGCAGCATGGCAATGCGTTCCGACCTTGGGACTCATTTCATTCGATATGTCTTCTTCATTAACCCCTACTTATTCTGTATATTGCAGCCGCTAACTGGGCCGCTCTTGGGATTTGCTATAACACTGGTCAAGACTGCACTGCTGGGTCACGCGTTTATGTTCAAGATGATATCTACGACAGATTCATTGAGCTCCTTGTCTCTAAGTTGAAAGATCAAGTGATAGGCAGCGGGTTCGATGACAAGACTGGAGGGGGCCCAGTGGTATGGTCCTTTTTTCCTTTTTTCAAAATCACAGAGTGGTGACCTCATAACGCCCCTCTTAAGGTTTCTAAGGGTCAGTATGATAAAGTTTGGAGTTATATTGAGTCTGGCAAAGAGGAAGGAGCTAAGGTGATTATCGGCGGCGTCAAGAGACCTGGAAAGGGCTTTTTCGTCGACCCCACAAGTGGGTTCCAGAGCATTGCATCGTGCATTTCCGCACGTCTAACCGTCTCTCTCCCAGTCTTTACGGAGATCCGGCCGAACATGAAAATAGTCAGTGAAAAGATAACAAACCGTTGTTGTCTACTAATCTAATCCGGTTTGTCCAATAGGTAAAAGAGGAGGTTAGAACGAGGCTCAGAAGCGCTCCACGTCCCTGACGCTCAGTTTCCTAGATCTTCGGTCCGGTATTGTCGGTCGGGCGATTCAAAACGGAAGAGGAAGCGATCGCGCTCGCCAATGACACGACTTATGGCTTAGGGGCAGGTCTTCACTCCAGTATGTGTTTTTATGTCTTTGTTGCATTCGGAAGGACTTAAATTCATGAACAGCTGACGCCAACCAATGTATGCGTGTTTCATCGGCTCTTGAGGCTGGAACCGTCAGTATTAAGCTTTTCTCATGTTGCTACTGCCTCATCTGCCTCATGTTTTGATATCTATCACAGGTCTGGGTCAATCAGTATAACCTCCTAAACAACAATGTTCCTTTCGGGGGTAAGAAACAATCAGGGATAGGTTTGTGGGTGCATGGTCATACAGCTAAGGTTTTCTAATAGATCTTTTTCTTCATACAGGACGTGAGCTCGGAAGTTATGCACTTGAGGAATATACATCTGTGAAAGCTGTTCATTGGAATTTCGGCGAGAAATTAGACTGGCCGTTGTAAATTGTAGTAAATACGCATGATATTTGGAACCTAGATGCCTTCACTTGAACGCAGGTTGGGTGTTTTTTTGTCTAGACACCTCGCTAAAGAACTAGCTTCTCGATTAAGATCGAAGAATGAAATTAACGCCTACGGTCCGACATCCCCAAGTAGGGTCTATGGCGTTCCGCAGAGCGGGCTTTGATGAATTGTGAGACGAGAAGTGTGGCACAATACTATATAGTGATTGTTCTGGGATATTCCATATACAAATCCAGGCACAAGGGCAGTATTATTTTTTTTTTCAACAGTCTGGGTCCATGAGCTACTCTACCACTAGTAGTAGAAACAAGAGCGTGTTGCTTGAGGTCAAGGAAAATGAAATACGCCGAGGGTTACTGCTACGGCTGGCCCCGTGTTAGACGTCAGGAAAGAACCGACTATCATTCGGGTCTTGGCCGCGCATTGTCGCAGAATAATCATAGACGGTGTTGCTGGAAGGAAACAAGCCCCAGTGATGACTATGACTGAGGGAGGCAGATCCTCGAGCGGCGGGAACCGGAGCCCGTGGATCGTAATCCTCAGTGTTGAGTCGCTGAGCAGGCAAGGCCTGAGAAGGATAACTATTATATACATGACCAGGCGAGTTGTCTGGATGGATGGAATAAGATGGATAAAACCCACTGGCACCATATGTACTGCTGCGGTAGCCGCGGGGTTCCAACTCATCACTAGAATTGTTAAATTCAACGGCAACGGGGAGTGAGGCTGTTGAGGGCCAGTCATTATCTGAGCAGAACATTGGCTCTGAAGTAGGGCTATATGGTGGATCCCGAGGATATGCCAAAGCCTCAACTGTTGCCGGTGTTGCATTAACAGTTTCGTAGGAAGAGTAGGAACCAACAATATCGAACGAGGGTGAGGTGTGAGACTGAAGTTGAGAAACGGGTATAGAACCGACGGGACCCTTTTCGCATAATGTGTTGGCCAGGATGCAGCGTTCACATCGCGAATCATCCTTAGATGGGGCACACTTCAAAAGAAACAAACATAAGTACAATGAGACAGACAGTCGCACGATAAATAATGAATCCAACTGACCTTGAGTTTGAGCCGTCTGCAACTGAAGCATGCTACCGAGGTTCTCTTGGGCTTGGTAAGACTGACTGGTGTGCTGGGGGCTGCCATCTGTGTGGGATGTTGAAAGTGGAGTAGCGCAGGTCTGAAAGAACAGCGGCCTTTATATATACAAGTTTCTCAATAAGAAAGACTACCCACCACGTATACTTGACTGGGATCAACACGAGCCATTAACATGAATACCGGCGCGTCGAGGGTCCAGCGCGCGTGGCTGAGCATGACGCTGTAGATTCGGACGTTTGTCAAAAGAGCCTGCATGAAGACGCGTCGAGTCTCAAGGTCACATGAATATGACCCGTAGTCTTCGCGTCTACTTAGCAGGTAGGGGATTAGCTGATTCACAACAGGAAGAAATTAATGCATGTACAGATCTGGCCTTGTAGTGCACGTTTGACATTATCAGTCAGATACATTCCGGCCAACATTCAGGTTCACCCAAGTTCTGGGTTCAGGTAGAACACGAGGATGCCACATGGCAGATTACAGGCACGATGCATAAGAAGAATCATTGTGATTTAGAACTGTGAACACGATGGGCTGAGGACTTGGTATGGCGCTTCTCTCAAACTTGAAACCTTGAGGTGCTGGGATTACTGATAGAGGACAAACAAGCGGGGAACGTACGACATAGTAATGAATAGGAATATGGACTGCTACAGAGCCAAGTAATCACGGACTTCTTCTTCTGTTAGCTTGCGGAAAGTAGGCTTGGGGCGGCCAGTCTCGCCTCCAATCTTGCCAGCTTCTAATTCTGCAAGAGTTGGGACAGTGACGACGCCGATTTCTATGGTCTTCTCTGTCATCTGCCCCTCAAAGCCCTCCTTGAGCGTTAAAAGTGCCGTGTGGATGGCGTCTTCCAGGCTAATGTCATCGCTATACCTAAGTCAATGTTAATGATGTTTAATTTAATTATTGATCCAAACCAGAAAAGGTCTCACCGTTTCTCCAAAAATGTCTTTGCGTTCACCATGTTTTTGCCTATGGCACTGGCTTTCCATGCCCAAAATGATCCAGAAGGATCAACCTGATACAAGGTTGGTCCTCTGTTACTGTCCCATCCCGCAACAAGTAGTGATACGCCATACGGTCGGACACCACTGCGTGACATGAACGCATGCACATTGATGGAAACATCTTGACTCACCCTGATTGCGTTGCTTGTTGCATTACAGTCGCGATCTCTTGGGTGACGACGCGTGTCGGGGGGTATTCGCCATAGATTTTCCAGTATGCTTGAGCACTTTTACGGGCTTTCATGATGAGAACCCTAAAGTCAGGACCCATGCCAGAATAGACGATGCCGATATTTGGGCATACAACGGCGACTTTGTCGAGCATGGAGTCGTCGATCAGGATCGATGATGTCTTCTTCTCAGTGGCAATGACAATGCCATTAGAGGCTGAAAATTTTGAACAAGAGTATTAGCGAAGACATCGGAAGAACACACCTTTAATACCAAGGCTCGTAGTTCCCTGTGAAACTGCAGCTAAGGCGTGTTCGATTTGCACAAGCTTTCCACTTGGAGAGAAGACTGTTAGGGAGTAGCTGTGATATAGGTCAAATATAGGTTGGGTTCAACGTAACAATAAGAACGCGCCTGTATGCACCGCCGTCTGCACTAGCCATGGTTCTATGATACAAGTTAAATGAAGCGTTCACTCAGACGCCTCGACGCGCGTTCTGTATTTGCACCTGTTGATGATACGAGATCGCTAATCATATCACACATGATTTATTTAAGCGATTTCAAAAGATATTTATTTCCTTGTACAACTGGTTTGTATGGGCACATATTACATTTAGTCCATCAATAATTACAGAGCCAGAGGAGTGGTCCTGAGGTAGGGCTAAATAACGATTAGTCCCTGTTTGACTTTCGCAAAAAGGGACACAAACCTTGTGGATGGTGAACTGGGGGAAGAGGGTCTTGGCCTCCTCGTTGGTTACGGAAGGGTGGACGATAACATCGTCTCCCTTCTTCCAGTTGACAGGAGTGGTAACACGGTGCTTGTCTCCGATCTGGAGGGCTACAAACACAAAGTCAGAATTGCTTCGTTGGTCATTACATCTTAAGACATACAGTCGATGACGCTAGAAACGCCAAGTGATCAGTTTATCACCCCAATGTCACTGAGAGTTACTTACCGAATAATCTCATCGAAGTTACGGCCAGTAGAAGCGGGGTATGAGAGTGTCAAACGGATAACCTTCTTGGGATCAACGATGAAAACTGTGCGGACCTGAGAAACAAACAGGATCAACAAGGAGCCCAATCTGCGGAAGACGCGCTTACAGTGAAAGGAAGACCCTTCGCGTCGCGGTTGGTGGCATCCTGGTAATCCAACATATCGTACAGAGTAGAGATCTTCCTGTCGGGATCGGCGATCTGGATACAATAAATCTCTACTTTCCAATGGAAATAATCCAAAGCTCAACGTACAATGGGGTATTGCACGTCCGTAGGGCCGAACTTGCCACCGTACTCGTTGATATCTTGAACCCATTTGTGGTGGTCCTCGAGGCCGTTGGCGGAGAGACCAATGACCTTGACATTACGAGCAGCGAAATCGGAAGCACGACGTGCGACCTCTCCAAGCTCAGTTGTGCAAACGGGAGTGAAGTCTCCAGGGTGAGAGAACAGGACGACCTATAAAGGAGTCAATATGCATACTTGAATCTCAGTTGTTCTAGATTCACCCAAGAATCGCCAGCCCAGTCGTGGAACTTGATGTCACCAGCGGTGGTCTGGGCCTCGAAATCGGGGGCAATGCTTCCAAGTCGAAGAGCAGGCATTTTATGAGATTGTTGGGGATGAAGATAAGAAAAGACGGTTATAATATTGGTTTTTGTCTGATTGATATAGAGCGATCGCGTCTTTCGTTCTCACGAAGAATGATGACTTATGAAACTCTGGCGTTCGCATTGCGTGCTCAGTAGGTATCCCCTGTATCCCCACCGATCATCGATGGTAGCTTGGTGGCAACAGATGCTCAAAACTCGGATAATCAGGATCAAGGAAGGACATGTGAATGGGCTTCCTTTTCGTGCCTAAACATTTTCTCGAGTGAGAAACAGATCTCCCACTAGATCTATCAGAACTTCTGAACAGTGGATTTCATGATGGGTTTAATAGAATTCTGCTGTAAGTTCACGTTAAAGACTTATATGTACAAACCTCCGAAGTTCGAAGAACAAGCTTCTTAATAGAAAGCTATAGCATGGAGTATACTGTGAGAATGATTTTCTTGCTGTATCTGAAGTATTTCATCCATTCGCTCGTCGATATCATCCGCCGCCTCAATCTGAAGCGAGTTCTGATCATCAAATTCGCTTACTGAAAATGAAGGGAGACACATACCGCCGCAGCAAGATCAAGCATTGCTTTCCCTGCAATCAACGCCTCCTCGTGGTTATCCTTGATTTCCAAGTTTATGATATGGACAGGCTTGTTGTATTCTCCACCTCGCGAAAGCAAGTCTGAAAAAACAAGTCAGACGATCAAGACAGCGGCCGATGGGTTGCGCCACGCACCATCACACACAGCGTCAAAACATCGTTCTTCACATGTGATGACAACGTCTGCAACCGTTTTAGTCTCTTGCCATCGCTCTGGAGCTAATTTTATCCGACGATTTCTATCTAACATTTGTAGCAGACCATTTGCCGAGTACCTAGAAATAAAACTTGGGTTAGGAATTCACAGAGATTATACGGAAGAGCGAACAGGCGAGGATCTTTTGAACTGAGTTCATCATAGATAGTATTGTAAGGAGTTCCAAATGAATAGATGTTAGGTTTGTCGATTGAGGGGCCAGGCAAACGAACAGCCGATCCTGTCCCAGACGAAATGACCCGATAACCAGCTTTACTTTGATTGATGCGTCGGTGTCTTGTTTCCAACTTCAATGTAGGAACTTACGAGAGGACTGAATGACCCTCCATAGACCGGTTCTAACAATTTTTCATATCGATTATAATTATTGGTAGACAGTATAAAGGACGAACCTG
Source organism: Tephrocybe sp. 9980TJB (assembly GCA_018220975.1). Lineage (NCBI taxonomy): Eukaryota > Fungi > Basidiomycota > Agaricomycetes > Agaricales > Lyophyllaceae > Tephrocybe > Tephrocybe sp. 9980TJB. The sequence continues at coordinate 400,417 of JABAJU010000002.1, read as the reverse complement.
ATTACTTGCACAGACAACACAAAATAGCGTTCGGGGTTTATGCACGGACTGTGAGGATGATGAATTTGTTGCATCTGAAACCAGAGTTTGCGAATCTTGATACTCCTGTTTCACGGGTTGTGCGAAATGTATTTCTGAGTCGGCTTCGTGTTGCGCTGATGAGAGCGACGATGCACTGGCGCTTGGGGGAGGGGTTGGCGTTGAATCTTGTTGCAAACGCTGTAAGCGAGGGTCTACACGAGATAAACGAGGGTCGCGTGCTCTTCTGGGGTCCATAGGTGGTTGAGGGGAAAATCTGGAAATGAAGTGAGCACATGAATACGAAACTTCAGGATGTGCCTCAGCAGTATCTCGAACACTTCTGGTCAACATCACGACCCAGGACAGTATAATGAGAACGGGTCGTGCAGTTTCCACTCTGAATAATCATAGGAGATGTTAGACGAAGGTAAACACTCACCACAGGGCTAGGTTAGTCGTACAATGTTATTCTTTCAAACTTCAAAACGCCCTGGACGACATTTCACAACATGCACAAATTGTTATTGATTGCATACGTAAGAGTTGGCCTAGAGTAGTACTCACTGGGTACTAAAAGCACCTCCAAAAGTAAAAGATATTATTCACCAAAATTTGATGCACACGTGCGGTGCACCTGCTTTCAAGCTGATCAGGTGCAGTATTTATTTCCTGTCAGCCTTCCTGTTCGTTGAACATACTTGCCAAACAGAACTGGCTCAGCATGGGGGAAGTAGAGGATAATACCAAAGGTGCAGAACACACTTTAATGGATTTACTTCTTCATGAGCGTGCAGTCGTCACGATAAATCACGAGATAGACGTACTTATGCGTCAAATTCGTGATTTACAGTTTCGCAAAACGCAACACTTGACGAAAATTAAACATATCAAGGGTCTGACTACCTTGGCCCGGCGGATCCTTCCTGAAATACTGGCGATGATTATAGAGGAATGCGTGGAGGACGGCTGGACTCGTATGCCTCTAACTGCCTCTCATGTCTGCTCGGAATGGCGAAAGGCTACCAAAATTCCGGTGGCCTGGTGCCATATCTATGTCAACTGCGATGCCAAGGATCCGTGTGGAAGGACGCGTTTCTGGCTCAGCAACGCTCAGACATCCCCTCTTCATATTACGCTTGATGTGACTAATAATGCATCTCATCTAACGTCTATCATGGATATTTTGTTGCCACATGCGGCCCAGTGGCAGACATTGACCATTACATCGCGTCTCTCATGCCATGCCAATTCCATTCTGGCGCTTTGCGATTGTTTCATTCCAAACCTTGAATCCATCAGCATTTCTGTTCGAGAGGAACTCGATGACAGCATCGATCGTGACACACCAGGCCTCTGGGTGTTAAATGCTCCTACGCGCGTGCCTCGTCTCCGTGCGCTTTATTTTGACCAGAACGTGACACCGTCACCGAGACTTATCCCGCCTCGAATAACCATATTTTCAATTACATTGCGCCACTTCCACACAGCCCTCAAAACGTCAATCGATGAACTCTTGACACTTCTCGAGGGTCTCCCTGCCCTTCAAAAATTTTCGGTCTCCCTCCCATATCAACAAGAACGGGAATTTGACCCTGCGCTCACAGAGAGTCGTTCAGTTTCCCTCCTAAACCTGAACACCCTGATTCTGGCAGGCTCTCCTGATCTCTTCAGGCTTTTACCACATCTTGCTACACCTGCATTAACCAGTCTCCATCTCCGATCTTCAATCACCTCCTTCGGCTATCCAGACGTGGAAACTGGACACAATATCCGAAGATATATCGAGTCGGCGTCTCCCCCTTTGGAGCTATTAGACTTTCATGATATCGACCTTTCACCATCCAATTTCATTGCATGCTTGGGTCGATTACACCATCTGAAAGATCTGTGCTTGCATGAAAGCGATATTTCAGATTCTATTATAGAGCTGTTTGCTCAACCCGATGGCCTCTGCCCTTCAATCGTTCGGTTGGACCTTCGCTGGTGTAGCCAAGTCACAGGGCGTGCTCTAGTCAACCTTGTTCATAACAGGCTCCAGCATTCACTCGATACGGAAAAATTAGGTGGAGATCTCAGGTCACAGCCCATCAGTCAGATAACCCTCATCAATTGTTGTTTCGTGAAAGAGGAAGACCTTCTACAAATATCAGAGACAACGGTCTGTCGAGTGACCATGCGCTCTGGGGATTACTGTCGTATGTTATGGTTCCTCATGTACATGTTACCTATCTTGATGTGCCCGCCTTTTAGGCCCCTATGGATGCTGCCAGAATGGAAGGTACCGAAGGAAACTTCTTCAGCATGGACTCTTACGAGGAGATGGCGCCTTGCGACCTCCTCGCTAGGCATTCGTCACTCATAGTAGCACTTTTGGCCACTTTTAGATTTACTTTGGGTTCACTTGAGTATGATGAGTTTACAAAACTGAAACTGGTACATTGCCTGACAAGGTTATGAATGAGTACAACGAAACTGTGCGTCACAAACTATGGCAAATGAAGGTGAGAAGCTCTCCATCCGCCTCAAACAAGGATGCTTTGTAGTTCCCTCTGCCACGAAGAATTTGGGCCCCAACGCTTGGAGCCAACGTTTTGGGCGAGTTGAGCATCAATGGTGGGATGAAAGAGAAAAAAAGACGGCGCCTTTTTTTTTTTATATCACAAGATTATCACGTGACACACGAGGCCCTGACACGCAATTCAATCTCCTGGCAAGTATTGTCCAATAGACACCAGTTACCTACTCCGAGACGGCTACCTGCTTTGTTACCCCCCTCTCTAGAGAAAGAGCATACATGCCATCCAAGAACCTCACAGACGACTTGAAACAAATCATTTCCGAAAAAGAACGCGAATGGCCTGATGTCAAACGCCGAAAGCTTGCTACCAATCCTTCCCGAACGGATGCTGGTGTCGACATTAGCAAAGAGTACATGAAAGAAGCCTATACTATTGTGAGCTCCATAACTACAATGGTGTTTGTGGGAACTGAGCGAGTCGATAGCTCAATCATATACACACTTTAACACGCATGCTGGCTAATATCCGAAAGCCTTACCTGAACGTAGAGACGCGAAACACGTATTCAAAAAGACAGACTTCGAGAAACCTTGATCTCAACAGCGGAGACTCGTCTTGGTTTGGTATAAAATACCTTACCAACGAGGAACGCGACCAGATTGACCTTCAGGCACGTGTCATTCTGACCCGCTGTGCTGATAGAGTGAAAGAAATGGAGGCCATTGAAAAAAGTAGGGGTATCACATGAAGTTCCGATTTGTTTCTGACTTGGCATTCGATATAGGACGTGCCGAGCTTGTTGCGAGCAAGACAAATCCTCTAACGCGACTTCTCCCCACGCGACTACGACAGGAAGCGTCAACAATCTCATCCGACTTCTTAGCTGCGCATCATTCTGGAGTTACATGGTATCTCAGTCGCCGCCTTGCAGAGGCAAGCCAGACGCAGAAGGAGATGCAGGAGGAACGAGTTAAGCGACAGCTGGAAAGGACGCGAACCCTTGGCTCTGGCGCCGCCAGAGATCTAATGCACATGGCGGCAAAAACTTCACCTGCAATCGATCAACAGTCCCAGAGTAAGAAGAGTAGCTGGCTAGAAGGCGCATCATCAAGCCTGTTGGCTGCAACGCTTGGCACACCTTCTCTATCCGACAAAGGAATAAACACACCCACTCCACCTATGGATATACCCCCATCATCCGATGACGAGGATGACGAATTGGAATTATCGGCGTCTCAAATACTTCAGTTTGAAACGGAAAATGCCAACATTTTGCAATCAGTTCAAGACACCCTGGAGTCTGTTCAACAAGCTGAGGCACGATTGATGGATATCAGTGCACTGCAGATGGAGTTAATCAACCATTTGACGAGACAGACGGAGCTGACGGACCAACTGTACGAGGACGCTATAGCGACGACGTCAACGGTAGAGAAAGGTAACATTCAATTGAAGGAAGCAAAGAGACGAGCGAAGGACAGTCGACTATACATCTTGGTATTTCTGATTGGTGCCAGTATGAGTTTGCTATTCCTCCACTATTATTAAAGCGTTGATATTACAAAATGGTCCATACGTGTACGTGTATATGAGTCGACTAAATGGATTAGTGGTTGAACTAAGACATTCAAGATGTTTTTGAACTTGCTACACATGGTGTGTAGATGGTTCAAGGGATAAAGGTCTCAATAGGGGGTCATCTTCACCATAATCTTCAATAGCGTCTGCCGCAAGTTCATCAAGACTAGGCGGCAAGCCCTCGAGATGACGTATGTGTTTTTGAACCATGCGGTAAACCAGCCTAGAAGCATTGTGAGCTAAGACGCATTGCAGATGCAAAGCACGATCGCACCAGCTTGTGAAGACTGCAATGACTAGCCCACCAGCAACTAATAGGCCGTTGACTATCTTTGTCTCTAAAGGATGCTTAAGCATTCAGAAAGGGAGCACATGGAATCAAATACGGGTATCCATATGGTCACGTTGATCGCCGTCAGAAAGTGCAGCTATTCGGGAGCCAATGAAGACATGAAGAACAAGTTTTGGGAATACAAAGATTGTTGCTGTTGCAAACTGCCAAAGTGAGACAGCCTCAATGGACTAGGTGGGTAAATGAACATTTGAAATTACATGAGTAGAACGTTGAAATGACGCACGGCGAAGAGTGAGTTCGAATACACCCATGGCGGGAAAGGTGATATGCGAATCAAAATAATTAGGGGTAAGCCTTTCGCGCGCTTGTCAAGAATTTATTTAGAACTCTATAACTCTGAAAGACTAGGAGCTTACCACGACCGATTCCAGAGCTTGCCACTTTTGATTATGGTCAGACCATTGTCGCAATCGATGGCTAAAGAAGAAGCGTAACACGACAAAAACCAGTGACGCGCCGACTACTGAAGCAGAGGCAGCGATATAGAAGCCTTGCATTCCATACGCAAAACCACAGAGCGTAACAAGGGTAGTATGGCCTATTAATGGTGGGAACGATATGACAACTTGCAGGGAAATATTTGAGTAATGTATCAGCCGTGCAGACCCAAGTTCTCGTACCCATAGCACCAGCGAGCGCCAGCCATCCGAAACGCGTTTCTGCGAGCATTCTAGCATGGTCATATAGATATTGAGCTATACGTGCTGGCGTCACGACAATGATAAACGTTCCTAAGGAGGGTATGAGCAGGGAAACGGGCTATGAACATGTTTTCAAACCGAAACAGATGTAGAATAGTAAGACGAGCCAAATGAGGATCTGGTACGCGCATTAGTCCAAGAAATGGGCCTGGGACATTGGAATGGGCATACCTTCCCCAAAATGTGGAGATTATTATACCGTCGACATAAAATCTTGGTATACTCCTTGACTATTGGGAATGCGTTGCTTAATGTTATTGCTTTAACAGCCATGATGATGACGATGACGGTTGGAGCTGTACCAATAGGGATCACGTGTCATTTTTTGGCTTGACGCGTTCTTCGATGGAGAAATTCAGTGCATACCGAGTTGAGTGCTGCCTTCCTCACAAATCGCGTCAAATCAACTCATTATATCCAGGACCCGGGGACTGGGGTTCAGGTGGGACAATTGCCGCACTAATACCCTTCATCTCACCCCTTTGCAGCCATTCCTCACTCCTGTGCCTCCCTTGGGTTCTGACTTGCTGGGCAAAGTCACCATTCCGCTCCAATATTTCCTTGGGACCATCAGGACATTAATAGTTCTTGCTCTTCTTCTGTTATATGTCGTCCTCGTTCCAGGAGTCTGTGGCGTTTTTGTGGGTTAATTCCCGTTCCAGTTATTATCATCATTCATTGCCGACAGAAACCAATCCCACCGCTGCACCGTGCAGTCTCACATCTTTTCATAGCTCTTATTGCTCGCACCGTCTTACTGGTTCTAGGCTTCTTTTGGATATCACCGGAACAAGTGAAGAGGAAACGGGGGTAGGTGAAAGAAGCTCTTCTTGTCATTCTCCCCTTCTCAACTGGTATATTAAAGGAGGGGTCAGAATACAGAATCGTGGAATCCACGAGCTGGTGATATCATCGTGTCCAATTGGGTTTCATGGATCGAGTTGTTGTGGTTGGCCGTTCGGCAAGTTCTCCGTCAAGGACCTAGATTCAACGCTGAGCCCCCGTCTTTCAGATTCGATCCTATTTTTGTCCTTCCTGTCTCTGATAGGCCTCCGATGTTCACGAAACCTTATCGCGATGCGGCTCCAATATCTCATACGCCAGGTAGGAGAACAGGGACTGGCTCCGCCAACATCGCAACCCCACAAAAGTCGACCTCTTCTCCTATATCAATCCTTGGCTTCCGGCCGGTCTCTCTCCTCACTATAATTAGACTAACTGGTCAAATACCTCCATTTGGTTTTGATACTGGCGAAACACCTCAATCCCTTGAGGAGCTGCGAGAAAAAGCAGGTAGACCAATTGTAGTCTTTCCGGAATGCACCACCAGCAATGGAAGAGGCCTGCTTCGTTTCGCGAAGGTTTTCCGCGAACAAGTTCCTGTGAAGAGATATCAAGTCTTTGTTATGTGTGTCAGGTCTGTACATACATACCTCTTTCCCAAGCGTAAATGCTGAAGCTGCGTCTTTTCCAGATACGATCCTCCAACAAGTATCGCACCAACGCTCACGCACTCCATTCCGACAATAACCCTTAACCCGCTTTCCCATCTGTTTTCTCTTGCATCGTCTGTCACGCTCCCAACAATTTCCTTGCGTCTGCTGGCACCATCGGAAGCTCCCAGCTCTCAACTTTTTGTTGCCAGCGAGATTATTGCGGATTCTGTATCGCACGATGATAACTTAACTGAAGTATGTGCAAGCCTGATTTCTCAAATCGGGAAAATGAAGCAGGTGGGCATGGGATGGGAGGACAAAGCAAACTTTCTGGATTTCTACAGAGACAAAAGGAAGTCGTGATGGTAATGTACACTGTTGGTTGCAAGAAAGAGTGCATTCAACTGTAGGTATCTTCAGTGCATGTTGCATATGGATAATAGAGAAGAGCTGGTTCAGTAAGGGCCATTTAGGCACGAATTGCAAGGTACTGAATGAAAATAACAAATCAATGCGAAAGAGTTACAATTGTTCGACGGGGAAGCAAAAGACGTTAGTCTTAAAATCTGGTAAATAGACGCCCTTGAGCAGTCGTCGCGGTGTACTGTTCAAACTGAGCAGGCAGGAAGATGCAATCCTGGGATCAATAGCTGTACACTTGTTCGAGGGGAATATCGAACGAATTAGAAAGATGTCCAGCGGAATTGTCGAAATCATATTTCCAGACATCTGACATCGAGCCATAACCATTATATTGTTGTTGTTCGTAACGTGATTCTTGTTCAACTTCCAGTCCTCTATAATCCGAAGGAAGAGGGTTCAAATGACGCAAGTAGCTGTTTAAATTTGTTGGATGCTTTTCAGTCTCATAGGAAGGACTAAGAGACTTTGGGTAGTTTGCAGGGGTCTGAGATCGGCCGTACTGGGGGCAATGGTCATCGCTACGACGATAAGCATGTCGAGATTCATAATCGTCAAGGGCAGAGGTATTCGAAGCATAATGGGATCGCGAGCGCCCATCATAAGATGGTTTATGTCGCGCAACAGCCCGCCGCGGAGGAGAGCGCGAACGCGAGAGACGCGCAGCTAACGCCTACGAATATGTCATTCCTTAACATTTAAAACGGACATTCAACCAAAAACACAACAGACCTCTGGTCGCCCACTAACTCTTACGCGTTGTCCCCCCAGGAAAGTATTATCAAGTTCAACAACTGCGCGTTCCGCATCTTCTTTGGTGAAATATTCAACGAAACTGAGCACGGCAAGAAATCAAGAATTAGCAGCGCTAGATTGCATAGGAAATTTCATGCTCACCCTCTTCCTGGATGTTTTTTATCAAGATCACAGAAAGCAACAAGACCACCAGGAGTTCGTCCAAAATCTTTCAAGTCCTGCCAACCATCAACCAGAGCAAAAATGCACGAGAAGTGTGCCACTAACCTGCCAGCGTATCCTGCGAGGAATATTAGAAATTATGACTGGATATCGGCAATTGACATTTTCAGGTATGGGTCTATCCGACCGAGAGGTGAGGAAGAGCTTTGCAGGCGGTGGCCATGGACAAACCTTGGTGAAATGTTCGATGGTGACTCTAAGACAGTGCTGTTGGCTGACAATCGCATGTCCTTACGCTTGGGACGGGCAAATTCGATGGTAATGCCTTATCGATATCCACCGTTGATTGTCAGTTAAAGTAAAACCCTGGTTAATAATCTACAGGCCCTACTTTCACCGAGAAAAGGTTGCTTTTGAAACGTCTCCACCACGTCCTGGGCGTCCTTTTTTTCTCGTAAAATTCCGTTCGTTACATTCTGGACTGGAAAAACTTGCCTGCTGTGACTCAAACTGTACAAACGCGTAGTCTCATGCAACACGCTCAGTGTCGACGAATGGTACATCAAGCACCAATCCTTCTCACCATGCAACATCTTGACCTCAGTAATTTTTCCATAGGTAGAAAGATGCTGGTCCAGTAAGCCTACGTCAGATAATAGAGGTGCGTGGCACTAAGGCCCACCTTCAGGAGGGATTTGTGGTCTACATAGCGAGGAAGATCTGTGTTTCTATGGTGAGCAGAGAGCCTAAGAATGCAACAGGTGTGCAGACTTCGCATATATAGTCGTCTTGAGGGTGGTGTTGTTGACATGGTGAGCAAGGCATATGGTAGTCACTGCGATGGCAAGACGTGCAGGATTTGAAGAAGTCAATTCAGGCTCCGCGACAGGTTACTTCTACATCCACACTGGGTCTTCCTTTTGCTAAATTAAATCTAACCCCCCACACATTAGATCGATCACTCCTGGTCATCCATCGGCTCTGTGGATCACAATTTCGCCTTGATCTGACGGATTATGTTACTTACAGATGCAATTATCTCTCATATACCACTTACCTTGACCACTTGCTGAAGAGCGTGTCGCAAATCAGCTTTAAGATCCTAAAACATGGACATGAATTTGGGAAGGTAGAACACCAAAATATAAAGCCACCCACCTCGGCTTCTTCGACGCCGATACTGAGCCTAATCAGGCAGGGATCTGCAGTGGGATCACTTTGAAGTCGATGTTCGGCTAGCGACTCGACTCCTCCTAGGCTCGTGGCAGGCTACACGCAGTTAATCAAAAATTCGCAATGCGATAACTGCAAACTCACCACAAAGTATTTCAAAAGGTGGCAGAAATGGGTAGCGTAGCGTGGTTCAGAGAGCTGAGTAAAATATGAGTTAGTATGTATATGCAACAAGCAGGTCAAAATCGCACCAAAATGGAGAAAGTTGGGTTCCATCCTCCCGTCAGTTGTTGCTTTGGTTCGAAGCCTCTCTCATCTTTGACTTGGAGGGACGAGTGAAAAACCTTAGAAATAACACCACCAGGGATGCCTTCAAACGTTTGGCCTTCGGGAGTGGAGGCGACGGATTGGAGCCAGGCGACAAGGATGGTCACTGTCTCTGATTGCCTTGGAACTCTCAAATGGAGTGTTCGCAAAGACCGCAAAAGCAGCCATGCTTCAAGGGAGCCCATCATGCTTCCGAGATAAGTTCGATCACGGTGCAACTATTTTTCAGATATTATCCCAGCGACTGAGTGGGTCAAGATGGCAAGACGCACCACATTCCATTGACCTTCATCCTTTACAACAAGGACACCACAGAGCAGATCAGAATGACCGCCGAAATACTTTGTCCCTACGCCTTTCTCAGTACGCAGATTTCGAGACAAGAGAATTGCTTACCAGAATGGAAAACACTACAACAGAACATTAATGTAGTCTTGTCCAGAACAGATGCAATGCAGAGTACGTACCAGTCAGCCCCAAAGTTAAAGGGATATTGCAGGGGAGGCGGGGCAAAGGTAGAATCGACCAGAAGTGACCCTCCAACCTTATGTATCTGGGTGACGAGTTTGTACAATTAGAATCGGGGAAGCCACGAGGTTGCACACCTTATCCGCATAGTACTGTATATCTCTAGCTTCTCCGGTTGGATTCAGAGGTGTCTCGAGCCAGCACAAGTCTCCAGATTGGTATTCGTCATCAAGGTCAATGACTTCCAAGGTTGAGTCCTTGGCCTTTTTGTATGTTTCGATGGTCGCATGGCAGCCATGATAGCCCCCTCTAATAGCAATCCTCTTCGGCTTGAAGAATACGAGAGCCTAGCAGATAGTTGGGCTCCACCATGTCGTTTATGTTGGCAACAGACACGTACCGCATAAGATGCAGCAAGCCCAGATGCATAAGTTATAGCATAGCCATTCTTTATTGGATGGTCAGGAGATGTCCGTTGTAATAAAACTTAGATGAACTTACGTTAATACGACTAAGGATGTGCTCGGCACGAGTGCTCACTTGCTGGGTATAGCGCGAGTAAATGTGTCTCGACGGGTTTCGCATGTCGAGGTCGTCAGGGAGAATGGGGGCATCCGATACGGGCTTAGGTGCACGGAAGGCTTTGAATTTAAAGATTGCGTGAACAACTTAAGAGGTGTGTTTACTGGTCCAACTCACTGGTAGAGACGGAAATGGACGGGGCAACTTCTGGCCCAACACTGGTGCTCTGAGCATCGTAGTGAATGAGATCAGTTCCATTTAACTTTTTGGTTGGCGCCATTATCTGAGAGTTTGAGTTTGCTGATTGAAACTGCGACCAGGTGGTAGGTACTTTATAAACAATTGTGTATGCCGGCCCGTTCCCGTGGGACAATGACTCTAGAGTCATCTTAGCGAGTTTGCGGATCATGATGCGTCTACATGCTCCTACATGTCAGTCTATATGGATAAATACAAATACATACATTGCGGACAGTAATTATGAGAGATCAGTGAGTAGCTACCAATAAGACACCAGAATAACCACAACTCGAAAAAAACTCAACCAGAGAGAGGCCCACCATACATCTCGGCATTATCTACGTTTCCCTCTAATAAACCTGACTGTCGCATGAATGACATCCATTGCTCATCCATACCAGAATCCCCTGTCATCATCATTCCTAAATCGACCAAATGTTCTGAAGAATCGGACACTGCAAAGTTACCATAGTCAGGCAATGCACCAAACGGCATGTTGGACCGTGGAAAACTTGGAGAGTTATTTAGATAAATAGTCGACTGGTTCACGGGAGCAAAAGATGTAGAAGGCGACCATGGAGAACGCTGCAGGTCTTGTTGATCCAAGGGAAAATACGGTGGTCGATTTGGTTGAAAGGGAGCTTGCGGCGGGTATGAAATCGTCGGCGAGGCAGTAAGTTGTCGTGGGCTCGATGGTGTAGTGTGATCGAGGGGTATGTTTGATAAATATTCCACAAGTGAGGGATGAACATCCGGCGTTGCTTCCGCAGGGCTCGCAGCTGCGCTTTTTCTACCATGTATCGGTGACGGTGGTTTTTTTCGATTGCTCGATTTATTCAGCAGTTTGCTCACAAGAACACGTGTTTGCCCTCCGAAGAGTGCAAGTTCATCGTCGCCATAATCAGGTTTACCCACGGATAGAACCGCGCTGGTAGTTGGATTGCCGCTTCGAAATTGTGAGTATACTTGAAAGGCTTTTTCTCGTAATTTTCGAAGAATGGCCTTGTAAAATATGTATGAATTCCTGTTGCACAGCCAAACGAACGAAAGGCTCTTACCAATCCGCTTCGGGCACGGCGAGATTGAGAAGCACCTTTTTCAAATAGATCACAAGCCAATCCTAGCTCAATGAATGCACTAGGAGCCATGCTTGAAGACGGTGATCGAGTGACAATGGTACCAACAATAATCTAGACACAGCTTTAGTAGAAAAAAAAAAAGGAGGAAAAAAAGCAACAAACGGCCGCAGAAAACACTGGGAGATATCAGTAGCAGAAAACACTAATACAAGAATTACTCACAATGTGTCCAGATGCTCCACCATCTGCAACAAAGGTCGGGGAACCTTTCGAAGTGGTTCAAATTCGATTTGATCATTCCAGAAGCACATCGATATGATGCAAGGAAGGACGGTGCATAGGGGCTGCGTAGAGGATTTGCGGGGTGATCAAGCATCGCTTGTGCAAAGAAACTGCGATGAATATATAGCAGGGCTACGAGTGAAATGAGCATGAACCTGAGAATGCATACAACCTTGTGCGAACCGACTGTGCGATATTGCGCAAGCAGGCAACCACGCATATACACTGACGGAGTGCAATGCTCGTCTTCAGGACTCAGGAAGACGTTGAGATGCGGAGGAAGCAACTTCTCCCGAACTTTGCGATCAAGATCCAGTACTGTTTGATAGTGTGGAGGCTCGGCCGTTAGTGTGGATTCAGTTACTGTGGAGAATATTTCCTTCGTAAACTCGTATTTCCATCGATAATCTGGGAGATGTTTGTTAAATGGTGATGAACAAAATGAGATGTATACTGACAGCCTATAAGGGTATTCCCATCCTCATCAATAGTCGCCTCATCATCTTCGGGGAACTCGCAATCAATGTAGGACAAGCGGATAGATGGTGGCCGACCAGTTCCAAGACTCTGTCATTGGATCTACTTAGTGCGTCAAATCATAATTGAAAATCACCCACATAAAAGAGATCAGTGGAAAAGAGTTCCCAGAAAAGAGTTCTTCGTCGTTGGACTGTTTTCGGATCCATATTAAATCTTGCACTGTCGCGATCTGAAACGAGTACCGTTAAGACATTAAAGACAAGCGCGCCAGATGCCACGTACGGAGACCGATCTGACCGACACAACAAACTAAATCAGGCGATACAATGGGATATGTGCAATTGACTTACGCTTTGTGCTAACTTGCAACTTAGGGATAACAATGTCCACGAACTATCCGTCGAGTAGCGTGTTCCTCCAAGGCTATGGAAAGCTGCAAGCAGCCCCACCGCTTGCACAGTAGTTATTTCTGGAGATTCAAACACAGAGCGAAGTGACAAACAAGCTCGACTCAGATGATAATAAGTGTCAGATTCTGGACTATCTTTATGCAGCAGAGTCAGAAGGAGTTACAAGAGTGACATGACAACTCACGAGGCTCGAGGGTAAGGTCGACCAATGCGCCTAGAGCGAAAACGAGGAAGAGAACGGCAAGCTTATGTGGAGATATTGTGTGAGGGCCAGGTAAATCAGTTGCACCCCGTTCTTTCAGCGACTTGTATACAGGCGACAGGATTTCGTCAATTATCTCATCCCTTTTTATAGGTCGGAAGGCCCAAACGCCATGCTCCATGTACGTTTCACAGAGAGACCATGCACGGGGTTGACTCGGAAGGTAACTGAACAAAAGATCGAGAGCCTTCTCAGCTCTCTCAGGATTATCTCGGCCACCGAAAGGAAAGGTATTGGATAGTTGGGATATTTCTGGCGACATTTCAAGCACAGGTTCGTTGTCACCAGACGCCATTTTGTCGAGTTCAGCACCTGCCTATCCAATTGTTGTCCATGAGATAAGAATTGACATGTGATCTTCAAACTGACCAGCAACAGTGCCTAATGCGAAAAGGAAGTGAGACAAAGTGAGGGTTGCCTGCCATAACGAGAACGAACCTCAGATCCTGCAGACCTTCCGAAATACTTGACTTGGCCATGGTCACCAATTGTCAACGTACCCAGGGCGTCAATAGAATCGATGGAATTGTCTCGGGGAAGTTCCTCTTTTTCAAAAGCATGACCTTTGTCGGGTCCAAACTTGATTGATAGGAGTTCGTCGCGCAGTAATGGATGTGTTTCGCTAGAAACACCAGACTGAAAAATTGCGAGAGCATCTTCTAATTGGCGAATCCTTTGACCCATTTCTGCGATCTTTGCATGCAACTGGGTTGTATCAGCGAGGACAAATCTAGCCAGACGTCTTAGCAAGGGACGTCGACGAGTGACGAAACCGTACCTTGTGCCTTGCCCAGTAGAGAGGCTACCATTCGGACAAATAGAGGGGCATCCACGGCGAGCTGGAAATATGGTAGGCATTACAGTTCTTGTATTGAATATACTGCTTACTACAGGATCCACAAGGTAATTTCTTATCGCATTTTAATTTCAGCCTTGACGCACTCCATCAAGGACCAAAGCATAGAAATGAAAAAAAATAAATAGATACCTTCGACATTCTGCGCAGGAGATCTGTACAAGTCGATCTGTATGAGTATGTGTAGGGCAAAATCAAGTCATGGACGCACTTCGCCCCGAGCGCGTCGTATATCAACCTCGTCTTCACTCGTTAACTTGCGTGACGCACGGCGAGCGACGCCATGGGCGAGGTGCGATGGATCTGCAGGCATGACGTGTACGAAGAATCCACACTGGTGTGGGCACGTACAAACTGGTGTAATGAACGAGGACAATTTTTGGTTCAGAGTTTCACCGGTGATCGGCAACCTCTGCCGGGTGACATTGATTACAAAGTACGTCACTATTAGTAGCTATGTACGGTCGCCAAATGCGAATACTTAAGCCTCTGCTGCATTAAAACGTTTGCTATAGGATTGAAGATATAACAATAAAATCCTATAAGTCGAAGAAAGAAAGATTACTACCTTTGGCTTGATAACCAAGTACACGATCAGTTGCTTATCAGATATAAATCACGTCAACGTGACTTGAACGTGATCACTGCTCGCAACATAACGCCACATGCGTCTTGTCCTCCTTTTGCACATTCCAACCCAACTCGTCACTCTTTTATCCCTAAACCATGGTGAATACACTCAGATTATTACTTTCTTTTACCGCCCTTTTCTCCTTTTACTCTATTCCTGCCTCCGCAGCCGCAACTACACAGACTCGGACCAAATACATTGCGCCTCATTCCTTGGGTCGAAACTACCAATTCGATCCACGCGATGGCTGGCAGGCTATGAACGTGTCGGATCTTCCGTATAAATATAATACTTCAACCACCCCAAAGCACTCGGCTGAGAAAAGAAACGCTGTCTCGAAGCTGGGCGTAGGCGATACCGTCAAAGGAGTGGTATCTCATCTGATGAAGGGGATGAAGGGAATTGGACAGTCAGAGCCGGTCGTCATCACTTGGTAAATTTGAGTCCCTCCAGCCATCACCCAGGTTCATTACGGCTAACGGGCTTGCAAAGGTACACTGGTCATGATCTTCTCAATCCTAGCTGCTGGTCTCATGGGCATTGGGCACCAACGGTTAGTCTTCGAGATTTATTGAATCCATAGATGAATCAAGATGAAGATATCCGAATGCTTAACATTCATAAGGACAATTCTTTTGCGTGCGCCACTACTCTTCACGGATGGAGCGACCGCCCCAAGTGTTTCCAGTTTCTCGAATGTAAGTCCTACCTCAGATTATAAGAATCCCTCCAAATCTTAGAAATGTACATTTAAGTATGCAGTACTCCCGATAAATGCGTCTTTGTTCGAGTTGTGGACAGTTGCGCGGGTTGTCCTCCAGGCTCTCATCACGTCGACCTAACGAAGGCTGCCTTTTGTGCGATTGCCGATGACCTCGATGTAGGGAAATTAAAAGTTTATTCCAGGCCCGCGACTCCACCTGCAGATGACGACTGGTAAGTTCTTCCAAATTATTTTCTGATTCACGGGGCTAAAGCCAAACCGTTCTTATAGGGAAGAAGACTTATGGGGCCCTGTAGCACGCTGAGTATAACCCTTGATTCTGTAACAAAACATGTAACACTGTACTACACACTACTCCGTTGAATATGTAAATCAAAGATGGTCTATACCTTAATGTCAACCCTTTTTCGCTTCTTTCCTTCGGCTATTCTGGCACGAGCTTTTTCCTCATCCAAACCATCTTCTTCGTAAAATTGGGCGGTACGGTCAGCATCACTGCGTCTCCGAATGTATTGCAGTGCAGCGAGGTTATATCCGAGAATATCTTTTTGTCGCTGCAAAGCAGCGCGAAGATGTTTTCTTAATGAGATGAGGACGGTGCGCATTACGCGGTTAGTGACAATTTGATGATGATGGGTCTTGAGTAAGAAGAAGATGATCTGAGAAACCAGTGGAATGTTCAACTCCTAAATCATTGTCAGCGAGAGCTACAGTAGCTATGTCAACCCATACCTTTTGGGCCCACATGCTCAGATAGAACATCAACGAGACGACCTTTCCAAAAGGAAGAACGAGCAGAGCGTCGTGCAATGCAGCGCTATGAACTTTTTCGACCACCCAAAGGACATACTCATCTGGAGTTTTATCAAGTTGCATGAAAAGCTGGTTTTTGACTGGGGGCTGTAACCGCATCGGACTGTCTTCCGGTAATTTCGCCATATCTTCTTCATATTCCCGGAATGTAGCGCGCTCCTTGTCAGCCAGGTCAAGAGCCTCCATAATCCGTTCTCCGGCCATCAAAGTCTCTGTGGTTTGCTTTGTCACTGCAGACACCTCCGCCTGGGCTGACTGGTCGATAGGAGCGCCTTCTATTCCGTTCCCGATAGGCGCCTCAGTGCGATTTAAGGAATCCGCAATACCTTTTTCGTAAACCATCTCGAGTTCTCGTTCGCGTTCTTCCTCAAGGAAAATCTGACAATGGATGTAAAGATCCGCCCACGAATATTCTGGTCCATATTTCGCACCTGATCGTCTTCATCTTTGTCCCAAACGCGAATCGATTTGTCGTGTGAACCTGTGACAACAAACCTGCCGTGGTGACTGAGGACCATAGCCCAAATTTCGCCGTGATGACCTCGAAGGTTCTGGATGTGTTCAAACTAGAAAAAGTAATGAGTTCAGATGCCTTCAAAATTATGCCCCTCTACATACTTTATCACCATCCCAGTACTTCAGCATTTTATCTTTTCCGGCGCTCCAGAAGTAATGCGAGCCTCTCTCAAATGCGACCTGCATGACGCTTTCGTCGTGAGCAAATATCGACTTATGACAGTCTCCGAAATCAAGGCCCCAGATCTTGACATTCTTATCAGCAGAGCAAGTAATAATGAGCTTCGAGTCATCGGAAATATCCATAGACAACACTGGTAGCTATTATGCGTAAGTTGGAAAATCAAACATGTGATGGCGATCATCGCATACCTTGTGCCCATATAACGACAGGAAAAACTTCAGAGAGTCTTGGTAGAAAACTTTCACCGTCGAGTCGAGCAGTGAAACAGCTAGAAGTTTCCCATTCGGGCTGTACTTGACAGCGAGCACGTCGTCGGTCATTTTTAATGTGCGGGTATGCACGAGAGTGAGTAATTTCCCAGATTGGGACTGAGAATACCGTCATTACAAACGAAATTCAGGCAGGATTTTTACAAAGGTACTCACGCTTTCTCCATCTGTATTTTTGCGTTCAAACTCCCAAAACTTGACGTCTTTGTCCGCGCTACCACTCACAAGAGCGCGTTGATCAGCCCTGACATGAAGAGACCAGACGGTGCCTGTGTGAGCTGGTATTGCGTCTATTAAGGACGATGATGCAAGGTCGTAGATGAGAATTTCTCCGTTTTTGGTACCGATGGCGATCTGTCACAGAAATGGTACACTGATGTCTGGGAATGAAAACAAGGAACTAACTTGACGATCACCAGGTAGGAAAGTGCTACTGATAGCATATCCGCAATCTATTGTTCTGATACATGCATTGGTCTTCATATTCCAAACTTTCAAAGAGCCTGGAAAAAGTAAGTATCTATGACATACTTTGATAAAGGGCAATACCGTTGGATGCAGAAGCTAAGACCTCGTCGTCTGAGCTCAACGACAGGGTACGAACATCGGTCCTATGGCCTGGAAGGTCGACAGAGAAGGTACGGGTAGCTTCGGGTACATCTTTGGATTTGGTTGGTTGAGGAATGTTATATACTTCGATGTTATTTGAAGACAAGGCTGTCATTATCTTCAAGTCGGCATAATTAGAGGCGATGGGAATGGTATAGTTAGTACAGGAACTTACTTGAATGGAGCCTTTTGATACGACGTCTCGGCCAAAATCAAAAGACCTGATTTTTCCACTGGCACGTACAACAAGGTATGGGGTGAAGAGGTCGACCAGTTTAACTTCCTCGGCGTCGGCCTCCTCATCAGAAGCATCCTCTTGTTCATCTTTCTTGATTGCACCCTTGACTTGCTTTTCCTTCGTCCTTTTTTTCCTCCTGGCTTGTTTCTTGCGCACTTCTTCTTCAGATCGGATACGGAATATTTCAACAGAGCGATCATAGGATTGCACAGCCAGAAATGGTTGAGAGGAATGGAAAGCAACTTGTGAGACACGGTGGCGAGATGCAAGGGGAAGAGAAGAAAGTGGGTAAATTATTTTTGCAACCTGATCGTGAAGAAAGAAGAGGTCAGTATGCTCAATTTATAGAGAGTCCTTCAACGAACTTCGCCTGACTCAGTCTCGCGGAGACCATTTGCTAAAGCATTTTGATCGATTCGCCAAGCTTTCAGCTCTCCATCGCTACTTCCAGTAAAAATCATATCGTGTTCTTGGTTGACGTCCATAGTCCAAACTTCAGAGCGATGTGCAACCACAGTTTGAATACAGTGATGCGTTGAAAGATCCCAGAGCTTCAAAAAGGTATCCTTCGAAGAAGTGAGCAAAAGCCCTGCTGCGGAAGCGGTTGAAGTAGATGGAAGATCTGCAGGGGTAATGAACTGGATGCCCGTGATTTGATCACGATGTCCACGAAGGCTGCATATTGACAGTGAGTATTCTTCACCAGTTCTTACACTTATGACTCGTACCGGAACAACCCAGCTTCTGCTACCACATCCCACATAATTAACTCAGTATCCTGAGATCCTGACGCAAGCCGAGTCCCTTGCTCATCGAAGCAAAGTGCAGTGACAGATTTTTTGTGACCATTGAAGGTCGAAACCACAGTGTTGCTATTTGAATTCCAAATTCGAATAGACCCGTCTGCATAACCAACTGCGAACATGTCCTTTTTGGGGGACTGCAAAATAGCAGTGACTTCAGCAGTGTGGCTTATTTCGTGCCACATAGAAACCTAGATCGCGTCAATCGCGAGAAATATAGTTTAAAAAGCTAACGTACCATAGTTCCCTTCTTGACATCCCATACCAACACATCCTCCAGCGCAGGAACATAGGCAAATTTGCCATCGTATTGAGAATTGGCAGACGCGCTACATACTAAGCCGAAAGCCTAAAAAAATCGTTAGACAATACCAGATAAATTTTTGTCCGAAACTGACAGTCCCAGGGACGTGCTTGCTATACGTCTTCACCATGGCAGGACCTTGTCTCTGTCAAGACAAGATGAAGAGAAAGTTTTGAATCTCACGTGACTTTGGCGATCATATGAACTTCCAAGTGGTGACTTGCCGAGCTGCAGCCGTTGCAAGACTTAGAAGCTCCAGAGTCTATCCGCACCGGCTTTTCTCGACCATGATGCTCTACCCAAACAGCCCTGAAGCTGCGGTCAAGTTTCTGAAGTTTGTCAATGCTTCCCCAACCCCCTTCCATGCCGTGCACAATGCGTCCGTACGCCTTGAGCAGGCTGGCTTCAAAAAGGTACGCACGTTATCAAGGATCAGTTATGATATTGCCTTAAATCTTTGTAATTGGAAAGCTACACGAGAAAGAAGACTGGGAAAAAGATATTCAGCCCGGAGGCAAATACTTTTTCACCAGGTATTATTATTCTTCATGCTGGTCATGAAAATCACATTCATCGCTGTGCGCTGATAATTCATGATCAGGAATCAGGCTGCCCTGGTAGCTTTTACAATTCCAGCGAAATGGAAGCAAGGAGCAGGACTTAGCATTGTTGCTACCCACGTTGATAGCCCAAACCTCAGGGTGCGGCGGCTGCGACTCCAGGATCTATATTGCTAGCTAACGCAACGACAGATTCGTCCTATTTCAAAACGCACAAACGTGGGTTACCTCCAAGTTGGAGTCGAAACTTATGGTGGAGGAATTTGGCACTCCTGGCTCGATCGTGATCTTTCGTTAGCTGGTCGTGTGGTCATCAAGGAACAAGGAGGACATTTTACGTCCAAGCTGTTGAAAATTGATCGTCCTCTTTTACGGATTCCCACTCTCGCCATCCATTGTAAGAAAATTTCATATCCTTCAGTCTTGATTATTCAACAGCTCTTGGTAGTGGACAGGAGTACAAATGACAACTTCAAGTTCAATCAGGAAACCGAATTTGTTCCAATCCTAGGCTTATTGGAAAGTCAGTTCAACTCGAAGAAAGACGAAACCAGCCCAGTCCAAGCAAATACACAGTCCAAGGCGTCGAGCATTCAGGCTAACCACCACTCCGAGCTGTTGTCCCTTCTAGCTGAAGAACTCTCGATAAAACCAGATGAAATCCATGATTTCGAGTTGTGAGGTCACTCCTGGAAATTTCTATCCTTTAAATCATTGATGTTCCCTAGGGCCCTTTATGACACACAGCCAGCTACCCTCGGCGGTCTCAACAATGAATTTATTTTCAGTCCTCGTATGGATAATCTTGTGTCATCGTGAGGCCCTTCACCATTCACTGTGTCATCAGCACATTAACCAAACTTGTGTTAAGTTTTTGTGCCGTCGAAGCCATCGCTGAGACGGTTTCGACACAAGCATTCCCAACACTTGAAGGGAACGTCAACTGTATTGCACTCTTCAACCATGAAGAGATCGGCAGTGTCTCAACTTCGGGTGCAGAGTCGAGCCTTATCCCCTCCCTCCTCAACAGACTTTCCCCTACGCCAGCGACTTTGGCTCAATCCATTTCTCGGTCCTTCCTCATTTCTGCTGATATGGGACACGCCGTTCATCCCAACTACACTTCCAAACACGAGGACAACCATAAGCCTAGAATGAATGGCGGCATTGTGATTAAAACTAATGCAAAGCAAAGATATGCTACTGATGCCATTTCTACTTTCGTTGTCAAACAACTGGTTGAACGAAAGGGTGGACGAGTTCAAGAATTCGAGGTTCGGAATGATATGTACGTCGACATCTGCATAATACTTGATATATAATACTCACTACCGCATAATATAGGGCTTGTGGTTCTACAGTCGGCCCGATGTTGTCTAAGATTGGGCTTCGGACTGTCGATGTGGGAAATGCAATGCTATCGATGCATTCCATCAGGGAGACAGCGGGGTCACACGACGTCCAGAATGCAATTGACCTTTTCTCCTCATTCTTTGAAGGATTTGCAGAGCTCGACAAGGGTCTGACAGTGGACTAAAGTCTATGTACTTCAATGGCAACTAATTAAATGTGTACCCGCAGTATAAATCGGTCTTTCTAACACGAGCAGGGCCGCTATTCCATAATCCTTTGGCGGGTGCTAGTCAGCGTTTACATATAGGGTGCTCCCTAGATGGATGACAGAGCCCGTGGTCGACACAGTTGTCGAACAAACTAAGCGAGTAAGGAACCTGGATGCGTCATGCCCAGGTCGCGAGGGTCCTAAAGAATCATCTTCTAGTTTTTTTTGTGGGTGGCTCAGACGATGCTGCAGGGCCACCTAGAAGGCTTCGCTTTTTCGTAGTGCGAGCATAATGAGCAAGTACCCATTCTCGTTCAGCTTCGTTTTGTTCGATAGTCCCTTGTCGGATTTCATACGCTGCGAGGAAGGTCGGCAAATAGGTTAAACTAGGATAAGAGGTACTTACGCTTCATCTCAAAACGGGGACCAACCTCAGCAAGTTGGACCTGACGTGGTATTTTGACGAACACATGATGTCTATAGAAACGTAAGTGACGGTTTGCTGCGAAAAGAGTAGTAGTTACCGAAAGGATATGAAATCATCCTCGTTGGCAAAAGTCATGACACGCTTGCTATCCTCCTTGGGGACAGGGAAGAGATATTTGAGTACATCTCGAACGCGTTGTCCTAACGATGACGAGAAATTCTCGAAGATGAGGTGAGGGTATTGTTCAGAGACAGTGGAGTTTTTGTATGTCCCTATGTCATGGCGAAGGGAAACGTTATTGAGCGTGAAGAAGACGGTTGGACCGTGAGGGAAATGAGACACAATCATGGCATCTAGGGTGGATGAGTTTCGGCAAATTCCAAAGTAGTGGATGATTGACCTGGAACACCGCGATGTTCGTGTAGAACGATTAAATCTGTTACATCGTTGGCTCTGCAAGCTTCAGCAAGTTCTTTTACGACGTAGTTTCCACGATTTATACGATGGGAGTTTGGAAAAACTAGTCTCATCTCCTAGAATATATTCTTGTTAGAAAAATTGAGTCTTCGCCTTGGCCCTTACGCGTACCTTTGCGAACTGCAATAGTTTAGAACTTGGATCACGCGACGTTGTTATGACTATCTTGGGGTCCTGAATACCAGCACGAGAATACTCGTTGTCGATATGTTTAGTAGGCTCTGAAGGAAGTTAAATAAAGACACCAAGACTTCCGTTTCTTGAGGCTCACCAGTTTGGGCATCATCGAAAGCCAGATCCTTTCCTAGGTTCTTTGCGTCCTTTTTCAACTCCGTAGGTAAAGATTTTCCGCTCGCCAAAGCATCTTTTAATTGCTGCTTTCGTTCGTAGGTTTGTCGTTCTTGAGCTTCTTGGGACCTGGCATATACATATTGGCGTCTCTCTCTGATTTGGCGACGAAGCTTTTGGATTATAAGCAGGTAACTTTTGGGACATCGGCGGAGACGTACCATTGTGGCGGATGAATAAAGGAGAGGTCAAAATTTTGTGATGTGACGCAGTCACTCAGCCGATTCAAGGTTCTCCATGGGTACTTGAATTCTTTATTAAAGGACCATTTATAATGTGACATATAGTACGTCTACAGTGGACATTTAGAATGTCAAAATGACTTCTTTCGCCACTTCCACTCCCATCCCATTGATATACGACATAATGTCGTCGCGTAAATCTTCATCATCCAGATATGACGAGGTCTAAGGGTACTAAGTCGAGGATATCAATATGGGAAAAAGCTCATGCGAACCGTTATAGGTGCAACGAGTATCTGAGTGTTTGTCACATTAGAAACCACCATTACCTGGTCAAGATCGACCTCGTCAATCGATTTTAAACCTTCTATGTTGGTGTCGGTGAGGAATGAAGTATGAAAGTAGATAAATCATATACCTTGACTTTCACTCGGCTCAACCCTTGAGTTTTCTGGACGAGTGAAGCAAGCATATTTATACTGGTTAAGAATTGGAAGACAATGTGACAGGGGATGCCAATCGTAAGTTTCCTTTGATTTTAGATCAGCTATATTTCTAGGAGGGCGCGCATGGGGCTCACAGGGTCAACCAAATAAGATGGCGCGTACTGTGCCTTGTACCGCATTTTCTGGCAAGAGTGGACGTAAAAGCCTGATAAGCATTTTCAATGATCATGATGCTAGTGAATTATCTGAAGGCGAACCTAGATATAAAAAGTCCATTCCTGGTGCACCGGCATTATGCATCTCCAGAACAAGAGATATTTCTCGCAATACACTTAACTGTGGCACTTTCCCAGGTAAGGGCAGGCTTTTTAATCTGTAACGCAGGGTCGACGCACCTTCCCTAACGAAAACTTATCCCAAGCATCGTCATACATAAAGTAGACGCTCGATAAACATTTTGGGAGAATGTCTATGACCGCCGTTGCAATCAGTTGGCCGTCCAACCTGTATAATTGATGGTAGGAACCATAATTCCTGGGGAGATGTGAAGGAGGCGTAGAAGTATACGGAATTGGTTTCTCCTTCTGAATATCAGAGTGTTGGCTCAAATTGAGCATTAAGCACATACGAGAAGTGGTGATTTCACTAGAAAACGTTCAAAGCCTTTGCGATTCGAACTTTCGTGATGGATGTTCGCTTGATATTTTTGAAATAGATCATATTTCTCCTCAGTGAAGGAAGAGGGCTCAATGCTCGTCTATACCTAAATATCAGCGACATCGAAGGAAGAGGCCAATATACACCAATCGTACTTCAAAAATGTGTTGTCCTGACCCTTGTCCGTCGATAAACCCTGCTTCCGAAGAATGAATGACATCACCAAGAACAAACGATGGAACGTTCGTAGGCTTGTTTTTTACCCTTCCATTTCGATTGTCAGCGAACACAGAAATGAGAAGGACAACAGCAATTACGACGTAGCAACGTCCATGACCATGCGCTCATCGTCTTTGCCCGCTATAACGAAGCGATTCCACCTAGGCTTTATGAGAAAGTACTCTTTTCCTACTCTTTCCGTACGAACCGATAAATAAGCTTTCTTTGACTTCGTGAGGCCTTGAATTTTGCGGCGTCCAACCTAGCCATTTAACCATTGGGATGTTAATTCTACTCTCGTACACTGAACTGGAGCGGGACAAACCTGATAGGGTACTGAGGGCAACATGTCTTCTTCATATCCGGTAGATAGCAGAAAGTTCCTAACAGACGCGTTGACGAAAACAGGCCAGGAAAGGCTCGGGGCTCACCTGAACGGCGCCATCCGCGATCTATCATCTTTTGGTATACCTGAAACAGTTGTCTAGTGCATTCCGTTGTATCTTACACTTGTGTATATACGCACACCACAGGACAGCCTGAAGGCAGACAAACTTGCAGCATGCACACTGGATCGGTCAACACTTCGCTCTCCTGGCGGAGAGCAGTAACCGCATGTGGAGGAATAAGGACTACTGGGTTGCACAATCGATTGCCAAGACATCAAACCGTCAAGTTACGGGCGAGAGAAAGTGTATCTAGTAGTTGGGTCGTGGAAGATCAGTTGTAAATATGATGTAGTAGCCATAGCTGCTCCTCATAAGCGCTAAGGATATTTATAATACTTTAAAATGTAATTAATTATAAAGTTGAATTGTTATGCATATTATGGCGCAGCCACAGCTTCCTCCAGGACATTCTCTCTCGTAGCCTCCAAGTTGTACTGCACATTTTTTCGATATTTAGTTGCCAAATCTGCCGCAGTCTTGACATATGCATTGGCGCGTAGAATCTCCTACATTGCCAGTGAACATTAAGGCAGATAGATATCAATATCAATGCCGCACCTCCATGCAATGGTTGAGTTCAAGTATCATCTCCGTACATTTTGACTGTGCGCATATAAGCATCTCTTTCTTTTGTCAAGAGATGAGGGCCTTACAGTATTCTTGAGAATCCGTTCAAGAAGAATGGCTTGTCGTTCAGCATGTGGATTCTCCATAATGATAGACGGGGTTTAGATGGAATGGTCACGCGTCGAGACACCCCCCCGTCACGCTTACGGCGAGCATTAGAGATATTGATATTTTGTATTATTGCGAGGGTAGTAAGAGCATTTAGATCTTATAGCGAGGGAGCATGTGTAGTTATGAAATGAAGAGCAACTGAAAAACCCAAAGAACGAGAAACGCCTACCCCCATCCATCCCAACGGCCAAATCTCCTAAACTCTTGTAGAACACAATCTCTGCTCTCCTTCCCGTCCTTATCATGTTCTTTTTCCTTAGCCTTATCGCGGCTACCGACAGATGAAACAGTGGGTGCTCGATGAGAAGTAGCTGACCCTCTCGGAAACGAACCAGAGATGGGATTGGCAGGAGTTGATGATCCAGAAAACGAAGATCCATGTCGCGGCAACGACAAACGATACCAACCACCGATATAAGTCAAAGCAACGAGCTGATATTCTGGCACCCTTCCTACGTCTGATTCATTTCCTGCGGTTGCTTCAACCCACCCAACAACACATCGTTCCTCATCAGGAACATCTGCCGTCGGTGAGCGTGCAGCAGGAGCAGATATAGTTATATGTGACGATTGAGAGGGTATTCGATATTGGGCATATGACCATTCGGAGTCAAAGTACTTTGGCAAAGGAAGGAAAGGAGTCAAAGGAGAAAATGTCGATTGTCGATTTCTGTTACGAGAGAGAAAGTTTCAGAAGGATTCACACACGCACATCGATGAGCTTACGCGGGTCCAGAGGCAACGAGAGTAAAGACATGGACGGTACCTTTGTCACTCCAGACACAGAGCTCCTGCTCGTCAGGTCGAAAAGCAACTCCATAGATGTCTGCTTTATCCGTGCCTCTTCGAAATTCACGGACCAGCTTTCCCGATAATGAATCCCAAACCCTCACCAGTGTTCCTCGAGACGACGTAGTGGCAAGTAAGCGACCAGAAGCAGGCACCGACAACGTGGTCAACGCCGTTGTGTGAGCAGCTATAATGGAAACAGGGTGTTTGCTGGGGGGTGGGGGAGGTTTTCGAGGCGGAGAAGAGGGAGGAAGCCCTCTTGGTGTCGGTGGAGCGCAGGGGGGTAGATGAACTAGCTGTACGTGTCCCAGTTGGCGCCCAGCAATTGCGAGGAGAGTTGAATAACCAGCGGTTGCCATTGCAAGTAGACCTGGGCAAATAATTCAACTGAGGAAACAAGTTCTTCGAAAGATATGCACCTTTGGGATTATCGCAAGTATCCCACTCCCCATATCGGGTCACCTGTTCCCCGATCCGAAATACAACTACTCTGCGTCGGAGAGATACAGCAAGCCAGCCACGACGACAGGCGAGACCTCGAACGCGCTCTCTAAACTCTAGTTCTGCAACCTCTGTGCCGAGAGCATCATCCCAGAATATGACCTTATTTGGAGGATATAGAGGACTTCGACCTCCGCCGACAAGAAAGAGGATGTTCGATGAATGGAACGGTACGACTAGAGTGACAGTTCCTCCTGAGAGCTCTGACATTTAACATCAGCGTTATTTCCGCTTCGAATAAGAGATAGGGTTGCAGTACCACGCTTCCGGAGGAGCTGAAGTGGATATGCTCGATAGACTGCAAATCCTGCAGGTGTAGATGCAGTGAAAATCTGGCAATCAGAGTCAAAACGAGCGTCAAATATGTGTATGGGATCTGTAGCAGTAATAGAGTGGCGTGCAAGATTCATGAGACAGAAGGTAGAAAGGACGAGGTGGTGGAGAAGGTCATGGCCGTTTGTCCGAATTAGGCGACCATGGGGACTGACGCAACGTGGTTGATGGTGCTCTGATCTCAGGCTCAGGACTCGTACGACCAACTACTCAAGTAACTCAACGGCTTATACTTCCTGGCATGAACATATATCTTTTAAATGGGGATTCTGGCATCTTTTTAACATGCTCTGCTATCGTTCTTGAAGTGATCAGTGCTAATGCAGCGCCAATGGCTTGAACCTCTGATCCTTGTCTGATGCGCTGCTAAACATCGTCTCAATTTGTAGGAGATATGCTATATGGTATGGAATGGTCCATGGCAGGAATTGGAAATGCGTTCTTCTTTTCGAAAATTCAATTATCAGGACTTTTGATTCAGATATGGCCCAACATCCCTTCATTGCAGAATATGGATGACGCCTCCATTCTTAAATATCTGTTCCGTTGGTCCACATTGGTGCTTTCTGTCTCATCTACGTTTCCTACCTTGAATCAGGCCTATCAATCCTTGTCTTACTTAGTTGTAATCTTTATTTAAATACCCAGATCGAATATGTTAGGATCCATCGGTGCCAGGACATCTAGCCTGACATGGTGGGTCCTTCATTGCGCCCCTGCACCTCTGCATCGCACTACGCTCATCCTATCATGATCACCCTGAATGCAACCTCCACCGCCCCCCCGCAGACCTCTTTACAAACACCCTCGACATCTTACGCCTACGCGCTGGCCAGAAAACCAGATATAGAACGACTCATGGCTATACATCACTACCAGGGCACATTTGTCACTCATTCAGGGTTTGACGTTGAGTCATGCCTTCTTGGGGATCTAAAAGAAATCATCTACATTCACTTTCCCGCCAAGTCCGTCAGCGATACCTTTAAAACCGACCTCGCAGAGCTTTTGGCTCCATATACCGTTAGCATAATCCTATCAAGAGAACCCATATTTATGGGTCCGTGGAGATGAAGATAGTACCTACAGTAAAAGAAAGAGGGCGGGGAATTTTGATTAGAGGGTTTCATGACCAGTTCGAACACAATGCCTTGTCAAAGTAAGTATATATCTTTGTACAACAGATATGGTACACAAATCGAACAACTACCTGTTTGATACAAGAGTACTGGTACATATATGATGCAGATGAGAACGAAATGCCCAAGATCGCCAGGTTTAATACGAGTGTATCTCACGACCATCCTTTAAATCCAAAGAGGTATAACTAGGCGACTCTGCGAGGCGCCGCCGTATTGTTAGTGATGTTGGTGGGGTTCCATGACTTGGGCGGCCGCAAGTCAATATGTGCAAGCTGTAGGCGGGCTGCCTTGAATTCGAGCTCTTCAGCCTGGTTTTGAGCCAGAAGAGCAGCGCGTGCCTCAGCTTGCCTTTGAAGCTCTGCCTCGGATTCATCCGACAGGTAGTCTGTGAATCCTCCATCAGACGTTACGGTACTGTCAGTCATTGAGCCGGTTCCATCACTGCCACTGCTACTGGATGCGCTTGACAAATCATCTTTCTTAGTACCTCGAGGTACGACAAAGGGTGAAGATCGTTCTTCAGCGCGCAACGAAGTGGGAGAACCCTTGGTGGAAGGGGTATCTTTAGGGCTTGATATGGATGCGCGACGACGGGTCGAGGTCTGTGTGGGTGGAGACCGGCCAGTTGAGCCCTTTGAGAGTGAGACTGAGGACGACGAGGGAGTGATGGAGGCGGTTTTGGTTGCAGAGCTGTTGCGTCGTGGAGTGAAAGAAGCTTCGAGATCCATATTCTTGAGCCTGGGTGATGAATTTGAAGAATGCGTGCCCTCAAGCCGCCGTTCTGGACGGCGTTGGGCTTGCATTTGTTCCATAGTGGATGCAGTTGGAACAGAGCTAGAAACGGCAACGGAGCTGGAACTGCGTTGTAGGTTGCTTCCAGTCGATGAGTGTATCTGCTTGGGACTGCTTGTTCGTTGTTTGACAGTCACTGAAGAACGCGATAGAGAAGTTGACCTCGAGGGACTGCCGTTCGACTTGCGGTCAGTCGGGGAATTGCTGGACTTGATGGTACTCGCTCGCCCAACGCCGCCCGGTACAGGGCTTGCCCTGGTCCCGAGGCTCTCCAGCGCAGCCTTAATCTCGGAGGGTATAGGGATTTGATGCACAGCACTGACGGATTTCCAATCTGCTGGTTGGATCATCTTGTGTTCAGCAGGCGTTGGAGCCCTGCAGCATCCAGGCCAGCCAGGATTTGCAGATCCAGCTTGCTTTGGGGGAGGATTGGAACGTGCCCACTATAAATAACGGTAAGAGGAGGATGGGGCGATTTGAATGAACAGACCTTGCAATAGCCGCAACCATTGAAAGAATCGACTGCTCGAGTGATTGAGCATTTTCCTCAGACGGATCGATGGGTGGTATGGTTACCTTCCGCGTTCTTGAGATAAGAGACGTCTATCCGTGGATGAAGAGTACGATTCCTGCAGACATCTCTGATGTGAGGGCACCTTGAAGAAGTGGGTAAATGATCTGTAATGGAATAGGCTTTGGGAACAGACCTTGGATGGAAGAAAACCTTGCACATAGGACAAACATTGACTGCCTGGTCGATGGAACCGTGAGCATAGCACATTGGGGGCAGAGGGAAAGAGTTTGTAGATGAGAGAGGACTTTTAGAGGATCAGCATGTGGTTCCCTGTTGGTGATCGGTCGGTTAGCCATGACTTTTCCAGACGGCGATGAGGGTTGTTTCTTGGGCCACAGAGTCACAGACAAGCATACTAGCTCTTATATACTCTTTGCGGCCATGAGCCGACCAATGGCCTCCTTTAGTCGCTCCTCATGCCCAACAGCGACCACGCTGCACGGCTCAATTCGCCGAAGATGGCAGGTGATGCCCAGAGATCCCCGATTATCGACTGTACAGCCTTCGCCTATCCACATGCCCTGTCATTTATTCCTTCTTCTCTCAAACCATGGGCAAATCTCAGAGCAAACTCAGCCCAGACGAGCTCACTACGCTCCAGAAGAACACCTATTGTTCGTGTCTGCCCTATTTCTACAAATCACTCTACCAATTTCCTTTTAGTCGATAAGAAAGAGCTACAACAATGGTTTTTCCCCACATTCCCTCTTTAGCTCATCGCCTCATCTCCATCCCAGGTACAAGGGCTTCCGTAAAGACTGCCCGTCAGGTCACCTCAACAAAGAAGAGTTTGGTCGCATCTACAAACAGTTCTTCCCCTTCGGCGACCCTGGTGACTTCGCAGATTATGTCTTCAATGTCTTTGATGGCGACAAGAGCGGTACCATCGACTTTACCGAGTTCATTTGTGCTCTCAGCGTCACCAGTCGTGGACGTTTAGAGGAGAAGCTGAAATGTATCTGATCTTTTGATCTAGGCGTGCTTTACCCTGACTTGATCATTAGGGGCATTTCAACTATATGATATTGACAAGGATGGCACCATTACCTACGACGAGATGCTCCAAATCGTGCAGTCCATATACAAGATGACTGGTGAAATGGTCAAATTGCCTCCGGACGAAGACACCCCTGAGAAGGCTAGTTCAAATACATTCTATCCATCCTCCCAAAACTAACTTGTCTACTTTCTAGCGCGTCGACAAGATCTTCCGCAATATGGACCGGGACAAGGACGCAAAATTGACATTTGAGGAGTTTGTGGAGGGTAGTAAACAGGACCCGACTATTGTCCAGGCAAGTAACCTCTCTATAGCTCGATTTTTATTAATGTTATCATAGGCATTATCGTTGTACGACGGTTTAGTGTAGAAAATAGAAAACGTCAGACTTCTTCAACCTGGAACCGTGCTTTCTCTCCCGTACGTTCATATTTATGATGTAACAGAGGCCCCACCTTTATTTGAGATTTTCTGGACATACATACATGCCATAGTAACTTTCCTCTTGGGCCTCCGACGCAACAAAGGTTTCAAAAAAGGTTTTCTTTTGGGTATCTAATCTATCAAGCAGTTGGTAGTTTTCCATATTTGCGTAACACTCGGTCTTCTACTTCTGCACCAACCCAGGAGTAAAGGCCCTGTGAGAACTCGAGATTGTCACGCTCTGCTTTGAATAGTTTGTTGAAGTCCTGTGGTGCACCAGGTGCTGCTGCTCCGGCTGCAGCGAACGGAGATGCCGTCATGTCGCGTGAAGAGTCAGCAGCTTTATTATGAAGGATCAGCGATCAGCAAAAATAAAATCAACCTAGATATGTTCTCACAATTGTCGTTGCCCAGAATGAGACGATATAATCCATTAAGACCGAAGAAATTGAGGAAATACCACGACAGGGAAGATACCCATCGCACATCCATGTCGGGAGTTTCAATTCCTCGTTGAAGCATGGACTTAAATCCAAGTGTCAAGGGGAATGGCAACTTGACTAGATTGATATGCATGAATGTGCTGAAAATATCAAAGGACGAATACGCACTCAATACAAAGCCTTGGAAGAAAAAGTTGATCCAGCCCATTATTACCATCTGCGGTACCATCATCACCATTTGGGTCTTCATTCCCGACATCATACCATCCATAGCAGCAGGGTCCATGGGGTTTAGAGGAGCTGGAGGAGCGTCACCTTTAGGCGGACCATCTTTGAGGTAGGTTCCAGCGGCAAATGCTTCAGAGAGATGATTAGATATAGCGGTATAGAATTTCGGTGGGGCAGGAGAGTTTGCAGATGTTGCCCGAAGTATTTGCGACCGTATAAGAGCTCGTCTGTTTGTTACAATGAGATCAAATAGGAATAAGTACAGTTAATGTCACCCACTGTTCACGAATAGCCTCAAGGGGTTGCTTTTTTGGAGGAGACTGGAGAAGAATTACAACATAGTGTCGTAGTATTCCGACCAAAATCTGGTATTGGCCAGCTTAGAGAAATTGGTCGTGATTAGTATGACAGAGGACACGTACCATCACCAAGGTGATGGGGAAGAGGACCCAGTCTCGAATCTGGGGGTCTAGATACAGCGACACACTCCAGAGAATATAATTTCATTGACAAATCCAGTTATAGAGAGGAAACACGACGTACCCAGAATTCGACATGGCTGTACAGAGGATCGGGAACCTAAATTTGGAAATTCGGCAATTCTTCAATTTAATTCTTGGTTTTACTTGACTTCCACATTCTGTCTCCCTGGTGGAACAAATTACTTCTCAACAACTCTTATAATCTCACAATGAACAGCGCACCACTCTTTGACTCTTACGAGCAGGACTTTCAGCAATTCATCGTAACAATAGGGAAGCGGCTTGAAGGAGACAGCAATGACCGTGGGGGTAAGTGCAAATGCGTACCCAACATCTCATACCTTGGCCTCACGACACTTGGTGTATAAGAGAGAAAGGCTACCCTGAGACGAGTGGAAATGGAGTTGGATGAAGCAGATGAAATGGTAATTGCTTTGCAATACTCTGCAATGCCATCCCTCAAACAACAACATAGGTCTCACAAATGGAAATAGAGATGCAAGGGATACCACAATCTACTCGCTCCGAATACCACACACGCCTGCGGGCAGCTAAGGCCGACCTGGCTCAGTACAAGAAGCTACTGAAGGAACAGCGCGCTCAGGCCGCCCGGTCTGAATTGCTCTCTTCCTCCCAACCGTTCACAACATCGGATGACCCATATGGATCGAATAGCGACCGCGCTCGACTGCTTGCTGGCACGACTAGACTGGAGGAGGGAACCAAGCGACTACAAGATTCTCAGCGAATCGCGCTGGAAACCGAGAACCAAGGAGCAGATATTTTGCTGAACCTACGAACACAGCGAGAACAGATTGAAAACGCTCGGAACACCGTGCGTATATTCATGCTTTGTTGCAAATTATAAGGCAATCCAGCTGACTTCTTTTCCATAGCTCAATACCGCAGACGTTTCGATAGACCGCGCGTCCAACACACTGAAACGAATGATAAGGACGTACGTGCCTGTTCTTTTTTCCTAAGGCTCTGCCAATCCAGTTCTTAGGTTTTTCTGACTTTGGGACATTTAGGATGTATAAGCAGCGAGTCGTCACGGGCGCTATCATTGTAATTCTTCTTCTTCTCATCGGCTTGATCGTGTGGAATAAGGTATTCTAGGGACTATATGTATCTATGTTGTATTGTAGAATTAATTTTTGACCTCACCCTTGCGTCCCGTACTCCCAAATACTTAGGATGCGTGTTCTACGCTTATTTTCAGGCAGATCCTCCAGTTTCAGGTTGAAATGCGGTTTATAGTCTGTTGAAGGTAGAGTATCTGTTGTACACAAGGCACCCACATGTGCCAATCTGACTATCTAAACGGAAACTGGTCCAATAAATGCGAATGAAGATGTATGTAATAGGCTTGCCAAACAAAAAAAAGGTCAATTCCAGAACGACCCAATCATAAATATTACATGGCAGTGGGATACCCGCCTCCGCCGCCGCCTTGCTCGTCATAACCGTGTCCTCTCCAAGCTCCCTGTGAGTCGCCTTGTGAAACTGCAGGATGACCTGTATGGCTACCATAAGGTGCTTCATTGTAGATGCCATAGGATTGTGTTGCAGCCCTGCCTTGGTATACGTCATGCGGGTCATAGTTGTTGCCACTAACGGGACCCGGATGGCCATATGGTATGCCAGCAGACCTCGTTCGTTCGATAGGTACTTGCTGTGAGAACGGAGCGGCTGCGGCTGTTAGGTGAACAGTGCTTTCGTTATCGTCGTCGTACATCTGTCGCTGCTGATAGTTGTCTTCGTGGCCAAGAGACATTGAAGAATTTTGGAAATGTGCATGAGAGCCAGGGACTTGATGGTTGGAATACGGGTTATAGGCGGGCATAGGGGGAGGGTAATCGCCTCCCATAACGGAGTTCTTATCGGAGTTGTACTGGTAGTAATCTTGGGTATATGTGCTGGGAGCTGCGACGCGGGTATTCATGGAAAGTCCGTCATCAAATTCGTCATCCACAGACAGATTCGGAAGAGTAGGTTGAGGAAGTGGTTTTGCAATAAGTTCTCCTTTCTTATTTTTCAGGTGGGAGAAGTCTCCCTGAGCTTCTTTCTGAGCTAGCTTAGCTGCATCTGCTAGGCGCTGTTTCTGTCTGCGCTTGATCACAGCTCCAATGCGCTGAAAGCAAGATGAGTAACTTAATGTTGCTACATGACAGCCAAATATTCACCTTATCGACCTTGTGGCAACAATATTCCTAAGTTTTATTATAAGTCATTGGTTGAAGTTTGAAGAATGACAGCAATCCAGACCTTCAAGTTACCCTGAATGTGGCACAACAAGGGGATATAGCAGATGGCAGCGGCAACAAGCAGGAGTAAAGAACCAGCGAAGACCAAGACAGTGAGGAAGGTCGTCACAGTCAGAAGAGATGTGGACACGCTTGTGTTGTTTGCAAACCATTTGCTAACATCATACCAATTGCCTGGATTCTTGTGCTTCACAAGGTAGATAGCATACAGAGTCAGGGCGTTGATAGTTTGGCGAGGAGCATCAGCCAATAGCACCCGCTTCCAACCTGCATAACATTAGCTATATCCATGATCAATTAAGGACGAACAAACTTTTGAAAGTGAAGAAGACGAAAAAAGCGAAATCATCGCTTGTCTTGGTAGAGTTGCTAATATGGTCGAAAAAACAGAAATGATCATACGACCCTGTGGTTGGGTTAGAGAAGAGCATCAGAAAGGGTAAGCCAACTTACGGAGAGAGTAATAGTGGTTAGCCATGACATTTGTGAATGCATAAGAAATGTCTCTGCTTGCAATGATCTTCTTCGACTTCCGAGCCTCGTATGCCAGCTGAAAGACTTGTCAGGTGCGCATATACAATCACATCAAGGGTTCGTACCAGAAGGAAGGAGAAAATGATGCAACCGACAAACAGCCATCTGCCGGTCTTAAAAGGAATGAAAATACAGCCATCCAAATTACTGCACTGATTAAAAATCTCGTTGGACCAAGCCTCCGTGGACAACATGGTCACTGCGGAGAAGATATCGAGCATGTAGACCATGAAGGACTTGAGCACAATGATATACAGCCATAGATACCTGGAAAGATTTGAGAGGATATTTTTTAAGAATGGACTAGAGGGACACACTTCATGCGCATTACGAAACCATTATCTGTGAACTCTCTTGTGTCGATGAAGTCAAACTGAGGGGATGATGGAGTCAATGTGTGGCAACATTAACCAGTATAGTACTTACCTTGTGATCTGCAACCACTTCACGTTTCCATTTTGAGCTGCCACACATATTTTTAGTCAGATAGAATGATTGACTGCGAGAGGAATAGTGAACAAGGGCCAGCCAGTCGTAAGGAGACGATTCAGAGAAGGAAGGTCTGCAAAAAGAGCGAGGGGGTAGAGATCAGCAGGGTGTAGGGAGCGTGAAGTACAGCGCGGGAAATCCAGCTGAGAGGGAATAGGAAGTTGGCAAAGAGGCCAGGGAGTCGTTGGAATGGAGTTTAGCGCGTCTGTTTCTCTGGACGACCACCATTGATCCCGTTCGGCAATTACCGATAATCTATTTCCTACCGCAACAATGACCACCGTACAAAAAATTAAGGTCAGCTCAAGCTCTTCTATTGTTCACCGATTGATCTCAATGTGCTTCAGGAAATCGAAGATGAGATGGTGCGATCATTCAGTACTAGATCATAATAACGCACTAACCCTCCTTTAGGCCAAAAGTATTTCTCACTAATTCTCTCAAGGTTCCTCAGTCTCTTACCTGTACCTCTCAGCTCAAAAGAATAAGGCCACGAGCTACCATCTTGGGCAGCTCAAAGCCAAACTTGCCAAACTTCGTCGAGAACTTATATCTCCCTCTGGTGGCGGCGGTGGCGGAGGAGGCCTTGGGTTCGATGTCGCAAGGTCGGAATCTATTATAAATCTTGTTTCTAATCTAAGGGTTGCACAGAACTGGCATAGCATCTGTTGGCTTTGTTGGCTTTCCGTCAGTAGGAAAGGCAAGTTATATTATATTCGGCGTATCAATTTATATCTCAACTTTTGGCCAGTCAACTCTCATGTCCAAGCTTACGGGGACACACTCTGAAGTATCCGCAATCGATTTTACGACATTGACGACGGTCCCTGGTACACTTAAAGTCCATGGGGCCCCCATACAAATCCTAGATCTTCGTAAGTTCAGGCCCGTGACAATGCAATTAGGTCCTGACAGTTAATCAGCTGGGATCATCGAGGGTGCTAATGATGGGAGAGGTAGAGGTCGTCAAGGTTCGTTTTTAAGTTCTTCGTCCGTTTGAGCTACAACTGAACCTTACCCCAAGTCATCGCTGGTACGGAGTTCGTTATGTTCAAGATAGAGCTGAAACTAAGGGAAATCCACGCCTTCAGTCGCTCGCACTTGTCATCTCATATTCATTGTCCTCGACGTCTTAAAACCTCTTGGAGACAAGAAAATAATTGAATCTGAGCTGGAAGGTTTCGGCATCAGGCTTAATAAGAGACCGCCAGCTATTATCGTGCGGAAGAAGGAGAAAGGAGGAATTGCAATCACCAATACTGTGCCACTGACGAATATTGACCACGACGAAATCAAGGCAATCCTCAGCGAATACAAAATAAGCAATGCGGACGTCGCTATACGAGAACCCAATGCTACGGCTGACGATCTAGTGGACGTCATAGAAGGAAACAGGTGAGCTTCTCTACCTACGCCAGTTTCTAACTCTATAATGTCCATTTAGAGTTTACATCCCGGCGCTCTATGTAAGTCTATTTCTCATACCGCATGCGCAGTTCAGTCAAAATTGATTGCTGTACAGGTGTTGAACAAGGTATGAAGCCTGGTTTTCGGACGTGACTG
This sequence comes from Tephrocybe sp. 9980TJB, assembly GCA_018220975.1. Lineage (NCBI taxonomy): Eukaryota > Fungi > Basidiomycota > Agaricomycetes > Agaricales > Lyophyllaceae > Tephrocybe > Tephrocybe sp. 9980TJB. Next base: position 363,655 of record JABAJU010000002.1, on the reverse strand, counting down.
ACAATAACGAAATCCGACATATAGATTGATGCAATTTCGATAGAGGAGCTTGATCTTCTGTGAGTTCACTCAACTTGTTCATATCCTATAATTGTGACCTTCAGCATAGATATAAAATCCCGATGTCAGTTCCGATATCGTCACGCGAGTGGCTCAACGTCGACGAATTGATCGAGAAGATGTGGGAATCGTTGGACCTTGTCCGCGTTTATACCAAGCCACGGGGATTGGCTCCGGATTACTCTGCGCCAGTCGTTCTCCGGCGAGGTAAATGTTCTGTCGACGACTTCTGCAATAGCATCCACAAAGAGATAGCAAAGCAGATGAAATAGTCAGTCGTCTTAACGGGTCACATAGATTTACGTTGACATCTCCATTCTAGCGCTGTCGTATGGGGATCCAGTGCCAAACACTCACGAGGCCAGAAGGTTGGGCTAGACCACGTTCTTGAGGATGAAGATGGTATGTATCTCCTTCCCATCTTTTACAATCCGATCTTGAATGAACATTCCCAAAAGTCGTCCACATTTCTAAGAAGTAGTGGTGCTCAGTTGTACCCCAGATTCATAATATCAATAAAAAAAAATATGTAACATTATATGCGACGTTACGCGCTGTGTACTCTAACCACCCCTCAGCTAGCTAAGAGTGCTTAGCTGTCCCTGATATGCAGAGCTCTCATGTAAGTAAATGAACATCAACCTCAGGAACCCCCAGACTAGTCCGATGGCGCAATAGACACTTGTTAACATGAGAGGCAAGAATTCCATCATTGCCAGTTTAGCTCCATTGCTGCTAGCGTTATCAACGGATTCGGGGCATGCAAAATCTTTGGAAGGGACACAGACAGTTGAATCTGTCGTTTGCTGTCGTTCTAAAACGGCAGGAAACATGCTGACGAATCCAAGCAGGAACGGGAAACCGGCAAGGTAAAGCTTCTCAAAGCCATCCAAGATAACGTACGGAAGAGATTTCGGAAACCTACGTGCACACATCATTATGTGAATGTTCCAATAAATCTCAGATCACTCACTCGTAGACCCGGCGAGACAAAGGTGCATAAACCAATAGAATCCAGAGAGTTGAGTATAAAACTTTGATCACCGATTCTTCGAAAGCCACCGGTTCAGAGAACTGACCCTGAATGTAAATGGAACTTACCTGCTGGTGTGAATATGAGAGGGAAGAGGGAGAAGATGCCAGCAACACTGGCAATAACGAATGTCCTAAAATAGGCATGTCTTTCTGCGGCGAGTAAACTGCGTGTATAAAAGAAAATGCAATCAGCGAAAATTCCATGGTTTATTGTACTAGCCGACCTGAGAGGCACGAGGACAAGGAGTACCGCCTTTTCGTGAACATGCCAACCAAACAAGAAAGACGTGTATCCGCAAAGTGTCAAAGCAGTCAAAAAAGATTTGTAGGTTGGATTACGCCATAACTTGATGAGCCAAATCTAGAGCACTCTGTAAAAGTGAGAATTCTTTACTCGAAGTCGAAAACAACTTACGGATTGGAACAAAATAGTGACAAGGAACGTGTGGATTGGTTTGACGTTTGGCAGAATGGCAAATACCGTGTCTCCGATTAGTCCTCGTGATGTCGAAGCAACTCCTGGGAGGTTGATTGAGACGTCTACACCTGTGTGGTTTACACCTGTGGAGCATCAATGTCATAAACAAAGTTAGAACAGAGTGATAGATGAGGTACTTACAGCGGAGAAGAACTCGATCGGCTGCTGTGACTAGTGCCCATACATTAGGAGCCCAATATGCGTGATTAAGTCCCCTTGTGAAAGGGAAGAGACGAGATAGCAGTTGAGGGATCTGGCCCATCAAGATGAAGGGACCCAGAGATACAACAAAAACTGCAATAACGGCGTTGGCCAAGGAAAGAAAGTTCTTTATATGCAATTCGCCCGAAGGAGACATGCAGAAGCCCCGAAGTAGGTATATGAAATATGCAGGCTAGAAAGGCAGTTTTAAGAACAGATACCTCGTCTGACCATAATCATCGTACCGCTAAATACATGTAGATGTGCTTGAAGTTAAGCAGAACGGCAAACAGAATACCACAAGCCAATTTGTTGCCCTATGCAGAAAATTTGAGTTAGGTAAAGAAAATGAGAGAAACCAGAACAAGTACGTTTCGAGCCATGAGTATGGACCAAAGCAAAATTCCAAACATGAATCCATTATATTGGAAATGCATGTGGTCAACTATGAGGAAGCCTGGATGCAGGAAGAGGGATGCTGATATTATTCTCTGAGTTGGAGGATCAACTGCGCCACGGATGAATCTAAGGAATTAAAGTATTGTATGTGAGAATTTGTCATCCAAAAGAGTGAGAATAAGGTCCACCTCAAGAGTACGGCTCCAAGGACAAGTTCTGAAAGGACCACGGTAGTGCGTTGATATGCTATAACAGACCAGCTGTCGTATTTCAGGTTGTTGAGGTCAACAATTTTAGGGTCTATCAGCCCAGCAGGTATTGACAGCAGTTTTTCAAAATAAGCAAAGAACGGGGGATAGTCCAGGGCTGTGAAGATTTCGAATTAAGAACCCAAACGCAGATATAGATGATTAACGTATTCTCACTCCATTCTGAAGTTGTCTGAGAAAATCCAATAAATTGTCAAGTCGCACGCAATGGTTGCATACTCACGTCATAATACCATTTCGAGATCGGTAGAGTGTAGGTAATGGCAAGCCAATTCCTATGGACTTCAAAGTCTGTCGATCGGCTAGTACAGTTTCCTTCAAAGGTTGTCCATCTCGCTCCCTTAGATTGACTTACTAGGAAGGATATAGCAGAAGCTTCAGAGATGTTGATAAAATAAATATGTCCCACTCTGAAGTCTCGACACCCCAATACGACCAGGGGCTTTTCCATTTCGAAACTGCGTCGTCTGAGGGGTCTGGTGAAGCGTTGAGACGAGGCTTGGCAGACGACGTTGACATCGTCTGATTGATCTCCGACTCTTCTCTCTCCATTTTGGCTTCGAGTTCAAGCGCTGGCGATCCAAGAGTTGGTAGTTGACGTTGAGCTTCGGGAATCGGGATGAACCCGTCGCTCCACGTCTTCTAACGCGTCTTCTGCACGTGACACCACTTTTTGGCGTGGTTGCATACTCAAACTGCCACACTACTTGAACCAACGTCCATCGGCCCTACGATGAGCGAACAGGTAGTCACTGGAAAATCTTTGCAATCTAATGTTGCGAGGTTAACGATCCCATATTCCTGTTCGAGAATGCTGCTCATAATCACTTAGGATTGTACTCGTGAAGCTTGTATTGTTCAGCATTTCTCTTGGTCTTGTACCCATCACCAGTTTCTTCGCTTCTCAAAAATACCTATGGAATGGTATGCGCCATATACAACTTTTTTTCTACACATCTAGCCTCACTTCTTGTGAATATTAGGCAACGCCACGTACGCAGCTATCACAGCAGTGGTTTCAGCTAACCTTGTCCTCGTCGCTTACATTGTATCCTCTGTATTGGAGGACAAAGGAAGCACTTCCGATGCTGCACAAAATACTTCTCTAGCAACCAAAAAGCAGCAATAAGAGACCACAGGTATGTCACAGAAATAACCATCCCAGTTCTCAACTCAGTTAATAACTTCGTCAAGCGCTTAACTATTTACAAGCATACATATGATAAATTTTGTTCACACTAGATGCTAATAGTAATACAACCAACTGCGAGATCTTGCTATTTTACCTCTGGCCCGATAAGAATAAGTTAATGACTAAATGATCAGCAACCTTTCAAAAGTCGCCGCTAGTTTCAGAGAGCACTAAAGAGGTGACGTTGGCTTAGAGCGCATAGCCCCATTGTATTCGACTCTCTAAGCAGGCAGGTTCTACGTCACCGTGTGAAGAGTGATGTGAGATGTCGTTAAATTGAAAGAGCTCCTGCCACCAGTTAGTGAGAAAATCGCACAATCTCTTGCTGTCCATTTGACCTACCAAAGACGAGGAATCTGATTCGGAAGAAGGGGTGGAGTCGGCACGTCGCCTTGTGTAGTTCTGTGCGAATGCCTTGGGGGAGGGTGCACTAGATGTCGTTCTATGACTGCCATAAGAAACGTCAAAGCTGTGGTCCCGGAGTCCGGACGTCGACTGAGCGATCCGTAGTGTTTTTCTAGGTTTCGGTCGGAGGGGTTTACCTGGATGCGAGATCGAGATTGGAGAGGTAGGCGGAGTTGGGAGAGGCCCACTTGGGGGGCTATAGCGTGGTGGAGTGATAGCGTGAAGAGGGCGACCCGAGAACTTCAACGGCCTCGGGGAAGGCAGGGACTCAGTCGCGGTTGGAGTAGCCAAGGGAGTAAAATCTAAGCTCTTCAGGGGTGATGGTGGTAACGGAACGATTGCAGGAGTGGGGAGCAAAACTAGTGGTTGGGGCCTCCTACGAACTCGAAGAGGACTCAGAGGAGGTGTCGGGTATGATGCTTGAGACGAAGTAAGCCTTTCTCTTTGCACCTGGGGCTCCGTTCGAGGACGAAGCTTCGTCAGGGGAAGATGTGGTGAAGAGCTATTTGTGCGAGTGAATACTCTCTGATCTGGTGTAGGGTCCAAGACCACGCGTGCCGTACTCGTAGACCGTGTCAACGATAGCGAACCTGTGTTTGTATAAGGTGCCGTCGTATCCTCAAAACTAGCGCATTCAAGACCAGGGATATCATGATTGAAAACGGGTGGAAGGGTATTATTCTGGCATGGGGTTGGGAGAAAGACCTGGTGTAAAGGGGAAGGGGGAAGTAAGGTCTTAAGTTGCGGTTCGGGAGCAAACTTGACACGTGTAGGAGAACGTTGTACAGGAGATGGGGGTGGAGATGTCAGGTTAAGTGAAGGTGGACGCGACGGACGACGGGGAGCATTTTGAAAGTTTAGGAAAGCTGGACCATGTGATGTATTTTCGGGAGGGCCGTGTACTGCTGATTGAAACAGCGAACCATGCTTTCCTTGTAAACTCGGTATGGCGTGGATATCGGCTGTACCCAGTGGGATGTGAACCTTTGTAACCTGCCAGAATCTGAGTAATGCCACAGGATAGTTTCAGATGGCAAACCTGAGGTTGAAGAGTGGCGTGAAGGTCAAGAGACAGCATAGAATCATTTCCACGAGAGTCTTGTTTCTGGAACGGGGAGGGGGAAATGTCCAAAGAGAATGCCTCTGCGCTTGAGTTTCTTGGTGGTGACTTCTTCTCCCTTCGCAAAGCCTTGCGCAGAAATGTGATCGGCTTCATAATGGATCGAAAAGGCTATGGCTATGTAGGAAGAGATCCAGGGATAGCGTCTCAGTCAGCTGCGTGTACCTAGGTTTATATGGGAAGAACGGGATATGATATGTTCTGCCATTGTATTTGGTCCATATTCCTAACACTATGCTTCGTCAATTGTCAAGCCAGTCAGGAACCGTTCCTGAATGATATCGAAGTTCAGAGACTGGGAGTTCATGCGTACAGTCCTTGGCAAGTTCTTCTCACAGGCAGCATGCTGGAAGAGGTTGAAGAGATCTGCGATCATCAATCAGTCAACGTTGGCGTGATTACTTGTGCCATTACATAGAGCCTTAAAAGCCTCAGCTTCATTTTTCTCGAACCTCTGTTCTGGACAGATATGATTTGTAGATCTCTTGCATCTAAGGTTTAATGTTGGTGCGCAGCCACCACCACGGATCGAAAAATAAATAGAACTTCAGCCTTAGCCCTCTTTTATAGCTCCATTCCCAGAGATATCCCTCTAGTAGGCTTCTTTTCTGATTGACATATCACCCATGGTCGCGCGATATGATACACGGATGCACAAAATTTTGAAAATCTGTCTTCTTGATCATGAAATACCGTGACAGAACCATGCTGGAGTCGGTACAAGTTTGGAAAGAACGAAGTAACTCCATACGAATGGACAACGCCTTATCCCTGTATACAGTTAGCAGAATTCAGGACCTTGTCAGTTCAATGGTTCATGTATAGTATCGATGTGAGCATTTACGACATTTGTTTTGACAACCTGGTGCTTCAGTAGTATACGTATGCCCTGCGGTCCAGGGTCCAGATCTTGCCTCTACTGGTCAAGTGTATGTGACATCGGCATGACATTCCAGTTCCGTCCAGGTCCTTCAACGATTGCTCGCCGCCAGAGTCACATCACAGGAGAGATGCTGGAAGTCGAGTAACCGTGGCGCCTATATAATAGCGCCTATAGATGACATTGAACAACCGTCATAATGGCCAGTCTATACTTAAACATTCGGAGATTATTAGGTTGTCCTTTCGCAGCCACTGACTATCTATCTATACACAAGGGATGAGACAGCTTGAACATTGATTGGAATGTATTTTGAAGTTCCACGCACAAGCTCCGTAGTACTCAACGAAGCTTTCCAAATTGATTAACTGCCCGCTTCAAGGCTGCGCGTCCGATACTTACTGCCACTCTGCCACAGCCTATGATCAACAACAAATTCAAATTATATAGTACAACAATCACGAGAGTTGGAGATAAATAAACCAGAGACTATAACCGAGTGCCTCTCCTACTAATAACCTACACGACGAGATTTTGATACATGGAAGATAAATGATATAGTAAAAGGGTGGTATGGAATAAATGGTCCGTGGCATAACAAATACAAAGGAGTGAGCTTAAAAGTCTTCATCGAGGACACTAGGAAGGGGGTCAGCTTGGAAAGACAAAGGTATCGCGGAGTCACGCACAAAGTTGACGATGATGTGGCTGCCTCCGATGTACCAGAGTGGTTGATACCAGCTTTTGAATAATCCGAGACTCGCTTCTCAAAGAAGTTGGTCTTGCCTTGTAGCGAAATCATGTCCATGAAATCGAAGGGATTCGTCTTGTTGTAAACCTTATCATTGCCGAGAGCCACAAGGAGACGATCTGCGACGAATTCAATGTATTGACACATCAAATCCGAATTCATGCCAATAAGTTTGACTGGAAGAGCGTCTATGGCAGAGTGAGCACGATATGAGTGTTTTTCTTTTGATTACATACCTGTAAGGAACTCTTGTTCAATGACCACGGCTTGTGTAATAATGGCGTTAATGGTATCGGGATGAGGGCGACGCTTCAGATGGCTAAAGAGCAGGCAGGCAAAATCGGTATGCATCCCTTCGTCACGGCTAATAAGCTCATTTGAGAAAGTGAGCCCAGGCATAAGACCACGCTTCTTCAACCAGAAAATAGAGGCAAATGAGCCGGAGAAAAAGATGCCTTCAACGGCAGCAAACGCAACGAGGCGTTCACCGAAAGTCGAGTTCTTATCAGAAATCCACTTGAGGGCCCAATCAGCCTTGCGTTTGATGCAGGGGATGGTCTCAATTGCGTCAAAAAGATATTCGCGCTCCGACTGGTCTTTTATATAGGTGTCAATGAGGAGAGAGTAGGTTTCTGAGTGGATGTTTTCCATCATAATCTGGAAACCGTAAAAACAACGCGCTTCAGCTGCCTGAACTTCGTTGGAAAAGCGCTCCAGAAGATTTTCGTTGACGATGCCGTCTGAAGCGGCAAAAAAGGCGAGAACGTGAGAGACGAAGTGTCGTTCATTGTTATTCAGGCGGTTGTTCCAGTCATGAAGATCTTTGGAAAGGTCCATTTCCTCAGCTGTCCAGAAGGAGGCCTCCGCCTTTTTATACATCTGCCATATCTAGAATGCAAGTGAGGCCAGGTCTAGAGGTTTATGACAAGGTTCAAACCTCTGGATACTGAATAGGGAAGAGTACAAAGCGCCGGCGTGACTCTTTGAGTAGTGGCTCCTCACCTATGGCAGGAATACATAAGAGAAAAAAGAGAAAAACATAGAATGAAATAACGTACTCTCGAGGAGATCAATTTCTCCCACAAACTTCTTTCGTAACACATCTATGTCCTCTTTGGATGTTAACGGTGTCCCATCCTCGTCAGCGAGGGATTTTGGTGATTTGGACAACCGTGCATCATCAATGACAGTGTTCACCAGTTTTGATTGCTTGATCGGAGTATCTAGACTAAAGGCAGCCAAAGCTGCGACAGCCTGAGCGAGACGTTTGTTAGTGTGTAATAGTTTATACGAATACGTGCGATCTCAAGTACCTTCTTGCCAGGGGTTAATTCGGAAGAAGACCGAGGGACGTTGTAGGTAGATGTCATTAGTGAAGAAAGCGAATTGCCTATGGAGTGTAGGTGGCAGCAGTAAACACAAACTGAGCAGCTTCTTAAGAATACATATACGCGTATGTTCGTGTTTGGTAAATTCAACGATCAATTAACGACGTGACCGCGATATGTGTGTATGTTTATCCATTTGATGAACAAATTCAGGGGCTTCTTGACACGTGAATAAGACAAATCAAATTTTAGTAATACTTTACACTCAGTGAAACCGTTTCTCGAACTCTACAGTTGTACTCAATCCCTTATTTAATGGGGTTGACTGCGGAAGAGGTTATTACAGCTTTCTGCTTTCTGCTTAAAGTGTAATAACAGTTTGGCAACAGGTCTCTCAATGCCTGGATGACATATCAATCCATTTGAAATCGAAAGCGATGGCACAAAAAGAGTCTTTAGAAGTATTATCCAAGCGCTTTGTAGGTGATACTGATTTGCCTGAACGTGAGTCTTCGTTCGCGTAACTTTGGATTGGCTTAACAGTCATTCTGCTTAGGCGAGGAGCCGTTACTCAAAGATTCGAAGCACCGCTTTGTCTTGTTTCCCATACATGATCCTGAAGTTCGTGCGATAAAAATTTCCATTCTGATTATTTCTCATGGAAATGGGTCTACTAGATATGGCAACTGTATAAGCAGGCACAGGCATCTTTCTGGACAGTAGAGGAGATAGACCTCTGCTATGACCTTGTCGATTGGAACGGCAAGCTCACCTCCAATGAGCGTTATTTCATCTCTTGCGTTCTTGCTTTCTTTGCTGCCTCCGATGGTATCGTGAATGAAAACCTCCTCGCGCGCTTCTCCAATGAAGTGCAGGTAGCCGAAGCACGCTGCTTTTATGGCTTTCAAATCATGATGGAAAATGTTCACTCTGAGACATACTCTTTGCTTATTGACACTTATATCAAAGACCCCGAAGAGCGAAATCACCTCTTTAACGCCATCGAGACCATACCATGTATCAAGCGAAAAGCTGACTGGTCCCTTAGATGGATTTCAGACCAACAATCAACGTTTGCGGAACGACTCGTTGCCTTCGCAGCTGTAGAAGGAATATTCTTTTCGGGATCGTTCGCTTCAATATTCTGGATCAAAAAGCGCGGTCTGATGCCTGGACTAACATTCTCGAACGAGCTCATCAGCCGTGACGAAGGCCTCCACACGGAATTTGCATGTTTGCTCTTCAACCGTCTTAAACGTCGGCCTCATCCTGACATCATCCAAAAAATCATACTGGAAGCCGTCAAAATTGAGCAGGAGTTTCTCACTGGTGCGTTATTCCCATTTAGTTCATTCGATTACTTACCATTGAAGCCTCCTTATTAGATGCGCTTCCTGTTGCGCTCATTGGCATGAACTCAAGACTGATGTGTCAATATATCGAATTTGTTGCAGATCGTCTTCTAGTCGCGCTCGGCAACGATAAGTATTACGGTTCTCAAAACCCGTTCGACTTCATGGATATGATTTCCATGCAAGGAAAAACCAACTTTTTTGAGAAGAGAGTTTCGGACTATTCTAAAGCCAACATCAACATTACGAACAGTCTACCAGCCTCTCAGCGAACCTTGTGGGTGTAAAGTCATCTTCCCGGCCGCTATGACTACTAATCTCTGGTTCTCCTTCAGCACGACAAATGACGATTTTTAATCCCCCCTCCATCAATCAATAGTTCTTATACTCTAATGATATCATATGCCTTACATTGTTTATTACATTAGAATTGGATTACTACCTTATTGACCCTGCGAATACACTACACCTGCTTACCTTCGTTGCTTAAACCTAGCTTGAAACTTTCGGCAATTGTATATATAAAATATTTTTTTTGTAAAAAGGACGAGATTATATATTACAAAGGATAGCGAATGACAGCTTTCAGCGTGATGATTATTTGTGAGCGACGTTGCCCGATAGACCTACACCAGTTACGATGCTGGAGCGATAAACGACGGCCGCAGATGCAGAACCTGAAGATATGTGTTGAGTTGAGTATATATGTAGTGTAATAGGATAAAATGAGACTGACAAGATATGCACAAGAAGACCGAAAGGGCAAAAGAGGCAGCTCCCATTCCGCACCAGACGGAAGCCAAACCATCGGAATCCCGCTTAAAATTGCATTGCAATGGAAACTGTGTGCCTAACATGATGAAGAGGCCTAGCGAACAGCTTCAAAAACTGGGCAAAAAACAAATTGTAAACGTATGTCTTACTAAACCAACCAATGGTTAAGATGATAAATGATAAGAAGTGGGAGGAACCGCGAACGAGGGGGTGAGATGACGCTGGTCTATTGTTGTAGGAGAGCCTAGGATGATATATAGAACATCAGAGGTTGCCATCTGAGAATCTCAAGCATAAGACCTACAAAACGCTTGTCCACACCCATGTCAACAGGGCCCAGCCAGCAGCAATGCCCGCGAAGATGTCTGCGACAAAGATGTTAGGATATCTCTAGAGCAGCAAGAAACGAGCAGACCCATATACGGCGCGAAACCTACGAACACGGCAGTAAAACAGCTAATAATAGTCTGACATATTCCAAGAGCCAACGTCAAACCTTCAGCAGGATGTCTATGAGTATTATATAGAAATGAGGAGACAGGCTGGAAACGCACCGTAGAGTATGGTTCTCGTTCTTAAGGATCTCGACATGTTTAAATCTGGCTGGTGGCTAGTCCTGAATGCGAGCTAGGACGACATTTAAATATAAGTGTGGCGGTGTGGGCAAGTTACTGGACCTTGGCTTCGGCGGTGTGGGCTCACCGAACCTTGAGCTTGGCGAAGGTCCAGTATTAATCAAAGGGAGCCGCAAAACGTTTCATGCATGTATATCAGCTGAATTCAATGCTTCTTTGAAATTCAAACACCGTTTGATGAACTGTGGAGAAGGCAACGAACACGAGAGTCGGGGCTGCGCCTTGGATTTGAGCCCCTATCAAATGTCAGAATAATCCCATTAGCGATAAGAAATGCTATACAGTTTCAAGTTAGTAGACGTCAGACATTTGGAACAACAAAGAAGCACCGAAATGCAGAAAAGATAAGAAAGGTTGTTAAACGCTAAAGCTGCAGTCTCATCGAGATCCTTCAACTTGCAAACAGGATTAAGCAGAGTCGGATGAACGAACACAAAACACCACGAACTTTGAGATTAAGCGACCTTATTGCACAACTAGTAGGAGGACTACCGTATACTGAGTATACGCAGCACATTGGACAGCCTGATCAGGTTGATTGTGATCTATTCCCTTCCGTGTAAATGTCAGCCAGCACCAACGTTTTGCCTTATACTTGAAAGACGCTGCGAGCGGAAGTTCAAGATGACCCGAAAGTATCTTGGGGCTATCTGGCGTCTTCTTTGCACATTTTCTTTCAAGGTCGGCGGGTCGCAGGCGGGTATATTTGTGTACACCGATCGTAATTTAATCTAGACATTAATATTGCATTTAAGTAAGTAGAACGAAGCACATGTTGCTCTGTTAGCGTCTCCTCGCAAGCACCTTAACAAAGGCGTTTTTAACCACAGTGATTGCTTTCTCAGTCTCCTTCTTGGTGAGCGCGCTTGTCAAAGACAACCTGATACTCGGTCTTGCTTCCAAGGTCTCCTGCCCTCTTAACCTCTTAGCCTTTGTAATCATGACTCCTTGGGCCAAAGCTTCATCGACAACATCCTGTAGTAGCATCTCTTCACTTTCTACGTCCCAATCCCAGGTGGCCGCATCACGAGGGAGGGGCGAGGTGGGATTAGAAGGCTTGAGAGACAATGGAAGAGTGGCACTAGAGGGATGCAGGGATGATGAGGAAGGCGTGCGTATTTGTATATGGATCATGGGAGATGCAGGGTGCGAAGGGATGGCTATACAGTCCACGCGGTCTAGAATGGCACGGGCAGCACGTACATTCTCCTGGAGAGTGCTCAGGATAGAAGGAGATGAACGAAGGGTATTGATGCCCTCAGAAGCACTGACAGAGAGCAAAGCCGGCATAGAGGCGGAGAAAACGAACGAGGTACCGTTGATGCGCTGACGAGCAAAAAGAATCAGGGACAGTGCGAAAAACATAAGAGACAGAGACATGCCTGGTGTTCGACTACAGTTTGTGAACCTGCGCAGAAGCCACCAGCGGAGCATAGGCCAATGGCTACGGAGGCTACAAGCATGTCGACCTTCTCAGCCTAAATAGTTGGTAAAGTCAGTTTGCTGACGTTGTTACTAGTAACAAGTACGAAGTACGTACAGGCACATTGTAAAGCTCTGTGAGGCCACGTCCTGTGCGCCCAACGGTACCAAATGAGAAACTCTCGTCCAAGATGAGGCGGTATTTGTGCTTATACTTGATCTCAATCTGTGCAGCGAAGGAAATTGAGGAGAATCCACGGGAAAAGAAAAAAATAACGAACTAATTTAGGAAGATCGACCATGGCACCATCTTTCTCGAAGATACCCTCAGTGATAATAAAACGTCTCGTCAACGGCCCCCTCCGTTTTTTTCTTTCCTTCTCGACGCTTTCCAACACATCTTCGAGGCTCTTAAGGTCATTATGATCGAACCAGCGAACAGTTGACCGGGAGATCTGGATTCCTTTATGAATGGCAAAGTTGACTCCGCGGTCAGCAACAATGATGTCCCCGCGTTTGCAAAAGGCGGGAATGACAGAAGATATTGTGGAGAAACCTTGGGAATATAGAATAGCACCTTCAGTGCCCAAAAAGTCGGCAATATCGCGTTCCAGGTCCGTATGAACGTCTGTCGGTATGTTGAGTCAGTAGATACTGGTCAGCGTTAGTTTATTCACATACCAAGGGTACCATAAAAGCCAGGAGGACCGCAGCTTCCTAGGCCATACTTTCTAAGGGTTTCGACAGCGGATTGTTTGATGCTTTCGTTGCCAGCGAGACCCGTGAAGTTGAAACTTGCGAGGTTTATAGCAGTTTTCCCTGTGCTGACGAGCTTGGGCTTGGGGCCGTTAGGGCCAGCAACGACAGGAACTGAAGCAAGATCTGCTTTCTCCGCAGCGGTGAGAGGTGGATCAAGAGGCTCAGGTGTCCATTCATCAACTAGTTCGTCAATTTCCTGGTGCCAACGCGTGAACAACATTCATGGTATAGAACGCTTAAGCCCACCTTGTCTGAAAACTGAATGAAGTGTTTTCCTGTCCTATCTGCACGTGTACGAGATTGTAGCAGTGTTCTAATAGCAAATATAATGAGTATGATCTCCAAAATGGTTCGGCCTGGGTCATCCTGGTGGGAGCTCTTGACATAGCGTAGTATGACGGCAGAACCCGGGAGTTTGTTGAAGGCAAACTCAAGAGTTGAAAAGGTACGAGCAATGAAAGCGAAAAGAGGCTCGAGAGGTGCTGAGGCGCTGTCCATTTTATGGTCGCCTGAGTTCGTGACGAGACTTTTCAGACGAGACAGTATTATATAAGCAACTCTATCCCAAGTTTCTACTACTACATGACCTGGTCCCAATGCCGCAGATTATTGCCCATTCTTTACTGGTCCCCTTCAGTCCTATATGTGACCACTCAACTATATATCCCCTTGCATATCACCGGTCGTAGCATGCAGGCATGTAGTTTCTCATTCTCTCCGGCGCCTCTTTAATTAAAGAATTGCAGCTAGCCAACTCTTAACCCGGATTCATCACCCTGGAGAGACATAGGACTATTCGATTGCATTTCTGGAATGTTCGACTGGCGTCACTATCGCAAGGGAGACATTGTGGCCGTACGGTACGTTCTGGTTCACTATGTAACACCTCCCTTCAATGCTTATGTTATAGATCTCCCGAAAACCCGAACCAAAAGCTTATTAAAAGAATTGTTGCTACAGAAGGCGAAGTAGTGCATACACTCCCACCATATCCAGACCCTATTGTCAAGGTACCACAAGGCCACGTCTGGATTCAAGGTCCTTCAACTTTTCTTCCCTGAAGGCATCCTTTTAATGCTTTTCCAGGCGACGAACCCTTCTTTAGTGACGATAGTAATCTATTTGGCCCTGTATGCAATCTCATCTCATTGCCACCGCTCGTGTACCCAACTTTTTCTCTAGATACCAGCTGCCCTCATTGAGTCAAAACTCATCTGGATCTTGTGGCCACTTTCCCGTTTTGGCCCTTCCCCAAAGGGAAATCTTATCCGCCAGAATGAAAATGCATACCGCCATGCTATTGCAACATTTGAAAAGGAGCGAACACGATCTGTCAGGGTAACTTGCGATGGTATCTCGAAGTATTGAAATAATTACGGTGGTAAACGATACTTACTATCAAAAAATAAATAATTCAGTAAATGTTGTACAGCCTACGATTCAATATTCAATGGCGAAAGGGACAAGTGTTCTAAAGTTTCAAAGTTTCAGCGCCAGCACTTCAGCAGAGCACCTGGTCTAGATTTACTGTGTGATTTGTCACAAATATGACTTAAACTCATTTCATTCTACTTCCTCCTTAACCATGTTGTCCTGTCAAGGTAGACGAGCATTTCAAAATCTCTTCGCATTTCATAGTGCATCAGCACTGCGTACCCGTCTTACGCAAGGAACACCATTTGTGGTACAGCAATGCAGGTCTAAACGCAGCAAGGCCCCAACAGACTTCTATACAAGCTCCCAACGAAAAGACGAACGTCTTTTGAAGGTTTCGCCATCGATCTTGGAAAAAGGAATGAGAATCTAACCTCACCGTTCAGAAGCTAGAGGCGCAACTGGCCAATGCACTTGCCAGACAAAAAAGAGAAGAAGATGCTGCTATGGAACATTTCAAACGACAGATGGGTCATAGGAAAGGTGGAAAAGGCAAAGAACCGGAACAAGGCATGTAATGCGTTCTGAATGCGCTTTTCCTTAAACTCAGTGAATGCTCAGACGACAACGCCTACTTTTTCAATTCAGTCCTAACGCGTATTGATCGTGCACAACTGGCCATGCATGGAATATGGAATTGTGAGTGTTTCTCCTAACATTCACTGTTTTGCTGAAGTAATCTCTTTCTTTGATAGTTGAACAACTGTATTTAGCATATGTTGAGGCCGATGCACGCATAAAGCGTCCTCCATTCCCACAAATTGAGGAGCTTGGCGAAAAACATCGCGTCGCATACGATTTGTATAGCAAGATTCCGGAAAGAGTCGCAGACAGTACGCCATGGGGTTCTGGGCCTTCTGGCCGGGGTTCAATTTAACTTTTTGTTCTAATGTACGAAATGTACGATATTTGGGTATCTTAATCGAATATGTAGTAATTAATTATCATCGCCGTCTACTCTTTCACAAGTCTTGGAACTCCCCTTCTTGCTCATTCCATCCTAGGCTTTCAAGGCCAATTCCCAGTTGCATAAACATCGTCCCGAGTGTATCCTGAGGCCTATGGTCGATGTCCTTGGCTGAGTCGATCATAATTTGAGGTTCCTCCTCGAGGGACTCTGTATCTGTAGTCGTACTTTGAGGTTCTACGTCCCAGCCCCAGTTTCGTTCGCGTTCAAGTGCCTGATCATTCGCCTGGCGGTCCCATCCCAAGGAGTTCAAGGAACTAGCATGTTTTGTAGAACCGCCCCAGCCTTGATTTTCTTCAGACGCCTTATCCTTGACTAGCTCCCAGACTTCCCAGGCAACGTCTCGACCAGCCTCAGTCCATTTCTTAATCAGTTCCAGAAGGATTTCCTCTTCGCCGCTTTCTTTAGCCTTGATCGCACGCCTTAGAATTTGTACCTTGCTTTCAAGTGCTTGGATTGTGGGTGTCAAGCGAACAGATGGGTGTTTTGCGTTTACATCGGCCGACAGGGGTGATTTAAATGGAGCAGATGCGCGCTGCGTACGGTGTCTTCGTAGTATGTCAGTTCGAGCAGATTGTAGTTCGATCGTCTTTTGTTCTTCCAATAAAATGGGTGTGGCTACCTGAGTAGGAGAATTTTCTGAAGCAGACAATTTCGATGTTGAAGATTTCGGAGCAAAAGGTTGAGGTTCTGCAAGTGTTAGAGGAGCCGGTGCTGGGGAACGAAAGGGACTAGATAGCTTCCTGTGTTGAAGCTTCTGAGATGCAATGGTGGACCTTTTCGGATTTGGAACACAGGGTATCTGTCCAGAAGAATTTAGCTCCACAATAATTGTAAACATGTCAACGAACTTTTGGGTTTGTCTTGGAAGTGATTTTTTGCTTTTTCAGCGACACTAACGACAGAGCCTCCGAGCCCTCCTCTTCGATCTTTCTTTTCATGGGTTCTAACTCGAAAAGGGGTAACTAAGGTTTATGTTATTAAGGGTTTCGAAGAAATATTGAGCGGCGTTAATACCTCGATGTGGACTAACGAAGTAAGCTTCGCTGTAGCGCTGGCGGTTTCAACTGGGGGTATAATTGACTCGCCATCCTATATGCGCGATACTTTTAGCAAACTGTAGCACATTCAATTGTTGGAATATACTTCAACGTCTAGGCTCTGGTGCGAAGAAGACGATATGTCATCAAGGTGCTCATCCTCTCTGATATCTTGAGTGTTAGTATTATGGAGCTGTCACAGGATCATCAATGAAATCCTTCAACAGTGACTAGATTCAATAGGTACCATGTCATGGGTTGAAGAAGGCAGACTTGTCAAGCAGGGGGGACATCTGCCCGAAGTCTCGATAGCTGTTTCGGAGTTGGTTATGGAAGAGTCGAAGCAGGGTAATTTCAATTCAAAACGATCTATCAGATATTCCTGGAAAAGATTAGTTCTGTGACATGGCGGATCTCTTAACATGGAATATTGAACACCTGTTCTGGATGTGCGTCTTCTTTCAGAGGTGGTCTGTGAGTGATATCTCCAGGTGAATCAGTAGCCGAAGAAACAGATGCCTCAGTATACAAGTTATCGTTAAAGTTAGTCGAGTCAGCAACAGGTACTTTTTGTTGTTGTATTTCGATCGCCTGCATGGTGGAAGGTTAGTTGTATGCGGGAACCGAATAATGAACTTACCCCTTTGGAATCAATGAAATCCTCCGATGAGCCTGTCAGTAAATCTGACTGCGAAGATTGCAGAGGAGACAGTGAAAAGATGTGGGGTGGACTTGAGGAGGGAGGAAGCGGGCTCGAAGGAGGCAAAGGACTAAAATCCTGATTCCGATTTCCTGAGGTCGTAGTACCATCCAATATATTGTTTTTGTGCACATCGCCAATAGCAGTGAGGTCGAAAAGGTTGACGGCTATCTGGCCTCCCTGTTCCGATTTGCATATATTCGATTCCTTACAGAAGATAGGAGACACATAGCCAGAGTTTTCCTCGTCATTTGTGCTTGGGGTTTCACCTATGCGGGTCGGCTGATTTCAAAGTATTGTGAATGAACTAGATACCTGAACTACCGCGCGGAGATGACATATGAATATATACGTCCTTCAGATTTAAATGTGAAGCTCGAACAGGAGGTCTAGAGCAAAACTGGTCTTGAACAGAATTCAGCAGGAAGTTTTCAGCATACATTGGAAGTATCCAGAATTGCTGCTACTGAGGGGTCGACTTCAGGTAGCTTGAGAGGGATAAGCGACAGTTATATGGATGGAGGTCGTGACGTATGATCATGAAATCCATGTGACGTGACTTGATTGATGGTTTTTGGCCAACTCCCCAGTAATGATTCGTTTACTAGCCCATGCCAGGCAGGGAGAACTCCGAGTCAGAAACCAGAAACTAAAGAACTCTATCTTCTTGACAAACATCATGTACGTATAAATGGACTCAAGTACTTACATGATGCTTCTTTCTCAGATCAAGGCAACAATCAATTTGATGTCCTTTTCAATAAACTAATGTTCACGATCTTCCTTGATCTTTTCCGCGTATGCCCTGCACCAAAATCTGCTTCAGATCCATCACGTCGGAGTTCAACGATGCACAGAAAACCTTGAAAAAGGCAACGCAAAAGAGATCAAACCTTGGTGCGCTGGTCGTCTCCAAAACAACATCCTCTCGGCTTTTTCTTCTCGTTCCCAAATATGCAGTTACTTCTCCTCGTCTTGCTCTCTATGCTTGATCTTTCATTTTCCTCACCCATACACCCACGGTCTAGTACAGGCACAACTGTATCCTTGACGAAGCGTGCATTGTTAAAGGACGAAAACGGCGTTGTCAACCCAAAGGCCCTTAGAGTGCAAGTCACTCGGCTCCACAAGTAAGTTAAAACATCATTGCCCCGTTCCATCGATTTAATTTCAGTAGTAAAATCCACCGAGGATTCCATGCTTTTCGAAAAAACACAGGTTTTTACCATCATTGTGATTCTAAACGGCTGGCAAGGCGCTCTACCGTCGGATCGCTCCCGTTGACTGACGATAATGCCGGTACCCTATGGCATGGTACGATCACAGTTGGTACTCCACCTGTCAAATACAAAGGCAAGTTTGAGCTACTTATATGTGAAGTAACTGGAACTCATCTCACTGTTCTTCCAGTTGATTTCGACACTGGCAAGTGAATCTGACCTTCCCTCATTGATCTCACTTTCACTGCCGTTATACAGGCAGCAGTGATTTATTCCTACCTGGCGGTGACTGCACAGTAAATTGTGAAGATCACACTCGTTATGACACAAGCAAGAGCTCTACAGCCGTAAACTCTACCCGACAGTTCTCTCTTGCTTATGGAGACGGTTCAACTGTGAAAGGTGACCTATTCACAGATACAGTGACTATTGCCGGTTTGACGGTAAGAATTTAATTTTGGAAATTTATAAATAGTCAGTCTCATACGACTTCTGTTTTCAGGCGACTAAGCAAGCTGTTGGCGCAGCAACCCAATATTCAACAGGCTTTGCCAAATCACAATTTCCCCCGGACGGCCTAATGGGAATGGCTTTTCCTCAAATATCAGTGTTCAAAGAAAATCCTGTTTTTCAGTCTCTTATCACCCAAAGCCAGACCACTTCGCCTCAATTTGCTTTTAAACTTGCATCATCGAAGGCTGAACTTTATTTGGGAGGCGTTAACACCAGCCTCTTCAAAGGCCCCTTGACAGAAATTTCCGTTACAGAAAAGGTCAGAATATAATGCAGTCGAGTCAAAGAGTTCTTTGCCAAACTTGTTACGTAGGGATTCTGGCAGGTCAAGCTTGATGCTGTTAATGTTGCTGGAAAGCCGATACACACTGGACTGTCTGCAATCATTGACACGGGAACAACCCTTATTCTTGGCGACAAAGCTAGCGTCGCTAGCCTATATGCTGCGATCCCAGGTTCAGTTGACGTGTCAAGCACAATGGGATCTGGAATGTACTCATGTGCGTTGCACCTACTTTTTTGTTGTTCTCTATCTAAGGATGGCAATAGTCCCTTGCAATGCTACCCCAGAAGTCAGTTTGACGTTTGGTGGAAATCCATTCACAATTGCTCCAGAATTCTTCAATATCGGCCAGGTTTCCAAAGATTCGTCGGATTGTGTCGGTGCAGTGGCTGCAAGTGACGATAACTGTATGTTCAAGTTCAGAATAATGCTCAAAAAATCTTGCTCATCATACGCAATAGTTTGGATTGTTGGCGATGCTTTCTTGCAGAATGTCTACACAGGTAAGTATGGTTACTTGTGTATATCCTACCCACGACTTAGCTACGTCACCCCATAGTTTTCGATGTCGGCAAGAGCACTGTCGGGTTCGCAACACCAGCATAAGGTTTTGGATGAGTAATGAAAAATTGTTCTGAGTATGTTGTAATAAAATTGGCTTTGGTCCAGTCTTATGGTTTACCGCACGATCTTGCATTGTTATTCATCTTCGTGAGGATAACATAGCTCACTCATGCATTGGGGTAGGCCGCTAGCAGAAAAGTCGCTTAAGGATTTATAAAGGTTGCAAACTTAATCATTGTGCTTTTTTGTGGAATGAGTGTCGTCCAGTACTTGATAAAAGACGAGCCAATAATTTGGATGGACTCTTGCTGCTTGAGAAAGACGTTTCCTCGCGAAAAAAGTGTTGGTCTATGTTATACAAAGTCAGGTCCCGATGTGTAGGATAAAGACATGAAAGATCATTTTCTTCCAGCAGGTTGCGCCTTGATACGAGGATCACCCCGCTCACTTCTCTTGCGGAGTTTTTCCTGGCGCTTGCTTGCTGTCTCCTTGTCCGATTGTTCCCCTTCTTGCACTTGGGGACTTGATCTACCCAACAGCATAGGAGATATCACAGAAACCCAAAGTTTAAATACGGCGTATATGGGAATCTGGTCGACTGGGGTGAAAAATGAAGGATAGACACGCGGTAATGAACATACCACCAAATATAGCCACCAGAACCATTCGCCGAACGCGCCACTGCCAATTTGACAAGCCCCTGGAAAACCACTGGTTAAGGCTGCCTTTTCGATAGAAATATACGGAAACGTACATGTCACGTAGAGGATGTCAAAGCACCATTCGGTTACGCCCGCCTGATTGAGATCCTCTCCGTATGAAATTAGCGTACCGGTCGTGGGGTCACGCCTGGTAGTGCCTATTTTAATCAGGTAGTTGGAAAGGAAGAACGCCGGGAAAAAAGTAGCAATATAAATGGCCAACGAGCTCTTGGAGGGCGGTAAAGAGCCTCTTCTGAACAGGACACGAAAGAAGATAGAGATGAGTGTGGGAAGGAGCATGCCGAGCTTTAAAGTTTTAACGGTCGATTCATTTCTGGTTGCTAGGAGTCCGTGAGAGCTAGAATATGAAGAAAATGAACAGCATACCGATACGTTTCGCAGCAGCATTCGCCATGGTGGTAGTGCCAGGCGCGGTGCAAGCAGTTTTTTGCCACGTGATGTCGAAAGTAACCTCTTTTGGCACGCGACAAACCTGTCTTTTAGACGCGCTTGATTTTTAAACCTCCATGGATGGCGTAGATGTGTCCTCATCGCTCCTTGAACTCACAGAGTCCGCCATTGACGCAAACAAGGCTCATCAATATGCTCTTACTAGACATGCAGAGCGTTTGACTGCCGAATTGCAGGAGCTAGACAAGCTTATGGTGCGTTTTCTCCTGTCTTCACATGCGAATGTTGCTTACCTTCACGTCGTAGAGTGCGGTCACTACTAAAGACATTGAAGATGAGTCTGACGATGTTGAGATCCAAGTTCCTGGTGCCATCAAGCCTCTAGGCCCCTGCTCCGTCGCAGAGTTTTTGAATCCTGTGGGTGGATCGCTATTCTTTGTAGATGATTCTGACGCGGAATATAGAACTCACCCTTCTATTATCATGCTTCTCGTAGGTCGAAATACTTAGCGGATACAGTTGACCACCCCAGTATGTATTTTTTTTCGCGTCAGTGCGGCATAACTAATAACCTCAGAGGATAGTGAAAACCAAGGAGCTGGATGCACTAGCAGAGGCAGTCAGACAAGAGAACCTGCGCCTGAAAGCTTATGCAGCGCAACAAAAGTACGAAATTCTGCTTTTCCAAAGATTCATCCCGCATTAATTAATTCAGTCGGCAGAGTGAGATCGAGTTAGACATCGAAAACAACACTGAAGGTATTAACTGGTCTGTAGTGGCCGAGAACGTACGTTTACCTCTCCTCCTTCTTACTCTGAAACTTGTATGTATGCATGTAATTGAATGCCGCTCAATCTTGAAGGTATCGAAAGCATCTGGTTCAATATCTCGAACTGCAGACCAGTGTCGAATAAAGTGGCTTGGTGACCGACACCCGAAGATTAATTATGGCAACTGGTCTCCGTCGGAACTGGAGAAACTGAAGGATTTAGTATCGGCTCAGACACAGAGCAACCAGGGCAAGGTTGACTGGGTTCAAATTGCCAGTGAGCTAGGAGTAAGTTGTAACGAAATATCTTTCCAGTACAAATTTAATCCTTTTCGAAAGACAAATAGGACACCGCTAGACTGTATGCGTCGTGGTGTCGTGCGCCAGCGACACGTCTGGAACGCTGACGCCGACCAGAGGCTTGCAGACGCGGTAAAGCTTTACGGCACATACAACTGGAACATTGGTACGTACGCATTGATGTAAACCATATTCGCGCTCCTGGAACTCGTTTTCTCTTTAGTCGCGCGCTATGTCTCTGAAGACGCCACCGCCGCACAATGCCAAGTTCGCTACAGTCGCGCCATTGACCCGTCGCGTAAGCGCGGAGCATGGACAGACGATGAGTTCACGCGGCTCAAAGCCGCCGTAGCAGCATACGGACACTCTTGGGTTGATGTCGCCACCTGTATACCTGGCCGCTCAAACGAGCAATGTCGCGACCGTTGGACTGAACATCTCGGCCTTGCCAGTGCGAACATAGTCTGGTCGGAGGCGGACGACCAAACTTTGGAGGCTACTGTTGTTGAGATCGGAACCCGGTGGAAAGATGTGAGTGCAAGAGTCGGAAATGGAACTACGGGGCAACAGGTATGAGGTTAGATGGCTGATTGTTAGGATTTTGAACTCATGTGGTGCGCTCTGATAGTGCCGGACACGCTGGGAAAAGCTCAAGCGACTAAAGGATCAACGACAAGCAGCGGCGGATACTTCGTCTGCTAGTCCATCGACGCCCATCTCCGAAATTTTGACACCCACTCCCAAGCCCATTAAAGGGCGTCCCCGCAAAGCTATTACTTCTGCAGGTATCAGCACGGACCAAGGCCAATATGACATTGTGATGACAGAATCTCCAGAGGTCCTCGATATGAGGTCGACTAAGAAAGGAAAAGGCAAAGAAAAGGCGATTATCCATGGCACCACGACTACGCCTGTAGGAAACCCTACCTCTGGGAGTTCTAAAAAGTATGGAACGGCAAGCGTTGGCGCGAAAAAGAGAGTGATTACTGGAACGGATGATAACATAGAAGTGCCAGCCAAGAAGAAGCGGAAGATAGACGAAAGTTCGGTGCCGCTTCCCGTTCCCCCGAGGAGAGGTCGCCCGAGAGGAAAGACGAATCAACCCTCAGCTCTCGCTGAATCTGCCGAAGGCAAAGACGGTAACACCACTGCAACATCAATACCAGATCTGGCAACCCCTCTTCGTCCTCGTCCAAAACCTCGACCTCGGGGGCGCAAGAAGACTGCAGATTTAAACACAGAAGAAGGTACTTCGAACATAACTACGGATACACCAATCACCCCTGTTGTCGAGGCCAGCCAGCCCAGGGAGAGTGGAGTGGCCCCTGAGCCTGATAATCCCGCTAAGGAGGAGGGACATAGTGACCCGGAAGTGATTGTCAAGGCGCCGAGAGGTAGAGGCAGAGGTAGGCCTAGGGGAAGAGGGGGAAGGGGAGGCCGTGCAGAAGTCACTGCAGTTGCTACTCATGGGCAAAGGAAAGAAGATGTCCGGGATACTGCAAATACTTTGAATGGAGAACGTGCCTTATTCAGAGAATCAACCGCTCCTGAGACGCAGATATCCAAAGAGCAGGGAAACCATGATGAACGGATGGCTGTGGATGATGAGGTATAGCATGGAACCAGTTTTACAAAGTAGTAGACGATCTGCATGATGTTAATGGTATTGTACAGTAATAAAACCCCTCGACAACATATCTTATCTCGCAGATGCCTTCCAGCGCTTACGTGGATGTGCGCTCATTTCCCAATTGACGAGATGTCCAAGGAGCTCACCATCCTCCTGGTTGGTACTGTCCTCTGTTGCGACGAGCAGGTTGCGCAACGACTCTTGCACAAGTGCGGCTGTCTTGAGCTTCTTTTCTAGGGAAGGCAGAGCGGCCTTTTTGGGTGGGGATGCCTAGGAAAGGGGGATCGCGTTAAGGCTATAAAGGTTACAGAGAATGGAAAACGTACTGGTGTACGGAGGTAGGTATGTTTTGGGGGTAGAGAGGGGAAATATGAGGGTATTAAGCGGAGAGTAGGGGGGATGGTTGGTGCTGCGCCTTCGTCGTCTGAAGCAAGAAGGTCTGGAGAAGGCGAACGTGAGGGTGCAGTCAGCAGAGTTAAAGCCTCTATGGGTGGGGTGTCTGAAGCTGGGAAAGCGGGTAGATTCAATCACAAATGAAGATTGAATAAGTCATGTAGAATACCTTGCTTCTGCTTAAGAGCAGTGTCACGCAGCTCGTCTGGGTCGATGCCAAACTCTTTGCATGCAAGGATGAGGTCAGTTGCGATAGCACCCGCACGATTAGAGAGATTGGCATATTCGTGTGCACGCAGAAAGAGCTGCTCTACGACTGGACCATTGATTGACACTTTAGGGAGACTTGAATTAAGAGGAACTGGAACTTACAAGCGACAAGGTTGACTTCGATACGACGGATTGCGTCCTTCTGAGCTGAGCTAAAGCCTGCATCACGGAGTTCAGCAGAAATGAGGCGGTGTAGAGCATGGCTTGCGATAGAGGGTGTTATGGCAGGGGCTGCTGGAGGACCCTCTGGGACGGGAGAGAGCTTGGATTGCTGGAGATGGGGGAAAGGGGGGAAGTATGGAGGGAGAACGGTGGCAGCAGGAGTATAATGGGATGGGTAATGGGTGTGAGCAGCAATGTATGGATTGTAGACAACAGGTGTTGCAGTTTCTGCCGGTGGTGGTGGTGGTTGATACATAACTCGCTTTTGATCACTGTCTACCATGTCCTCCCAATCCCCTCCATCCCGTGCACCACGTCCTCAAATCGTTGGCCCAGATCATCCACAGCCTCCATTCCCTATCCGTCTCCAGGGCCTCGTGCAGCGTGGCTTTGGACGCGGTGGAAAGGATCTAGGCTGCCCTACTGGTCTGCGCATATTCTTGTTATCGCTTTCGCTCAGTTGCCCATATCTCTCCCAGCAAACCTCCCTGATGAATCCATTTTTCCCATGACCTCTGTCGCTCAGACTGGTGTTTATTACGGATATGCACAGATAATGCCTAACGATCAAAATTCTTCCTTAAGGACAGAAGACACTGTCGTCCTCCCAATGGTTATGAGTCTTGGCTGGAATCCATTCTACAAGAATGAACGCCTTACTGCGGTAAGGAAGGCTTTCTCAACTACGAGGCTTCATCATCGATTATATCCACTAGGAAATCCATATCATGCACGATTTCAAATCCGATTTTTATGGCCTCGAAATGCGTGCCGTAGTAGTGGGCTATATACGCCCAGAGCTAGATTATGTTTCTCGCGGTGCGTAGCGTACCACGATCGTGCGGATCCAAGCTCACTCAATTTGCTGCAGAGGCTCTCATTGACGACATCAACACCGATAAGCGTGTGGCTATCAATTCCCTCAGTCGGCCAGCATACCAGGCGTTTGCACGCGACGCACACTTCCAGCAGAACTAGAAATGGATTAAACCGCAGGAATTAGGATTCCGGGAAGGATGGGAACATGTAACAAATATAAGAACTACTATATACTAACAACACTTTTGGCGGGTCTTGAGCTTGTAATTTGTGTAGAAGCTGATAGGGGACATACCTCTACAACCGACGCGTCTTCTTTGCGCGAGTTCCTCCGATTTTTATTGGTGTGCGGTCCGTTATGGTTATCACTCTCTGGCGCACTTTTTCTCCCTCGGAGGTCAACAATGCTCTGTGCATAGCGTCCCTGCCCTGCCCAAAACCCTTGAAATAAAGGTCAACTTTGAAGTTGGTTTTCTTCGCAGCTTCTTCTATTGCCGCGAACATTTTTACGGCGCATTGGTAACCTGCCTCATAGGTTGAGCGGTTAACATGCTTGAATCCCACACGACCGCCAGAATACCAGGCAACAGGATTCGCCTTGTCGTCCATGAGAGTTGTAATGGTGTTATTACGCGTAGACTTGCAGTAGAGACTGTACCGGGGCTCAGTGAGCGAGGGTTGTTTATCAATGATGGAGTCATATTTCGCGTTCCCTTGTGGAGGATTGGGGGGAGGATATGCAGTGCCGGTGGGTGGTTGGGAAGGTCTGGCAGCCTCTAAGTTGTCTATTAGGGTTCCAATTAGGCCGTCAGCGGAAGAAGAAAATGCGCGGGAACTGGTAGAGGCGGCGCGGACACAGCGAGCAGCGACGAGCATGGCTGGTGACCAGTGAGTGTTTGCAAAATGTGCCTTTAAACTCCGATCACTCTCGTTCCGAAAGCATCCTCCTCTCGACCACCACCAAATCCCAAAACAATGACTGTGAGTCTCTTGTTCCCATGTAAATCTTTTCTAATTCTCGGTTCAGTTCGCCGCCACAGTCTACAGCACCATCTTCAAGCGCAACAGTGTGTTTTAGTCTCGTACATACTTTCGGTCCTTTCTCACTTGTCTCGACAGGTGTATACGTGACTACTATCTTTGCTGGCGCATTTGCATTCGGGATTGGCTTCGACATGGGTGTCACCAAGTTCTACGACTCATGGAATAAGGGGGTGTGTGGATATCACCATCTATAAAAGTGTCATCTACTGACCTCTGTTTAGAAACAATGGAAGGACATCCGTGATAAATACGTTCAGGCAGAATAGATGCAACCACTTCACCCTGCGCACGCCTTTCTCGTATTATAGTTAGACTCTAGTTGTACACGACAATTTTATTCGTCGAAAGAAAGAGTGACGTGTGACGCGTTACAAGTTGTGAATTGACCACCAACTATGTCAACGAGAGGCCGTTCACCGTCGCCGCGCACAACCACCGACGCAGACATGGATATGGACCAGAGCCCTTCTGACGAAAAATCGTCCGCAAAGGTCGTGATCGTGACGAACCTCACTCGCAATGTCGTCGAGTCCCATTTGCAGACCATCTTCTCATTCTACGGCACAATCACCAAAATCGACCTGCCAGTGTTTGGAAAATGTAAGTGCTGCTCGTTATCTAGCATGGAATTACATTTAACTCTCGTAGCTGGCCAAAACCGCGGCAAAGCTGCTCTTGAATTTGCAGATTCATCGTCAGCGCACAAAGCCTTTACTCATATGGATGGTGGCCAACTAGACGGCGCAATTGTCAAGCTTGAGCTGTCTAATTTACCCGTACGCTCTCGTTCACCGACTCCACCACCTCGCACCCGTCCGCCTCCTACTCGTCGCCCTCCTCGCGGTCCACGCGGTCCACGCACTCCTTCTCGCTCTCGTTCCCGCTCTCCTCCCTATCGTCGTCGTGGCGACTATCCTCCTCGTGACTCCTTCCGCGGTCGTCCTTATGGACGTCGTGGTCCCCCCGGACGTGCTCCATACCGTGGTCGTACTCCCAGCCGCTCACGTTCACGCTCCCCACCTCGTCGCACAGGCGGTGCGGTTGGCCCAAGACGCCGATCACCCAGCTACTCGCGTGGTGGGTACGGTCGCAGCCGCAGATCAAGGTCCCGCAGCTATTCCGTGCGTTCCAGCCGTTCGCGCACCCGCTCCTTCTCTCCTCGTTCCAGATCTCGCTCCCGCTCCAGGTCCATGTCATATTCATCCTACTCGAGATCCAGGTCCAGGTCCAGGTATAGTAGCAGGTCCAGGTCAGTTAGTCGTGGTAGGAGAAGCCATAGTCGTGAGGACATCAGGGATAGTAGGTCTCGCTCCCCAAAGGCTTTGTGAGGCTTGTATGTAAAGTTGCTGTATCTTTCTTTTGCCCTTTTGATCAGAAATGCTTATACCTCCTTTGAACAATGTATTCAATTTTGCAAGTATTTATATGGGGTATATTCCGAGAAAATCTGATATTAAGCATAACGAGTAAACTAATCGCTTGCCAGCGAATCGTCGTCAGCGAGGAAAGGTCTGAATGAAAACATGTCAGACCAGTCCAAAACTAAAAGTCAAGTCACTTACGCATATTCATAATCATTTCTAATAGCAGTAGTCATCCACTCCTCGTCCGCCTCCTGTTGAGGGAACCCTGAACCTCCAGCAATACTCAGCACAACAGGTAACAGAACTAGTCCATGGAGAGCACCCGAAATGATGAGGGTGAGCCACATGCGGAAGTAATAAATCTGTTCCAATGGTCAAATTTGGATGCGAGATGAAGACAAAGAAACTATACCTCGAGGAGTTTAGACCGGGTTAGCGCGAGTACAGACATTCCAATGAGCTTTGTGAAAGTGATTCCTGACAGCACCTGAAGACAAGGTAAGCAGAATCTCTACAACATCAGTGAAACACGCACCGACGGCCCTACGTCGACTAAAGCAGTCCACATTCGTTCATCGCGCTCCTTCTGACCCGCTGGATGATCAACTGGTAATCCGGAGCCAGCACTCATAAATGCCCTCGCTACATGAGCGCAGAACTCGACTGAAATGCCTAGGGATATGACCAAGTTGACTAGGCTGATGGCATTCAAGCTGATACCCCACAGCGGCATGACTCCCATCACCGTAAGCACTGTCAGGCCAACAACGCCCGTGACAATGGATCCGCTTCTCCAGCTGCCGAGAAGGAGCGCTGTCACCACGAGTACCGCAGCCAACCCAAGGCCCAGCACCTCCTGTGTGATCCTTATGATATGGGCATACTGGTCAAAGAACACGTAGAATAACGAATACGGGAATACATCCGCGCCAGTATTCCGCGAAATATCGTCTGCTACGCGATGTGCCGCGGCAAACGCATTGACGAAGTCTTGTTGTGACTTGAGAGGTGCATGGAACGTGCGGAAGTGAGATGCCAACACGCTTGTGCCGTCCTTGGAGATGGACAGGGCGGAGCCGAAGGACGCTTTACCTGCAACTGGGCATGCCTCTGTCGTCGGTGAAATCAGCCATTGTTGCACATAGCGCATGAATTCCGCGTCCTCAGGTAGACCCTCCATTGTGATGTTCCACGCTGGGGTTTTCCCCTGATAGCATGGTTGGCAGAGGCGAGCGTTGTCTCGTGGACCACAGAAGATAGATGGGTCCCGCTTGCGCACGCGGCAGCACTCTTCTTTGCCCGGATCGAGCCAGCCGAGGAAGTCGTCGATCCAGGATGCGCTGGGCTCAGAGATGAAAGATGCTTCGGGACGCTTACGCTCCGCCTCAAGAGTGTTAGCGATGGAGAAATCCTGGCAAGTCGTGAATCTTCCACAAAGTGCCTGCTGGCCAGTCCGTTGAGTAACGTCAATGTTGCGTGAGACGAAATACACAGGAGGTCCAACATCGAGATAAGCATCGAGATTGTTAAAGTAATCAACGAGGTAGGAGTCTGAGGGTAATGCTAGCCTCTGGTCTAGATACGATGTCAGGATCGAGCATAATAACAACAAATCGTCACTCACCGAGACCGAGTTCGATGTGCTGAACGGAAATTATGGAGGCAAAAAAGACGCCGGTAAAGACGATCATAACAAGACCTTTCGTGAACGGTTTCAACAAAAACGGTGCATAGTAGCGACGTATGAAGCGGCCAAGTCTTCCTAAACCACTCCCCGTCACAGGTCCATCTAGAAGCGCAATTCGAGAAGGTAATCTGATACACGGGAAGCAATCGACGCGGCTCGACTCGAAGCGCTTTAAATCCAAAAGCAAGGCGCTGATGAATACCGTCACTTGAAGGATGGCATTAAGGAATACACTTCCCGCGGCATAAAGTGCAAAGTTCCGCACAGCAGGCATGGGCACCAGAGCTCCGAGGAAGAAAGCAACCGTCTCTGTGATCGTGCTCAATAGGATTGACGGGCCCATCTTGGCAAGCGTGCGTGCAACGCGTTCCTCGGCAGACAGGTACTGGGGCATGGACGCAGAGTCAACATCCTCGGTATTAGATGAAGCGTACGGTGAACGATGCGAGAGTGTCGGTGACATGGGAGTTGTAAATCCACCTTGTGAGGCAGATGCCGATGCGTTAGGGCCATGTAATAAGTTCTGTCGATCGAGTTCGTGGACGAGGATGAAGACATTATCAACGCCTACTGCGAGGACCAAAAATGGGATGACCTCGGCAATGATGAGAGTAACTTTGACACCCATGAAAGAGAAAGCCCCGACGGACGAGGAGACGGAAAGGATGACAAGGGTGATACCAAATAGGCCCAGCATAACCTTCGATCCCGTAAATAGGCTGCGAGGAAGACGGGGGAAGCAATGAGGTTTTGTACGCGAGTCAACGGAGATGGATGATGAAGTAACATCCGAGTGTTTGAATAGGCTAGGGAAGTTGCGTGCCCATTGTATCAAGGAGGCAAATACACCCTGCTCCTCGCGAACAACAGTACCAGCACCCAGAGTTAAAGACACGTAGAAGAACATCGCCAGATATGACAAGACTACTATCTTCACATCCGTGTTGGTGCTCTTGTTGATCTCTTCCTCGAGTGACACGCCTGTAGAGAATGCAATGTGCAATCCTGCTGCCTCACTTGAAGTTGAGCTAAGATCTGTGAGATAGGTGCGTAGAGTTTCCTCCCATTCTATCGCTCTCGCCTGAATATCAGGATCCAACGAATCTGAGACAACGTATGTGACAACGAATGCTTCTGCTTCGAGGTATGATTGCTGCCCGTCACTATCTTTGGGAACACCTCCCAGAACATAGTGTGGAGCCAATGGTTGTTGGAAATCTGGAAGGCATTCTACTGGAGATCGAGCACATTCGTCAAGATGTTCCGCCCAGGTGTCTTCATGATAAGGATCGAGGTCGTTGTCGAACCAAGCAGCGATAGATTGCACGACGCATGCGCCTCGTGGGCCAGCCGGCTTGAAACAAACATCGGTAAGACGGTATCCATTCGGTGAGCGCAAAGAACGTATATCCTCTTCCACTTTAAACCAGTACTTCAACCGATCCCATGTTAGGACAGGCATGCCGCTGGTTGTCAGCGTGACGTTGGGTGCTTGTTCCTGAGGCGAAGCAGTGAGGAAGATCTGCTCTGTGCGATAAAATGGACCAAAGTTCTTGTCAAAAAACTCCTTTTGAAGCTTGCTCTCTGAGGTTGGCGCCACCCATAACCGTACAGGATCAGTCTCAATTTCAAAGTTTTTCCATCCAATGTTAAGGAGTCCCACGATGAGAAATACACCTGCAAATGTAAGCCATGGCGATGTCGCCGCGAAGAGACCTAATTTGTAGAAGGCGTGACGAATGAAAGTGTTGAGAGGGTAATGGCGAGGTTGGACGGTTTCTATGGGGTCTAACAGAGTTGCACCTCGACCAAGGTGCCGTGAATCGGACTGAGTAGTTCCTACGGAATCCTCATCAACATGTTGAGCAAGGGAGCTTTGACCAATCAATCCACGAGTATGTATCCTTGGAGATGCTGCATCCTCTGATAAAGCCACGCGTTCGTAGCCCCGTTCTCTACGTTTCCGCAGAGAAGTCGTGATTATGTATCCAGTAAAGAAGCCAAGCACCATCAGGCCGTATGCCACTATAAGCACAAAGGAGAGGCAGGAGAAAGCACCGATAGTGCATGTTGGACCTGCGTTCGGTGCATCGATGGGCGGAAGGACGGGGCATATTGAAGGGCAGTCTATACATGTGCAACGACTTGAAAGGTCATTGTCGGCACATCCTCGGGGAATGATGTTCAGGGGCGTAAGCTCTGGAGGAGCGCTCAGAGGAAAGTCAATCTGGAAAGGGCTTCCGATGGGCTTTTCATCTCCAAGATACTTGAAGAAACCCTGGTAATCCGATGCACCTCCTCCAATCAACTCCATGGCATAACCATTCGTCGTCCCAACCTGAACGTCTTTGCAACTATTGAAGAAACCTTTGCCATACTGCTCCTCGACATGAAAGTCGACGGACTTGACGGCTATTTGATCTTCTATTGGTTGCGTCGATGTGATATTGACGAATGATCCTTGGTTTGGAGAACATGTGAATGAGCAGAAGAAGGAGCGGAAGTTGTTTCGGCAGGCTGGGCAGGCGGAAATGAGGCCCTCGACTTGGTTGAAGTTCTCGCGCAACGTTTCTAATTGTTCCGTCGTGCAGCAGGTAGGGCCTTTAGCAAACGCCGGCCCACAAGTCTGCACTAGCAACTCGCGAGCTCTATCGTCTTCAGGCTAGAATGTCGTGTGAGCAAATACCACACATTTGGAGACGTGGCATACCTCTACTGGTGGTCCATCATATGGACAGGGCAAGGGCTTTCCGAAGAAACCCTTCTTGCCACAGGTGTCACGCATGGCACATTGACCTAGACTTGAGGTCGATGCTCCATTACTGTTGGCCATTATAGTCAAGTGCCGCTGAGGCTAACGCCTGATAGCTTAAAAAAGAGGGGTTTATAAGCTGACGGGGTAAATTAAGGAGGCGTCAGAACATGTAAGTTGAGGAGGGTTTGTACCACTGTAGTGGTATTAGAGAGAGTTGACGCCTCGCGCAACTACATCATCATGCGGCGCAAACCACGTGGCGGCTACATCATCCAGTCCGTGATAGATCTATAAAAAAAATTCTCTCCCTCGACCATGACAGAGCCTACGACTAAACTTACAAGCTCTAAGCCTAGAAAGCGTTTCGTCGGTAGCAAGAGCGCAAAACCCACGAAACAAGGAGTCTCCGGCATCATTGGCCACCAGATTCCTCAAGATATTCTCCAAGATGATCAACTAAATGCCGCTATCGCGCAACTCCCCTCCAATTATTCATTCGAGATTCATAAAACTATATATCATATCCGGAAGAACGATGCAAAGATGGTGGCTTTGCAGATGCCTGAAGGGTTACAGATGTTTGCATGTACAATCGCAGATATAATTGAGAAGTATGTCCTCTATCATTCTAGTGTGTTCAAAGATCTAATCCAGTCTCTCTCCAACTATGTAGATTTACAAATGCTTTGACAGTAGTCATGGGCGACGTGACGTATGGTGCATGTTGTATCGATGACTATACAGCCGTAGCCTTAGGATGCGACATGCTGGTGCACTACGGCCACAGTTGTCTAGGTCCATATCTTTAATCTCCACAGTCGCCAATTATAACTGAAGACATATATGAACAGTGCCAATGGACCAAACGTCTATCAAGACGCTTTATGTTTTCGTCGAAATTGCAATAGACTCGACACACCTTGCGCAAACTATCCGGTTGAACTTCCCAAGCGATCGTCAGCAATTCCATGAAAACTTATTGAACTCAGAGGACACCGATCGCTTCATACCAGCAGGAACAAAAATTGGTTTGACCTCCCATCTTCAAATAGAGGCGCCGTCGGGGTCTGGTGATGAAAAAGAAGCTGGACCTTCGACGCCTCACGAACCCACGCGGCTAGCGCTGGTTTCGACAATACAATTTGTGGCTGCTCTTCAACGCCTCAAGGAAGATCTCACTGGTGAATCGTTCATAAATGACCCTACACAGCCAACATCTGGTCTCCTCGAAGCATCTGAACCAAAAACCAAACTTTGGTCTGGGAAATATGAAGCCACAATACCTAGATCAAAACCTTTATCGCCTGGAGAAATTCTTGGATGCACTGCACCGCGTCTAGACAATGTCGATGCATTAATGTATGTACCATTCCGATGCTGACTCTGTCATGAGCCAATCATGCCGACAGATACCTTGGAGATGGTCGCTTCCACCTGGAATCCATAATGATCGCTAATCCAACGGTGCCCGCATACCGGTACGATCCATACTCGAAGAAACTGACCCGAGAACGGTATGATCATCGTGAGATGCAAACTATTCGAGATGAGGCCGTGCAGGCTGCTCAAAGAAGCATCACGGCGTTTTCTACGGACTCGCCACACGCCGCCACCTCCACCGATGAACACCCACCGTTGTGGGGCGTCATCCTTGGTACACTTGGACGGCAAGGAAACTTTAAACAACTACAGGTTCTCTCAGTATTTGCATCACACATGTATATAGTAGACTGATTATTTGATTCCAGGCGATAACGAATCAGTTAGAAGCGTCAAAAACGCCTATACCATACATTCAAATACTGTTATCCGAGTTGTCACCCGCTAAATTGGCGCTCTTCAATCCACATATCTCGACATTCATCCAAACTGCTTGCCCTCGCCTTTCCATAGACTGGGGTTACGCGTTCGACCGACCACTACTTAGTCCTTATGAGACTGCCGTCGCCGTGGGTAAGACTGTGAGTTGGATGGATAATTCAGAAGGGAAAAAACGCGCAGAGTCCAGTGTTGGTACCTACCCAATGGATTTTTATGCGGCGGGTAGTCCATGGGCGATATCACGGACAACGGCGGCGTTCTAGGGAGTCTTTTTGACATTTTTAGGGTGTTATCTGCGTTTTGTTGTAGATATCATTCCATGTTTTCATTCTTGTGTGCCTTGACCTACAACGCAAATATGGAAAGACATGGGACATAGATGAACGTATCGAAACTTTTTTTTATATCTACCTCCTTTCGCCGCAGAAGTTTGTAAAGTGGCACATGTCTATGTACCTCTTTCCCTCCTATCTGGGCCAATAGGAGAGAACTCGCCGGTTCCGGAACGAGGAACTGTCAGATCTGAGTCCATGTTATTTGTTCTGAAATTGTTTCTCTTGATAGAAGTTGTGCAACCCTGCTGCCAGTGGACACGGCTTCATGACGTTTTTTGATTAAAGATATCAAGAAGTTGTGTTCAAAATCTTTTATCGTTGATTTCAAAAAGTTTTATCTTAATCACTGTAGGCAGTTGACTTTGACTTGCGACGGACTGGCCGATCACGGAGATAGAGGCTGTGCAGAGTCCACAAAAAAGGCTCATTGACAAGCGCTCAGCCTAAAATAACCATTTTGCGGGGCCCTCTCGAGGCTCTCGATAAGAGCATAATTCGCTGTTGGCTTGGCCTACGCCCCAAACGGGTTAGTATCATGATAATAAAGGCAATCAACTGAGGTTTGGAAACGCGCCTGTGGGAGGAAGCTACTTCTAATGAGCTTGCTTGCTCCACTGAACGGCGTTTGGTCGAAGTGATGCGGGTAAGGTTAGGGTGCAAGAGGAAATATGCAAGAAGTTGTGCATAGAGCGGTAATGAATGGTTTTGGGGTTGCCCCTTTGCATTGCAGGAAGGTAAAACAGACATCCGTAAGGCTCGGAAGCGTCGATACGATAAGCCCTTGTGGCGTGGCGCGTGGCAGTGCATATCGGACCGAAGATCACATGACCGGTTACAGTGGTTGAGCAAAGGTGATGAGCGACGTGAACGCACAACTACATGACTAGCACAACCGATGACCACGCCGACATAGACACTGCCTCGAATGAGGCCATTCGTATTAACATACCACCTCGGTTTTACCTGGTCCCCGGAGCGGCATTCATTGTCGGGACAACGATCGGTCTGAGTCGCGGATCGCGGGAGGCGTCACTGCGCTTTCTAGCTGAAAATGCGCACCGGCCACCAAGGACCGTACAGGGCTGGTATTTTTACAACAAGACGAAAAACTACAAGGTTATCTTTGGAGGACTAAAGGGCGCAGGAAGAGAGGCAGCGAAACTGACTACTGTGGCGTTGGGATGGGTGGGAATTGAGGAGTTATTGGAGCGAGTGGGGTGGGGCCAAGTCAGCGAAATTGGGGCGGGTGTTGGGACTGCTGGTGTGCTATCTGCAGTGTGTATGTAGCTTGATTGTGTTGTGAATGTTGTTTGACATTGTACAGACCGACTGCCATGGAAGACGACGGGGCGGACACTAGCGGCAGGGCTAGTTATAGGGACAAGCCTGAAAGTAATGGGGTTGGGTCGGAAGGGGTTGGAAGAAAAGGCGCGTGGTATTGGGTCAGATTAGTCATTTTGAATATTTAGGAGAGAGACGGTACAAAAGAAAAAGAGGCAGTGATTCAATGAACCCGCTCCAGCTGTGCTCCACAAGAGCGTGACCCACAATGAACCACCGCTCTCTCCCATCTACCACCACTTTCTTTGCCTCCGTCATGATAAAACTCTGGCCAACAGACCAGCTCACCCCAAAGCCAATTCCTCATCATGACACTAACCCTTTTGATACCAGAAACCCCTTTGAAAATCAACCAACAACACCAACAGCATCGTCCTATCATCCTCTTCTCAATGCTCACTTGACTTCACCACCAATGGGTGGTCACTCCTCGGCCAACGCCGACATCACGCCGCTAGGCACGCCTACCCTTGGCTTTCCTCCTGCTCAGCCAACCACTCAACTTTCTCTTCATGCACCCGTTTTCAACATGCAACAGCCCCCTCCAGCACGAAAAACAGCAATCGACCAATCCACCTCTTCCTCTTCCCAGAGCACCATATCCAAGGGTCAGATCCACGTAAAATTAATTCAAGCTCGTGGCCTCAATGTTCGTGCTGCCTCTGCACGCCCCTACGTTGTCGTCCAGTTCGAAAAGAACGAGTTTGTATCCAGAGATCCTACCGCAGAATCCGAAAAGGAGGTCAAGGGCACCGCTACAAGCGTCTCTCGCAATTCCTCCTCTAGTGCCATATCCGCACTCGGTGCCATCGGTAACAAGGCTGCTGCCCTTGATGCTAGTCGCAGAGAACGAAATGGCAGCAATACCTCTTCTGCCTCATCTACATCCACCAAATCTATCGCAAGCATATCTAACGGTCTCTTTGGTCGATTATCTGCCCACAATCCTGTCTGGAAACACGAGGTCTCCTTGTGAGTCTTCTATGACTCGTGCTGTTCCATTAACAACGTTAATTCAATTTTCCCATCCTTAGCGACGTCACATCAGAGGAATCCCTCATAACCTTCAACGTGTATGACCGTTCCGTTGAAGACCAGGGTTTCCTGGGAACTGTTCAAGTCAAGCCCATACTCGTCCACGATCATACAGTTGACCAATGGTACAAGTGAGTTTTTGATCCAACCGTCCCGGCGGTATCCACTCCATCCCAATCGGTCCTGACATATCCTCAGGCTCAAACCCTTCGAGAACGAAGTCGTCAATGGCGAGATGCGGATACAGATAACGTTTGAACAGTACAAGGTGCGTTATCAGTCCTTACGTTTGATTTGATGACCCTGTATATTAATGGGGGTTCTTCTTTCGTTCTAGACAAAAAGAGCACTTACCCCGCGGGATTTCGAATTTCTCAAGCTCATCGGCCGAGGCACCTTTGGCAAAGTCTTCCAAGTCCGTAAGCGCGACACCAAGCGCATATACGCAATGAAGGTTTTGTCGAAAAAAGAGATTGTTGCCAAGAAGGAGGTTGCGCACACAATTGGCGAACGCAAGATTTTGCAGCGCTCACTGGATTCCCCATTCCTTGTTGGGCTCAAGTTTAGCTTCCAGACAGACTCCGACCTCTATCTCGTGACAGATTTCAAGAGCGGCGGCGAATTGTTCTGGCATCTACAACGCGAGACGCGCTTTAGCGAAGAGCGTGCAAGATTTTATATTGCAGAACTTGTTCTGGCTTTGGAGCATCTACATAAGTTTGATATTGTATATCGGTTTGTCCCTTCCCCCCGTGATCACCAAATCCTCCAAGCTCAAACGAAACACTTTATAGGGATCTCAAGCCAGAAAACATCCTTCTCGACGCCACAGGCCATGTGGCCCTTTGCGATTTTGGACTTTCTAAGGCCGATCTACGATCGGACGAGCTAACGACCACGTTCTGCGGTACCACGGAGTATCTCGCCCCAGAAATCTTACTTTCTGAGCAAGGATACTCGAAGATCGTTGACTTCTGGTCACTAGGGGTTCTCTTGTTTGAGATGTGCTGCGGGTGGAGCCCGTTCTATGCGGAAGACACGCAGCAGATGTACAAGAATATTTGTTTTGGGAAGATCCGCTTCCCCAAAGGCGTTATCAATGAAGATGGAAAACAGTTTGTCAAAGGGGTGAGCGCACTTCCATCGTTTCAATATTCGGCTTTTAAATCTCCCGAAACTACCACCATCAATTTTGGCATTCTAACTATGATCGACCCTTGTTGTTTTGGCTTTTTTCTAACTTAAACTTGCAGCTTCTCAACCGGAATCCAAACCATCGCTTAGGAGCTACGCGTGATGCGGAAGAACTCAAGGAGCACGCCTTCTTCAAAATGATCGATTGGAAAGCTCTTAGCCTCAAACAGGTAACACCACCGTTCAAACCAGTCGTGGAGTCAGACGAGTCAACAAACAACTTCGACCCGGAGTTTACCAGTGCCGACATCAGGGATGTCGGTATTGCTGACATGGTTTTGGATGAGGAAGACCCCTCGGAGAAATGGGTTTCGCAATCGCTGGGAAACCCACCACATACCCCCAATGGCCCATTAGGAAGTGAACGAGAAGGAAAGAACCCTTTGAGTCCAATAGGTCTCAATGGATCAAGTTCAAACGGTCGCGTGCAGGGCATTCAGATCAAGAAGAACAAGAAAAGTCGTGAGTCAATAGGAAGCCCCCTGACAAACAGTGTGCAGGCGAACTTTAGGGGCTTCACGTATTCGGGAGAGAGTGTAATTCCAGCGAGCCATATGAAGGCAGCAGATACCGAAGCTGCAGTTGATGACGAAGAGGTCACATTGCCTACCACAGACGACGAATTCGAGGATGGAAAGCCAGTAGGCCGATACGCCAACGCGCGGCGGAAAGGGCTGGGATTTAGCTCTATTGACGACATGTCGTGATACCATTGCGATGTGGTACTTAATTGGGTCGTGGTAGTAGGAGCATATGTGCTCTTTCCTTTGCAATAAGCGAATGGCCACAATGAGCAGTAGCAGACAATCTCAATACCGGTCAAGACTATGGAGACTTTATATCTCCTATTTCTTTCTCTTGCTTTGAGAGGTAATTACTTATTTACATACATCCTGACTATACGTCTCCGATCCTGTATTCTTTCTTGCCCCTCTCATGGACTTGTTTAATAGCTTCGATGCATTATCCCATTACATCCGTATGTACCCATGCCCATGTACAACGACGATTATACGTTACTTTGCTCTAATTGAAAGATTTGGAATGCTAATATAAATATGAAGTAAGTCCGTGGTATCTACCAGTCATTTAACGACTTGCAACCTGGCCGTGAAATGTTCATACCGCCTCGGAGAAGAGGTGCCAATATCAGGCCATGGATCAGTGTGTGGACGACGATTGATTCGACCTCGTGAGGTGACACTCGACCATACCATACGCTGGAGCCTTGAGGGGTATATATCTGGAGTCGATCAAAGTAAGTATGTATCGTGCAATAAATTTACCAGAAACGAACCACACAGTTGCCTGCAAACTTGTGACCACCAATGTGTGATGTCTTGAGAATAAGGGCACGTTTTTCTGCGGCACTGCTCTTGAGCTCCTTGGCAATGGTGTCCTGCTTCTCTTCAAGAGTACCCTCAAGGTCTTCGAGAGGAGATCCCATGAGACAGTGACATTCAAGTTGTGTGTCAGCGGCCCATCCATTCTCTTGCAACGAGTGAATAAAAGCTAATCACACCTAGGAATTAGAATGACGCCATTTGTACAGTAAATGATCTAACCTTGTTCAAGCTTTGGGGCGGTTAATGCACAACGATTGTCCCTTTTCTTGTGAGAACCTGAAGCATCAGTTGATTCGTCAGACGTTGAGCAGAATGACGGTGATATAGGGAGACTGACACAATAGTATTACGCATGAGTATGGGAGTATCCATGTCGTGAATGGCGTTTTCTCATGGACCACAGTTCCACGCTCAATAGCCGGATCGATTGCGCTCTCCCATAATCCCAGGGCTCCCTCTCTTGTCCGAGGTATGTTGGTGACAACGGTGTAGTCGGGGAATACAAGTACAGTCTCCTGGTCGACATCGTCTGCCATCGTATTATGACTGCCATTTAATATTGATATCTTGGTTGAATCGGAGGAACGGAAGACGCCGGCAGGTGTGCGTACTGCCTTGGGTGCGGGTGTCACGGGCGGAGTGGGCTCTGCTATAGGGAGGTTGGCGTGGTTCTTGGCTCCGGCTAGCAGAGCAGCAAGACTGCCTTTTGTTTCGGTCACCTCTCTGTCCCAGTCGGTCTTCCCAGTTGAAATGACGATCTAGTTACAAAGTCAGCTGCGTAGGAGAGCATTGCCAGCCACGTTGCACCTACCTGGCGGCGGTATGGCTTTATTGAACCAAGCAGCGGTGACTCCGTGTCAATAGTAAAGCGGCCTGGGTATGAGTCATGACCTGGAGATTGGAGGAAATGAGAAGTCGTTATCAGATAACGACTTGGGGCACACACCTTCTTCACATGGATCAGAACAATTACGACATTGTGCATTTGTAACGGGGACTGCAGAAGCTTGAAGTTGAGAGCGCAGAGCTTCTGGGTCACTCTCATTGCCTAGAACGAGTTGCTGGAGTCTCTTGAAGCCGTACATGGATGGGTTTACTCAGTAGTGGACGAAGGCGGGGTGCATTCACGGCTCGGAGTAGCGTTTTATGTATCTGATAACCGGGTAATAAAAGTTTATTAATGTTTTATAGCTTTCACGTTTGTTACATAATACTTAACTCTCAAAGAACCGCTACTGACGAGGTCTCAACATTATGAACGATTTTCAAGCCTTAAAAATGTCGTCCAGATGTGGTTAATAGTAACAGAGTCTAGCTTCACTCTGTGAGCTATGAAGCTGTACGAAATCTATTTATAGATCTCCATATTTATTTATTTTGAACTCCTGTAATTCTGTAATGTCTGCAAAGAGCCATGCAATCCAGGTCCAGGAGATCGCACTCACAGTTATCCCACCACATTTAAAGAAAGAAAAATGCAATATCTGCCTCTTTGAGCGCCTGCGTCTGATACTACTCTTCGTCCTTTTGCATCACATAACTCGAGCTAGCAATGCGCGTACCTCTCATTGCCGAAGTATGTAACGCGTAGGTTGTTCTTGATGGGGCCCATCCTTTCAACGTTAACTGAGCTCAAGAACATTTATCAACCTGGCATTAGTTTAATGAATTTTAAATAGTTCACATTTTGATGCCATCCAGCTGATACATTTTAGATTTATCAAGCTCGACACCTCTTCAATCGAATCCGCGGTATGGAATTATACCCCTGAAATCTACAGGGCAGGGCATGTGTATGGGCCTGAGCGAGTGTGGGTAAGGTGCATTGAAAGATTTAGGTCGAACAATCGTTTAGACAGGAAAATAGTACAAGATCAGCAATTTGCTTCCAAAGCGGCACCAACCATGATATCTTTTCTCAGCATTGAACGACGTTTTCCCACCAGGTTGCTGAGTTTATTCCCTTCGCGCACGGTTTAGTATCAGGAAGCATTGGGGTAAGTTTCTTAGCACACCACGATGTACATATGCATCGAAATGTGTTGAACCATGTTGTAAACTAACGTGCCAAGTCCTTGAAGGGCGGAAGTACATTGTAATGAGTGTAACTGATACTAGTCCGATACCGTACAATTAATTCTAGTGATAGCGTACTTACTATCTCCATGGTCTACGGAGCCCAGCATAACATCTTCGTAGATCCTGCCCTTGAGCTGTAGAAAGTACATTCAATAAGATATCCGCAATGCAATACTTTACCTACTTACCGAAAATGAAAACAGGACCCCAGGCACATATTAGGAGTGCGACATGTTGAGTGCCGAATGGCGAAGGAGGGGAACGGTGTTTTGCAACATCAATAATCGTTGATATTGAAGACAGACTCAGTAGTACGGAGAATATGCTGATGTTAATCAGCTATCTATGTCCGCTGGATCGACGCAGACCTACCATTGAAAGTAGATAACCCGATAAATGGCCGATGAGAGTGTCGGAATCTGTTTGTGAGGTTTCTGACCCATGGCTGTGGTGGGCATGTCAACCATAATACAAAAAATTTACCAGGAAGGAGAACTCACTGTATCGTCGAGACGTAGAGGGTGCCGTCTCTAGTTCCGAGCAATCGTCGTCCGTGACGAGTTCAACATCACCCTTCCCGTAATCGAAGTCCACATCTTTGCCACCGTCGTTCCACAGAAGTGTTTCCGGCTTATTGACATCATCTCCAGAAGGCTCTAGCATGTCTCTCCAGTCCTCCCTTCGCGAAATTGCCGAAGAAATTGTTATCCTATCGGAGTCTACGGGTATTGTGCCTAAGTGCGACAAATTGGCGAAAGTTGGGAATGTGGAAGAAATTCGGGAAGCACGTTCTTCGAAGTCCTGGACGGAAGAAACCGAAGAGCGCCAGGTGTCAAGACCCAGTGTCGTTTGGATGGCAAATCCTTGGGATCCTCTGTTGCTGTTCAGAGTAGGACTGGA
This sequence comes from Tephrocybe sp. 9980TJB, assembly GCA_018220975.1. Classification (NCBI taxonomy): domain Eukaryota; kingdom Fungi; phylum Basidiomycota; class Agaricomycetes; order Agaricales; family Lyophyllaceae; genus Tephrocybe; species Tephrocybe sp. 9980TJB. The sequence goes on along the minus strand of JABAJU010000002.1, from coordinate 321,517 downwards.
CGTTTGCCGTGACGGCTCTGGGTGTGTGGAGGATACGCGTGCATTGTACGCATTCGGCGGGCGTCGTGGTAGGGAAGTGAAGCGACTAATCTCTGTGTCAGGATCGCAAGATCGCTTGATGTGTGCGTTTGTCTTGTGAATGCGTCTGATCGAGGTAACAGAAAAAAAGAAACAAGGAAGTGTGAGCAACCATGGGGTACCGGCATAGCTCAAGAAACGTATCCTGGGTTAGGTTAAAGGAAAGACATTAGAGGAACCAGTATCCAAAATGATCTAAATGCTTACCAGGTTGGATCGCTATAATCGCAGTGTAGGTCGTCACTCCTACCCCGCAGATCGAATCGAAAAGTGAAAGCAACCTGAATGGCCCAGGCCACTAGAGGGAACACGAAAAGGCTCCAAACATACACAGGTCGCCAAGCCATGATACTACGCGTTTAGGTTGTCGTTTAGATGAATTCGGTCGATAAGTCAACAAAACTACACACCCTTTTCGGCCTGTCCTCCAGATTTTGGGTTTATATGAGGCATAAGTCGTGGCAATAGCAAATGTGGCTGATGTACCAGTCATCATAAACACCCCGAGACCTATTCCAAGGGACTGAGCTGGTGAAGCGCGATATTAAACTTACACCCGTGATAAAATAGTGTAACGATACTTACTCATACAAAACCCATAAGGCATCCGAAATGGATCCATCTTGTAAATTAGGCCTAGCATAAGGTAAATTGCTACAAGTAGGACTTAGAGCTAGGAAACGCACCCAAGCAGAATATACCCTCTGCCAAGGTGCAGCCTACGCAATACACCAACGGCCAGTGTGACCCCATATTTCGACAGAAAAGTACGAAAATAATCCAGCAGCTTACCAAGCCTACGATGATTGAAGCTCGTGAGCAAGGAGGGAAAAGCGGTCCATCTAAATTTCTTACCAGATGCTGATAGGCAGAACCACACGGCCTTCAGGCTAAAGGGGAGCATTTTCAAGGGGGGGAAGGGCCCGTCTGGCGTCCCGCCGACAACCTTCAGTGAGAGAGGTGAAGGAATCGGGGGACGCTAACATTTCTCGGCACACCACATATGTACGAGTTTAAGCCGGTCCTCCGAGCCATCAAATGCCGTAAATTATTCTGTCATGCGATAAGATTAAGCCATTAGACAGGCTTGAGACAGGCTGTAATAAAGCTCCGCGTATCGATGGGAAGAAAATGTAGCCTGACTCAAGAAGACACATATGGCAGCATGTGGGGCCAGATTATAATATTGTGCACGCCACATAAAGCAGATCGTGGAGACTTGGATCTCCATTGTTTCGTCGTCGTGCCTTACGCGGGGAGGCGCGGGTTCGAAAACCTACGGCAGAATATATCATCCAGTACAAGTCTATGTTAATTAAATGCTCTCTTTAGGAGTGAGCTGGAGTCTCGATTGATTAATTCACTCACCAAAATACAAGTAGGCCGATGCAATGTCATAGTGGAGAGCAAACGCTGCACTTTGCATGTGTAGGCCCACTGATAAGTAGAGATATTTCGAAAAATTTACGAGTAGGTTGAGTCCTGAGGCCTCAAGGATGCATTGCTATAGCGACTTATGAAGGGGTGGCATGGCAAACGTGTTGTTTACATCTGTACATCTAGGTAATATAATAGTATATTCATTGTGAGTTCGTCAACTTGAACTAACGATAACCTCCTTACTTCCTATAAAATCTAATGCAAATATCTTCTAGGTGATCATTAACTTCCGAGTTCTGACCGTTAGAAACAAACAAAATTTGTTTCCATGCGCCACATTCCCAGATCAGAATCAAGGGTCGCCTGGACAGCGGCGTCGCTCAGCACCCGAACCAGTGAACATGTGTTGACCGTAACCCACACTCGTTAAATTGTCCGACCTGAGGAGCTCCTCTCGGCAAGGTTCTTTCGATCGTCTTTCAACTGACATCAGCACAGTCTTATTGGTTTCTACACAAAGGAGATGGGCACTTTGCTCCAGCATCTCTCTCTTTCCGTCGAACTCGTGGGAAACTCCCGCGTCAGAGTCTAACTATTCAACAAGGCATGCAAGGTGATGTGGCCCCATACCAAGCTGTTAACGAAAGTACAAGCCCAGAATAGACGTCAAATCTGCAGTGGTATTGGTCCTTGAAGTTTGGTCTATAAAGACCTTTCCAATCATGCAGCGGTGTCACGTCCCATTTCTATACGTATTCGAAAAATGCGATTTTGCTGTACAGGTTTCCTCTCGACAGATATTGATGGAGGCTCTATAGGGTCCCGTGGGCAAGAGTACCAGTTATAGCACAGTAGGAGATGCCAATGTAAAGAAAGATGAGAGGCCACACACTACGACTACTGTAGGAAGTCAACTTTTCGAACTTGTAGCATTGCCGCTGTGCAAAAAAAAAAGCTGCTACAAAAAGGAAAAACATTAGAATGATTATTAATTGCGATACTATGGAGCGTGTTCTGGTTGGTATCGAAGTCGCTTCATCTTCGTTGCTATATAAGTAGATAAAACCACGAGATTCAGAAAGAAACATACCTGTCGTCAGCCAAGTAAATCCCGGACATCATTTTGCAGCTGCTTTTGAACCCTCTCATCCTTTGCCAACTCATCCTTCACAACCTCCAGGCCAGGGACATTTTTTTGTTCACCGCTAAGACCATATAGCTCCTGCCTGATACGTAGTTCCCGTCCTTTGGCGGCTGTGCTCCACGACGGGGAAGCCGAGTGGTGTTCTGAGTCTGTCGTCATGGCCGGCTCCCACTCTGCAATCCTTGCACTGGCGCGTTGTGCCTTGAGGTGATCTTGTAGGTCTGCAACGGTAGTATGAGACTTGAATAGGGACGATGACGATAGGAAGGCTGCGTCTATGCGCTCAGAAAGATTTTCTGCGGTGATGAAAGTGTCGGCTTGGTGGTAGAGGGAAATCAAAGCACGAAGTTTATCATCTGGTAGTGTGCGCTGGGGTTTGCGTCGTGACATATGTTTTGTTGCATGGGATGAGGCATGGCGGCGCAAGAGGGCTAGAGAGGGTGCGCGACGAGGTAGAAGAAAAGACATGAGGGAGTTAACTCGGAGGGTAAGTGAGAAATGCGGAAACATCCACCAAACAAGTCGATACACTCCATGCCGAACTAATTATAATCACACTCAAGATCATGCACTTTCCAATATGGTTCAAACATAATCTCGCGTTTACATTGTTATACGCAATTCCAGATAGTATTATAGATGTCCTTTGATTCCAGCTTTCTCGAATAGGGCATTTTCCTTCTTCTTGCGCTCTACTGCCTGCTGTGTAAGACGTGGTGCTCGTCTCAATTCCCTTTGTCCAACTTGTTGAATGTGGACCTAAAGAATAAATGAGCATACTACATCCAAGAAGAGGATTAATGGTACGGACAGCATCAGGCCCCTGTATAATATTCACGTTAGTTTCATGCCAGTCACAATAAAAATCATTACATACATCAGCAATGCGAAGGGTGCGCAAACCTGCCCATCTTTGGGCAAGCTCTGTATCCTGCGAGACGCCCTCAGCACCAAACGATTGTATCGCACGATCAATAACAGTCAAAGCCATAGATGGAACGACGAACTGGACAGAAAGATCAAAATTGAGCTATGCCAGAATAAACAAGTACGAACTTTAGCAATTCCAATTTCTTTAAGTGCACCTTTCGCTTTGTAAGTATCGATCTGAAGAAACTATCAGAAGTCACATTCCGTATTTGCTGGCGGAGAAACATGCCTGTAGAGCAGCGCTTAAGACTAGAAGTCTTGCAGATTCGATCTCAGCCCGCGACTTTGCAATGTCCTGAACAACGGAGCCTAGATAGATAAGAGTAAATTTCGACACCTCCATACTGTAAAGCGACACCCACCATGTTCATAAAGATACTTGCCGAAGGTCTTGCGTCCTGGATCAGTTACTCGTTGCAGCATTAGGTCCAAGGCCGCCTGTGCAACCCCGATAGAGCGCATGCAGTGGTGAATACGTCCAGGCCTGTGATACGGTATAAACGATGCATCGGTGTGCATGTAATTGCCACGCACCCGAGACGTCCTTGAATAATTTCAAACCCGCGTCCCCAACCCAACACCAAGTTATCCAAAGGAACTCTGACATTCTCGTAGATAATTTCGCAGTGACCTTCTGGTGCGTCGTCATAGCCAAAGACATGCATTGGTCGGATGATCTTCACACCAGGCGCGTCTGCAGGCACAATCACGACGCTCTGCTGGTGGTAAGCACTCTTATTTTCTGGGTCACTCTTTCCCATAACAAGGTGAAGCTTTGTTCGTGGGTCGCCAGCACCACTGATCCACCTATTGGGAAGGTATTTTTAGTATTTTGTGCTGTGAACAGGATACGTGAGATTTACCATTTATGGCCATTTACCACAATCTCATTACCTTCTCTTCTAATAGACGTCTGAATATTCTTCGCATCGGAAGACGCGACTGGGAAAAACATGACCAAGTGAGGATCATGAAAGTACAATAAATTCCTGTCAGCATACCATTCTTCTCAGTCATTGCGAATGCTGAGCGGATTTCGCCATTGAGAAGAGGAATGAGCCATTTCTTCTGTTGTGCAGGAGAGCCATATCTGGCCAGCACCTCTGCATTTAGAATTAGATTGTGTCTGAGAGCACGTCAGATAACGGTCTGTACTCGCCCATATTGCCTGTGTCAGGAGCAGAACAGTTAACGACTTCAGAAGCGACGTGGCCTCCCCGCCCAAGCAATTCCGCCATCACAGCATACTGTGCCACGTTTGTGAGAAAGGGCTTGGAAGAAAATGGGTATCCGTTACCTCTAGGTTAGTAAGAGGAACTCCATGCTCAGGGTAATGCGCCTTGCTAAGGAAAAGGTTCCAAAGGCCAAGCTTCTTTGCCTTTTCCTTGAGTTCTGCGATGATTGGAATGACTGTCTTCCAGCGCAAGGCAGGATCGGTAGGCAGTTGTGCATGAGCTAGCTTCGCGGCAGGGTAGACTTCAGCCTGAAACAAATTTAAATTATACGCAGTTTGACTAGAAAAAGGAGATGAACCTCAAGGAATGCAATGAGCTTCACCAAAGTTTCCTTCGCAAATGGCGAGAACTTATCCTCGATCTGTGCAGTGTTTAGCATGCATTGTGAGCTGTTTCTGGTGCACGCACCATTGCCCATGATGCCTCAGAGGTATAGTTAATAATAGGATGGGGAGCCATGGCAGTAACTTCGAGCGTTGGGAATCAGGTATGTGATGTGGAGGGAGCCATCCTTATTTTAAACCTGGGGAAAGCCCGGTAATCCTACACCCGGATATCCGAGCGTACATTGCACCCGAAGTTCGTCTTAATAAGTGACAAAAAAAGGGACCTTATATTATGTGTAGTATACTAGGGGCAATGCTAAATAGATGTAAGTAGTAGGTAGACAACGGGCAGCAAAATTTCATAGAAATACAACCACATTGGATACAGTTTGAATATTATTTGAGTATGATTATCGAAGCCAGTCCATTGTATCAGTCGAAATGCAATAAAAACATCCCATATTGTTCAGGATTGATGATGAGTCGACAAATCGAGGTTATTGTCACCTAGGGTGAAGGGCAAGTCTGGGTCGAACCCAAAAGCCCCTGGGTCATAACTGTGCCACAGAGAATCCTGATCATTCGCAGAATACCCACCTGGGTTGTAATTTCTGATATAATCAAGCCCCCGAAATGGAAGACCCGTCGCAGCGAACGTCGTAGATGAAGGCGGTGTAGCGGTGAGTCCGCTCATCGACAGGTCTGAGCTTTCGTATGAAGGAAACTCGAGCGACGAAGGGAAGCCATATGTGTTGGGGTACAACGCCGACTCTCCTCCAGCCGAGTACATATCCAAACCCGCGGAAAGTGGGTCTTCATTTCCATTCCATGGGTGAGGATTGCTCTGTGCCAAAGGACTTGATTGCAGTCCATAATCATATGATTCAAACCGAGGCGGCGACGGTTGTGCAGCTGAGATCGGTGATGAATATTTGAAGGGGGGAGCAGTATGCGCTGAACTCGGGCTGGCTTCTGGCACTTGTTCAATAACAGACATGGAGGGTGAAGGCAAGTTTGCAGAAGACGGAGAACTGTGTGAGCTTGCACCGCTAGGAGCGGATGTGGAAGCAGCAAAGGTCTGATAAAATGGTCGACCTGTTCGATCTATATCGTCATCAGGGCGTCTACGTGAAGTAGATCGAGCTCTACTTCCAGCTGTAAGGAGCGGCGTTAGAAGCAACGTAGAATGCACACATACAAGTGACCTACATTCAACGCGGTACGGAGAAACAGCAGCCATGCGACGGGATGAAGTACTGGGGTCTCGAGATTGATTTCTTCTTGACGTGCGCCCTTTAACAACTCGTCCCGGTCCCGTTGAGGCTGATGCATTGGTAGCAATGGTAACAGATCGCCGACGCTGAGAAAGGGCTGAGTTTGGTGAAATTGGTGGAACATTGACCGAAGAAGGCCCTGCGGAAGGCTGCTTAGCTGATTGTGAGATGGCTTGCGTTGCCGTCTCAGTAAGTTCCACGAGAAGTTCCTTGCACTTTTTTGCGCCAGGCCACTGACCCTCCCATGATTCAAGGGCAGTCAATGAGCTTCTAGCTTCCTCCATTGCAGCTGCAGATGCACGTGAATCAGGAGCATGCATCGCATAGAGCAGGAGGATGACCGCGGAGCTAAATAGATGTTGAATGAAGAAAGCAAGATGGTGAGATGGTGGCACCACATGTTTCATGGACGGTGCGAGACGTATACAGGAGCGAGCGGAAGAGACAGCTTTGATCGTCGATTTGGCTGTCATTGGCTGTGGTTGGTCGCGTTTGACTGGGAGGAGATTCCGATGAAGTGTAGTCAGGATCGAGTAGTAGTGACTGCAAAGAACGGCGCCCATGGATACTTGTTCGTCCGTCTCAGACTGCGATTTAAACGCAGCCGGGAGATCGTCACACCATTTCGTCAGTTCAGCGTCCAAGGATTCCACTGTGCGTTGTAACTCGGCCTTCTTCTCGGATTCCAACTGGTCTTTGCATATGTCAAGGGCGTATACTTGTCGAAGAACACGACCCCCGATTTCGTAAAGGTTATTCAGAGCCACGACCCCACTCATCAGAGAAGGTTGTCGCTGGGACATTGTAGCCCCACTGAAATATTCGGGTAGATAGTCGTCATCAACCTCCACGGGTTGTTCCACGTCACAGTCTGAGTCGTTGATCCCAAGGGGTCGGCCCAAAGCAAGAGCAAGCATCCGGTCAAGCGTGTATACGCCCCACCAGACTTTTCTTCGTGTTTCCTTCGCTACGGAGGTTATGAGAAGCCGGCGGGGAGAGCGCTGAATGTATTGTGAGTCATGGTGCCACCAGGGGCTGATGGGTCGACTTACGTGAAGGCCAAGGTCTTGGCCAGTCCGGACCGCTTGACCAAGAAGTATCCAAGCTTGTGGCAAGCAGTTGATGGAGCACAAAAAGGAAGACATAATAATGAAACACTGGACATGTGCAATCTGTGTGTTTGCATGGCTAATGTACTGGAGAATTAGCGCCCTATTGTTGAAATCATAAGTAATTCATTTTCGGGCTGACAAGACAATAGCAACTTACCGCTCATAAAACACCATTCCCATTCCGCCATCATCGGCCGGTGTACCAGTTGTAAGACGGCTATCCTGGACTAGATGTGCAGCGCATGCAAATACTGCGAAAAGGACGGAGAGGAATGCTGCCTGAGAACGAATCAGGTTAATATCCTTGGAATTATCCATGATTTTATTGTATTCCTGTAAAAATGCCGTTTTGTCCAGAACAGGCATGAGAAAGTGGAATCGTGCAAAATATGCTGCAATCTGTTGGACGCATGAATGAAGGGCATTGCGTCGCGCAAAGGAAGACCCACAAGTTTATCTGCCAGATCACGCTCAGGCATTTCGACTTCCTCGGGCCCGGGAAGTGCCTGTACTTTTCCGAAAAATACTGACGCCGGAAAGTAAATCTTATTTACACTGGGGCCCGGGGCGTTAGGATCCTCTTCCATCGGAGATATGCGATGAAGAGGTGAGGAAGTCAATGCGCGAAAGGATTGAATGAGGGACATTGTGGAAGATCCACCAATCCATCGCATTGCACCATACTCGTCAAGGGCAAGTTGTCCAAAGGATTCACTAAAATCGTCCTCGGACTTGATGGGGGTTGAGGGCTCAGGTGAAGGTTCTTGGTGTGGCACCATTGAACGTATCGCCGAAAGAGCTGAAGCTGTCTGTTCCGATCCAGATACTGGATGACCAGCCGACGTTGCCTGAATTGCGCCGTTAGCAGACGGGCCAAGCTGTTCGAGAGCTGGGGCGATCTGGGTGAAAAGGGACTCCATGTGAAGCAGGCGTGCTTCGAGCTCCTGTACATAGCTAGGAAGGTACAATAATTGTAGGTGTGATACAAAGTAGAAAATAAAAGACGTACTGCCGGCTTAGCGCGGCCCTGTCCTTCGTTTGCAACCAGGTGCACTGAGAGCCGGACGAGGAACACTGAGAGCAGGTTGGTTCGCATCCATCACACTTGATCTTTTTGCGCCTAGGAAGACGAAGAAAAAGTTAGATACTAAGGAGACCACGACAGAGCCGGGAATGATGACGAACCTACAACTCTCACATGCTCGCCAAACTCGCCTACGCTGCAATTGCACAGGCTTTTGACCAAGGTCCAACGCTGATTCATCATCGTTGCGTTTCTTCTTCGATTGGTTGGTCATTTGGGTAGAATCGTCGCCCTTGACCATGGACTGCAGAAAAAGGGGGACAGTCAAGAGTGGTGGCAAGGTTAATATGAGGGTTGTTTGCCCAAATGGGAGAGCGCTGCTGAATGAGACAGCACGTGCAACCTCGGGCCGCATATAATTTTGTGCGCACTTGTGCCCTGCCTTTTTAAAAAAAGGTCTTTAAGCAACCCCCTTTCAGCCTTGAGCTCACAGATTCTTCACGCCACATCCCAACTCGGCTCCTCTATTATGTTTAGAAGTAGCAAGGCATCCATACATCCAATTTGCTAATTATGCTCTCTCAATCACTATAAAATTGAAATAAAAATATGTACTTTCCAAAAACGCCTCGGCTCGGCGTAGCATCCCACACCGAGCTGCCAAGTACACACAATGTGGTGGGGGATACAAGTTTTCCTTTAATTCTGGTCAGATGCAGTCAGATGCCTGTCCCCAGCTGTCCCCAGCTGTCCCCCTGCCCGTTTGCATTTTTTCATGCGCAGTCGGCCATGCGATCCTCAAGGAACCGGCAATACTTATATAGACAGTTGGAAAAGCCCCCGTATCCACGCATGCGTCGAAGAACTCGATGGCAAACATAGACACAGCCACCTACCTCGCTCACGTGTTTGTTTACCTTGTCACTCCAAGTCTAACTTTCAACCACTCGTATGGCCGACGTTGCAAACCCACTACCGGCGACAAACGAGGGTGGAGACGCCATCATCGATGATGGAGAGGAGGCTGAAACCCAGGCATGTATATTAAACAGTTAGGATTTTGATATACTGCTGACAGTTTCAATTTTCCAGGAAATCATGCTCATGAAGCAAAGGGTAGCCGAAATGGAGAAAGAGGCTGAAAAGTTACGCCAACTTCAGGCTGCTGCTGAGGAGGCCAATAATGCAGCAGGTGGCGAAGACACTGCAATGGGCAGTGAGGAGGATAAGAGTATGGCGGACAGCAGAAGTGTCTATGTTGGAAATGTACGTTGTTCTCAACCGAATGTCAAGTCTAGATGGATACTTATAGTCGAGAATTGCTTCTTTAGGTTGATTACAGTGCAACTCCTGAAGAGATTCAAGGCCATTTCCAGGCTTGCGGCACGATAAATCGAGTAACGATACTTTGTGACAAATTTACTGGCCATCCCAAGGGGTCGGTTGTATTTCAAACCTCGTAGTTTTGTTCTGCTAACTCTTTTTCTCCGCAGATATGCCTACGTAGAGTTTGCAGAACCTGAACATATAGACGCCGCACTAGCTATGAATGAATCTCTATTCCGAGGGAGGTTAATCAAGGTCCGAAGTACCCTTTTCTTGGCTTCCCTTGTCTTATGGTTCTGTTCCTGTTCAGGTGACAGCAAAGCGCACGAATATCCCAGGTTTCAATGGAAGGGGTCGTGGTCGTGGTCGTGGTGGTTACCGAGGAGGTTACAGGGGATACCAGGGATACACGCCTTATGGACGGGGACGGGGCAGGTAAGTTTCCATGTTTGACATCTATCGACGATGCACTACTGACCCTGCCGCAGGGGAAGGGGACGAGGTTTCTAATCAGAATATTGATCCCTAAAATGCGGTATCGTCACTGCTGGTTCTGCATAGCTACTCTTGAATACTCTAGATATCTTTACTTTTTTGCTGTAAAATAACCTGACTTACGTGACGAGAGAAAGCGAACCCCGAGTGTAAAAACTTGTGTAGTGAAAGTTTGCGTGGGAAATCAAATACATACATACGACAGAGAAATAACTTTGGCTCAGTACATTCACCCTGGCCGCCATGCTGAACGCCTGTAGGACTGCTGTGCGACATATGTCGACAGCTGCTCGTTCCAAAGCTCCTACGTACACCCCTCCGGACTACCCATTCTCCAAAACTGCCATCCTTCCTACTATTCTACCTCCTGCCCCTGCCAAATCTCTCCTTCAAGGCAAAGGGCTCATGCAACACCTTCACAAAACTCTTGCTACACCGGAGAAACAGAAAATGTTCGACACACTCTTCAACCGACATTCGAAGACCCAACTCAAACCTGGTTCCATCATACAACTCACCTTGGAACATGCACCTACGTCCTTCACAGGTGTGCTTTTGAGCATTCGGCGACGAGGACTCGATACTTCCATACTTCTACGGAACATTATTCAACGAACTGGGGTGGAGATGCAGTTCTTTGTGAACTCTCCCCATGTGAAGGATATCAAGGTGTTACAGCAGCCCCCGGGTGGAAGAATGAGGAGAGCGAAGCTGTTCTACTTGCGGGACTCTCCAGAGAAGATGAGCATGATAGCTGGCGGTAGGAAATGATTCTGGGTATGTATTTTGTGACCATGTCATGTCTGGTGCTTGACTTCTGAAAATACAGGGAAATAGTGGTTCGTAACAGTCTCGAACGAGTCGACTATATACAATAATAATGAGGGAGTAATATGAATCTGCGAAGATGTACTTGGTATTCGTAGATAGAAAATGCCATATACAGAAAGGATCAAATTCAAGTCAGACACTTGTTGCGTAAGTCCACATGTCCCTCCCTTGAACATGCCCAGTCGTCCTCGTTCCCTCCGTGCCTTGACATTTGGTGCCAGACGCAAGACGTCTTCTCCTGAGCCGCCATCCCCTACTTTCACCGATGTTACCAATGTCTCCGTTACCAATTTTGGCCCTAATGGCCCAGAGAAGATCATCACTAGAGCCAACTTGAAGGCTAGTCTTCAGGCCTACGAAGCTGTGGGTGCAGTTCGATTTACACAAGCAGGGACTCTCACACAAGCTCTCAAATTTCTTCAGTTAATGACCACTAGCGCTGACTATAGGGCCGCGCTCATGACGATGGCCAAGGCCACAGCAGCTTTCGCGGATGCGTTAGAAGCATGCAGTGGGTATGTCCACCTGGTGTTCAACGCGAAATCGAAAATTGACTATCTGATAGACTTAAAGGACCATCATACGAGGCTGGGACACGGTTACAGGCTGCTTCAGGACTTCATCACCTCATAGGAAATCATTGGCATGTCTTGGTACGGCTCTTGATTCTCTCATTCAACATTGATAATTCAAGCTTTTCCCAGGCAGAGACAATCGAAAAAAGTTTCGAACGCCCGCTTAGACAACATCTAGACACCTATCGCACCATTGTCAAAGTACGTGTCAATAGTTAGAACATGTGGACTGGATTTTAATTCCTCCTTCAGGACCGATCTACGTCATACGAACGTGCAGTTAGAGAGAAAAGCCAGGTTATCCGGGATACTGAACACCGGAGCATGAACAGAAAGGAACGAAGTGCGTTGTTGCATCTTGCAAACGATTTAATACTGCTAATATTCTTACTATTTAGACCTTCAAAGTTTCCGAGAGGCTCTTATTGTACTCCAACGACAAGTAGACGATCTCGACAGCATGAAAGAATCACATTACCGCGAGATTGTTGAGCATGAAGAGCAGGTTTGGGATGTCGTGCAGGCAAAAGTACGTCCCTTTTGTCGGTATTTCATGCCTATTCAACCTTTTCGCATAGACCTCTGTTGTGGTGCGCTCAACGATGGATGTTTTCGATAGGTTCACCGCCAAGGCGTACGTTCATGTCAAGTATTTTTGACCCGGTCCGAGTAACTTATCCTAATTTCAGTTCAGATCCTATTATCGAAGTTATGCTACAATCGGTCCCAGACCCTTTCGATTCGTATGGGCCCCCGCAGGCTGAAGATCAGATTTTCAGTATTTTGGCCCCATTGTCAATCATGTCTACACAGTCCCAATCGTCCTCTCCTAGTCCCATGACGGGACCATCTGAAATCGACTCATCAGAGGCTACTGACAAGATCACGTCTTGGCTTCCAACTGCCGGCTCTGGGACTCTGTACTCTTCTGACACTGCAGACTGGGGGGTCATGACCCCGCCACCAGGCTCTCCACCCCGATCGGTCTCCCCGCCAACAGTTCCTCGCAGGCACTCATCCCCTCCCTCCAGTAGTCAGCGCAAGGCAGAATCTAAACTTCGCAGCGTGTTGTCTGTTATTGACGAATCTCTGTCCAACGCAAATCATGAGAATGATCGCTTTGACTTTTCGCGCCGACCGTCCGCGATGAACGGCACATCGCCTCCGCCAGACACAGGGCAGCCGGAATGGGGCCCTTCATATGACAATGGTTTCGGCAGTAGCACGCCAGAGGAAGATTCCATGACGCCTCGACATACGTTCTCTCATGTCGACCTTCCTCCAGACCGGATCGAACTTCCTGAAGACGACGCCCAGACCCCTACCAAGCTATAGGGCTTCTCGCTTTTCTTATCCTTATCTTCCTTTCATGATACTTCCCAGCCTTTTCTTATCTATATTCGGACATTATATACTTTATTCTAAGATTCACCTAGTCGAACACGGCTGGATACCATATTGAATTAGCACCTCGTTGCTTATGGGTGCAGGGCTTCTGAAGAGGAGATCGGTTCCAGTGCTTGTTTTTGGAAATGCAATCACATCGCGTATGGACTCTGTGTTACAGAGCATGGCCATCATTCGGTCAAAGCCTAAATAAGAATGCTGTCAAGTTTCATTCTCATGCATGAAAAGAAATCGACACACCTAGAGCAATACCACCGTGAGGTGGGGCGCCACATTGAAGTGCATGAAGCAGATGTTGGAAGGGTTCCTTCTCTATCTCGTCCAACTGGCGAATTGGGTCAGACCTTCAGCCTAAATCCTGTGTTGTAAGATCTCACCTTAAGAACATGTGTAAAGATGAAGTCTTGCATAGCCGCGTCATGTACTCGAACAGAGCCTCCACCGATCTCTACACCGTTTAGAACAAGATCGTAGTGCTGCCCGCGAACCTATAATCAACCACATCAGCCCCTGGACTGCAACTATACATTAGCGCGCTCACTGCTTCGACGTCGCCACGATACATCGCATTCATATCCTGCCACATGGGAGCAGTGAACGGGTGATGGGAACTACTCCATCGTCCTTTTGCCAAGAAATCTTTATCTGCATCGGCTTGTGTAAAGAGAGGAAACTCTGTAATCCAGAGGAAATGGGGCTCAGTAGTAATCACAAATTCATCTTCGAATGATAATTAGCGAACAGGATGGCCTAAGTTCTAGAATTGATCAACTCACTGCGAGCCTGTGCTGTCTCAGAAAGGCGCAATCGGACTCCACCAAGAGCACTAGATCCACCCTGAAAATTTGTTTGGGAAAGTTGCAGATTCACAAGACTCAAGACCGACATACCTTTGGTAATCGAGACCGACGAGTGATCCAGATGTCATCACCTGGAGTCAAACGAAGAGTTTCATTGATACGCAAAATATCCTCACAGCCCACGTCCCTTAAGGAAGAATGGGTCGCGGCGTTAGACAGCCACGAACTCAAGGTCTTCCTAGTGACTGTGATGCGCTCCTACGTTTTTCCGATAAGTCATTCCTGGCTCCAATGTGAGAATTTCAAATGGTCTTACGACAGTGGAGTCTGGTTGGGCTTCTCGGGATGCACCAAGAAATTGCCTTTCTTCAGATTTTCGGACAGCGATACATTCCAAAACTTCGTCGCTATCCTGGAATTCGCGGCGTTGTTTTTCTGGAAGGATACAGGTCAAGTCTGTAATCTAAGTGACGTTAGCTCTATCCAATAATCATTTAACAGGAAACGAACCTCGAGCCCGAAGCGTATGTCTGGTTTATCTGATCCAAACTGGAGAACCAGTCTTTACAGATGACTTATTTAATTGGGAGGTGAGACTCACGCGTGTCATTGCTTCATTGTATGTCATTACTTTGAAACGGTTTGGGAGAGTTATGCCTTCAATCTTCTGCCATATCCGTTGGATGAGCTGTTCGACGACATCACGGACCTCACTGCCGCCAATACGCCAGGGATCTGATGAATTGGTATCCGGAGATTCATGAGGGCCCCATGACACAAATGCCATTTCCATATCAATCTGAGTGAATTCAGGTTGCCTGTCCTTACGACCGTCTTCGTCACGGAAACATTTAGCTAACTGAAAGTATCGGTCGACGCCACCGGAACAGATGAGCAGCTGTTTAGGTTGTTGAGGGGATTGCTGCAATGCATAGAAAGCCGCATTTTGGTCGTCAGTACCATCTTTGCTTGCCTTCGACACACGTGTTGGCACTAAAAATTCCCTTGCACCCTCTGGGGATGACCTGAGAAGCACTGGAGTTTCAACTTCAATGAAGTCTGCGGATATGGGTGAGATAACATGACATAGTATGGAGAGGTTCAGACCTTGTTGATGCAGAACATCGCGAACGATGTGGGCCACCTTGCTTCGCTTTTTTAGGTTTTCAGACAAGGCAGTACGTCGCAAATCTAAATAACGATACCGCGCTCTGAGGTCATCGTTTGCCTTTTCAATAACTTCATTTTAGAGACAAAGCATGGAATGTCAAGGAAATTTCCCTACCACGTTGTGAGGATTGGACGGCACAAATGGAAGGTCCCCTGCTGAGTTCAAGACTGTGAATTTGTCGAGTTTGACATCAATATCGCCTGTTGGTACCTTTGCGAAGAAGGAAGTGGTTAATGTTAGCGTACTTCGTGATGAACGGCTTCACTAACGGGCCGTCGGGCATTTGGAGGTCTTAAAAGGACAGTCCCTTCAACCAAAACTGTGGACTCGACAGGCACCTTGGCAAGTGCTGACAGGTCTGGTGCCCCCTCTGAATGGTCAACGATGAGCTGTGTGGTTCCATAAGAATCCTTGAGTGGATAGAACGACACGCTTTTCCCCTTACTTTATAAGCGTTTAGTGAGAATAAATGGGGTTGAGAAGGTGGTAATCACCGCTCTGGGAGGATCCATCCAGAAAGAACGACACGAGCACCGTCGTCACAGGCAGTTAGTGAACCACAGGTATGAGTCCGGCTCGGGTATGGAGCTAGAAAAATCGGTTGGATCCAGAACGATGTATGATAGACATGAGAGAAAGCTGACCACAATGGGCGAGGGTGTTGGGCGGCTGAGAGGCGGCAATACGGTCTTGTGACGTGAACTGAGAATAGTACCTGCAATTTCTCCTGATGGGCTGCCGCAAGCGACCGAGTAGTTGCAATCTTGAGAAAGATAGCATGGCCAGGAGGCCGGCAACAGATGGAGGAGGTGTATAAGTTTGGACAGTGACGCTGACAAAAGTTTGGAATTTGGCTCAGGGCCGCTCTTGTTTCGGTGCCTCATGTACAAATCTCCGACTGGCAGTTCTGCAGCCTTAGCTTTTATACGAAACACACTGATCATCATGCCGTTTCCTTCTTTAACGCATTGCTTCCCTGCACTCCCTATATAAAAATTTTCTGCTTCCTTTCTTTCTCTCCCCAATGGCCTTCGCCCACTTGCCTGCAGAGCTCATTGACGCTATTTGCCAGCAAGCATATCCTGCAGATCTCGCCATTCTCTCTAGAACCAATTCTTTCATACTCCCCATCGCTCAGCGTCGTCTTTATCGCCACCTCTTTATCGCCTCTTCCACTCGTAACCTTCAAGCAGTCGTTACCCTCGCACACAAACCAGATCTTGCCCAGCATGTCACAACATTTTCTCTTAGGGTTGACACCTTGTCAGTCTTCAAATCATTCCTGCAACTTGTTGCCACGGCGCTTTCTCGGATGATCAACCTTGTTCATCTTGAGCTTTTTATCGACCCGAGCGCAAGCTGGATGCTATCCCACGCACGCAATAATTATCCACGCTTATTACGCTTTTCATCCTCGTTTTCTTTCGATCAGCATGTCGCCGACTTTCTCACCAAGACCGAAGCTCTCTTAGAGCTTGAGGTTGATGGCACCTCTTCTGCCCTCGATTTCCCTGTGCCTGTTCTTCCTACCCGATCCATTCCCCATTTGTTCCAGTTCGTCGGGTCGTCACAGATGGCTAGCGCAATCGTTCCTGGCCGCCCAGTTCACAGCATTTATTTGCCTTCAGGAGATCTATCAGAGGATGATGTCGTCACCCTCGCTAACACGACATCCCACGTGGTGATCCTTAGCACAACCACTTCTTCACCACCGTTGCCGTTGCTTGAGTCACTTGCTCGACACATGCCCTCCCTAGGTTATCTTCGACTCATGACAACTTACGATTTTTCGGAGCCTCCCCAGCCAGTAGGAGTCATCCATTCCCCTTTTGAGACGTCATCTGACCTGTCCTAGTCCTTTTATGAACAGATTGCATCCACTCTGACGTCTTTCTCCGAACTAAAAGGGTTTGAACTTGCAGGCTTGCACTGGGGGAGTTCTCCAAAAGACCCTCAAGGCGAGGAGCTAGTTTGGCAGTCCCAGCCGCCGGTCAGCGACGTTGTTGAGATTGAAGAGATGGATGAAGATATTGATCTTTTCTATATGTTTTGAGCTTCAGTTGCCTATGTGTTGCAGTGATACCCTGGCTAGGTATCGTTGGCGGCAGTAACAATATCTTACACTTAATAATAATGCCTCTAAAGTATATACCATTAATACTAATTTTTTATTCTCAACCTCAGGAGTGTTTAACGTCTTGGAACTATGATACTCCAAGTTGGTGGCACAACGCCGCTGGGTTTCAATTATTCGCCTACACATCGCCACAAAGCCTGCTGCCTGAAGAAATATGGCCCTATATAGCCTCACGCAAGGCATATCCCTTGATCGATAAGAGAAATGAAAATTATGACGCAGAGCGAAGATATCGTGGTACTTGAACAGTGCTTTCGATTTCAAGTGAATATTAATCTGATAGGAGGGAGAGGTCACGATGTGACTGACTGAGTTACTTGTCACTCAACTTGCAATACATTTGCACAATGAGCAAACGACCTCCGAACCAGCTTGAGAGCAAGTTACATCAAGCCGCACTTGTTGCACCCAATAAGGCATGCTGTTCATAAATTATTCGATCCCCTTCTCATCCTTTGCCATGTAGGAACTAAGTAATAAGCAAGCAGAGGCCATCGTTCCGGATCCATCCAAGAGACAAAATGCCCTCAATTTCTTGCTCGGAGTGGGATTATTCAAATCTCTTGTAGATGCGAAAGGATCCGTGTCTTTTCGAGCGGTGACGAAGGATGAGCTTACTGCGTGCGCAATCATATCATTATCAACCTCAATACACCTAACTTCTTGTTATCCAGGACAAAAGATCTCACTGGAGAGGAAAGCCTCGTCCTTGGACATATCAAGGCCTCTCGGAATGAAGGTAGTTGGCATGCTTTTTGAATGTGCTGCACACAATCAACGCGGTTTTTCCAGGCATTTGGACAAAACATTTGAAGGCCAAGACTAACTTGCACCAAACTATCATCGATCGATGCCTGAAAACTCTGACACAAAAACGACTTATCAAACGCGTGCCTTCAGTTCAGGTACTTCTCCAGCTTTTTCATAGCAAACTGACCATCTTTTGTTAACATCCTTACTAGCATCCAACACGTAAAATATACATGCTCGAGGGTCTCGAACCGTCAGTGGTCTTGACTGGCGGCCCTTGGTATACCGACAACGAACTCGACACAGAATTTATTCAGCACCTCAGTGATGCATGTCTCAAATTTATTCGCGACATTGTCAGTTGTTTTGCGCATTCTCTGTGATCATACATCTTATCTTAATCTATTCATATAACAGAGTTTTCCAAAACGTCGCGGTGACGGAGAAGGACCGCTATATGCATTATCCAATTCCCCAGAATACCCTAACGCAGAGCAAATCCGTAATTCGTTACGGAGAGCGCGACTTACCGAGACGGATCTGACTGTCGAGCACGTCGAAATGCTTTTGAATGTGCTTGTTTTAGATGGAGAAGTTGAACGGGTGCGCATTTTCAGCCTGCTGTTCAGATGATCTTATTCCAACCACTTTTTTTTATCTGCAGCTTCCATCTTTTGGGACGTCTATGTGGAGCAGCACTTTGAACAATGATGACTCGGATGAAGAAGTCGACCATTTGCCGAAGAAAAGGCGCAAGCGAGATGGCGAAGACAAGGGAAAGCGAAAGCGAAAGAGGTCCTCTCGCAGCGACGAAGATGAAGATTCGGACTCCCACAATGAGAAGAAAAAGTCCAAGAAAAAACGTGCGAAGGCTTCCTCAGACAGTGATAGTGATTCCGACGATGATGGCCGTTCGAAGAAGAAAAAATCCAAAAGGAGTCGTAGCGATGGCGAGAGTTCATCCAGCGATGATGAAGACAGTCGAATGAAGTCCAAGAAACGGAAATCAAGGAAATCAAGAGATTCCTCCGATAGTGACGACTCTTCGGACGACGGTAAAAGCCGCCGCAGCAAAAGCTCGAAGTCCCTGAAGCGTTCACCTTCTCCTTTCCAGTCCCAGACTTGGGATGAATTTGATACGAGCGGAGGCGGTGGCTTCGTGTATCGTGCGATCAGACAGGAGCGTCCGACTTTCGCAGCATCAGATGCTCCATGCAGCCAATGCCCTTCATTTGAGTTCTGCAAAGTTGGCGGTCCCGTCAATCCGCAGGCTTGTGTCTACTACAATGATTGGCTGGTGGGCGGAACTGTAGCTGCAATCGAGACTGAACGCTAATGGTAGAAAAAATGATATCTTCTGCGAGTGCACGATGGTCTTATTCCTTTCAATATTGTCAAGAAAAAGTTTTTACACCCATTCATCCGACATCGGCGCGGCGTTGCCCATAAGTATACCCATCAGGCACTTCTATATGTTTCTTAATGCATTGAGCTATTCCCAGGTAATTGCATAATTGCCTTCTGCGGCACAACCTTCACAATGTAACTTTATGGCATATACCCCAAGTAGAGTGGGCAATTGCAAGCGTTCGATTAGTGACATGATTATACCATAAAAATCAACACGAAATGGGTTTAAACTAAGAGCTCGAAGTTCAGTTTACTTTTATATAAGTAATGGGCATCTACACTGTTACTACAGTATTGCCAAAACATGCATGAAGTTTGCATTTCCAAGGTTACAAGACAACTTGATAATAATAAAAATTACACTTCTTCCAGCTCATGAAGAGCCGTCTCCATGAAATCCACAGCATCCCAAGTTATCAAACAACTCCGTGAAGCCGACGGATCTATGACTTCGTCTGTTGTTCCACCAATGAACTCAGCAACGACAGCCTGGTATAGATCTTCATCATCGGTCAAAACAATCTTTGTAAAGCGCCATCCTGTCGCATCCTCTTTGTCTACTCGCACTACGTTTGCATCAATGTCGTACTCCACGCGTCGAAAGTCAAATCCTAGGCCAAGCCCGAGAGCTTTCGTATAGGCTTCTT
Organism: Tephrocybe sp. 9980TJB; assembly: GCA_018220975.1. Lineage (NCBI taxonomy): Eukaryota > Fungi > Basidiomycota > Agaricomycetes > Agaricales > Lyophyllaceae > Tephrocybe > Tephrocybe sp. 9980TJB. The sequence continues at coordinate 301,465 of JABAJU010000002.1, read as the reverse complement.
TCATGGTCCACAACCAGAAAAAACGTTTGAGGCTGTCAACCTGTGACATCCCTGAAAGCAATCCACGGTATTCAAAACTTGTCAGCTACCAACCAGTTGTCAATGCCGTTCGCGCTGAAAGGTTGGATATGACAGACCTGATCAGATACACTCTCTATGAACGACGCGAGAGTATCATGGCCTGGAATCCGCACTTTCATGACGTCTACGCCTATACTAAAGGCCGGCGGATTATGTGTTCCTGGCGCAAAAGCCATAACTATCAGTCCATTGTCGTGCGAGATGTTATAGGCGATGGGTGGAATTAACCCAGAATTACTCTATATGTGAGAACGTGAGTCTACTATCTTGGTAAATATACGGAGAGCCTACAATATATGGCTTCTTGGCAGCAGTAACGCCGAAGGTCATCGCGCAGTTTGCGATTCCACGTTGCCTGAGCAGTTTGCGAACGAGAAACCGCCCAATGAGAGTCCCTGAACGCAGTCAAATACCATATATAGCCATAGTATAAGGTTGCTCACGACACGCATCTTCACGACGATAAAAGCGCTTTATCCGGGCAGAACTTTCGGGATCCACCACTTTAAGAGCGCGTTGATAGAGCTGTCCTTAAAAACTTTTCAGAACGACTAAAGGAGAAGATAAAATTGAGACTAACGTCCTCTGAAAACAGTTCGGGTTTGTACCGAACGGCCCAAACTTGCATGAAGAAAATTTGACGAGCTTTACCCACATGGCCAGCTGATCAGAAGGAATTGAGTACTTAAGTAGATCAAACCAAGGTTGACGATCTTATCTTATCAGAGTCCTTTCCATCCAACCTCTCCCACCATGTCCACAGGGCAAGCGTTCTCTGGCGGCTTTGTCACGCTGGGGATGTTCATTGTCGACGAGTTTTCCTTTGCGGATCAGGAGGGGAGACCTACCGGTCGAACCTTGCCTCCCCAGGAAAGCGTTCATCGTCTGAATTATTGATGTGCACCTCACACTAGCTCTTTAGATTGGTGGTGGAGGTACATATGCAGCTATAGGAGCACGGATTTGGTAAATCTACTGCAGTTGTCAAAGGTTGTAAGCAGGCTCAGGCTCAGTCGTCTAGGCTTCCTGCAAAGGAGATTGGCATGATCGTAGACAAAGGCTACGATTTCCCTGCTCCTTTAGAGAGGGAACTTCTGAGCCACGGCTCAGAAATGTGGATATTCAGAGAGCAATCCCACTGTATGACAACTCGCTCGTTAAATTCCTACAGGGGAGAACACAGAAAGTAATCAAATTTCTTCACAGCGTCCAGATACCTAAGCCAAGTGCTAACATCTTGCCATCTGGGATAGCTTTGAATATGTAACACCACGGATAAGAATTACACCCAAAGACCTTGTCGGCACAAAAATCCCCACTCCTCAAATACTGCATTTCATTTGTTCGCCAACACGAGCACTGACAATCGTATCGGAAGTTCAAGCTGTGGATCCACATTGGCATCCAACCATGATTTACGAGCCTATACCCGTAGGTTTCCTCCTATTCGTGTCAAAGTTCCTCTGTTAATGCACACTCAAAGGATAGGTGTATACCGGAAGAACTTCCTGCGTTAATTGAAGTTTTGCCTTCCATAACTATCTTAAGGTGCGATTTTTTGCAATGGTGTATCCATACTTGAATGTAGAATCCATCTAACTTTCTAAAAGTCCAAACGCAGAGGAAGCATTGACTATGTTATCAATACCTTTACCGCCTACACCGTTGTCAATTGAACAGGCGGCAGACCGTTTTTTAGCCTGTGGCGTTGGTAACTCTCGGAGCGGTTGGGTGATCATCAGGAGCGGCGATTTAGGCGCATACGTGAAGAATTTGAACAGCAATGGACTATGGGTTAGTCCTTTTTGGACAGCAAATGATCGTGGGCGGGTTGTGGATGTTACAGGTGCGTCAAGGAAGCTATTTTGTCATATATCGACCAATGAGGAGTAGGAGCTGGAAATAGCTTCTTAGGTGGCCTTGCTGCTGGGCTCTTGTTAACTGGAGATGTTGTGAGAGGTACGTCGTGTTTTCTATAGGCTAGCCACATCATTCACACAATACATGCAGCAACATTCTATGCCTCCGTGTCAGCTTCATTCATAATTGAACAAGAAGGATTGCCTATCCTCTTGGAAGACGCGGGGAATCCTCTCTGGAATGGCGATATCCCGCGCAGGAGGCTTGAAGTTTTACTAGCGCGTCATGAAAACCAATAGAGGTGGCACAGATATGGCTAAGAGTTATGGCGTAACATTTTTTAGTAGAACTTGGTCACAAATCAAAGCCCCTCAGACATCCCCCATCAACTAGGAAAATCACATCCGCATCAGCGTTGCAAGTCCTCGACTAGTTGTAGCAACATTTGCAGTCGAAGTTGGTTTGCCAGAATTCCTGCCGGGTCAGTTTAAACTGGGAGTTTCGACTGCGCTGAAAAACGTCCTCGCCTTGAATAAGAGTGGTTTCTGTCAAATGAAAAGCCTAATGTCAATCTTTTCCAAGAGAATTTAGGCTTGAATAACCAGCAAACCAGACGCATTGCGGGGCAGGAGCCTTGAGGCATAGTGACTATTTCCATGGATATATCTGACGCTTGTTTCCCATGGGATCCATCAAGTATTGGCATGCTATGAACGCCAATAAGGTCATTAATGTACACAGCATAGACGTACAAATACGAATAAAATACATAAAACGCAGCTATTGCTGTGTTTGGAATTTCGCGCGACTGGCAGCAAACAGCTCCTCTTGCTTTGCTAGAAGCTCTTCCTCGGTTAATCCAGACTGTTCGAATTTTGATACTTTTTTTTCACGATCCTTTCAAGAATTGTTGTGAACCAAAAAAAAGCCAGGTTGAAGAAAGCCAAACAGACCTTCTGTTGTTGTTTGTGGTCTTTGAGAACATCCTCAACCTCCGCCGTGAAAGAGTCGAAGCCAAGTCGCTGTGGAGATCCATTAGCTATTAACGGTACAGAAACAAATACGACAACTGCGCACCTTCAGAGCTGAGATTATATGTTCTGGGGCTATCGTCTTCTTGGACTCCTGCTCACAAATTTCATTGGCCTCCGAAGAGATCAGATGAATGAATTCTGTGGCGTTTCAGTCTGTGTCCGACAGGGAGAGGAAAGACGGTGTTCACCTACACAACATTCGATGACCAAATCACGCGTTTCTTTAGCACAGACAACATCCTTTGGTAGCAGCTCTGCAATGACAAAACGTGGTACAAGGGGGTAGTCAACATCTGGTCAACTTTATGGAAGAGCCAGAACGCGCACCAGAGATCATTTTTGCTACAGTTGCCTTTGGGAGTGAGAGATCATCGTCTGTGGGTGGGGGGCCGCCAGAATGCCCCTCGCGGTCGGACATGGTCGCGAGCAGACAAGATGTTGTAAAGGCAAGTTTTGAATCTTGATGCCAAATTAAACAATCATATTATTTCCAAGTCCGCACGCGGTGCTTCGAACCACCATGGCATCCGTATGTTTATTTTCGTTCTTCCTGCTCGATCTTCACCCATGTTTTCAATTTTAGGTGAACCCCGTTAATCCCAAGCCGTTCATGCAAGAGCTTACCGGCAAGCCCGTGTTTGTTCGACTAAAGTGGGGATTAGAGTATAAAGGTTTTTTGGTGAGCACTGATGGTTATATGAACCTCCAGGTGAGTATTCCTGTCCTTTATAGTGTATTATCGGCTCTAATAAATCTCCATCGAAGCTCGCGAATACAGAAGAATTTCAAGATGGGCAGTCAAATGGTGCACTTGGGGAGGTTTTCATCAGGTGAGTTGTCCTCCATATTTTGGCTGTAATTTGAATTAATATCTCTTGCATTGCCAGATGCAACAATGTCCTCTACATCATAAGTCCCTTCACTTTTTTCTCAGTTGGTAGTCTAACGATCTTCCTCCTACACAGAGAGGCTCCTGCCGATAGCGATGACGAAGATCGCAAGTTCTAACTTCAAATGTCTTTTTTCACGTTGCTGGGAAGCTTGTGAAACAAAATCTAGGCATTTTCGTCTGTATCCTACGTTGTGCCATGCGATCTGGCCTAGCACTTTTGTTGGGGTACTTAACGCGTTCAATAAAATTGTATTATTACCACTGAAACACATCAACACCACCGTCTTAATATGCCATTATTCAAGTTCAACATTTGCCATCTGCGATGTGATTATTGGATGGCCTCCTTGTTAAGTAAGTATTAAATAAACTAACGTATTTCTTCCAATTGGTTACTGAGGACTACTTTCGGTGCCGAACACGTGCCAATTGGCACTCCGCTTAAAAAGAATTTTATTGACAATTGCCCACTACAAGTCATACTATCACGACCCCGCCCTCTCGCCAATGGCCAAGTCGCTAAGATCCAAGACGAAGCGCACTTTTCGCAACAAGAAACGCGAAGACGGAATCTATGCAGCAACTGAAGCTGCACGGTTACATCGTTTAAACGCAAAACTCGTCGCCGTTGCATCGGAGGACCAAGATGGAGATGCTCCTGCGGAAGATGTGGACAATAAGGAGGGCGATGCACTAGGTTGGTGTTGGCTCGCAACTTTTGGCCTCTTAGATCCCGACGAGGTCACTCCGGAGAGCATGGGCGGTTTTACCAGTGGAGAGCTGGAACAGGCAGATCTGCAAAAATGGGGTGGTCTGAAGCGTCAAATATCTCTTTCTTGATTTGCTCAATCAGTCATTGGGATCATTATTGACGTTTTTGAACATTTTACAGGCGAAGATAACGACGCACCGATGAATACGACAGGTGGGGTCGGCATCTACCCATTATATCTCTCTTTCTAAAGTTTCATAGATATGGCTATTGATTCAGAGCCTATCAAACGTATATCTACTCATGGATCGCGGGGTTCAAGGCGAGAAGAATGGCGGATGTCCAAGGGAATGGATCCGAAGCCCAAGCGGAATGCGATGAACCGTCAGGGAGGCCTCGCCGGCCGGAGGAAGGCTGGTAGGTCGAAGAGAAGACGATAATGTGTTGATTACTGCATTGCACCCTAGATGTTCGTTGTTCACTTTCCCCCCTAGATATCTTCGAACTTGCTAACATTATATTGTATGCTATCCACAAAGACCCCTTTCAAAAGTCCAAACTACACTGCATAATACATCTCGATTTTATCATAATCATCAAGCGATAGCTCTTCACAATATCTACCAAATGTCCTGCAACATGTTAAAATTGCTTTAGACGCGTTGCGGAAATACGAAAGATTCTTTGTCGCTTTTATCAGAGTGAGCCTCCAAGTCCTTGACTCCATCAAGGTCCACAGACGACACGTGGTTCTTACTATACGGCGAATCGCTATTGGAAGACCTGAGTCAGAAATTAGCTGCTTTGTTCAACGGACTTCCCTCGATACTCACGGAAATTCAGCCATAGTAATATGTTCCGTGGTCACATGGACTTCAGGACGCTTCAGGGTGTACTTGGGAGATCTGGAATTGGCGTAGGGCGCGATACTATGCCGGATAGGATGGGTGCTTGCAATATTGGACATGGAGTGCACGTAAACATCACTGGAGCTGAACTCGAGAAGCCTGATAACCGCACGGCATGCCGCGATGGAACTTGTTTCCAAGGAGGTAAACATTTACGGTGGATATCGGCGACAATTTGGGTACATACGTGACTGTAGCAGCAGGTATCTGATTAACAATTATGCGTGTCAGCGCCCATTGGTTCTGTGCCAGAACAATTCCGAGGCTTACCGTAGCCATTCTGTCGGCATATGCAAAACCTTTGATTGAGTAAAAGACCTGTGACGGCATTGTATTCACTCACACGTTCATGGGTGCTGGTGACAGGCAAGGAATCAGACCTCAACATGTGGAAGACGTAGATGTCACTTACTGTTCAGGTTGAGTACGTTGAGGACCGCCGGTATGGAATTCGTAGAAAATGATATGAAGAAGTAGACAAGGCCGTCTTGAAAGAGGAGCTTCCATAGGTCGGTCCGTGCAGAATGCTTTTTGAGCAAAGCTGCTGCAGTAAAAATCAGAATCACAAAATCAAAACCCATTGCTACCGAAAAGTTAAAAGTTGTTAGGTTGCTTCATACAAGGAGATTGAAAACGGAACGCAACTAAAAAAGAAAGTGACGTTGAGTAAAGACGGGTTTGTCTGAGTGACGACACAAATTTGGAGTTGACTGTCCCATGCGGCTTTCACAATGAACATTGTGCGGTATAATAAAGCCCAGTGCGCAGCGCAAAGGATTCCCAATGATGCTATAACCAGACGGTGGCGCTCCCACAGCGCGATACTGAAAAGGGGGTCAATGAGCTTTTTAAAATGTCCTGGAGAGCAGATCAAGGAGTACGTACGTCCTCAGCATGAGAGAAGTGGATGCGCAAAGAATTGTCATGTTGCCAGTCCACTAAAATTGTTTTGAAAAGATGTCATCAAAGAGAACGAGGAAGATCTACCGAGTTGAAGGTGTACAAGGCCTTTAATGCGCGTTATCGTGAATATCAACACCGTCGAAGAAAAACTGAAAATTTACCCCACAATTAATCTATATATACGCAAGAGTTAATAACGAAAAAGACAAGGAGCGTGCGTTGCCTACCGGGTGCGTGATATTGAGCGAAACGATTCTACCATCCATCGTTAACAACATAAGAGTAAGCAGTTGATCGTTTTCGGCACTTACAGTCCGACGAAAGCCAAAACCATACAGTAACGACAGAAAAAGAAGAACACTGAAATGGGAAGATGTTTTCAGTGTCAATATCCCTCTACAAATTCCAATTACGAACCCTAAAGCTTGATTAGAGTGCAGCACTCAGACTCGGACATGGAGTTAGACATACTAAAGGCCATCTGAACTTCCGTTTGCGAGTGATCAGGGACCATTCGAAATGTGAGGTCACGAATAGTTCCCATGTGTACACTCCGAACAGTGCAAATATCAGTTTTGAGAAAACCTCTATTTCAGAACGATGGTATCACTGTGGTAGTTCAAACTGTTGGAGGACCTCACCAGAATCTTTTGCGATCTCCTGAGGGCTTGACCAGTTGACCATCCTGTCAGAGTACCACTCTCAGGGAACAGATGGCAAGAAAGATGGATAGTTCAGAGTCAAAGCTGGGAATGTCGTTAAAACGGACCCAGGCAGGTATTTAAAATGATTTCTACCCATATTCCGTCTCCCGATCACGCCGCTGCTTCTGCGTCTCTTTATCGTCGGAGAGCTTCTTTTGGACTCCTCTCAGTCAACCACGGGGCCTTTTGGTAATTGCTCGAGTTGCTATGAAGCGAACATGCTTCTGCCATCTGTTGGGCATTTGGCAGTTGACTACAAACCCATATATCGGTGACTCCCATACCTGGGACGGAAATATCTGCTTTGCGATCATAGAGGGGAACTTACGTAAATAGGTGCATCTCTGAGGTTCTCGAGCTGAGTGGTGAGGTCATAGATGGTGTTAGTTAGGCTTGAGCAAAGATATCGAGCTCGAGTGGCGTCCATACTTTCCAGAATCCTGGCAGACCATGACAACGTGAAACACGACTAAAGAGCGCATTGCACCCTTGTTGAGAGGATCCTGTTCCATGGAGTTTAGTTAGGGAGTTTGGCGGCCACTATTTCGCATCTCGCTGTCGAGGAATGGATAAAACTGCAAACCCCGATCGAACTAAGCCAAATTCTTGTCATCCGAATGTTGTTGGAATTGGATGGGGCTATGCTTCAAAAGTTCAGGACTGGTTTCAATTTTAGGTAGGCCGGCAGTTGATCCCAAGGATTGATTCGACCAGAGAAGACTTGCCGTAATAATGCAAAAGTAACATGTAAGTCTCAAGGCCCCTGATATTAAGCACAGGTGATTGTTTGAAAAAATGTCAACTGTTGGGAAGTATGGCACTGAACATTCAACTACACCATACCGCAACTGTACCATCAGCCCCGCTGCTGACAAGCCAAGGTTGCCGACTAGACCACCTAACTTGAAGAACGCCAAGTCCGTCCCGGATTTCGTGGCCTCGCAATATCTTCAATGGCACTATTAAAGGATCTGTCATGAGGTCGTTAAAGACTCTTGAATGAAATATTTGGATAGCCCCATCGTCTGAAGAGGAGGCAAACAGAGGATATGAAGGATGGAAATGGAGTGATCGAATAGCACGCGTGTGGTACCTGAGCAAATGTAATCAGTTAAACCAAATTTTAACTACTGCAAGATGTATCGCACCTCATGATTTTGTAGGGCTTGTCGCTAAGTTCCAAATCAAACCAGCACAACTTCCTGTCGTAACCACCGACTATAAGGTGGTCACCGGAGGGATGTATGTCCATGGATGATATCCATTTGATACCGGGCTGAAGAGTCTTTACAAGCTTCTGTTCAGAAAGGTTGTAGATTCGAACGTATTGCTGAGTCTAGGAAGGAAAGGTCATGACACACGACAGTCAAAAGCAAATTTTAGCTTACAGCCACAAAGAAATGGGGCTTCAATGGGTGGAAAAGGACTAATTGAACCACACCCTTAACTTTTTTGAATGGAGCCTGAGAATGCCTGCGAGTAATTTGGTGAATCCAGACGCCACCCTGAGTTCCACCAGTTGCTAAGTTTCAATGATCGTGAGGTTCAAGCCGCAATGGTAAAGGAAGAAGTAGCTTACAGACGCTGGCAAGGTAATCACCTCTCCTGTGCCACGTCAGCTGAGTAGGCAAACCTGAGGAGGGAGGCAAATTGGCAGTCAAGATAGGTTTGTTGGCTGACCAAGTATTGGTTGGTGGCGTCACCCATTTCACAGGAGATGGAGTCACGGGTGCAGGAGGGAGAGTGGAAGGTGCCAGAAGGGCTTGGGTAAGGGAAAGAACCGGACCAGGCACATTGGGGGGAATAATGAAATGAATCTTCTCCTCGCTGCATGAAGTTTGTCAAGACGCGGTGATCTCAGAAGCAGCGCAATGACTTACACAGACACAACAAAATAACTGACGTCGAGGCGTGGGCACCAGTCCAGGGCTCCTATCTTGCCATCGAAGTTCCACCGTTTGACCTCTCGGCCAACATTAACCTCCCAAAGGCTAACTTGGCCCATTTCGTCGCCACTGATCACCCAGCCGCCATCTGGGCTGACGCTGATACATCGAGCGCGACCCTTCATATGCGTAAATTTGAGGCTCTTGTAGTTAGGGAACGGTTTCAAGCTGCTTGGGCTTGGTAGTTTGGGTATTAGGGTGCTAGGATCAATGTTGAGTTTTGTTCTCTGTATCCTAGGAGCTAGATAAAGATCCAATTGGCGGTTGAAGCGATCTTTGATAAAGCGATCATAAGCAGGGACAAGCCGCAATGCAGAGTATTTCTGAGGTAGGTAGTCCTGTTCTCGGTCTTCTGGATCTTGTGCTTCCCATTCTTTGCGTTCATCCTCTGTTGGAAGATATTCTTCTGGGGGATTATAAGATTCAGAATTTGTTGGCAGCCGAGGTTTTGGAGCTGGTAAAGGTGGTGGATGTGAAGAAGATGGTTCCGCCCAAATAGAGTAGAAAGAAAACTTGGATGTGGTTTTGGGTTTGGCACCAATGATTCGTCCCTGCCGTATGGCGCGAACAATTTTCATGACCTTGAGCGAGTTGTGAGCCTTTTGTTGAATATAATATAAAAAGCAACTCACTTTTTGTTTCTCCCATTTACTTGGAACCCATCGGCGTTTCGGTTCAGGAGCAGCGGACAAAGGCATAATTTCTTCCTTCCCTTTTCCAGTGAACCACTCTGTAGTGGGTTCGTATGGGTCATACTCAGCATCAGGGTTTTCGCCAGCATATAATCTGCGGATGATATCCAGTTCCTCGTCAGTGAGAGGCTTGTCCATCTGAGCATTTTTGTCGAAAGCGGATGTCCTAGTGCAATAGTTCAGAGGATAGCCTGCGTATAATGGATTTTCCAACTCACCATGCAGAAGGATCCTCTACAGTGGACAAAAATTTGTCCAGTTCGTCCCCTTTTGCTGGACGTAATACTTTCCTTCCGTCGATGTCATAACCAATGTGAGGAAGATCGTCATACCAGTGCATTGGCACATTCCCGACGCGATTGGGGGCCTAGGACGTTTGAGCATACAAAACATAAAGGATGAACTAAACTAGAGCAGCGCTCACATCTTCCGTGGACGAATCAGAATCGTAGTCTGGCTGTATCTCAGGGTAGACGCGTTTTGGTTGTCCAGTGATGTCGGATATGATTGTTTTCGCCTTGGGAAAGACGTGGAGAGAATCGGTATCGCTGAAGTCGTCCTTATACTCGTCCTCTCCTTCTTCTTCGCTATCCTCTTCGCTATCCTCTTCATTGCTTGGATAATCGTCGTCGTCGCTCTCGCTTCCAGTGTCAATTTCAGGAAATTCGTCGACTTCTCCATCGTCGGATGCAGCGTCTCCATTCTCTTCCTCGTCGCTCAGCATTTCCAACTCCCCAGCCAAAATTTTGGGTTCGACTGGAGCATCATCTTCTGAGGACTGTTTCCTCTTTTTGTTGACTTTCGTGACCTCCTTGACGGCCATAACGAACGACGAGAGGTAGTGGCGCTCGGGAACTAACTTTTTGGAAAAATCTTGATCGGAATGGCAATAGGCTTGATTCCAAACAACCAGCATCAAGCAACTCTTGACCACTTTAGGAAGCGACCAACTTAAGCCCTACTTCTCTTTTCTCATCTTGGCGTCCAGTTTTGTGGTACATTAAAGATCAATATGGTCAACTATGGTGGAGGTGCGCAGTCTCACTCATACTGAAAGATTTTGATAGCTCGAGCCTCATTTTGGGACAGACGAGGTCTCGGCACTTGTAGTTGATATTGGTGCATCTTCATTGCGCGCCGGATACGCTGGAGATGACGCACCAAAAGCGATCATTCCTACCACATATGGATTCCAAAGTACTGGGGAGGACGATGCGATGCAGGTGGAGGGAGCCAACGCGACGCAAAGCTCTCGATCCAGGAACCTGCATATTGGGGAGAACGGTCCTTCCATGTGGCGAGCAGGAATGGAGACTTCGAATCCCATAGTAGACGGTCTGAGTAAGTTGCAATTTGCTCGTCGATTTTAGCAATCCATTCAGGCTATGACCTTCAGTCAACGACTTTAGTGTCATTCCTCCCCTCATAGAGCATGCCCTCGTGAACGTGATGCGCTGCACGCCCTCAGAGCATCCCATATTATTGACAGAGCCGACGTGGAACACTCCTGAAAACCGGGAACGGATGGCAGAAATCATGTTTGAAGAATTTCAAGTCCCTGCATTCTACATCGCCAACACTGGTGTTTTAAGCGCGTCCGTCACACCTATTTTCACTTGAACTGTTTCATTTCTTTTCTGAAACAAGCTATTTAGCTTTTCAGCCGGACGCGGCACCGCTCTGGTCATCGACGTTGGGAAGACTATGGCAAGCGTAACCCCAGTGGTAGATGGCTTTGTTCTTCGTAAAGGTTATTGTCGACCGTACCATACAAAATAATTGCATGCTAACAATGTACTAGGCCTGTCATACTCGACATTACCAAAGCTCGTCCATGCACATGCTCGTCATATCCTTGTGACCCCGACACCTATGCGCAGGGGAATCGAACTCGTACCTCATCAATTAATCACCAATAAAATAGTAAGAACAATCCCATTTTCCTCGGACGATTCTTAAATTTGCATTAGCCTGTAGACCTGAATGCGCCTCCCCGCTTTACATTGAGAGAAGACCGCGTCGCAGGAACCACAGAGTCCTGGCGGATGTGGACTGAAGGCCGGGAGGTTGAGGAATGGGTTCACAGTGTAGCAGGCGTCCTTGAGCAAGGGTGGAATGATCAGTGAGTCTCGGCACCTTCAGTTATTTTCCCGTCTTGAACGCGAAATTTCCGATAGGATAGCTGCTTCTCGCCCTCCTAAGCCTTACGAGTTCCCAACGGGTTATAACACCTATTTCGGCTCGGAAAGACTGTCAGTTGGTGAACAGTTCTTCTACCATCCACCAGCACTTGTCGTACGTATCTTCCGCCTTTTTCGCCCTTAAGTCTCCGGAAACTAACAAAATATGCCTCTCAGGCTTCAAATCCCAACTTGCCGAAGCACTTGCCTGCGCTGATTGGCGAAACGTTCCGTTCATGCGACGCAGAACTGCGCTCGGTTCTATCAAGCAATGTCGTTGTCACAGGAGGCGGCACCTTGTTCACAGGGTTCACTGATCGCTTACAAGCAGAACTTAGTCGCGGCTTCCCTCACGTACGTCTTTGATCATCCCCAAACTGTAGGTTCCGGCTTGGTTGCTAAGTGAATTTATCTTACGGCGTAGACTAAAATCCACGCACCTGGAAATCCTATCGAACGCAAATATGGTGCGTGGTTAGGGGGAAGCATACTTGCCAGTTTGGGCACTTTCCACCAGCTCTGGATTAGCAGAGAAGAATGGCAGGTAGAGTACTTTAGTGATTGATATCATTGCTGGTAGCTGATCCTCTGCCCCCCCTGCGTTTCAAGGAACATGGCAAAGCCATTGTGGGCCAAAGATGTAAATAGACTGCCAGTTAACATACTTGGTTTTCATTTAGTTTTGTTGTACATTTCTCTCAACCTTTGTTTTTGAATTCCTACTTCTGTACATGTATGGAAAGCAGAATTGCTCCATACATCCAGCATCATGTCATTGAAATGCGTTATTCTCACCCAATGCAATGGTAGGCTTCCTGGTTTGCCCTTCTCTCGTCCACAACTCCTCCTCTGGAGTCGCCGTGAAAAATGCCACAAACAATGAGTGTATAGGGTGGTGTTACAAGCACAACAACGAGATAAACGCGCAACTAGTTTACGTCGTGTAGTCGTTAAAAATCAAAGAAAGAGTGCAGTGTAATTGTGGGGGAGGGAGCGAGTGTGGTGAAAATAACTTAAGAATCAGGGCATTTGCTCGATCAATCTCGTCCAGCCAAGTCGAGCCAACCATTAGGAGTTCAGATACCGATCTTGCCGCATATATATGTGTGTGTGGTGTGTGTGCGAATCGATAAAAGTTTGAGTTTGTGGGGTTTAGGCAGATGAGCAGAAAGGAGGAAGAACGGAAGCGTCAGAGTCCTAATTTCAGAAAGCTTCCACCAGCTCCCTCCTCTCACGGGCATCCATCAATGCGCCCAATCCTCCGATAGCCTTGCGCCTAATCCTGGTGGCAAAATTCTTGGGGCCAAGCTCATCGGCGCCGGACGGTGGCCCTTTGGGCTGCCTCGTCGGTTGACTGACCAATCGAGGAATAAAAGCGGGTGTCGCAGACACCTGCTGATGGTCCGACATCGCTGATGCTGGGCGACCAATACCGAGGCCTTCGTACAACTTCTTTGATGCCTCCTCGCGCGGCGAGAGAGACGTCCCATTAGACGAAGAGGAGTTGGGAGAAGTCGGAGAGGAGTTGGACGCGTTGGAACCCGCGGAAGAGTCTTCGTCGTTGTCGTTGCTCTCGGATGTGTCGATGGTGATAGAAGGCATAGGGGCAGCCGCGGCTCCGCTGAAGCGCAGAGGTTGGGGACGGAACTTGGCGGCCGATGGGTTAAGAGGTAAAGGGGGCGGCGACACACGTGACTCGGTGGGGGGAGGAGTCACCTTGACCGTTGGCGAGGACGCAACGCGGTTAAGCCCGCTCAACACAGAGTTGTTGTTCCCGCCACGTCTCCAGGAAGTAGCTGAATCAGACTTGGAGGACGGGTTTGCAGCAACCTTGGAATTGATATTGTTTGATGTCGGGTTACCGAGAGATGTTCCTCCGCTGATGACAGTCGTAGAGGAGTGAGGAGTCTGAGGGAGCGACGACTCATCATGTTCCTCTGTGACAAACCTAGACAAGGACCCCATAGAGTTTAAGCTAGCAGTGCGACTGCCGAATTTTCCGCCGAGGGCAGCAGTCATGGGTACTTGATCATCGCTGCTCAACTGAGCCTTCATCTGCTCTGCGAGATTTGCTCTGCGCATCTGTGCGCTGAGAGCAGCAGAACGAAGATCAAATGAATGTTGCGCTGGGCCGGCAGTGGCAGGCGGATTGTGGCCGAGGCTAGAGCGCCTGACCTGACTCTGGAGCTGAGCCTGCTGCTGCTGGCGCTGAGACTGTGCAATCATCTCAGCCTGCATTTGCTGCGCCTGCTTGTGGGTTTTCAGTAAAAGAGTAAAAAAAAGGGAACGGATTGAAAATACCTGAATTCTCAACATTTCCATCTGAAGCATTTGCATTTGCCAAGCCCGATTCTGGATCTGAGCCGGCTGCATGTTGGGAGTAAAAGCAGGTGCGGCGGGGCTGAAGGGAACGCTGTTTGGGTTCAAACCACGAGGGGCCATTTGCTGTGCGGTAAAACGATTGTTGGGGCCATCGACAGCTGCAGTCATAGGGATTTGGCGGGAGACGAAAGAGTCATGAGTAGGTATGTCTGAGAGTTGATCCTCGTGTTCCTCTGGGAAGGGGTTTGTAGGGTGGTACTGAGATGGGAATCTGGAGACGTTGAAAGTAGCGCCTGGAGCAGCAGTGTGGGGGATATTGGCAGAGGAGGATCTGACGCCGCCGGTACGAAGACCAGAAAGAAGAGAAGCTCGGGGATTGGGAGGAGGGGCGATAGACATGGCTTAATTATAAGATTGAAAGAGTACAAGAGTAAAAAAGAAGAGGAATAGAAGATTTTTTTGAATAATAGAAAGAGAAGATAACGACCAAAGCAGAGCAACGTCAGAAAACCAAAGCCAGCTAATCAAGCACCGCCCGCTCACGTGTCTCTACTACAAGTATTTCTTAGCTACACCACGCACTCGAACATCAAACGTCCCACTTCGTATCATCGTATGTGCCGTATGGAATGGGTTAACCATCGTCTGAATCTCAGTAATCCAACTCTCTCTCTTAGACCCATCTACTCACCTTGACATACAACTCCCACACCTCCATAAAAAACTGCCGAATACCATCGTCGTTCTTTCCTTCATGTAGCAGCACAAACTTCATGTCTATGTACATCCAGTCAGCACCAGTCCGCATACTTCACATGCTTCCTCACTTCCGGGCGTAATAAACGCAGACACAGTCCATTCGTTAAACTTGTCCACACTCTTCAGGTACATCGTGTTTTCTTTCCGCATTACATCCTCAATCATGTCCAAGCTCGCATTCGCTATCATTTGAATTACATGTCGGTCCTGCCCCCCTCCCATCCGCACTCCACCACCAGATGTGTGGTGTGTCGCGCTCGATGCCCCAGAAAGCGCCGTAAGCGTGCCCGCAAATGCCGATGTCGACCAATTTGGCAAGTTGGCCGATAACGGGGACGTCGTACTGGGCGCGGGCTTTGTAGAGTAGTGCGTCAGCGAATACAACGGTGTATCCGATGGGGAGAGCAAGAATAAATGGTGGGACATGGATACAAACGCGTACTTATTACCAAACACTCATAAATCATCCTTTCCTCCTCACCCACATCACGTGCAACCAATGCCCTTTCTCAGCCGCGTCTTATGCAGGCAAATTCCTGCTCTCAAGTCAACTCTTACTCTCCACCGCACAAGGCTTCGTCCATCTTATCCCCCTCTTCGATTCTTTTCATCAACACCAAAGCCTAGAGCTCGTCCATACCCACACAGGCAATACCGTGCTGAGAAACCTCCCTTCCTTGATTTCCTCAATCGTATCCCAGAGAATGCAGTCTTCTGGGGAATAATCTCAATCAATGGCGCAGTTTTTATTGCTTGGAACTTGACTCGTCAACGCGCGGTTCGCCCACCTTGTCCCTTGTCTGGCTACAATAATCTTACGTTACCATTTAGAAAACTGAAGGCTACGTGCAGCCGTACTTGTGGATGTTTGACAATTTCACAGCTAGTTGGCGGAACTTTTCTCAAGGACGAATGTTAGTTGTCTTTGTGTCTCCGCAAGCTTCACAATCGAACTGAGAACCACTAGATGGACTGCCATAACTGCAAACTTCTCGCACGAGGATTTCGGGCACATTCTGTTTAATGGATTCACATTCTATTTCCTCGGCAGGAATGTCCTCGAGCTCCTCGGTAGCCGCCAGTTTATCTTCCTCTACATGGGAGGTGTGTGTCTTCTGACCTTTCAACAGAACATATCTCTGACAGTGCATTACAGGTGGACTAGTCTCAAGTTTATCTAGCATGGGCTGGGATAATCTAGTTAAGCATCGAGATACGCCAGCTCACGGTGCAAGTGGTCAGTTTCCATCATCACTCCATGCATATCCGTTGAATTAATTATTCTAGGCGCGATATATTCTGTGATATCGCTCCTCGCATGCGCCGCCCCCAGGATGACATTTATGCTCTACGGCATTATTCCTGTTCCCGCTTGGATTGCCGTTGCTGGCATCTTCGCTTACGACTCATACTCTGCCGTGTACGACAAGGTATGTGCACGTTGGGCCATTCTCTTCGATGCGGTATTTAATTTTTATTTGTAGCAAAAGGGAACAGCAGTCGCTGCACATGTGGGAGGCATGTTGTCAGGCATGGCGTATTTCCTCGCCCGCCGATTCAGGATATTCTAAATGCGGTGTACATACCATACTTCAACTAGAAAGTAATGTATTACCTAGCCATACGAAAGTGGGTAATTGTGTATAGCGGACAAGGGGGTATAAAGAGTTCATATATAAGTATTCATGGTGACGGCAAAGCAACGCGAGCAGATGGCACAGGCCGAGAGGGGGTACTGGTTCGGGTATCCAAACGACTAATCTCTTTCTGTAACCTGTCGATCCCAGAAGAGCTAGTCGCAGCCGTGAGTCCACGGACGCCATGTTTATCAAATAGATAGGTGAGGAGATTCTTCTTTTCATCCGCAAGTTCGTCAAGCAGCATGAAGAGATGCGTCTCGTCGCGTAGGACGAGCTGGGCAGCAATGATCGCAGCTGCTGCGGATTCGCGCACAATGAGCGACGATTTGTCGTTGAGCGCCTGAGGTTTGGCATAAGTCCGTATTGCTGGAAAGAAAATGAAGAAAAAGAAATGCGCACCGATATCAACGTCCCTTTGAGGCGGGGCAGCTCCTCCTCTGCAATCTCAGCCGGGAGACGGAGAATAAATTTGCCAACCGCAATGAGGCCAAACGCATATGTTGCAGATTTGACATCTTCGTCCGAAGATTCCAGTTTCGGTTCTGTGTAGAAAGCACGCAGGCTGGCATGCATGGTAGTGATGCCATAGACAGGTTCGATGCTGGCTGCAAGTGCATCTCGTATGGTACTGGTAGCTTCCAAAACCTGCCGCACAGAGAATTCAGCCCTTGTCCGAACGCAAAAAAGTGACAAAACAACTTACATTGAGCTTGTTGCAATAACGTACTTGAAGAAGCACTGAGAAAATGTCTGATTCCATGCCTTCCAGGTATTGGGCCTGGTTCTCCAGCATCTCCCACAAAAGAATCAGCCCGTATTCGAGCTCTTCCTCAGACTAAAAAACCGTTATGGTGACTTTTCTCAATTGCGACATGCACGGCATAGCTCACCTTGGAAGGCTCAAGGAACTGGATAAGGCTGTTAAAGAGCCGTTCGAAATTTTTGTCGACTTCCCAAAGGCCTGAGTGGAGTGATGATAACGACTGCGATTTGTCCAGAGGTGAGGGACTTCGCGGAGTACCCGTCCCAGGGCTAGGCGAGTTCGCAATGGATACAGGATTCTCCATCGAAAATAGAGCAAGTTTCTGAAGTCCATGAATGCCTAGCTCGCCATCGGCAAGTTCCTTGATATAGCTCTGTAGCTCCTTCACTTTATCAGGTGAATGAGTCGCGCGTAGCGGTGTGCCCTGAGATACAACTTGAAATCGTTAAGGAAAGATCGCCCACAAAGTAAAAGATGAATGCATACGAGCTTTCCGCTTCAGCCACCACCCCGTTTCGTGCTTCTTGCCCTGCAGTGCATCGATCAGAGAAAAGGAAGACGAACCATTGCGTATGGGACTATCTTGGAACATCGCCGCCTGCCTCAAAATAGCCGCATTTTTGTTCATGGGGGTAGCTGGTGACCCCATGCGGTTTTGGACAACAGGTTTGACCTTGGATTTTCCACCTATATTGCCATTACCACTCCCGGGCAACAAAGAAGGCGGGAGAGATGAATGCTGCAGGCTTTCCTCTTCCGGATCTACGAGCTCCAGCAGTCGCTCTGCCGCACTTTCTGCCTGCTCTGCCCGTGCTCTAAGAGCGTCTTCCACAACAGGCTGGTCAGTGGCCATGTCGGCTACAGATCCAGAAGACAGCGCATTTGATACTGCGGTCGGTTTGGAGTCGACAGAACGAGGTGATCCTGAGTTATTACCAACCGTTCGCGTTTGCGGAGTCAATGGTGGATATACCGAAAAAGGTGTGGAAAACGACAAGAGATTGATGGAGTGGTCTTCATCAGAATCGCTGTCAGGAATTGGGATATCCTGCGCCTGTATTAGAGACACGTCGTCGTAATTCCCCATTTGAAGGGTCAATCTTGACTGCTTTGGGGGGATAGGTACGGCAGCAGTCCGAGTGTTGCCATTCTGGCCTGAGGAAGAGGGCGGAGATCCAGCAAACGCAGCTGGTATGGCTTTACGAATCGTTGAGGGTCGATTAACAGATGTAGCGCTGGTTGCAAGAGGCGACGAGGCTCGACGTCGGAAGTTGGCGGGCGAAGGTGATGCCACCACTCCAGATCCACTAGAACTGCTAGATGGAGAACGGGAGCGGGAATGCAAAGACGGGGGACTTGTGCCACCAACGGAACGAGTCAACGTCCCCGATGCGGTGCGAAGCCTTCCTGGGTTGGAAGCCTGAGGGGGGGACATAGATGGTCTGAGAGGGGATGATGGTCTAGCCGTTGGCGACCTAGGTGAAGTTCCTGGAGAAGCGGGGCGTCGTACAGGATGTGCATGAGACCCAGAAGTTGCTTGATGGTGGAGAGTCGGAGGCGCTGTTGCGATGGCTTTCGCCTTCGCTCTACTAGCCGCGATAGTTGCAGCAAGCGATTTCTTTGGTTTTGGTGTGGTAGGTTGCAAACTTGGGAATAATTCTGGTTTTGGACAGACTTTTTCGACCTGCTTGCGGGCAATGGTATCGAGACTTTCCAGAATCATAAGACCACGCTCAGGCCATACATCTTCAAAACCCCAAAATAAGACGCGTGCGCTCTCCCGTACAGACGGATTAGCATCACCAAGAGATTTCCTGATAGACTTCTCAAGTAGATCCAGCCCGTTGGTGGCCTCGATCGCGCCTTTGGAGCGGTGGCCGTGAACTTCAATATACTGCTTTAAATGTGCAACAACAAATGCCCTCGTTTGCACAGTTTTTTCCTGCAAAGTAGCCCATAGAAGCGAAAGAATAAGGCGAGGTTGTGCTGAAGTGTGAGCGATGATTGCAGTCACTGATCCTTGGGACTGCTGGGCAACCATCTTTTTCGTTAAACTTGCTAATTTCAGAAGATTGGTCAACAGAGTTTCACAGAATCCATCGATTATTGGCCCGAGTGTTGTTGCCAGATCAACATAGAGAAGGCAAGTATTTACTGCCACAGTTGTTCGAAGACTGGCGACCTGCAGGAGAAATTAATACTTCGTCTACGAGTTATTACAAAAGACATGATGCATACCGTCTTGAGCGAGCATTGAATAAAGCCCTCTTTCAGCGCAACGAGGAAAGGGTCCAAATAACGAACATGCACATCACCCTTCAACATCCCACGCACACGAAGGATGGCTTGTTCGCGGGGCCCCCAGTTGTGTTCCGTTTCTTTACCCTGAATTAAATAAATGTTACGCAGACCGACAAAAAAATCTGGAAAGGATTACCTCAAACGGTTTCAACATCGCAGAAAATTCGTTTTCCAAGTCTTTTAATGACGCAACCTAAAGGCAAATTTAACATCAACCTACAGAGGGCAGGAATAGAAGCTTACATATACCGCTTGAACGTCGCATGAATCGTTTGTGGGAGTGGAAGGAGCTGGAATTACTGCTGGAGGAGTCATAGCTGTACGGCTGCTGGGTCGTGACACATCCTTTACACTTCCCTGGCTTAGAGTCCGAGGCTGCCCTCCATTTTGACTGCTCACCGTGGGCCTTCGGCCTTGAAGCATAAGACTTGGTGGTATATATTCTTTCGGTTTAGCGTTCAATGCATCTCCGTTCTCCGAGCCTTCGCGACTGTGGGCATTACTATTGACCGATCCACTGAGAAGCTTGGAAAGAACTCCGTCAACAATAGTTTTCCGGACGCCTTTCTTCGTCATTTCCTTCTTGAGATCGGCACGCGCCCCGTCAGCGACTCCTGGACCAGTGAAGAGTTCGACGACGGATTGCCGCGCACAATCTCGTACATGTGCATCGGTATCTTCCAAGCAGTCAACAAGTAAAGAAAGGTAGGGTCGGATAGGGAATTGGTGGTGAGCGCGTCTGATATGCACTAGCGTTATAAGCGACTATGCCTTCGTCAGTACAAGCCTGTCTTGAAACCTAATCGATGTACCTGCTCGCGAACCTTCCAAATCTTGCTTGCCAATCCTCCTTCTCTCAAAAATCGTTCATAGATTGCAAGTGGTGTTTCCGGCCCCTTGTCCTTCGATTTCGATGCCATCGCACTATTATTTCCCGTTCGAAAAGCAAGGCCGCCTAGAATCACCAAAGTTTCGCGTGCTTTGAGCTGTGCCTTCTCTCTGTCTCCTAACCGCTCAATCACACCTCCAGAAGGTAGAAACGCATTAAGAACTTGGCGCAATGTTGCGGCATCCACTACGCTAGAGGGGCTGACTGACGAAGTTGAAGATGAAGGAGATCGTGGTTGAAGGCTTGATGGTTGAGGAACGCTCGTTGATCGTGAAATAAGTAGGGGGAGCAGAGGAGGTAGTGAAGCTAGCGTGGCTGTCGTCAAGTGCTGGTTGGGAGTTCGTAAACATATCTTCAAAACACTGAGCAGGCTGTCCGGGTCATTTATCTGTCGCGTTCAAGTCCATATAACCCTGTCGTTTATCAAGGGAAAGTTTCACCTCTATTCCAGCTTCAAATATGGCTTGCATTTTTGTGAGCGCATCGACTTTAACATCAACATCTATGTACAAGAATATCAGGCTGGGGGTATTGATAGAAGGCATGATAGGAAAATACGTACCATTGCTTTTACATTGGTTTATTAACCGCTCAAGCCCTGTGTCTTCCGAAGACATGGCAAGACGAGAGACGAGGGCAATGGGGGCTCAAAATAATGGAAGCGAAAGTCGGAAAGTTTATAAATGACCCCGTGCCACTCACGATCAAACTTGAAAAGGGCTCCCAACTTCCACCTTCATTAATTGTATATATTTTACTATGTTCGTGCCAATTATATTTTTCTACTAAAGTAGATACTGAGAATACATCACACAAGAATATTCTTGGTGAACGCTTTATAGTTGGCGCGCAAATAGTAAGGCGACCTTAGGTTTGAGTCTGATCAATATTAATCAACCCAGGCAAATCAAAATATCTTCATGTCCTCAGTGTCAACGTATTAACACGATTCAGAGTGTTTTTTATTCATGTAAATGTTCGTTGTATGACTTAGCGCTATTCAAAATGCTAATAGGCCTCATTATCACCTGAACAGCTGCTTGTGCAAATTCTAGACTCGGAGTCCAGACTCAACTTGCAGTTATAGAGGAATGAACGAATCAACTTGAAAGGATCAAGTTGCAATCAAGTTGTATGGCAGACCATTTGTGATAACATATGTTCCAGGCATATGTAATGCGAACCTAACGCTATCTAGAAATTCAAGTGTTGACCGTAACGTCCTACGTACCATCGCTGTGGTCATCCAATCAAGTAGAACCATTTTTGAAAGTATCTCGAACCGTCTGTGACGTCAACTTGATTATCTCTGTGTATAAATGTCGCGGCGAAGTGATAGACACACCTGTGCAAAACTCTTTTTCTGAGTAGATTGTGACGAGCTAGAACAGACGTGTTGCGCTCTAGAACCCGCGTGCTGTTCATGGACGATGTCCTTTTTGCACCTGTATTACAGTAGGTACCCGTCCGGACCTTCGCTGTCATAGAAGGACGAACCTAGGAGGTATAGAGACAGGATAGTCAATGGCCTTAGAAACGCTTTGTTCCTCATATATTCCAAGCTGTTTGATTAAAGTATCATCGACAACTGCCAGCCAGTAACATCATTTGAGATCGCTTCATGGAGAATTCTGGGATGAAAGATAATAAACTTACCACCAGCATCACATGAAGGACATGGAATAGGGTAGAGATCGTTTTGCAGTGCTGCAAGGACATATGGTTCCATGCAGCCTCTACAAAAAAGTTCGAGACATCTGGACACCCGGACCATAGAATCTTGTCGCTGTTTCTTGACGCATTTCCGGCAAACCAATGTTGTAGGATCTTTTCCGACGAGTCCCTTGTGTCGACCATTCTTTCTATGTTTGCTTCGCTCGAAAGTCAGCCCAAGATCGACAGCATCCGCAAGCTCTAGAACAAGCGCAAAATCCATGTTCTCCTGCTGTGTTTTGGAGTCGGGAGTAGTAGGTAGTTTCTCGGTATTCAAAAGCCTACGTGAGATCGGTACATCGTTGCAATTCTGTCCGTGTAATCCAGAATACTCTTGGGTGGTTCCTTTTTGTCTGGCGTTGGATTTCACGTTGGAATTGGATGTGATTGAGGTCTCGGCAATACTTTGGATCGCCTTGTTCGTATTGCTTCGTCGCCTGAAGTCGAATAAGCGACGTCGGCGCAATCAAAGCAATCGAACGACCTACCTAGATCGCTGATCCTTGTGCATCTTAGCCCCATTACTAGGACCAGCAAATTCGTGTTTCTCCATGTCAAAAATCTTTTCTTTAGTCCGGTGTAACTCCCAAATCAAAGCAGAGTTTTTCGCCTTCAGATCTGCCACTTCTGCGGTAAGCGACAGAATCGACATGCTAGCCTCCAGCAGAGCCTCGCCTAGATTTGGTTCTAGAGTGGAATCAGGATCTTTTGGGACCACTATGTTGCCACAGAACTGTCTCAGTAGGACTTCTTGCCAATCTGATAATGCTTCTTTGCCTCCATATGAATCAGTTTCAACCCAAAATAATCGTGACAGATAGTCTGCGATCTTTTCCAGAGAACGGCTGAAGATAAAGGCGGCGCCGGAAGGATGGTTGGGGCGGACATGGGAGTCAAAAATGACGAAAATGTCCCCTTTCAAAGTCGGAACCTTCACACATGCTACGATTTCAGGCGGCTTGGTTATTACTGCAGCCGAAGTTGTAGAAACTGCCTGCATCATCCTACATGCCAGAGGAGATAAGTTACACAAAATTGACATGTTGAGTACTAACAAAGCTTACCGCAGTAGAGTTCGAAAATGTCCCCATTCACATTGTTCATGATATGTCTCCGCAAGAGAAAGGGAATGGCTGAAGAAAGGAACTTTGACGACATCTTCAATGTTTAAATGGGAGGAATTAACCCAATAGTTGCATATCGATGTTATTTCCTATGGAGCCCAAGGACTGATGAATAAACCTTGTCCTAACACAAGTTATGGACATACCTGAGCCGCTGAACGAGACAACAACCAACGTATCAGATCTTCACCAACAACGTCATCGCGCTGCTTCTGAAAAACCAGGCGAGCACAATTCAACGCCGCCAAACCGCAAGCCGATTCCCCGCCAAGTTCGCGACTATACTGACTGACACCAGCATGAGTGACGACAACTAGCTCATCATCCCCAAAGATCTGGGCGATGTTGCGAACTGTGTTCTCTTGTTGATCTTGCACCATAAGTAGTAGATACTTAGTATGAGTAGGTTTTTCTTGAGTTGAAAGTGTCAGGAGAAGCCTTACTTATATGCTTCGAAACATTATTATCTCGTACATACTATAATAACAAAATTAAGTTTACCTTCGATCGATACCACTGATAAGTACTTTGAACTGCCAGATACTAAAATTCTCGATAGATAGAAAAGACATGCCAACTTTTCTACAACCTTGCTTCCCTCGTTCTTTCCTTTCCTTCTCATTGTACCCCGGCAATGTTGGGTTGCAAGAATGCTAGCGGAAGCATTGCGCTACGGAGTGGTTCAGCGGTTGATCAATTAACTCTGATGTGTCGTTCTTCAAGCCTTTTTGTCTGAATGGCCTAGTGATTTCCCGGGCTGAACTTGGTCACGTAGGCGTTGCTTCTACATACAGAGAGATGAGATATGAGACGGATCATAAACGTAGATGCATACTAAGACTTTCAGCTCAGGAAATCCACCTTCTGCCTTTCTGTCCCACAACAAATATGGAGGTTTAGACGGGGAATTAAGCCATACACGGAAACGCCCTGCGGTTTCTTCAGAATTGAGAGGCATCAGAGTGACGGACTCCAGGGCCGGCGGCGGGAAGGTTAGCAGAAGTTCGGTTTGCGTCCAGCTTGCTCGATGAAGCCTGAATACAATGTCGGGTTGAGATGTAAGATAGTATAGTTTATGACTGACCATCGGCACTGGAATAAGGGAAAGTGGTCAGAATGTATCATATCTTTCGCAGGGTGTAGCAGCGCACTCTGTCGCAAAACTCGATCGTGACATTTGAAACCGATGATGGGTCAGGAAGCACGAAGTTAGAGACGTCAACTGAAGCTAGAGATCCGGATGTTTCCTGGTTTTCCAGTGGAAGAGGACATGCACCAGACATGACTACTTAAGTCAAACAGCCCACACACAGACTGTAGTAAGTAATAGATAAGTATCGAGATGAACATGTGATCTGGTTCACGAAATTATATGTTGACGCGTTATTTGGTTCCTGCTTCCTAACCTTGAATTGCATTTTTTTTGCTTACTTATGGACGTTCTTATGGAAGTACCTCGTGAAACTGAAGCCCCGACGCATATACTGAAGAATCCCCCCAAATGGACAGTCAATGGTACGCTAATTAGAAGTTATCAGGCATCTATCCCTGTTGATATCTGTTGCAGTTGAAGTACGGCTACAACCACGAGCTGCAGCTCGATTTGATTCGATTAGAGAATTGGTTCACACATATATCAGAACATTCGATCGCCTCGGCCTTCCTTCGACGCTTCAAGGCTGGCAGGATGTTCCAGAGCTGGCTTCATCTGTCGACAGAATCGCAGTATCCGAGTCCACCTGCCCATCCCATACGCTGGCAATAGAAGAAATGGCACTTCAAATATACGTCTATCAACTCTCGGACTCAGATACTTTCGAAGAATTTTCAAATAGTGCTGGTGTAAGAGACGGCGATGACGATACCATGGCGGCTAGTGTCTGCGAATTGCCAAACAGGGCCTGGGAGGGCCTATGGGACTCACTGATCTATGCCGATAACATAAAAATGAAGCTTCTGGACTACATTCATGCTACTTTGATGTTGAGTGACGCCAATGTCGACTGTGAGTGTTCATTGCAGAAATTATCAGAATAAATCATCTTGATATATGGCCTTAATAGTCAATCTTATTTCCTGGAACCGCGTAGTTTTGCTTCATGGGCCTCCAGGAACCGGTAAAACCTCCTTGTGTCGTGCATTAGCCCAAAAGTTGTCAATACGCCTCTCTCATAGGCAAGTCGCTGGTCAGAACATCTATGCTTTATCACTAAAAGCGCGATCTAGATATTCTCAAGCTAGATTACTTGAAATCAATTCCCATTCTCTTTTCTCCAAGTGGTTTTCAGAGTCAGGAAAACTCGTCCAACGTCTTTTTAACAGCATCACCGAGTTGCTCGAGGAAGAGGACGCATTTCTTATGGTCTTGATCGGTGTGTTTGAATTCGCAAATTCCATCTCAATGTTACTACTAGTGCTCAAACCCGAGTAGACGAAGTTGAATCGCTTACAGCCGCTAGAGCTGGTGCAATGGCAGGAACAGAGCCTTCTGACGGCTTACGGGTACACTGTGTGTTCAATTGACACTGGGCTGGCACACTGACATACCCTTAGGTTGTCAACGCGTTGCTGACACAACTTGACAAACTCAAGCATCGGAAAAATGTGATAATCATGTCGACAAGTAATTTGGTGAAGGCTATTGGTACGTGGTTCGATCGCACTAGTTTTTGCTTTCACTATTAATTGAATCTATATCGACAGATAGTGCTTTCGTGGACCGGGCAGACATTGTGCAATACGTCGACTTGCCGTCGCGCGATGCCATCTATGAAATCCTTAGAACTTGTCTATGCGAGATGGTAGCGAAAGGCATAGTTGCATCCATGGTAAAGGATGTTTCGTGCACCCAATTGTCATGAACTTTCATTAAAACCACGTCATCTTCTAGGCTGTGCCGACTCTTAGGCAAGCGCAAGTTTTTGAGGCTACGGCGAAGAAGACGACGAGTTCAATGCCTTTGACTAACTCGGTGGACCAGAATGATCCTCATTCCCAAACAAAATATGTTGCTTTGAGATTGCTAGCACTGGCGGACCAATGCAAAGTGAGTTAATAAAAGTTATGGTAGCCATTAATGCAATGTTAATATTTGGCACTATCAGAACCATAGCTTGTCAGGTCGGGCTCTTCGCCGACTGCCAGTACTAGCATTGGCACGCTATATTGGCATTGGGAATGTTGGCAACCCCGTAACCCAAGGTCAAACGCGAACATTTGCCGGAGGTGCAGATATTGATACCTGGCTGGATGGAATGGAGAAAGTTATCCAGGATCAAACAAAGGAACTGCAGAGGTTGAACTAATGGAACATTCCCTTGCACCATGCACGAGATACTCATACTATATTCCTTAAACCCAGGATCAGCATACGTCTCTCTTTCCTCAGAGGTTCTTGTTAGGCATAAAGAGCCCCAGTTTGAATTATAATTAGAAAGTACTGGATAACGAATCTTGGGGTACGTAAAGTCTACCATCATTAACCTTCACTCCAAAACGGCCATGTACTTGTTTGCTCGCCGCCGCGAAGCCAACCGCGAAGCCACGTCAAAACGACACGGGATGCCCTGAATTATGAACACTGGACCATACACCACAGTCGACGTATGTGGAGGATCTGACTGCAGATATTAAAATGAATAGTATATGAATATATCGTGCAACTCACCCTAGTCGCCTGTGCCTACACAAGAAGGTATCAAGACTTCTGTCCGTTCGATGTAGAACCCAGATGTGAGAGAACATTTTGAGGGGCCAATGTCTTTATATTCTGATTACTGTGGAAGAAAGATGGTGGTCGCGGTTGTGAGCGAGTGGCAGCTAGCTTTGCATCGCGATTTGTCGCAGGCGGGGTATTCGAGGCCTCCTCAGGACTCCATCGCCTGAAATTGACGTCCCGGACCCAGTCCTCGCGAGTAACAATCCGTCGTCTATTTTCACTCGCCAGGTAAATATCCTTGCCTGCCCATACACGTCGCCCCAACCCTTCCTTGACTCGTTGCACACTCCGGCCAAGAAGCCAGTCAACCTGCTTCGAAAATGCTTCCAACTCTTCGATGTCACGTTGCAAAACACGAATGTGAAGATTGAAGTCAATCGGTCGGATATGCTTCTTGTCAGAAGGTGAAGAAGATGAAGGAAGAGGTGGAGTGTCAAGATCGACTTTAAATATGGGAACCTCCTGTGGTTTTCGTGTACGACTGCGCTCCAATAATGACATGGGTTCCCTGGACGTCGATGAGGGGTGTAGTGGTGCGTCTGTGAGGGACTCTGACGATAGAGCTGAAGAGCCCGCCTGAGCCGAAGCCACCATTCCTTCCAAGGCCTTATTTATCTTGGTTTGATAATTGGTATAATCCAAGAGGTTATTCTTCTTGCGTCTTAATACACGAGGGAGTTTTCGCGTTAACCATCGGGTTAAGACCATATTTTTCGTCCGGTTAGAGAGGCCGTAAATAGGCATAAAAGTTCCTCGATTAACGGCAATTCCAGGAGCAGAAATCTCTTCAAGACTCCCTGTGAGAAAAGCCCTGATTTGTCTTCTCGTCTCGACATCTCTCATACGATCATGATGCAAGGCTTCGTTAACGTAGTGTCGCGCAAGGGTCGAATGGCCAATCCTGGATAAGTGTCTAACCATCATTATATAGGAAGTTGTATTGGGTGACGCATGAGGAGGCACCCAAGTTGAAGGGCGGGGAGTATTGTCCGCACCAAAATCCTCGTCGTCATCGAAGGAGGAGAACCGGTGTTGATTGGCACGGGGAAGCGGGTTTGTAAGGACCTCAAATGCCTGAACAAGCTTGGAAACGTTGCCTATTCGACCAAGTATCTCGATAGTAGTATTTAGAGCTGCCGTCGAGAATGGTTGGGGTGGTGGAGCGGTACTGGTAGGAGTCTCAATACCAAGCTGCGTCTTGAGATTTGGAGTGTCTTGGGATACCAATGGAGGACAGTCAGGGTTCGACAGGTCAATGCCGTATCCCCATTTCAACAACTCTTCGAACGTCTCCAAATCCAAAGTTTCCTTGAGAATTCGGATGGTCAAGTCAAGGTTGACAGACGTAAATGGAGTCTGTAACCTGCGCATCTCGCGAACCAGGTCAAACATCATTTTCTGCGTTTCTTCCGTCCTCTTCTCCTTCTGCTTTGATAGAACAGGGAGCTGCATGCGATGCGCTATAGCCTGCAAACAAAGCCCAAACGTCTTCGGTTGAGGCATGACTCCAGCGTTGGTTATTTCCTTGTAAACGTGCATGGCGCCAACATGATGACCGGCGGCAGCGAACTGCTCTAATATGAAATGGTAATCATCTAATTCGGGGGTGTAGTCGTTGGCGCGCATATTGCGAATAACGGATTGGAAACGCCCTTCATGGATATGAGGAATGGAAGGAGAGTTGCCGGCAGCTAGGCGTTTCGCAGTGCTTACGCGCAGAGCAGCACTAGGAGGGGTACAATGCCGAAGCACCTGTTGGTGGACTTCCAAAGGTAATTTGTCAAAACCCATCACATTGAGGAGATCGCAGTAGTCTGCCCACACACGGGAGGGACTACCACCTCCAGACAAGGTATCCTTGAGGTCGTTAAATCTTCG
Organism: Tephrocybe sp. 9980TJB; assembly: GCA_018220975.1. Lineage (NCBI taxonomy): Eukaryota > Fungi > Basidiomycota > Agaricomycetes > Agaricales > Lyophyllaceae > Tephrocybe > Tephrocybe sp. 9980TJB. Next base: position 272,446 of record JABAJU010000002.1, on the reverse strand, counting down.
TTCGCGAAGCAATGCATGTGGGGAGGAGCGGGAGGATGAAGAAGGGGCCAACAACGAACGACTTGCAGACAGAGTGAGAAAGCGGTTAGCTGAGCGGGTTATGGAGTGAAGTGCTGGAGTAAGAGCATGGTACGGAAGACTAGCGGTGGGCATTTAAACTGACCCCGTCCAGCAAGGCGCGTAGTATGGATCCGTCGACGTTTTCAAAAATTATTGCATAGCACGTGCTCTATTCAATACTAACCCTAACCCAAATACGTCTACCACATTGGATTGAACTACTCAATGAACCATATATGTTGAAGTACTTGGCATACTGTGATATGTATCCGACATCGGCTTATTGAAGTATAGCGCAGACTACGTACATGCGGTTGTCCTAATGGACGGAATTGTCGATTGATTAGAACAAGAGAGCAGAAAACTATAGTCAAATACAAGCGCAGCATACATATCGTATACCCACCCTACACCACTGTAAGACCTTATTATCGAGTGGACTCCAATGTCTCCATCGATGTTACACTGTTACCGCGGATGACCTACACATATCAATGAGTAAGATGAAGGAAATGAATCGATCATCTTACGACTGTGCCAATGGGATGCTTTTGAGCCGCAACGGTTTCTTCCATGGTATCATCCAACACGAGGTTCAAGAAAAGGTCATAGCCTCGGAGTACTCCACTGACTTTGCGACCACCTTGCAAATGGACGAACAGTTTCTTGTCCATGAACTAGGATCAAGAATCAAAGTCATGAAACAAGTGATAAGTATGATAAATACGAACCTTCTTCAGTTCTGGTTGCGATGCTTTCGACATGATGTGGTCGTGTTCTGGGTGGTAGTAAGAAGAGGAGCACTTCTGCTTTGATGTGTTTGGTGGTTTTGCTCTTCACCAGTCAATCATCAGTGGAACAACAATTACTTTGTTCTTCACCCCCACCCCCTTTTTCCTGTTTTCTCCTAACATATTGTATGGCGGCCCCTGCTTCTACCCAAAATCCTACAGTTACCAACAATTCTGCAACATCATGGGCAAGGTCTGGTGAACCTGGCTCAGCCTTCAATGGCCTACGAGGTAAACGAGGTCGCGGTTCAGGACGAGGCCGCAGCCACGGTGGCCGTGGAGGTGCTCGAGCCACATCCCCTACCGAACTCGCCAGCGACAAACCTATCACTTCGCTCCCATCGAAATCGACGGCAACTCCGTCAACGAAACCTGCTATTCTCCCTGCTGGAGCTCCATCTACGAGTGACCAAGCTTCTGCTACTTCCAATGTAGCTTCTTCTCCGCGCCTCAAAGGGAAAACACGTCGAGCATCTCGATCCAACCCTGCAACAAATGCACCCCCTGTTGCTGCAGATGCCTCCAATATTTCAAACACATCCCGGTCCTCTAACCGCAGGCGCCGTTCTCACTCTGGAAAGCCCGCGCCGACTTTGGCAAAGATTAACGTACCATCTCATGATGATAACCTCCAGCGACCAGGACGCTCTCGCATAGGACCGGCACCACACACTGCTCCAATCAAGGACGCACCACCTCATTTATCGGCGAGCGCTTTCCACAAGCGTACTGATATTGATGCCGTGGTGGACCGTGTGCGCGCTGTTGCTGTGAATGAAAGGCCACATACCCCAGGAAGTCACATTGATTGGGCTGGTGACGACGATGACAGTCTGCCTGATCTTGATGACTGGGGTATTCCTTCCTTCAAGACTGCGACCACTGATAATGGATTAATTTCCCCTCTTAACTTCGCTGGCCTGAGGCCATTACCAAGCGTGACTGCCGAGATTTTGACATCTGATTCAAAGGTGCCAGAACTAATGAATGACGTTGTTCTTGAGAACGTCGCCGACCAATCTACACCACAAGTTGAACCTACCAAGACTGTCTCAGATATAGGTCAGTTTTTGAATGCATTTCCTGTAAAGACTTTGTCGATCGATTGCACCAAAGATGATAACGTCCATGTGGCAACCACGATAACCACTAAACAAGAACCTCTGATCAGCGCTCCTGGATCAGCGAAGGTGTCTTTACGCCCATCCCTCCCAGCTACGACAGATGCAGAAGAACAAGGAACGGCGGTTGCACCCCAGATAGCTGTTACGTCTAGCATTGGAAATGAACGAGGGCTCGCAGCATCTATCCATTCGCCTCATGCGAACCCTGAGAAGCAAGATCCATTCTCTACAATACTTGCTCGGGGTGGTGGCCTCGCTGCATCGATTCATGCCCCCCCTCCTGAGGAAATTTCGGAGTCGAAATCTGCGCCAAGTAACATAGCTTCATACTCAGCAACACCCGCAGAGCACAGGGCACACAACAGGTCGCACACAATGGGCCGCCCACCTTCTCACGGTTTTCGGCCAGACAGTAATGGCCGCCCTTCACGTTCTGGGTATAATAGTCCCAGGGGAGGGCTGTCTAGAGGTAGCCACCATAACCGTACTCAGTCGACACCGCCTACTGGAGGTAATAACCAGCGTTCTGCGGTTCAACGACCGGTAATTACTGGTGACGCTATGTCTCGTCTCGCAAGAACTATTGGCAGCACGACAATTTCCCCTACTAGAACCCCCGTCCTCGGCACGGCCCATGAATAAAACCATGAGCTTCGACACATATCTAGTATCCGTACTACGCCTATCCCTTTGAATCTCCAAACATGAACAGCCACTATCTCTTCTATACCCCAATCCGGCTGGGCGTTTTCCCTCCTCACCTGCTTGGAGATACTTACGTAGCTAACCACGTTGTATATTAAATACCAGTGGATGTACAAGAACTCTATATTTGATATGATTCCTTACGACTCCCCATTCAACAGATATTTGACGGACTGAAACTCCTATGATCTAGTGGTGATCTAAAGGTACAACGTTGGGAAACAATACAACGATCAAGTATTAAGCAGAACTGAAATAAGATAGCTCAAGACCAATAGCTTTTATTGGCTTGAACTTGCTGGAGAAGTCGGCTACAACTCCCAGACTAACAAGCATGTTCCGTATTCGACCCTCCCACATGAGAGAAATATCCTGCACATAAGTAAGAATCGGTGTTGTAAAAAACTGCTCTGTACAGGACTCACGTTGTTAGTCGACGCACGGGCCTTGACGAGGCCGTGTACTTCAGAACTGTGTAAGCTAGACGGTGATTTGAGTGGTAGAGAATCTGCCGCCCGCTGGTTGTTCCGATCCGCATCTACGGAACGGCGCATCCACCACTCGGCGCCCATTGTCCACTCGCTCTCAAAGCTGTAGACATTGAAATCGAATCGTGATGACAGGCAAAGATCTCTGGAGACTTGAGCGGAGTAGGCCCCTGACATATGGCCTAATATGGGGTTGAAGAGGGCTGTTATAGTGGTGGGAGGTTGTGATACTTGCCCCTTAGAGACTAGCGAGAGTGGTGAAGAAGAAGAAGGGACTTGAAATGAAGGTGGAGTGGCATCCGGGAGGGTCGTGAAGCGCAAGCCAATTGATCCTATGACATTTGGGTTGAACGAATGCTTGCCACAAAAATACCAAGGCTTGACTGACCTCCTGCGCTTTTTTCCTTACCACTGAGGTACAGCTCAGCACCGGCAGAAACACGGCCTTTAAGACCGCCCTCGATCGCATCTTCTTCGTCAACGCGTTTTAGGCCAGCGCGAGAATGTACTAATGGATTATCATCTAACGGTTCAAGCGGTTGGCCCAATCTTCCAAAATTATGAAGAACACGCAGGCCCCACATGCCATCTTCAGCACTGTACGAATATTCAGTGCACCATTTTCCAACGTCGTGCTGAAGGTTGAACATAATATTACTGGCGTCACCACTCCTTCCTGGTAAACCAGAAGGCAATGGATGGGATACGGCAGCAACGAGTGCTTGAATTGTTGATGATAATCGAGTCGTATAGAGAGCATCTAGTCTTCCCGAGGGTAAGTATAAACGGCCATATAGAAGGTAGTCTATATGCATGCCTCGTTAAATCGGTCCTTGCGTCCGTTGGTAACTGTTTTACGCACCACGGGCATCGACCCTCTCTCCAGCAACCCATTCTTCATCCTTGCCTTCCGGTTTCCGAGGTTGGTCGTAGACTTTGAATCTTTCGACAATGTCCTTGAATTGCACATTTCCTGAGCCTTTCACATCGAGGTCGCAGGAGGTTGCAATATAACCAACGGAGCCATTGAGAGAAGGTAAAGCGGTTATTGAATACGTAGTATTAAACAGCGTATTTGGAGATTTGGATATTGATAAATGTAGACCCTTTGGGACAGTGAAATCGAGGATAGCTGGGAATCATGAGTGAATGTATGTATTGCAGTATAGTAAAGACCGCTGACCATTTGAAGAACGTGTTAGATTGGCATAGAGATTATCCTCATTCCACCCCGTTGCTTTGTAGTAGCTGCGAAGAACATAAGAAGCGAAAGGATGCATACATATGCAGGAGGTAGGAACAGAAGTTAGGGTAACTTTGGGTTAGTTGTTACTTTTTCGGCACGGGTCACGAGCGGAGATCAATCAATTTCCTCGAGTCCCGTGGCGCATTGCGGAATGCGTAGAATAACTCGACTATGTACATATGTTACAAATGAGTACAGAAAGGTGGTGGTACAGCCATGTCAAAAATGTTATATGCGTATGAAGGGTTAGCTTGGAAATGAAATGGGTAAAAACGTTGGAATAAGTCATGCATAGATGCAACGAAGGTGATATTGGGGCCGACGGGAAAGTACTGAGCAGGCCACATAACCTCAGTGAGATATGCGCAAGAGGGTAGGTATGACCATTTCTCTTAATTACTCTTTACTTCGGCGGCGGAGTAGACGGGCCTAAACCCCCAAAAAAGTTAGTGACATTGAACTTTGACTCACTCCAATAGCTGCCTACCAAAAAGACCGGATCGAACAGGTGGGGCGGGGGTCATAGGAATTGGAATCGGGGCGGGGGTGGGTGCGAGTAGAGGGTTCGCTAATCTAGGAGTGTTAACAACAAAATAGGCGGGGAATGGGTAATTGGGCGCACGTTTCCACTGAGCCCAAGCAGGCATTTCAGGCTTGGGAGGTTCTGGGGCTGGCACGGGGACAGGTGCAGGCGGTGGGAGTGGGGGCGCATTAATCATCCGGGGCCTTCGTTCAGGACGCTTATGTACAACTCTCCATCCCGTACGAGCCGGAGCCGGAGGTGGCGCTTCTATTGCAGGGGGTGGAGGTGGAGGAGGTTCCAGTAAAGGTGCTTCAATCTATGGGAATTTGAGACATTAGATATCGATACTACAGAGTACATTCAAACACACCCTTGGTCGCCAGTCAGGAGAGAACTCGCCTCCTGCGCCGTGTTTCGATTTCATCTGCATCAGTTCGGCGATCTCACTACGAATTGAAATCGATCGACTTCAGCAGGGAGCAACACGGATGGGGTCATCCCGGGGAAACTCACTATTGGAGCGCTCTTCGCTCGTCTCGGAGCTTCCCGACTTCTGCTAAGAGAATTCGGACCTCACCAGCAAGAGCTTTGCTGAATTCATTCAAATATCTGTCATAAACCGAATTGAAGGCCATTAAAGGTCAGTGATCGCATGCCATCATCGTACGAAAGCTAGAATACCCACTTGGGAGGTTGTATCTGCGGACCATAACCATTTTTATTCATGCTGCGCAGATTCCGTGGATCCCTGGGAGACGAAGAGTAGGTGGTAGTTCGCGTAAGAGATATGGAAGCCACGAGGCAAAAGCTGCTTTAGACCTCGTTTTTTGATCATCTAGTTATGGTAAGCATGAAATGACCACCAAATTCGAGACAGGCTTTCACGTCAACGGGTCTGGCAAGTGATCTGGACAAAAGACATCGCCAGTGAACAGTTTTACAGAATCGTTTTCTCGCATTTCCATAGAGTGATGGTGAGTTCAGAGGTTTTTCTTTACTTATAACTACTCATGCGCAAACATCGGAGTTTTCCTTGTAACGCACCTCCGTATTGCTTCAAACTTGTCCTTGTCGCTTCCCTTGAAGTAATGGAAGGATGCAACCCAATCATTCTGCATCTTGTATACTTTCAAAGCTGCTTGTCGACTGCGATTCAGATGGGCCTTTTAAAATTCGCCTCCCAGCTTTGTCCTCGCTCTCAGTGCTTTCGCTTGCCAGTAGTCTGGGCTGCCAATGAAATGTAGTCCCATCCATGTCCTGACTTGCGACACTTTACTGGTTCGCGCATTCATATTTTTGGAAGGTTTGTCGCTTTACCTTCAAGTTGAACACTCGTATTAACTTTGAAATCGCCCCACTTCGCCGGAATCCAGGTAACTCCTGAATGGTTTAAATCACACACTGATGGCTGCAAACCCTCAATGTCTCTTTGCGATTCAGGACAACGTCAACCTCAAATATGTAGTCCATTTGAAGTTTGAAGGACTTTTTGAATCAAGCAAACAAGCTCAGACAAGTCGTCCATTTGTGGATGGTGAATTCCGATTTCCTGTGTTGTGGATGGACACTTGACAATGATATTCTCTGATGGAATATCTGTCAGTCTCCAGTTGGAGCACAAGAAACAAGGAGCTCATCGGCCCGTGCCCAGGATCATGGGACCGAATATGGGATCAACTGCTTGCTAACATGGCAGCTTAAAAACGATATCTATCTTACTTGAATCTCATCGAGCAAAGTTGACACCATGCCAGAGGAACGCATTGCTCACCAACCTATAGACCCTTCTTTCATCATCAGGCTCGACTCAGAATATGTCCAGTTTCACAACAGTACTCTACAGTACATTGTACCACCTCATACACTCGCATGGGATCCATCCATTCGACATGCTCCAGCGGTACCTGGAGGAGCACCAGCCCTTGAAGTCGCGAAGATGCAAGATTTTGATCTGACTCACACGAAGATTCGGACTTTCACACCTCACGGTCAGGTGCCAAAGGGCGGCTGGCCAGTTTTTATCTTCTTTCACGGGGGTAAATATCATAAAGTGGCCTTGAGCCCCGGTTGACAACGCTACGATACAGGTGGATGGACTCTAGGAAACATCGAAAGCGAGGCGCCATTCTCGACACATATGGCAGTTGGTATGCCGACTGCTAGTTTCTCCTTTTCGCATCTCATCTCTTTCTTCATCTAGGCGCCAACTGTGTCGTCGTTTCTGTGGACTATCGCTTAGCTCCTGAGCATCCTTACCCCGCTGCTGTTGAAGACGCAGTGGAGTCTCTTGACTGGGTTCTCTCAAATGGTGCTAGCTCCCTCGGCATCAACACCTCTCAAATTGCTGTCGGCGGTTCCTCGAGGTAAGCTACGTTGAGCTTTCTGTGTAAACCCCATTCGATGACTGCCGTTAAGTGGAGGAAACCTTGCTGCTATCCTTGCCCTGAAAGCCGCAGAGCGCTTGCCACCCATACCTCTGGTGTTCCAGCTCCTCGTCGTGCCCGTAACGGATAACACCGCATCGGCGGATAACCTCTGGGCGGGGAATCAACTGACGCCGTGGCTCAGCCCCGAACGCATGCTCTGGTTCCGTAACAATTACCTCCCAAACTCAGAGGACAGGACTAAGTGGGATGCTTCTCCGATCTTTGCACCAAAGGAACTACTGGCTAAGGTTCCCAAGGCTTGGATTGGGGTAGCAGAACTTGATATTCTGAAAGATGAAGGGGTGCTTTATGGTGAAAAGATGAAGGAGGTCGGTGTCGTTGTGGAAACGGTCGTATATGAACGGGCCCCTCATCCGATAATGGCAATGGACGGTAAGGTCTTCATCCTCTTGCTTGCAATGGGGCATTTAATCATCAGTGTCCTTGTATTCTTACAGGGCGAGTAACGTTGTAGTATCTTCCTCATGTCTTATCAGCTGATCTTCCTTTACAGTGTTTTGAAAGTTGGAGCACGATTGGTTGCAGAAGCTGCGGCAGCTTTAATGAAGGCTTTCCAGCAAAACGCAAACTAGCCCAGAGTACTTCGTAGCTGAATCATTGATTGTCACTAAGGAAATATGGACGCCGTACATTTGCCAATACATGCTGAATGCTAGTTAGTACTCAAAGTTTTCCAATATGCAGAACCTCTATCTGCCATGTGTCGTGTCTGGCCTTTGCATAGTGATCATGTTACTACAGAAACGTCCATGCTTTATGTGACCTACCAAAAGCACAATGAGTCGCTCTTCATCCATCATCATTCCTCGAAAACGCCCTCTCCAGGCATCCTGGCAAGGTATCCTGGTAGCTACATACGACAACTCGGTTGTTACATCGTCTTGAAGCATTCCGATCTCCACCGCTTCGGGGCCACACACGATCTCGCAATTCTCGGACGCTCCTTCTCTAAGCGCTCGCTTGACTGTAAGCGGGTTGAAATCTAAAATCCTGAATTGCGGATCTACTGCTCGTTGTCCAGCAGTCGTCGTGATGAGACGCGATGTAGAATCGAAGATGCGGGTGATTCGAGGGCCCCAATCCTTCCACATTCTAACCCGTTTCCTTGGAATTCGGTCGACTGAACCTGCGATTGGCAGGTACTGATATGCATACTCGTCGTCTTCGGGTCGATGGGTAGTGCAGGCTTTGAGAAGAGCACTACGATGGACATAGAGCGAATAGGCAGAAAGTCCACGTACGCTGAAGAAGACAATGGCGTCTTCTGCACAGTCATGGAATGGGGCTTGAGAGTGGCGGAAGCCATTGGGGACGGGGTTGGGTTCTGCTCGACATGAAACATTTATAAACGCATCTCCTTGACGCAATGGGGGGAGTGTCAAGGAAAGAAAAGGTTCTGTGGGCGCAGGCATTGAACCAGTAGGGATCTCCCAAATGTCCAACACGTTCAAGTTGGCGTTTGGCAGAAGTAAAAGTCTAGGTGAGAGGAAGATAGCATCGTGGTAACCGCTATTGCCTGTGAACCAGCATTGCTAATGTATAATTGGTATCAAGTCCAAGGGAAGACGTCAGAAAGGCGTACCAACTTCACAACGCCCGTATTCCATTCAAAAACCATTAGAGCGTCTCGGTAGATGGGGAATCGATCATGATACGTCAGGACAAGGAGCAAATATTCTCCCACAATTTCAATGAGCATGGAAGGCTTTCCAGGTTCTGCATCACCGACAAGCAATGTAGGATTTTTTGCGAGAGGGTGCGGCTTTCCGGTTGACAATTCTAGCAAAGAAATTTCGATGATGAACGTCTGGGGCTGGGAGACGAGCGGGTTTGGTGTCCTGGAGAATTTGTGAATGGGTATTCTGAACTGGGTATTGAAACTTACATAGTCATAATAGCAATGAGATCGTGCTCGAAGGCCGCCACGCCTATGTCTACCAGCCGTTTGTTAATGTCTATGCGCTTCCACACAGGGGCATCACTCGGGCTCGAGGGTAACCTGCAGTAATGCATGGATCGCTTGCTCGCATGGCCCCTGAAATACAACCCGCCTGTCAGGTCGTATATGGTAGACGGAGAGGCGGTGATTGGAATCGTTTTTTGGAAATCAATGCTCTTATTGATATTGAACCAAGCCATATTTCGGTCTCTTAGAAGGGAAAGGCGCTTGTAGGCTTCAAGGCCGTTGAAGTCATTGTTCTCGATACCAGCAACAGCGGCGGAAAAGCGGTATTGAATACCTGAGGAGTCTCGAATAAGGTCGTGAAATGTAGAGTGAGTTAATTGTAGAACTGAAAGCTCAGATAAATCAAGAAAGCAAATTATTCGTAGAACGAGTTCTGGTGGCAAGAAGAGGATAGTCATTGTTGTAGAAAAGGGGGAGCTCAATGTCGTCATGACCAAAAGTCTGGTTTCAAATAGAGATCATTTTATTAGTTGGGAGTGATCTCTATCACATAAACATTACGTAAAATAAGACAAAAGAACGAGTACCGCAAAACTGTCTCAATTTGTTACGAATTTAGTCACACCAGCCGAGCACAGGAAAAATCAAGCGTGGCAAAATTCCTGCGTCACCTGTAGCCCGCCTAGAGTAGAGTCGACAGTGTCTGAACCTTCCCACCAAATCCACATGTCAATGGGCTCCCCATTCCGATGAGTTTGATGAAGTGCCATCTTTCTTTTACGTCGATTGTTAGCTGATGTTTCCTCTGCAACTCATGTGAGATAAGACAGTGTACTAGTCATCAGCGGTCTTTGTACCTTGAGTAGAAGCGACATGCCAGTCGAAGAATCTCCGTGCACAAGGAAAAACAGGCTCCACACGGTGGTGGTCTCTTGGTTCAGAATCATCGCCGTGAGGAGTTGTGGGCCTCTTCACCATCGGTAAACGGAGCTGTTCAAGCCTTGAGTCAAAAAGAGCAAATGATATGCTTCTAGAGCCAATATTCAGTCTATGAAAGGTGAATGAAAATGTTAAGATACCTGGAATGTGGTTCGTTCGTGTTCGATAGAATTGTGCAACATGACAAGGCATGTGCGATTAGAGAAATATAGGAGGATACCGTCCAATCATTACTATCGCCTAAATCAAGCCATGTAAAAGTTCCAAAACGGCGACGTACGACGATGGCAGCAGCCCATTATTGGACAAGCAGTATGCACTCGGTTCAAGCAAGACAATAAGTGAGGGGGTGGTAGAAAACGTTGTCTTAGCATCCAGTGACGCGTTGGTTTCGGACCTGTTGTTGCAAGGAACGGTAAACATCGAAAGCAGGAAACATAAATGTGCTGGTGAAGGTGGGAAACTGCAGTATAGTTACACATCAGCATGTTAGACGTATGAGACGAGAACTACCACTAACAAAAGCCGCACTCGGGAAGATAGAGAAAGCGTTTTCTCCGTATTTGAGTGGGTCTTGATCCATTCATCATTATAGCGCGAAAGAGCCCTCGCCATATTCTGACGCGACGAAGATATGAGAACAGCCTGTGATACATCGCCCTCAGATAACATTGACAAGGCTAGGTAGATGGGAGCTGAAGGATGATAATCTCCCGTTACAAGCAAGTTCTTGAAAGAGGGGAGAGAAGGTCCAGGGTCAGGGAATAAGGAGGGCATAGCTTTTGAAAATCGCTGATACTGTGGCCGTGACTTATAGTTGTGCCAGCTGAGAACCAGATCGACGAGTCTTGTCGTGGACTTGAGTGAAGCAATTGCTATTGCTCTAAGTATGTAATCGAAGAGTAGTAAGAAGTACATACTTAAAAGCCAAATCCAAACTAAATTGAAATTGTTCGCCCATCAAAGTCACGTCTAAATAATCTCCAGTACACACAGCATCATGCATGTCCAGTCGCATCACATCTTACACTCATTGTCCAAAGCATACCATCTAGGCTGGGTTGATGGGACCAACTGCACAGCTCGCGGTCTCGTTGGGAAAAACCAGTGCACAAATTGTTGCCGAATTTAGTCTAGTTCCAGGTCTGCCACCTGCGATAGACTTACTCCTTGGAATCATCAGTCTTTGCGAAAATGTCGCGCAAAACAGGTGAGAAAAGCAACTTATGTGCTGTTCCTCTTAACCGTGGGTCTTCAGAAATGCTGCTCGTTATTTGCGCGATCGAGCGCACCAGTTGCTCATTGCGGTAAGAGACGGTTATCGATCCGAGAAACTCAATGGAAGGATGACTGCAGTATTGCATAGTGTGACTGAGTGTGTATTCATCCATGTCTTACCTTCATTTTTGCAACTTATTGTCATCAGTTGTCTAGCTGATATTCAAACAAAAATGGACGGATGGGTTCATCTTGGCAAGTTTCAAAGCTTCACGATGCAGATGAAGATTAAGGCAGAGATACAATATTGTGTCTCCGCAATAGGTGACTGCATGCTTAAATTTCAAGTATGTAGGCTCCTGACGTCTGTCGAACTTTTCTAACTGAAGGCTTTAGTTCCTATCTCAGTTAGAAGTACATCAATGGCAGATCGACTTTGCGACGAGTTCAAAACTTGATCACTTGGAGCTCAAAGAAGCCTTGTCTGACATTAAAGTCAGTCAGGACCTTACCAACAACAAGCTCGATGAGAACATGGAACTGACACGACAGATGATGCAAATGATGCAAAACGTATGGCTCCTCCAAGAAAGTAGAGAACATAATTAACAAAAACTTAGCTTCTGGAGGAAAACAAAAAAATAGCAGAGCGGACACACAGTGGCATATCAAGAAATCTGTGGCAACTTCAATCTATATCAGGAGAACTGATGCCTGAGCTACATCTCAAATCAGGGGAAGTTCGAAGAACAAGCAAGCAACCAATCAAGTGGACGAGCATTGTGGACATATACGAAGGCCTGTACCTCGAAACTGAAAAGGTCTATATCAAATCACTCCGCGTCGGTGAAACCAACGAGCATAGTGTGCGCGTACGTGATGTTGTTCTCTTCAAAGTTACATGCCTGAGGTTTATGTTAACTTAGCGTTTTGAGCGCGAAGTTAAAATCTGGGCTGAAATCTGGCGACGAGACCGAGGGGAGTTTATTCTCCCTTTTTATGGATTCGCTCAAGATGATGGACCTTTTCCGTGAGTTAAAATGCGTATACGTCCCGAATTGTGCACTGAATTTACCAAGGTACCTGGTCAGCCCTTGGCAAGAAAACGGCAACCTTCTGGAATATGTCAAAGCGCACGATACTAACGTCGATTATCCACGTATGGTGCGTAAGGGCATGTTTTCTCCTACCCAGTCTAGTTGATACTCTGCCTTTGGTAAAGATCACTCGCATTGCCCTTGGAATTCATTTCCTGCATTGTACTATGAAACCACCTATTGTCCATGGAGTCATTCGCGCGGTGTGCATTGTTTTTTTTTGGGGGGGAATGCAACAGATTTGACATCTTGATAGGAAAACATTTTTATGAATGCCGATGGGAACCCACTTCTTTCGGATTTTGGGGTGTCGCAGGTTTGGAATCCTTTGTTCACGATATCATGCTATTACCTTGCTCATTCAAGTAGATTGTGACAGACATAAGTGGAATACCCTTCACTCAAAGCCTCGGTGTCATTCAATCGTATCGCTGGTTTGCACCTGAAATATGCGTAGGGGATGGTGTTCTTTCTCCAAGTTCTGATGTCTATGCCTATGGAATGACTGTATTAGAAGTAAGGCTGCCAGGCTCCATCACAACATCCTGCTAACCTCTAGACAGACCATGACACATCAACAGCCTTACAGTCATATAAGGCATGCTACAGAAGTTGTAATCAAGTCGTCAGCTGGCGAATTTCCTCGACGACCAACCAATTTACGAGTTCTTGAACGTGGTCTTGACGACAAATTATGGATACTCCTGACAGAGTGTTGGTCGAGCACCCCGGAAAGCAGGCCTACAATCAAGGAGATCGTACACAACCTTACAAGCTGAAAATTCTTGCTCATCTGTACTACCACACGTCATAATATTACATCAGCCATGACCGTAGTAGTTTTTGTATACTGATCTACGTAGTACCGACTTGCCATCCATGTCGTCATCTTCTAATGAAGAGCACGCTGAATCTTCAGTCTTTGCCAGTATCCTCAAGCCAGGGTCGTCTCTGCATCCCACTTTCCTGGCTGTCCTCGATGGCGCATTTGCTTTCTTGTTTCTTGTTTTCGTCGCGCTGGCATTTCTGACGGCTGGGAATATACACATCTTCGTCCTCATGGGCATAGAGTTAGCGCTCTGGGGTAGCGTCAAGTGGTGCGTAGATACTCAATGCATTATAAGTTGTGTTTGACAGAAGTACAACAGGGTTGTAAATGAACTAAAAACTACGGGACAGGAAGAGCGATCGCAGGAGAACCACGCACAGCAAAGCAAAAAATATTCGTAGAGATTGAGTTACCGCCTTGGCCTATCGCTTTCTTCATACCACTTTTTTGTCCTTTTCGCGCTGTCCTGAGCCAAGGAAAATACTGCGCAAGCATCAAATTCTATCGTAATCAATACCGCATGTCGAAAACTTACGTTCGCGCTCTGTCGCGTCCAAACCCTCCCTAAACAACTGCGTAGTATCTCCAGATGATCCACCTGCACCAACAGGACCGAGAGCTGCGAAGTGTTGAGCTTGGTCGATTACTTCTACGAGACGGGCGCGGAATGTCTTTGAGGTAGAGGTTTCAATAAAAATTCAGGGGTAGGAGAGGAAATGCTTACCGTGGTGAGCATTTCTGAAAATTCATTGGCTTGTTCTTCGGCCAATCTGTGTGAAAGATGTCAGGCGAGGTGAGAAATGAAACGTTTGAGTGATTTTATGCACATATCAGCGATCGTCTTGCCGAAGCCATACCACTGACCACCTGCTCCTACAAGACCGGCAAGGCGCACACTACGCGCTTCTGCTTTCAACGCGTTACGGACTTTGAGCCCAAAAGGACTTGGAATGTTAAAGTCTGCCCAATCCCTGTAAGATATCGTTACTTCGGCTCAATCGAGTATGTAGTGAACGCACGAGTAAATGAGAACGTAAGCAAGCCAAAGAGGTATCTGCATCTTAGACAACGCTGTTATCTACACATGGATGAGAGATGGATGTGATGTAAAGATGTGTTACTTGCATCGCGCTCCGAGCCACCGCCTAAATGGCCAAGGTTAGGGAGATCCTGTTTGAATACACATTGAAGTTTCTAGGGGGCGGATTTGGGTATTCTGGAGGCTTGATTGGAAAATGCATTACCTGGTTCCCTGCGAGAATTGAATCAATAGAGAAATAGTCCTGATCCATGCGACGGAGATCGTGACCAGTGACCAAGTCGCGTCGACGCGTTTGCCAATCGGAAGTTCCCACAAGCTAAACTCCGTGACCTGGACCCCCATGATCCGGCAATTGCTCACAACCTCTCTCGCTAGGACAACTTGTTCAGGCATTCGTCGTCCCATCTTATGCTCTCGGCCTCTACGCCCCTTTTCAACTACACCTAGAGTTCATTCTATTGATAACTTCGAGGCTTTCTCTGCTGCATTTCAGAAAACCACTCTTTTCAAAAAGCTAGCGGACCACCCTGAAGCCATAACCGCTATTCGAGACACAGTAGGTCTACTGCAAGAATCAGGTGTGTAACTGACTTGTTGAGCAGAATTATCCGTAACACACGCTACTATATAGGCATCGACGTTACTTCAGGCGCTCAACCCTCAGCACTCAAGATGGCAAAGCTCATGATGAACTCTAGATTCCGCGAGCAAGTGAAGAGGATGGCCGAGGAGATGAACAAGGCTGGCATCGATATCACTTCAAAGGTACGCCGAGTACAATCCTTGCTGTAAGAACGTTGTGAAGTCATTTCCGCCCAGGAAGTTATGGATGAGATTATGGCTCTCAAAAATGCCACGGAGCCTCGAAAGTAATGCAATGTATAATTTAATATATCGATTTACACAAGGAAACTACTCTTGTCTAGAGGAGTACTTACTGTACAGTGTAGCCTCACATTGGCTATGTAATCACGTGATCATCGCGACCTTGAAAAGTTCGCGTTCGTAGGTTCTCTTCAAACAGCTCACCGCTAAAATGCAATCGACCTCTTCAACAAATCACATCGCAATGGGCATCAATATACACCCGCCCGCCCCGGAGCTCCCGCTTCCTCAGACCCCTTTCTACTCAGTCGAGTATCCTGGTTATGTTCAGCCAACCTCGGTACCACTCGCTGTGTCAAAGCTAGGCGGACGATCTGCACTCGACAGCGCATTCAAGCGTGCTGCATCTAAGACTGAGACCTTGATTGAACTTAGGCTTAGACCCGACCAACCGTTTGCTCATCCCGTTCCAGGGGATGTAGTATCTACAAACAACATTCTTCTCAGAGTTGTGAGAAAGCGGAGGAAGAATCGTCTCGAGGATGGTGCGATCGGAGAATATACCGCAGAAGCTATTGGTGTTATCCCTAAAACTGCTCGATTTCGAAGTGAGTGAAACCAGAATATTTGTTTTTCTCTTAAACACTAACGTCTACTCGAAGGTATGGTTGACTATCAGTATCAGCCAGATATGGACGATCCGGTTTCGAAACTTCGAGTTGCAATGGATAAAATGGATGGTAAGTATACATCTTGAACCATTACTGTAACTCGCATTTACATTTTTCAGTCCACGCATTGCAGTCATACGTCATACCTGAGGAAAAAGGAGATTACACTGTTCCCGTCGAAAAGGTGTCTGGAACAGATATGGACATTGATATTAACCTTGATCCCGAATTGACTGGAATGCCCGCGCGTCAAAACTTTCAAACGGAAGAAACGACTGCGCCTGCAATGAAGAGCAACCTTCGTCTTTTCCCTCCTCCTCTTTTTAGCCGACAGAATATACCTCAAGCCTACAAGTAAAGGCTCCAAAGTTTTCCTTGACATCATCGCTCATTCACCGTCACAGTTTCAAGTCCAATACGGCTTCTATGGTCTCTACTTCTGTTGATGAAGACACTGGCGAGGAGAAGAAGCGGTTGATCAACCGAATGCGTTGGAAAGGCTATGGTCCTGCCAGTATCATGTTTTCAGATGCAGTCGTAAGTCCTTTCTTCTTTCGTTTACAAAAGACAAACCCATCTCGCCGGCAGGTTCCAGACAAACCTCCTCAAGTGGTGGAAGAGGGACGCAATCTTATCGATCAGAAAATCTTGAAAAAACTTGAGGACGTGCGCCGTTCTCGTCTTCCCAGTGTTATGGTGCTAAATATAGGATGTAGCTTTTCGTCCAACGACCAGTTTGGACACGCATGTCACTATTTAACCAACTAACTCCTGGCGAAAGTCGTGAGATCTTGAAGTAGGCTATGTATCAGATATCGAGCGTATATCTCTGACGTAACATTAGCTCGAAAGCTCTTCTCCCCCTCGTTTGCTACGTTTTCCAGGATGGCCCATGGAGAGACACTCTCGTCCGTTTCAGTTACGACCCTCGGAAAGACCGTAATGCCCGATTGTAAGTGGCATCACGTCGTTCTTCTTTGACGGTGTTGAAATCCGTCCGCTTAGCTTCCAGCGTCTCTATTTTCGTAATGCAAACCATCCCATAGCGAGGCCGTCTGTCATTACTCGTCGACAAGATCGTTCTGCAGCGAACATCCAGATTCGAGCCATGGAAGAAGGGACGGAGAAAGAGGCCGACAGAAAGCGAGTATTTGAGTGCCAATTTCATTCACACCACTGGTTAACCCCGTTGCAGGAGATCTCATATTTTTGATGGACAGAGTATTACGAAAGAGACCGCTGCATTTCAGCTGTGCGACATAACTGACCCCATGCTCAAGAAGATGATAGACGACAGCAATGATCTTAGAGAGGAGTGCAATGTGGGTTCTGCAATGAGTGTTTTCATTTTCTTATTTATTACAGTTGCTAGGAACGTGATGGCTGGTACAGTTCGCATGCCTTTGAGCGTATCAAGACCGTCCTGCGCCACAAATTTTTCTCACTGCTGGAAGGACACCCTGCTACAGATGAAGAATGCCGCGCACTGCTTTCAAATAATGAAGGCTCTGCCAAGGCTACTATCGTCAATCGAAGCCATAAACTCAGAGCGGGTAAGCATAACATGGCGAAAGGTGCATTGCGCCCAGAGGACGCTGCGGTATGTGTACTATTCCTTTAACAACGCAGGAATTCATGACGACACAGGCTGTACGTCTGAGGGCGGCGTTGGATCGAAATGCGAAGTCGTTGCAGGGCTTGCGGTGAATTCCATTGTCTCTCTTTATATATCCTTGTTATCCCGCATTTACTTCGACACTCCATATGTATGTTTTCGAACAGTTTTTTTGCGTTTTGTAATGCGATCTAAGCATGATGGTTTCATAAGCATACATGTCGATGCTGCGTCCTTCACGTCCCCAACATATAATAATCTGAACGTTAAGACCAAAGTGCAATCATGATGCGGCCTCTTTTTGTTCTTGGCGAGCTTTGATCTGAAGACGAAATTAGCCCTAGTTTCTCCAGAGTGAAGCAGTCCACGCACAGTGCCTGCAAGAGCGTACTTGGCGTTGCGGCGGAACTAGGCAAAGATGCGATAAGCGACAGGATACGATTCTATAAGAACGCTGTTAATATACCTTGGCGTCAACCTGGAACACTGCAATCAGTCATAAGTTTAACAAGCGGAGAATTTCACATACACCCTTCAGCGAACGCGATCGGAAAGACGTAGGCCGCTTGATACCATTCTTATGGGCCTTCTTGTTCTGGTTGTGATTGGTATGGCTGAAACCCAATAAGCAGCTGTATCAAACAGGAGAACGAAGATATGCACTTCTTAGATTTGGCCATGGTAACGTTGAGGACGGTCTTGAGGCTGCTGGACTTGACGACACGACTTAGTGGGGAATTTCGAGACCAGATGCACAGCCACTGTGGCTGATGAACTGTGCAGCTCCGTCCTGGTATGGCAATGTAACTTTGATGGCCGGAAGTGCCGAGAATGCCCTCTTTCGTTCTAGTGCCAAACCGTAAGCTTCCCAATGTATATCAGTAGCTGTGCAGATGCCGCTATATAACCAGCAAATGAAAGTACGCCAAACAACCTCATTCCGCAGCACCCATGGATCCTGTAGTTGAAGAAAAGACCTTTACTATCGCTTTTGAAGAGGATCCGCTTGCAGAGGTCCAATACACCAAAGGTCGCCCTCGCGCTATCTTCAGAACCAGATCGTTCCACGGGACAGACGCTCAAGAAAAGCCTCTAGTCCCAGTATCAAGGGAACCTGACTACCTCGTTTCGGAGACAGAAGCTGCTCATTCGTTCCTGTCTGCTACACTCTCTACAATTCAACCTCTAGGCAATCACAAATCACTTCTAATCATTGCTATTGCCTGTCATCCTGCACCTGAGCGGCGTTTCGTGAATGCCACAGTCTCCTGGCGAGTATCAGCACCTCCTTCAGACGCAGATCCCGAAAAAGCGACGCAGACTTTGTCGCCGCCTGGACGTGGTCCAAAGATTATCACACTCGCACCACAACACAGTGTCGGTGGATGGACAGAAGAGCAGACTAAGCTGATATGGGGATTGTCTGTTCCAGTGGGCATACATGTCGGACCAGGCTCAGCGAAGGTAGAGCCATCCGCTGAGAAAGAGATCAAGAAAGATGTTCTCCATGCCATGACAATTCTCGGCACTGTTCGAAGTACTGGCACTCGCGCAACGTGGACAGTCGAGGAGAATAAAAGCAGCGAAAGAGGTATCCCATCTCATTTCCAATTCGCCATTGTTGTGGACCACATTGGCCCATTTGTTTCAGAGTTGGATTTCAAGGCAGAGTTAGGCGGTGGGCTGTGGTCTACCTATCTGCAGGCAAAGAAGGGTAAGAATGGGAATGGGTCAAGGCGTATCATTGACGTCGATGTTTGGAAGTGTGGCGATGTCCTCTGGGAGCCTGGCGAGCAGGGATGGAAGAAGTACGTAGTGGGCTTTACGGGAGAAGTTGAAGGACTAGTTCATCCATTCACTCAGGCAATTGTTCGACCATGAAAATGTGAATTATCCGAACATAACGTTAATTAATATACGTGCTCTCCAATTGCGTAAGACCAAAAAACAAAAAAAAATAAATTAAAGTTGACATCCAACGGGTAGGGTTGTTAGTCCCATGAATACATCCCAAGAGCGATCTGCTTTGATAACAGCACGCAATCCAAGAAACCTTCGATGTGATCCTAGAACGTCGATGCGTCTAAAGCCACGCCTCAAAGCAACTGATACGAGCTCATGCCCATCTCTCACTCTTCGCCGCGCAGACTTTTCTAGCTCAACCCTCTGACCTGATGCATTTACACGCTCCAGATCTCCCTCAGTTAATATCATTTGCATGTACGACCAGATGGCAAAAAGAACATCGTGAACCGTGAAGTTGGGTTTATCGATCATGATTGGCCCCCAGTCAGTCATCCACGCTGCTAAGACAGGATCGTCGGATTTTATCCACATACTTGGCATATGTGGCAAAGTGGCCTTTGCCGCAAAATCTGGGGACACGGACACATGGCGTCCCGTAAATCGTTTCGCCATAGAAGGATGATGGCTGATATCCCAATCTAAGAAGGGTATTTCAGGACCCGCAGGGTTATAGATGAGCGATGGATGGAGCCGCAGAGGCACCGAAGCACCCCATTCCACGGCAGGAAAAGTACCAGGCTCGTAAGTTTCTTCATCTAGTGGAGCCGCACAAGGCGTTGGAACAACTTCAAGGGGAGGCCATAAACGACTTTGAGAATCTGAATCAGGCAGCGTCGTTGGCTGCGTCCAAGGAGTTATTTGTTGATAAAATGGCGTGAATGGTGAGAACGCCAATGCCTGCGCCCAAGGAGAAGACATTGTTCTAGGGGTTTGGACATAAGGTGCAAGTAAACTTTTCGCCGGATAACAGGCATGCTGAACTGGGGAAACTACGAAGAGGTGAGACTTCAAGTATGTTCCCGGTGAAACAGCATGCCTTACCAAATGAAGGGTCTTTCTGTCGTAGGCTCCTCCGGGGTATAGGTATGCCATGCGGAGGAAGATGGCCGGGATACAAGTATGATTTGAACATGGATGGGAGTGGCAAGATGATATGCAAGGCGTGACCTTCGGTTATCGATGCGCTGCAGTGTACGAATGAGACCTTTGAAACTCACTGGGCCACACACGAGGTTTAAAGGTGATGCATGGGCGCTCACTAACAAGGTAACTGCGAAGACTATAGGAGCAGTCAAAGGTTGCCAAGGAACCTGAAAACATAAGGTCGTGAAATGACTGAAATACAAGACAATTCAAGCCTGAAAATAAAGAAAATGGATCCCCTGAAGGCTGTTGGTAACAGTTGCTTAGGTGCTGATATTATGCTTTGCAACTTGGTAGACCCCGGAATCAGCTTGACATGTGTCCATCAAGGTTATGTAAGTGATCTGATATCGCACAGCATATGAAATTTGTCGGCCCCGATTGGTTCCCAAAATGTCCGATGAAAACCGATCGCATCCACAAGTGAGTTAATGCCTCCTTCGGCCGATGAGAGTTCCGACCCGCTCAGACGTCATTTAAATAAAATCTGGTAGATATCCATTCTTACTAGTAATCCTACACACAATGCCTGCTCCTGTAACTGGCCCCCGAACTCTCTACGACAAGATCTGGGACGACCATGTTGTGTGCGTATATCGTAGCTTGACACCGTACTCAACTAGAAGTTGATCATCACTTTAGCAATGTCAACGACGATGGACTCGCCCTAATATACATAGATCGGTATGTTTCTAGGTTCTGGAGAAATTGAGGTCGTGCTTATCTTTTCCCAGCCATTTGGTTCACGAAGTGACCAGCCCCCAAGCCTTCGAAGGACTGTGAGTGTTAACAAATCTACTTCCGAATATTGTTTCAACGTTGGTTTCAAAGGCGAAACGCAGGTAGGCCTGTGCGCCGACCCGACTGTACCCTTGCGACTGTCGATCACAATATCCCGTGTGTTTCTTGCACTTTCCTATAACTTAATGGTGTGACTGATTCCTCCAATAGCACGGCCTCTCGCAAAAATTTTACAAGTGTGGATGCCTTCATTGCTGAGCCTGATTCACGCGCACAGTGCGCAGCACTTGAGGATAATGTGAAAGAATTTGGCGTAACTTATTTTGGAATGAAGGACAGGCGTCAAGGTTAGTTACCATCTTATGTGAAGCAGAGTGATTTTTCATCTTCATCTTGATAACAGGTATCGTTCACGTCATTGGCCCCGAACAAGGCTTCACTGTATGTTGATGTTCTATACTTATCAGAAATGTGACTTACACGATATGTTAGCTTCCTGGTATCACTTGTGTGTGTGGTGACTCACATACTTCAAGTATGTCTATTTGTGCTAAATCAGGTGCATCACTAATAATAGCCCTATAGCTCATGGTGCTTTCGGATCCCTCGCGTTCGGTATTGGCACTTCCGAAGTTGAGCATGTCCTAGCGACCCAAACTCTGTTGCAGAGAAAGAACAAGAACATGCGGATCACCGTCGACGGCGAACTCCATGAAGGTGTCACCTCGAAAGACGTTATCTTACACATTATCGGTATCATTGGTACCGCCGGAGGCACAAACTCTGTCATCGAATACGCAGGTTCCGTCTTCCGTGGATTCAGCATGGAGGCTCGTATGAGTGTCTGCAATATGAGTATCGAAGCCGGTGCTCGTGCCGGAATGGTTGCGCCTGATGAGGTCACATTCGAGTATCTCAAAAATCGTCCTTTGTCCCCCAAAGGCGAGGCTTGGGATCGCGCAGTCGCATATTGGAGGTCGCTGAAGACTGACGAGGGTGCCAAGTTCGATATCGAAGTCAACATCCCTGCGTCCGACATCATCCCCACTGTTACATGGGGCACATCACCAGAGGACGTCGCGCCCATCACCGGCGTCGTTCCTGATCCTACGACTATGTCCAACCCTGTAAAGCGTGCCTCTGCTGAACGCTCTCTCACCTACATGGGTCTCACCCCTAACACTCCTATGGAAGAAATCCCCATTGACAAGGTCTTTATTGGATCCTGCACCAATAGTCGTATTGAGGATCTCCGTTCTGCTGCCCGGGTTATCCTTGCAGCCGGGGCCGATGCAAAGGTTGCATCCGGTGTTTATGCAATGATTGTACCAGGCTCTGGTGTAATCAGGCAACACGCCGAAGCCGAAGGACTCGATGTGATCTTCAAGCGTGCTGGGTTTGACTGGCGCGAGGCTGGGTGTTCAATGTGCCTAGGAATGAATCCAGACCAGCTGGCTCCAGGAGAGCGTTGCGCCAGCACAAGTAATCGTAACTTCGAGGGTCGCCAAGGTTCTGGCGGTCGTACACATTTGGTCAGTCCTGCGATGGCTGCTGCGGCTGCTCTCACTGGCAAGCTGACCGATGTGAGGAAATTCTTGGGGGCTACTGCAGAGGCCAATATTGCAGCTGCTCCCAAAATGAAGCTCGCCAGTGCATTTGATTTCCTCGACGCTCCTCAGGTATCACCTGCGCCTCGACCTCCTCAGCAGCAATCGACGGCATCTGCTCCCTTACCCCCCAAAGAGTCGCCCAGTGGTGTCGAGAAGTTCACGATTGTCAAGGGTATCGCAGCACCCCTACACATCGAGAATGTTGACACCGACATGATCATCCCGAAACAATTCTTGAAGACGTTGAAACGGACTGGTTTGGCAAACGCGTTGTTTTATACATTGCGCAAAAATCCGCACACCGGCGAGGATACAGACTTTGTCCTTAATCGTAGCCCTTACGACAAAGCCAAGATCCTAGTTGTTACCGGAAAGAACTTTGGGTGTGGCAGCTCACGCGAGCATGCACCGTGGAGTTTGTGAGTTTACCTTTCTTATCATCAGGGGGTGCCAGTGACTGACCTTCATAATAGGAATGACTTCGGCATCCGGTGTATTATTGCGCCCAGCTTCGCTGACATCTTCCGAAACAACTCGATGCAAAATGGTATGCTTCCTGTCGTTTTGGCACAGGAGGACTGTATTTCTTTGGCGGAGGATGCCGAAGCTGGCCACGAATTGGAAGTCGATCTTGAAAAGCAAGAAGTTCGTAGGCCCAATGGCAAAGCACCCATTCCTTTCGTCACGGATTCCTTCAGGCGCCACTGTTTGTTGAATGGTCTGGATGATATCGCGTTGACGTTGCAGAGGGGAGACGCAATTGAGGAGTTCGAACAAAGCAGGTCACAGCAATGGCCGTGGTTGGACGGATTTGGATATGAGGGAAAGAAGATTCCTGTGTCAACTCAGTCATCGAAGAAGATGGAGTGGTAGAAGGTCCAATGCCCTTCAGAAGAATTCAATGTAGTATTAGTAGTTAAAATGAGCATGTTTCTGTAGTGATGTGATGTGAGATCAGCATATGTTTGTGTAACACGCGGTTCCTTTCTCCATCCACGGCCTCCGTCCTCTCTTCATCCAACCTCAATGGCGCCTGCACCATCGCCTTCAGAAAATCAAAAAGCCAATGGACCCTCCCCACTCAAGCTCTCTCCTTCCAAAGCACAAAAGGCCCAGCCTTTAAAGGCCAAGCCTGTTTCACCGCCTGCGGTCAAACCTGTCTCGAAACCACAGCAGAAGACCCTTTCCAGTCGCTCTGGAAAGCCTATCATTAACTGGCTTCACCGAAAGCTCGTTGGCTCAGGAAGATTGTCCAAAAGGATGGATAGCCATCGCCCAGGCCCCGATTCTATTGTATTGGGCAAAGGCAGAGCTGGACCGACTTCTCTGACATCCCGCACCATTCCCCGCATAGCCTCTTCACCAGTACCAAGCCCTTCGTATAGTGGGAGCGGTAAACACGATAGGCATGACTCCTTCAAGTCAACATCTCAACGACGTACTATCTCTTTGAATGGAGACGATGAGTATCCGACAGAGGATGTAGACGACAATTCCTTTGTTGAGTCGTCTCTCGCACGAGAATCGACATGGTCACCCGCGAGCGGTTTGGAAGCAGATGACGACGCGTCTTTGCGACCCATACCACCCAGTGCCCCCCCATCACCCTCACCCTCCCGTTCGTCCTCTTCTTATCTCTCAGACCCCCGCACGTTCAGAAGCATGGCAGCAAGCACCAAACCCACCACTCTCCTCAGCATTGATCTAGGAAATGGGATGGCACACATTGCTCAGGCCCCCGCAACCCCCAGCTATACGAATCGTTTTCCACCCCACTTGCGCAATCAATCTAATGGTGGTATGCATGGTAGTGGTACATCTATTACTTTTTCCTCACTTCCCCAGTCGTCATCGCGTCCTTCGTCCATGTCTAATTCAGGGACGCATCTGGCTATGCCTCAAGGTTACCCTCCACTCCAGGTCCCACTGCACACAGCGCATCATCCCAGAAACAACCCTCGACCTTCGTCACCTCCTTTGGATAACGCGTCAATGTTAACTCTTGCCTCATCCGCCTATGCAATACCAGGAATGCGTGCTAATTTGGGTCACTCTACAACTGCATCTGCCCGGGGCATCGGGGACTCTATGTCTCACTTCGGTGGAAGCATCACCTACGGGGATGTTGAAAGCACGAGCCAGTTTGTCCTTGGGGATGACGATAGGCTCGATGAACGGGATGTAGATGCTAGTGTTCGTGCCTTGAGACCGCGGAGCTCGCGAAGAGGCAGTTGGGAAAGCGAAGCGAGTCGATGGAGTGCGAGAGTTCAGTCTGGTACTGGGACGCCGTCATTGGCCAGGGAAAGAAGCTTGCGGACATCGAATAGTATCAAGACCGGTGTTCTCAGCCCTGATAACACAGAGACCTATGATCTTTGTGAGGATATCGCGTGTCAAGATGACCAAGATCCTTCCCCAGTTAGCGGCATGTCTGTTGAAGCGCCATCATCCACTCGAGAATCAGATCCTACAGGTCATCTGTTGTCCCGGGCGAGTGCTGATATATCGGACCGCAAAGTGTCCAGTGACACGGTGGAACCTCCTGTCATCACCCCGACCCATAAAGAACACACACAGATCGTCAGGTTCACGTCCGATACTCAGGCAGGCATGGACGAAAAGGACAATATTCCACATGGTCTCAATGCAGACACTGCATAGGAAACCGTTTCCATATGTCTCCTGATTACACTGTATGATTACTGTATCTCTTCATGAATTTAACCCTCCCCCCATATTAGCATTGCAGCTTGACATCAGAGCCCTACTCACTGTAACTTTTTTTACATTGTATATACCCAATCTCTTTGCTGTTACAGCTTTCCATTAAGCATAGGCCCATGTTTATTCGCGACGCCAGTGGTGCTGCAGATGGACATTGTTCATAGACAAATGCTCTGTAAAGTCTCAACTGCTTTACTGTGCTGTGTGAATTAGTAGGTCACAAGGACCATGGGCCGCCTCATCGATCATAAAGTGTGACCCTCAAGCACTGGCTGATAATCGTGGGCATCGATACATCCCGAAGTCCCCGCATACTACCTTGTCGACAACGGTGTTCTGGACAGCTTACAGTTTTGCTGTGCAATGCATGTGGTTGTTCATCGGCTATCACTAGTAAGTATGGAGTCACTGGTCACTATGGTCAGCAAGCGTTGAACCTCTGCCAAGACCAGGTGCTAGTCATTGCTTATTGCCAACGTTGATGAATTTGCTACTCAGATTATTTTAGGGCTAAAAATAACCAAGCCTTGACTAGCCTTGTGTGAGCATTGAGGACTGGTACTGAACGTTGAACGTTGAACTCTCGACGTGATATATCTTGCTGGCAAATACAGTTCAAGTCAATACAGTCAATAATTGTCTTTTCTCCAAAGTAATCAAATCCTCCTCGAGGTAGACAGGTGCCAGCATCTCTCTAAGCGAACACTCTAGGATCTAATATTTTAATATTTAGGGTTGATCACTTGAAGTATTACATCATGGCGAAGAGGTGGGCTGTCGCGGTTCAGTGACATGTGGCCACTGGGTCATGCACTCGGATAGACAACCCTGATCTCACTAATTGACTTCGTAACGCCCATCTGGTCCCGTGGTTCTCTAAAGCAACTGAAGCATATGCTATCATCTATATATGACTTGGCCTGTGGGTCTATAAAGCAAGGTTTCAATCTTTGGCAAGACACGACTTCTGCGCTTCTTCGAGCCGAGTTCTTCACACACGAATTTCACACCATGAAGGCCAAATTTGGAGCGTTAGCAGGCTTGATTGCTGCTGCAGTCGTGACGACTTCACAGGCTCAATGCCCAGATTATACCACTTACTCGCAGGTCAGGACTCCGTCCGCGACTTCAACATGCCTCTGCGACCTTTCCTGACTTGAATCATAAACGCTTTCTGCAGAGCCCACAAGGCAACCCATCATCAGGTCCTCTTGCATTGCCTTACATGCGGCCTGACCCAGCGTGCCGCACGTTCAACAGTTCGGCCGTCGAGGTATGAAACTCGAGAACATGACAAAACGTTTCTCACAATTTCTTTCAATCACAGAAAGTTATTAGCGATATGAAGTCACTAATCAAGGATCCAGACCTTGCCAGGCTGTTTGAGAATACATTCCCGAATACTTTGGGTGAGTTGATTTCAAGCGTTTGCGGTTGTGGTAGTAAACTAATGAACCGCCGCAGATACAACTGTGAAATACTTTGACGCTGTAAGCACATACTTACTTCTTTCACTTCATGTCTTCAGCCTGATTGTGTCTCAAGACGAAAAATCTGGCATTCATCATTACTGGAGTGGGTGACCTGGTGTCGTTCCTTGTGTTTAGCCACTAATTTGTGTTCAGGATATCACGTCTGTTGCAAGTTTTTACAGCGGTTGCCAATTGGGTCCTAACGTATAAATTCTTCTAGTGCACAATGGTTGCGTGATACTGCAAATCAGGTTCAATTACTGCATTCTTCCTTCAACTCGAACTGCTAACATAGCCCATGTAGTTTGCACATTATTATCCACTCTTACCGCAAGACCCCGAGCTCGCCACACTGGTCAGGGCAGTCATCAACAATGAGGCTCGCTATGTCTCTGAATACCCGTACTGTCGGTCGAGGACTTTCTGCCCATTGAATTCTTAGGCTTACAGTGGTTGTCAGGCGGCGCATTCCAGCCTCCTCCCGAGAGTGGCTTAGCCCCAACACACAATGACTGGGCGGACGGTGTCACGGTTAACCCGTAAGCTTTGGTCTCTCCTGGACCAAACGGAGAGACTTAACGGTGAAATATTTTTAGGCCCGTCAATAATCAAACTGTCTTCGAATGCAAGGTGGGCGTTAAGGCTTATTTCTTACTCGCGTCACTAAAGTATTCTCCTTCAGTACGAAGTTGATTCACTCTGTGGCTTCCTGAAGATGTCGAGGTCTTATTATCAATATACGAATGACTCTTCTTTCATCAATGATAACTGTATGTCTTGATTTTTATTTGATCGAAGATAATCTAATACACATACCTTAGGGCGTGCTGCTATTCAGCAGATTTTCCGTGTTATCAATGAACAATCTCAGGGCTCTTGGGACAAAGACTTCAACTTCATCTCGTATTACAACTGGACAGGCGGCAATGGCGCGCTTTCCCCGGCCGTCAGCAATGGTGGCAATGGTGAACCCAAAGCTTATACTGGTCTTGTGGGAACTCATCATCGGCCCTCCGATGATCTGAGTACCTTTGGTAAATTCTTTTGCGGCTCGACGGCTATACTTTCTAACATTCTCTTAGCTTTTCTAACTCCAGCCAATGCTATGCTCAGTGTCGAATTGACGCATCTGGAAACTATGCTTAATGATGTTGGCCAGATGTCCGACGTAGCTGAGGAGGCGAAAACTTGGAGTGCGAGAATTCAGAACGCTATCTGGAAGCACACGGTAATTCACCACAGTTATAATTTTTTAAAATGCAGAACTTCACCGATAGCACCTATTACTGCAGGTCGAAAACAACATATTTGCGTATGAAATCAATGGTGAAGCCCGTTCTCCTACTTTGTTTATACTTCTAGCAGCTCACACGGATACAACCAGGGTTTGGTGGCCGCTATGTGATGGATGATGCCAACGTTCCCGTAAGCAAAGCATGTCATTCACATCGAAGAGTTGACACACGTTCCCACTAGTCGCTGTTATCACTTCCGTACCTTGGCTTTTTGGACAAGGACCATCCTGCATATGTAGCGACGCGTAAGGTTTTACTGTCCAGTGGAAATCCGTACTATGCTGCAGGGAAAAATTTTAGTGGTGCTGGGTGGGTACTTAGCTGGCAAACAACTTTTCTTCGTAGATAACTCTAACTTGCGCGCTCTTTCCCCAGTGGTCCACACGTCGACGCTTGGCATCCATGGTGAATGATCCCCATCACCCTTGAACTTTTGTTCACGATTCTGACGTTCGCTTTCAAGGCCCATGTCCCAAATTTCAGCCATATACGGTACTGATGACGACGACGAGATCTTGAGGTCCCTATACCTCATTGCTAATGTCAGAGCCATCTGTCTGAACAACTCTATACGAGTGTGCTAATGGTCATTGGTCTTTAGAACACGAACGGACTTGGCCTTATTCATGAATCACATTCCATTTACACTTACTCGGATTATACGCGCCCTTGGTTTGCATGGGCGAACAGTTTCTTCGCAGAAATGATTCTTGACTTGGCTGATCGCAAACCTGGGTTGATACTCAAGACGAACAAGAGTTATAAACCGGGACAATCTTCCCATTGATTGATTGCCTCTGTCTATGTCTGCGGGATTGCTGCGGTAGTAAATATTATATCAAACGAGGTGTTACAGTACAGGATTTGATGATGAAAATTGAAGTAAAGGCATGCCCTTTTTGAACGTGGAAAGTAAATATGGGCTGGGCTTAAAACTGCTTGAAAGTATTTATAATAGCCATAAAGGGTTTGCTACTTCTATATTCCGAAGTCCCTTTTAAGCTAACGTCGGATCCTTTCACACCTCCATGCCCACTATACCTCAAGATATACTTCACAACTAGTAGCGCCTATACCAATGTCCGTTACCCCTCGAGAAATCGGCACTCTCATTGTAGTCGTGCTCAAAGCAGTCTGTAGTCTTTTTCAAGACTCTTCCACACATCTGACGGCTTCCCTTTAGAATCATCTACCGAACAAAAGACACATAGGAAAGCAGGACCCATATTGTTTGGTGACACATAATGGAGAAAAACGGAGAACCAAGGCTATTAAACGTGGAGGTCAACACCCTGAGTGGGATGAGGAGATTCGCTTCACGCTCTATGAGGATACTGTGCCTGATGCGAATGGAACTCCTCCCCCACCTCCTCCCAAGGAAGGGAAGAGGCCCAAATTCGTGCAAGGAGGCTGGAATATGAAGATCGCATGCTTTGCTGATGATGCACGAGAACCTGATCTCATTGGTGAAGCAGACGTCGATCTCACCGAAGTCTTGACCAAAGGAGAGACCGATGGTGAAACTTGCACCTTGTTCAGCTTTATCTGTCGCTAATCTATGCACAGAGTGGTTTACACTAATGAACAAGGACAAGTTTGCTGGAAAGGTTTACCTCGAACTAACCTTTTGGTCAAATGTGAATGCCACACGTTACTCCGTCATATCTCTTACTCATTATCTTCTTCGTCGAGCAGGAGCCTCCACCCGAAAAGAAGGTCACTCCGAAGCCTGCGAAGAGCAAACAATATGGTGGTCCTGGCTCATTTGTCCCGTCAGGCAATGAGGCGCCGCCCAGTCTTTCTAATGGTGTCTCCCATCAAGCTCGAGCTGTATCCACCAGCAGCGTGTACGAACATCCTAGACAGCTTTCCGACACCATTCCAGCATCTCTACGCGCATCCAGCTCTCTCGCTAAACTTGATCTATATGTACCTCCGTACGAGCGATCCATTGACACGACAGCAAACGAATTCGGTAAATTGGGAATATCTGAACAATCAAGAAGAGAGAGTTTCCCGGTATGACAAATTGATCATTTCGTTCGTGAGGGTTGTATACTGATCTTACATTCAGCCTCTTCATGGTTCCCATACCCCTCGTCCACCCTCTCCAAATGGGTATCCAACTATTTCTTCGCGCCACTCAAATAATGGTTATGATTCAAGTGTCCCCGAAACTTCTACATATGGCTACGATAATTCACCCAGTCATTCCCCTCACCACACCCGAACTTCTGGTGTACACTATCAGGCACCATATCAACCCCAGTACGAGGCTCAGCCTTCCCATCCTCCTCCCGCCCGGGGCCCAAGACATAGTATCCCGACATCTTCGTCTGGCTTTGTGCCATTGTCCACCACTTCAACATTACCACCGCTTAATCCTCATTCCTCAGAGCCTTCACTCTATAATGGGACCTCGGCCGTGTATAATACGTCACAATTTGATACTCAACCTTTATACACACCGCAAACCCCGGCACCTGATCCATACCTCTTGCCCTCATCCTCTGGTACATTTGTACCTCAGCAATCATTTCCGCAGTCACAGTCCCTCCAATATATCCAGTATGCTCCTTCAACCACCCCAGTTTCAGGCGTCCTTCCCTTGATCCAGGCACCCGCTGCTGGCTATCCAGCATATACACCTGTACCTTCTTCATCGCATGAGACTGTGACTGTAGCTGCTTTCCCTCACAGTAGTTCGGTTACGTCTAGTTTTGGTATTGGATCCAGACCACTTCCACAACAACCACAAGTTTTGTACGGACAGAACCAAACCCCGGTGTTGTACGCTGCCCCGTCTACAACTCCTCAACCAATCAGCTCGTTTACACCTTCCCAAGCGGGGGCACCCGTCTATCCAGCTAATACCCTATATCAATTGCCTCCTCCGCCTCCACTATCCGTACAGTACACAGGGGCACCAAAAATCCAAACCAGCATTGACCCTCCGCCACCACCACCACCACTGCCTAATTCAAATTCACCTAGTAACACTACACGGCGCCAGTCAAGCCTACCTCTACCCCCAACACCTGCCGTCTATCAGCAAGCATCTCAGCCAATATACCAGCAACTGCCTCCACCCCCACTGCCTCCTTCCGATATTCTTAAACACCAGCTACCGCCACCACCATCAGATATTTTAAACCATCCATTACCTCCACCACCCTCCGATTTATTAAACCACCCACGACCTCAACCCCCATCTAATGGATTAATTCATCCCTTACCACCTCCGCCACCTCCACAACTGCCTGTCCAGAACACTTCTTATCTTTCTGGCCCGTTGCCAAGCCCCCCAACAATCGTTGATAGCAGGCAATGGGCCCCTCAAGCAAGCTATACTCCGCATGCATACCACTAGTGGCTTGGTGTGATCTTTTCATTTATTGGTATTTTCAATCAGTCTTTTTTGGCTCAGTTTGGAATTGACAGGGTAGTGCTACCGCAAACTACATTCCCCTTGCATAGTAACGACTTGATGACACCCACAGTACATAGAGAAATTGCATCTCCAAAGATCAGCTTGACTCTACGTCCACTCTGCATAGAATACAGAAAAACGAAGAACTCTATTCCGATAAGATCTGCTGGTCTCTCTCTCTTTTCCATTTAGCAATCTCGGTTTCTGTTGCGACAATTCCACGGCGAGCAAGATCGTATCGAGCTTGTTTGCGCAGATCATTCTCGAAATAACGCTGCTCTGCCTCGTGTGCCTGTAAAGCATTTTCTGCACTGAACACCATACCGAACACGGTGCCTAGTAGATAGTTGACAAATAGGTATAGCTATGCGCACATGCAATATGGACGTACAAGTTGAGACGAGAAATCCTTTAAAGGCAAGGGTCTGTCGTCTTTCAGTACAGAGTCAGAGTATTTTCATGATTACAGCTGAAATGAACTTATGAGGCCTTACCGAAACAGCGGCCAAGAATAATGAACGATCATGGCCAGTCCTAATCCGACAGCAGTGGCGCGTGCACCTCCCTAAAACTGATAAGAATGAAACGTGCATATAAAAACGGGAGCGACAGACATATATTGCCGCCCTTTTCTGCACTTCATGTGCTCTATCAACATCTTCGCGGTGACGAAGGCGTGTGGACATGAACGCCGCAATAAAATGTCAATAACAAAACATTTATTTGGTCTCGAGGAATGAACCAAATACTTACATTTTAAATTGTAACTCATATGATAAGTAGGTCTCAATTCATAATAAGCACTTTCTTAAATACTTGATAGAGTTACAACCTCCGAGAAATTCAGGGACTAGCAATACATACAATATTACACAATAAATATTAAGCGCCACTAGTACCTTTGAGTTCACCCTCCAAATTCCATTCCATACCGAAAGAGACTTGTCTGCCCAGTTTCAGCACAAGCAATTAAATGTCCCTTCTCAAAAATCACTTGAACAATTTTTTGACCATGACAACTTGCAGTCTGTTTCTTCCTTTGTAAGTCGAAGAATACGACTGTTAATCTCATTATCTTACCGTATTTGCAGGAGATTTCATGTTTCGCATGTCCCATAGTCGTATATAACCATCCCTTGATCCACAGGCAAACATTTGAGACGATGCAGCACCTAGAATAATTGTTAATATATATTTCAACCTATAATATGACGATGCCTTCCTTACCTTTGATAAACCTGCCATGAACTTTGTCTGTGCTGTATCCGAAGCGCAATACAGGATGTTGCGGAACCAACCTGTGATCCCGTACTTCGAATTGTAGCTCACGATGCGCGACCTTTTGGATGTTGTTGATATCGTTTCATGAAAAATAATGAAAAGAGAAGGTTACGTACTTCCAATAAGGTGCAGAAAGGAGAAGTTGTTGCATGAAGATGGTACGTGGCATTGGATGGCTTCAGCGTATTGACGACACGTTCTGAAGAGAGATCCCAAATGCGAACATTGCAGTCCGCTCCCGCTGACAGTAGTTTATGGCTGGTGTCACGTATTGACAATAGTGACTGTATTTGTGAGGTGTGTTTGATGGCCAGAAGCCTAGGAGAGGCATCTGAGATATCAGGTTTGATATCCCAAAGATGAACCGCATGATCATAACCTCCAGTGGCGAACTGCATAGGATGCATCATAGTAGTGACAGCGCTTACGCCTCCCTTCTTGACGCTATTCCAAGGCCTAGCAAGAAATCGAACTTGACCCTAAGAGGGATCAATGGCAGTACACTGAGCACCTTCGAAGTTGCATACCTGGTTTGTAGGCTGAGAATAACACCAGGAGAGTTGTTCTTGATCTCTGGCATGACCAAAAATTACTAGATAGTCGTCACCAGCCTTCACCATGCACGCATCATCAACCAATCCCTCCAGCTTCGGTGATTTAAAGAAACGTTGATGCCTGCCAGTGGACATGACCAGTAAGGTATGATCGAAACAGGGCTCCAAAATTGTTTACCTTAGGGTCTCGATTGCGAAGAGGTCAACTGAACTGCGCATTGATGCGGATACGATAGAGCTTCCATCTAGATGCATGAGTCTACGAATTTTGTCAGTTGGCCGCAAAGGAATTCGAATGGTGACATCTTCGGAAGTAAGGGTGCAATGATTCGGGGAGTGGTAGGAGTTATCACTATCGCAGTAATTATATGAGGTTTGAATAGGTGGATGTAAAGACGGAGAGCCGTGTTCCATAGCAACGTGTAGCTTAGCAGAAGCCAGCGCTTCTTTCTTTTCTAA
Source organism: Tephrocybe sp. 9980TJB (assembly GCA_018220975.1). NCBI lineage: Eukaryota > Fungi > Basidiomycota > Agaricomycetes > Agaricales > Lyophyllaceae > Tephrocybe > Tephrocybe sp. 9980TJB. Next base: position 238,405 of record JABAJU010000002.1, on the reverse strand, counting down.
AGGACATGCAACACTGTCCGACGACATAGGAAGGGTCCACGCGCCTTCCGACACAATTACGGAACCAGCCTGTCCAGAAGATGACGACCTCCGACAGGAATCTTTTGGAGAGATTGATAACACTCCTGACCTGAACATAGGGAATCTTTTATAGGCTCCCGGTGTTTGCTTGTCAGTCAATTCGAAAGGACTGGGCCGATGAGACGACAAATTGATCTGTGCGGAAGGAAGTGTTAAGAAAATACATACTCAACATACACAGGGTTTCTAAACCTACTAAACACTTGAGAGACGAGGGGGAAATCGAGGTTGAGCTATCGTCAGCAATGACGACCTCGTCGAACATACTTTTGGATGAAGTTTCGGATAATAAAGCAACATGGGGTTCAGTGGGCATGAGAGCTATACACGACATAAGACGGTTAGAACTATACATCAGATATACAGAGCCTACCAGGCGGTGGAATGTCTTGATTTGGCCGATAGTCACCAGCTTCTTTGGAATTGTTGGCTACGAATCGAGCAGTGTTATGGTTGTAGCCAGCAAGTCGAAATGAAATGCCTGTTTCTACTGAAAGCTCTTGGAGTCGCAGTGCCTGCCACTCTCTTCGCAAACGATGGCAATCAGGCGAGCCCTTCCTGCAATGAGAAGGAAGCTCAACCATTAACTCAGCTTGGGAATTATGTGTCCTTGGCTTAGAAGGTGGCCTGGGAGGTGGGTAAGATGGGGGTTTGAATCGAGAGTCGAGGTCTTGTTCCGTGTGTCTGCGTTTCGAACTGGGAGCATCATGAAATATCTGTGGACGTTTGGGGTAGAAATGCTGCCGGTGATTGGAAGGTGAAGTAAAATGGGTTCCAGATTGAGAGTAATTTGGTGACCTCTGGTAATGCATTCCATAGCTACCGTAATGCCCTCTGCTATTTACTCGAGTGGGACGAACCACTGGAATGGCCGATCCTTTCCTATTCCCTGGTCGTTCATTTGGTTGTACATCCTCAGTCATGGCATCCGTAGAATCAAGACAATGAAGAGGTTAGAACCCAGGAGTTTATCGTCGAGGCTTGAATAATTCACGTTATCCCCGATTGTCATCCCGCCTTTAAACAAATCACTCCAAGGTCCAACCTGAGCCTGTAAACACTACTTTGTTCCAACCACTGATGTAAAAAAACCTCGTCAGAAATTCGAATTAAATCTTCACTATGCTACAGTGTGCTCAGTTCTAGCTTAAAGATAAATTTACTAGTCACAGCTTACCATGCGTGACCAATAGCCTCAATGTCATTATCTGTCGCATCAGTTTCGACTGACACTTTGCTAGCATATCCTTTCCCTCATTGGAAAGCGAACCAGCCTTGGCTGTCAGTGGGATTGGAGAGGTTGTTGGAAGGAAGAAATCAACTCAAGGCCACTGCCACTGACATGTTGGGACGTATGTATGTACTTGGATGTCGAAACTACAGTACTTAACCTAGTCTTCCCGTATCAGAGCGATGGTGAACTTTAGGTTATAAAAGACTGACGACATGATATTATTATACATCAACAAACGTTAGTTTATTCAAAACGAGTGAACAAGCATCCCGTGTTCAATCGTCCTTAGACCACTGTCCTAATTCCACAGCAAACGCAACAGCGAGTTTAGAGAACTCCAGCATGTGAGTGAAGCTAAACTCGTCCGAGATATCAATGCGACTATGCAACTGGTTTAGGTTTTTTCATGCAGTGAGACGATTTAAATGACTTACTCATTGACAGAATGTATGTTCTTATTGGAATTCTCGAACGCGCTCTCTAGATTCCACGCTTTAGCATTATTCCGCCACTAGAAGAAATGACTAACCAATGGTGAAAGAAGACTGGTATCCAGCTTTGCTCCACGAGGCACTGTGATTTTTAGACATCGTCAGACACCGGCATGTGGTAGGTTAGAACATATATAAGTTCTCAACTGATCACTGCATGCATAACCGCATTTAGTCTAGAAAGAGATTCAGCCTGAATCACCATTCTGCCACGAAGAAACATACCTCTACATATGGGATATCCAGGTATTTGTTAACAAGTGCTTTGTTAAACTCCGTGACGCTGCAGGCGATAGATGGTCAGTAAGGATTGACTTGAATGCTGAAAGAGAACACATACGCTGAATCCACGTAGTCCGTGATGATTCCAACCTCTTCTCGAGATCCTCGCTGTAAAGGGTTAGCAATAGTGGTGGGGATTCAGAGCGAACAATTACTTTGACCCAAGCAGTCATGTCAAACTGAAAATTTTGGTTACAGGAAACTCTGCAAGGAGATAACAACAGACGCACCTGGCTCATGGCTAACACGTTGACTAAACGCTTCTCATAGTCCTGTGCAACAGCTTGTGAGCCGAGGAGGCCTCCTTCCTGGACGAAATTCAGCAGGACCCTCTCACATATTGAGCTTCATTACCTCGGCAGAATACCAATGGAACTCAACAGCTCGTGCAGGGCGGAAGTTGGCCGAAATCAATGCCCGATAGGCTTCCAAGATCGTGACTGTTCCAGAACCATCATCTGCATGCAGGGTCAGCGTCAATGTTTGCAAGATTTCAAGCAACTGTCCACCACACCGTCTGCGCCTAATGTCATATAGCATCAGAAAGCCTCAAGGCAAAAGAAGTCAGTCACATACCAGGTGCTGGAAGGAAAGGCCACATGTTTGTACTGCAATGATGTGATGAATTGTCAGAAAGATGGTCATGCGATCGAAATATTCCCACTTCACCTATCTTGGTGGGCACCAATGATGACGACACTGTCGTCAGTGGTGGAAGTTCCATTAATTCTGACAATCTGTGACTGAAGGTTAAGAAAAGCCGAGCACCAGACTAGATAAACTTACAATCGAATTCTGGCCCCAGGAATGAGAGAATTCGGCGATTGAGATAGAATGACGTAGAGATTCTGGAGCTGCTTTGTCCGTAATCTACGTCACATTATCGTTCAACGAACTGCATCTCAAATGTAGATGGGTTCTAAATACCTCGTAAATACGAGAAAGAAGCCACTGTTGGCTTTGCCTGCCAGTCTGCAAGAAGGCAGTCAGTCGCTAATGTAATTGGACTAATAAAAGGCTCACGTCACTACGATAATCTGTGAACCGAGTCACGTCAGGACCCTGGTGAGAGTTATATGCATCAATCTTACGTCTAGTGCGGAAACTGGAGAATTTCTGGAGGTTTTCCTTCGGTCCTTTGGTGGAGAGGGTCTTCAGAATAGGCTTGACCTTCTCTGTGGCGTTTGGTGATGGGAATGAGGCTAGGGGGTTCAGGTGGTCAGGTGGTAGACGCCAAAAGGTTTGAATGCGGAGATACCAGTGTTCTGCAGCCGTGGGTGAGCCGAAAGCCCTAAGGCTGGTGTATCCGTACTGTGAGAGCGGTCTTGTGTTAGTGGTTCCGCTTCTAGTATCAAAATGGCTCACATGTCGAAAAACTTGACGCCCTTCGCTTTCAATCGGACCTATTTTGATAAATTGTGGGATCTCTGTAGCGAATATACGATGCCTTGATTTACCTTGTCTAGCTCAGAAATCCAAGTAGGTTCCTTGTCTTCAAGCTGCACAAGGCGTTGGGCACTGAGATCCAAGGAAAACCCCGGATGGGTTGTCATGAGCTCAGCCCCTAAGGGAGCTTGTCCCTCAAACAGGGGAGTTGCGGTAGCAAGACACGCGAGAGATAGTAGTAGTGAGAATGTACGCATGACTTAGATAGCTAAGGGAGATGAGGAGGCAGTTGCTGGCAGAACAGAACAAGGCTTCGGTTAAGCCAAACGCGGTACGCGGCCTCGATCATGTGATTCACCTTCAACTTTTAATTTTGCCAACAACTTACTTTCATTACAACAACACTACAATGTCCAAGGCTGCCGCGAAAGCCAAAGCTCAGGTTGTGGTACGCACCGCCTCAAAACTAAACAAACTTCCTACTAACTCTCTTGGGTCTATCTAGCGTATATTGATTCCGGCTGGGAAGGCTGCTCCAACTCCACCAGTGGGACCGGCACTTGGCGCTCGTGGTGTCAAGTCCATGGATTTTTGCAAAGAGTTTAACGCGAGGACTGCACACGTAGAGCAGGGAGTGCCCACACCGACGCTTATTACCGTTCAACCCGACCGTACTTTTACCTTCATCACCAAGAGCCCTCCTGCTAGCTACTTCCTGAAGAAAGCAGCAGGCATCGAGAAAGGAACCGGAAAACCTGGACATGAAACTGTCGGGACGGTCAGTCTCAAGCACGTGTATGAAATTGCGAAGATTAAATCGGGAGATGAGCATTTGAAGCATCTTCCACTAGAATCTATCGCCAGGATGATTGTTGGTAGTGCTAAGAGCTTAGGCGTGCAGGTCGTGCCGTGAGCCGAACTCTGTAAGTAGTAACGCATCTATCTTGTTCACTTCTTCTGACTTCGTTAATAGACTAGTCTCTGTTTGATTTTGTCGGTTACGTCCATGTAAAATTAGCTATAATCCACACTAATCCCAAGCATTTACTACCCCCTTGCGAAAACAGGAGCCAAGAAATAACTTTCCTTGAATGCGAATTGTCAAGTGATACAGCGGTTTACTACATGCGCGGCATGTTCTCGAGGCCGGCTGGTCTTTGTCACCAGAACCAAATCAGGCTACAAAATCATCTCACGGCTGCGTGATGCAGTGGAACAAATCTCTATCTGGATGCGGAGAATCTCAGCATGATGGAACAAATTCTTTTAAAAAGAGTCTGAACAAATCTTATCTTGTCTATGCCGAAGGCGGATAACCCGACCAACATGTTCTTGTCCCGAATCCCGGTTACAGGGTACACGTTGAAGGCTTGCTCCCTCCAGCATGGCCCACTGCATTGCAACACGACTGCCTAATGGAGAGTCAACGTGGGTTTAAGAAAGATTATTCAAAATCCTTTGACCGTAATGCGAAATAATACGTTTTTGTGTTACAGTTGTCGATGATACCGGTAGGTGCCCAGTCTTCGATACAGTATTTAAAAGGAAGAAAGACCAGATAATCTTTGTTTTCTTTTCTGATCAAAGGTTTGACAAAACTCTTCTCACTTCTCGGCTATCCAAAACGCGTGCCCTGGTTTCGATCATCCTCGCCTCGATATTCACCGTCAAATCTCTGCTCCACTCAAGACTTTTGCATGAGCTTTCCCCTCGCCACACGTTTTCGTCATGTTCGGCCTTTATCTTTTTGCCAGAATCGACACGTTCCCGATCCATTCTAGTATTGCCATAACCACGATGGGTTGACCTTATATCTCGCCAAACCCATCGGTTATTATACGCCTCGAGTTGATTTAAAAGGCAGGGGCTTCTCAGAAGATCCTTGCAAGTCACCTCCGCACAGGCACTCGACGACAATTTTCTACGTCAACGTCAACTTAGTTTTTTGACGATGACCACTGCTTCCAACGACGTTCTCTCCTGGACTAGCCAGGATCCTCGAGAAAGTTGTCTCTTTAACTCTTGGGGCGTTATGTACCGCTTTCAGGTATGTTTCTATTACCCTTTTCGACAGTCGTCGATATATTATTAATTGTGTCTAGACCACTGTCAGTACCAGCGGACAGAGTGTCACGACACTGTGGCGAACGATTCGACCGAATAAAGAAGATCGGGTGGCGAAGCTTGAGTGGTCAAGCAACGGTGGCCTTGGGCGCGTCATTATGGGCAAAGTAACTTTTTTTTGCACCCATCCGTTGAATAACACCTTTGACTGCTCTCCTTGCGCAGAACACCCAACCTATGGCCGATCTGGTTATACCTGACCCAAATGTCAATGTTAGTCTGAATCTAGGCTCCCATCCAATCTCCTTCATTACCTCACCATATCTCTTTCTTTCAGGGCATGCGATTTTTCACTGGTCCTGACGGTGCACAGTATCGATGGCGGCCGAACGCGCAAAATATGGACATTCTGGTCTGTCTTTTCAAATTCCTGAGCTTTGCATCAACTCCGTCAGCTGATATGCAGCATTATCTTCTAGCTGCATGATGCAACAGGCGCAGTCATCGCCCTTTTCCGCCCCACTCGGCCGACGCGGTACCAGATTGGCGACGTCTATGGCGAATTGCATTTCTTCCGTTCGGCTGGAACGGGTACTGTCGTGCGTAGGCTACCCCCGCATTGTATCAGTACATCACTAATATACCCTTGTTCCTGTCGACAGATGCATCCTCCAATAATGGACAGCGTTGTGGTAACCATGATGCTCTACCGCTTTTGTGCGCAATGGAACCTTTAAGGGTTCAAGCGAAAAGGGTCCTTGTTTTCTTGTACTATACTGTAGCAGATTTCTTCTTACCTCCTTGTATTATACTTCTTTAATTATTTTGCGCATCATCGACGCCGAGTCAAATTTCCGAGGGCGCCTCTTAATTTCTTCGAGCAATCTCCTTGAGGCAGCAGGGTCGACAAACTATTACCCCTACTATTACCGATAAAACTGAAGATAACATTCTTGACAAGTCTACATTAACCGGATCGATAGTAGGATTTTGGCCGAGATAATCTTGCGGCTCAGGCCCTCACGTGGAAAAAGGCGAGGCAGATGTGAAATCGTTTAGAGATCAACACGATGCAGACTACATACAGGTACGATGCATAAGAAATGCTGGTCACCCGACCTAACACGCCTTTGCGACATTACCGATGTGCTTTGCTATAATTTCACCTTGACCTCATCCTCCTGATGCTGATTTTCTGATGAAACAGAAAGGACATCGAGAATCTCATCTGCAGTGCGTAGAACCCATTCGGTGCCTTCATCGCTGGAAAGCCACGCATCTTCCGCGGACAATCCCTCGACATATCGGGCCTTGAGAAGGCCAAATACATGGCTGATGAGTTGTGGTCCAACCCGGCCCTCTGCGCGCAAAGCAGCGATCCCAACCACGGACCCTAAAGCACGGCTCAGATTGCCCTGATCAGGATCATCAAGTCCACTGCCGTCCTGGAAGGCTTTTGTGGCCCCAGGCAGGGGTGCAAGGACTGTGCCATAGCTTTGAATGATGAAGGCTACAAAGCAACGAGGCAAAGGGAAAAAAAAACGGACATAAGCATACGCGATTTTGGCAATGTAGTTCAAAAAAAAAAAAAAAGGGGGGGGGGGGCTTAAAAAATGATTAACCAAGGCGTGTCTGTGATCACCTCAAGTTCCTTCAACTTGGGGACAGTAGATCGGCCGATGGTGCAAGGACCAGCACGGAACTACACAAGTTTCGCCCACCACTCACGCCAAAATTGGAAGAAAAGTATCAGATGAATGGAACGTGGCACGTACATATGAAATCAGGATGATAAGCCCCCAGTTTATCGTGGAGTTTATCTGCATGAGGCGTGTAGATAGAGTTCCACAACGCCTTGCCCCGTTCGATGGTCGTATCAATGTTTTCGGGACTTGCAAGCCTGCATGGGACCACATCACGGTGGTTCGGAACAACCGCTTGGTCAGTCCGATTCATTGCGCAAAGGGACGCCGAGGAAGCTTTCGGTAGAGAAATGAAGGTTTATGCTCACCTACGGGAGTTGGTTCTCAGGGCCTTCTTTACATCGTCATCGAGGGCTGCATGGAGCTCCGCCAGAGAAAGAATGACCTACAAAGTCGCTCTAAGTTTAAGTACATGTTTGGCAGTATAAAGCAGCACAAAAGTATCATGGAAGCAGCAACTTACTCTAGGGACGCCTACGAAGATTGTACTTTTCAAAGCTGACTCTCGCATAATTGCGGCCTTGTTTACTGCACGGGCCACGTTGAACCGAGAATTGGGGTCATTTACATCAGGTCTAGTCACGAAGCGGTACAGATGACCTATGGATGTGGGGCGATTGGCACTTAAGAGGGTGCATGTCTGCAAAGTTGCAAATCCGATCAGTGGGGAAATGTGATGTGAACTAGTAAACGCTCAGGTACAGTTAGGACCAGCCAGCCAGTTTCGGCATTCTTGAGTTTCGCATCTTGAGACGTGCGGGAAAAGAGGCTTTGCAATTTAGCAAGAGGCGGACTAGGTAAGGCGTGTGGGTTGCGCAATGTCAGGAGATGTTTGACGGACGGTGGAAGGTGTTTAACCATAGCTTCAGTAGAGTGAAAACTACGCGTGGACGTTAGGAAATAAGTAGGAAATTCACGCGAATCATTCAGTTCACATTAAAAATTGGATCCCACCCCTTAGCCACACAACAGTGTTATATACATAGATTTTATTGCCACTCAATGGCTCAATGTATGGAACAAGAATGCTATTGCGCAATCACTAACATTGCAAAGAGACGTCTAATTCTAGTAACCAGTACCGACAACGCCAACGAAAGCAGTGGGCAAGAGCCAAAGACTGCTAAACGCCCGCTCAGTGGGCGCTGCAGGTTAGAAGATGTGAAAAAGAGAAGAATTGCGTGGGGTATCCTTTTGAGGCACAAATCGATTAATAATGCTTGAAATCGGAATGGAGAGGCGGTTGTCCAACTTAGTTGCTGATGTAGTACCATCCGAGGTCATTGGGCTTGCCGTCGGATCCCAACAACTGGTTGTCAGGGTTGACGTTCCCCATGTCATACATGGCACCTGAAGTAATTCATACATGAATACACACATACAAAGCAAAATCACGCAGAAACTTACCGAAGTAGAAGTAGTGTTGGATATAGTCAGTGCTGTCCATCCAGGCTTGGGTGGTCTCCATGAAGCTCCAAACATCATCCATGGTGCACTGTGCACCACCGCTGAAGTTCTGGAATACAACTCGTCAAAATGGGAAAAGAAACGATTCACAAGATTACATACATTGCATGCATACTCGGTCACCCAGATGGGCTTGCCAAAAGTCGAATAGACTAACTTGAGGTAGGCAATCATGTCCTGCGCGTCAGTGCCGTAGTAGTGGACGGCAATGGCATCGACCTATAAAGATGTTGGACGGAGAACAATACTGAAAACGTGAAGGCGTACAGTGCATCCAGTGCAGGAACCGAAGAAATTCTGCAACCAGGAGATGCCAGACGCACCGTTGGTTGGGGCGGGAGAGATCAACGCATAACCCTTATTCTTGAGGGGTTGGATGTATTGTTGCCAGAGCTTAGCCCCGGTTGAGGGGTCCATGTTGGATTGTCCCTGTTGGTTGGGTCTAGAGATGATGGTTAGTTGCATGGACAGAATGAATAGAGACGGTACCCACTCATTGAAACCCATGGCACAGGTTGCGTAGCCCTCGACGGCAAGTTTAGCGAAGTCGTCGATTTGCTTAGATCCCCAAAGCATGGCGCAGGGAGTGAAACCAAGCTTCTTGGCTACATCAGGGTAGTAAGGGCTCCAGGTATAGATGCTGAAGGCAATGAGGAATGAGGATACTTTCGATGCATGTAGAAGGAAAAATGGGCTTACGGGGAGACCTTGTCAGTCTTGAAGTAGGCGAGAGCAGTGTCGTCATCCTGAGGCCAGGCAATGCCAACCTTGTTGGGCCCACCAGGGGTAGAACTGGAGCCAGAAGAAGAGGACGAAGATGCAGCCTTTGTGGTGGCAGCGGCAGCCGCTGCTGATGCAGCCTTTTTGGTGCTAGAGGTAGCAGCAGGCTTGGAAGAGGTACTGGTCGGCTTGGCAACGGAAGACGACGAGGAGGATGAGGAGGAGGTAGGGCGAGTCTTGCAACGCTTGCTGTTGGTAGAACGCTTCTTCTTTGCAAGAACAGCATGAGAAGCAGGAGAGCGAGCAACTAAATGGTGGGAGTCAAGGGATACTGCGTTGACAGGGGTAGCACCATAGGAGCAAGCAAGGATTGCAATGGAGGAAATGGCGAAGAGATTGAGGAGCTTTGCGACGGCCATAGCGTTGGATCGTTAGAGAGCGAGATTGAAAAGAATGAAGGAGGCCGCAGCCAATGTCGACGTTGAGAGAGACAAGGTTGATGGTTCCCTTTTTTCAAAGTGTGTATTTATTTAAACGGGCGGTTGTTCCCGACAACATCAGTGCACAGACCATTCTGCCAAGCGTCCCAATTACCACCCCATTCCTGGTAACCAAGTACCCCAATTCCACATATCTGTCTCCCTTGACGCGTCTTTTCGTGTCTTGTTCATCGACACTCCGTTCTGTGCGTCTTCAAAACACATATGGGCTTGCACGGAGACTCTTGTATGGGCGCCATGGCGACATCAACTACAATTGCCTAAAGCGGGTGGCGTTGTTTTGAAATGTTTGGCAGGATAAGTAGCGGATTAACAAGAAATCGCGTTTTTCCTTGACCTCCAAGTTTGACACGAAGAAACCGGTTCACTAAAGTTCATTTCATCAACAACTCTCATCTCTCTCTCCCAGCACACGTACGCTCATAATGTCTGACGCCCCTGCCGCCCCTGTTCCCGTGAACGGCGCTCCCGTTGTGCAAGAAGAGGCTCCTGGCTTCAAGGTAATCAATCTGACTTTCTCTTATCATTCATCATCGCTCACACGACATGTAAAGGTCTTTGCAGGAAACCTTGCGTATTCCACTACGGATGATGGGCTGAAGGCTTTCTTTGCGCCCGTCGAGAACGACATGTACGTGGCAACGCGGCACAGCCTCCATCCCCATCACTTGTTCATCATATTCTAATTATTCTTCCCCACAGCCTGTCTGCACAAGTCATCCTACGTGGCACTCGCTCCGCAGGTTACGGCTTTGTCGCTCTCGCCACCGCTGAGGCCGCTCAAAAGGCTGTCGAGCTTCTTGACAAGAAGGAGCTCGATGGCCGTCAGGTAATCGTTGAGGTCGCCAAACCCTCCGAGCAGAAAGATAAGGAAAAGAAGGAGAAGAAGGCCAAGAGGAGACCCGGCAGGCGTGGCGGCAAGGCCGTCCCCGGTGAAGTCTCCGAGGCAGAGGCTAATGGCGAGCCCGCAAGGATTGACGAAGCTGTCGCTGCTACTCCAGGCACTGACGAGGCCGCCAAGCCCAAGAAGAAGAAGAAGACTGCTGTAAGTCCCTTAATCATTTAAGCTCAATGATATCATCTCATCCAATTCATGTCACCAGCGCAAGCCCAAGGCCAAGGCTGAGGGTGAGACCTCTGCCGCCGCCACTACTCCTGCTGAGACCGACGCTGCTGCTCCCGCTGAAGGTGCTGCCAAGAAGGCACCTCGTGCTCGCAAGCCCAAGCCTGCTCGTGTTCCTCGCCCTGCAGGTGAGGACCCAGCCGGAGAACCCTCCAAGACTATGCTTTTCGTTGCCAACCTCGGTTTCAACATCGATGATGCCGGCCTCTCCGCCTTGTTCACTGATGCTGGAATTGCCGTCAACTCTGCTCGCATCGTCCGCAGGCGCTGGGGTCAGCCCAGGAAGAGCAAGGGCTATGGCTTTGTCGACGTCGGCGGCGAAGAAGAACAGAAGAAGGCCATCGCTTCCCTCGAAGGCAAGGACGTTGGTGGGAGGACCATTGCTGTCAAAGTCGCCGTCAATGCCCCCGCTCATGACGAGGAGGCTGCTGAACCCGCTGCCGCTGTTTAATACATGACCCATTACGTTACTCCCTCATGCTCACGTTTACGAAATCTTTAAATGACTTGTGATTGGTATTTCTCAGTGCCCCTATTACGATTACCACTTTCACTAGTCAAGTCTCTGGTCTGGTGCCGTTTATAGTTCATAACACTGTGGTTGTTTGATGATGAACATACCCTTCTCATTTTACTATTTGACTGAGTGAATTGAGGCGAAAGCGAAATTCAATGCAACATGTAGCAAATGCAAGCCATTGTTTACGTGTTATTTGTTCAAACGATATGTCTGACGAAGAAGATGACTATCTGTCCGATAAATTCTTAACTGCCTCTAATCCTACCGCATCGGCACCCAAATCATACGCGCAGCTGCGCAAGGAAGCGCAGAAAAAGTCTCTTTCGAAGAATGAACAGAACAGGACGAAGAGCCGGCGACAACGCGAGCTTGAAGCACGTGAAGAAGGTCTCAGCAAGAGTCTTTTTGAACGCGCAAAAGAGGAGGAGGATGCTGGCATTTCTTCTGGGAACAAGGCGCTCTCCATGATGATGAAGATGGGCTTTAAACCAGGGCAGACTCTTGGCAAGGTCAATGAGCCACCTGAGAAACTTGATGCCACCTCTCAGGAAGCAACTCAGCCAATGGATAGCTCCAGATCGTCAGCAGAGCCAACTACTTCCGCGGGATCGACGCATCTTGTCAAGCCGCTTCCTTTGAATGAGTGGGCAGGCTAGCCTTTCTCAACGCCCTTTGGGTTTCTCCAATACTGATGAGCTTAACAGGAAAGAAGGGAATTGGTTCCGTCAAGCGGGCACGATCTCCATCAACAGCTGCAGAGAGAGTGGCAAAAATGGCAAAAATGGCGAAAGAGGCTGAGGAAATCACCCATCAGGACTATCGAAATCGAGCGCGACGGGAATACGAAGAGAAACGTGCAGAAGGACGGCTTGGTAGGTTGTCATTTACTTCTACTTGCTTTCATAAAGAGAGCTCTAATCGGACTTGGTGATAGGCCCCGCGCAACGTACCTGTATCACACTAGACGAACAGGCCGGGAAAACAGTTGAGTGCCTTCAATACATTTGCTATGGAAATAGATGAAGCTCATTGCATTGATTGCCACCTCGCGTTATTCCATCGCAGTTTCACGTACTATGGCTTAATCCTAATAGACCAGAGTCGTTTCCTGAAGGCCTTCTGGCCGCGTTGGCACTACGTGGTGCCACAGGACTTCCACGCGAGGATAACGATGAACCAATACAAGTGCGCCTCCGAAAACAGATGCAGGCAGATGCGCTCCGCCCGCTTGATGATGACGACGCGTCGACCGCGACGAAGAGCTCCGCTCTTCTCGCTGATTCGTTTTCTACGGAAATAGTGGAAGAGGTCATACAATTCTTACGCCTGCAGGTAATGTGATCTGCTGATCTCTCTCGTCTTATGCGTCTTTCTCAAACGACATCCCCGTTAGGCACAGGATCGCTTTTCACTTGTTCTTGCTTATCTTCGTGATATGTATGCGTACTGTTTTTGGTGCGGCGTGCAGTATGACGATGAAGAAACCATGGATAAGCAATGCCCAGGGCCTGAGGAGGAGTCTCATGATTGAATTTTCGTTTTTACTTATCAAACACTGAAACAAGAGTTGAAACTTCATTTTGAATAGACCATTTTCATCTCTCTGAGTGTGCGCTTTTTCCATAGTGTCATCTCCCAGTCATCTCCACAGCAGGCTTTTTAGGCAGCAAAATCTGATATGTAGGTTTTTTCCATTTAATTTATTGCACAGCATTTTCAGTAACCAAATAGTCCTCGTGATTATCTGTACAACCACCTCGTTGCTATAATGTAAAGCCGTGGGCACAAATATGGACTTATTCCACAGGTGGCAGGAGCATTTGTATTTAGATCGTTGCCAGCACCACAAAACCCAATATATCGCTATGGGAAAGATAGATACTAACTGATAACTAATGGAAAGAATGGAAGACATGAGGTCCAAGGAGCATGCAAGTCCGATTGGGCGAGTGAGAAATGGTGAGAGGTAAATAATATTACACTAAGTATGAAGTCCACTGTCCATCCTAAAAATCCACGTTTATAACCACTGTCAAAAGAAAATACACGAATCGAGGGGCTCATGAAATGTGAGCAAGAGACCGACTCCGTGGCACAATATGTGACGCCAGGTCTGAGCGAGAGCTCGAAATACGGATCCCAACGCTTGGACGACCTCGGCGAAGGACAGATTTAGTTGAGTCTCCAAATGAATAGCTTTCAAGTGCTAGGACCTCGGAGTCCTTGGGAGTGATAGGAAACGACTCTGAGTTGGATGAATTTGGCCAGAAGGCTGGAAGTGTCGGCACCGTCATTGGCATGGGAGACACTGGCGGTGAATCATGGGAACCATGGGAAAATGTGGGAGATGTTGGTGAAGCACCGGGAGTTTTGCGACGAACATATGAAGATATGGGCGTATTGGCTGAGAGATCAGAGACTGAGCCATAGATGTTGACAGTAAGTTTATTTCTGGAACGTCGAGATAAACGAGGGGGAGAAGCGGGTCTGGGAGAAGCCGAGATGCCCTATGAAAACGATTAGGGCGTTGAAAGGTGGTAAAAGTCGTCCGTAACTCACGCGTAATGGAGATTGATCGCGTTCCAATGAACCAGAAGAGACAGAGGACAAGCTACCTCGGCGTGATGCCGACTGCGCTCGCTTATCAGCAATAGAACTTAGGGGTCGCAATATAACCTACGACGATAGGCGAATAGGGAGAATAGCGAGCAACTCTGGGCCGGATAGGCTCCCTCAGGGATTGTGTGGACTTGGACCTCGAATGCGTAGGCGCACCGGTACTGGTGAGTCGAGGTGAAGTCGAGGGTGAAGAAAAAGTAGATTGAGATTGATCCGGTATTTTCGTGGTCTGGTCTAATCCAAGGGAGGCCATAAGCTCGACGAAAGAGGGAAGAGAAGTCATGGTTGCGAGAAGCTGGAAGTGAGGAGGGAAAAAAAAAAGAAAAGTAGCGTATAAGTAGTGTCGAAGGAGGCAACAGGCAACCTTGAATCTAGAAACGCTTATCCTGGCCTATAAGGCAACACCTTAGAAACAGCCCACGGTCAGGTTGTCAAGATATCATCGGATTCCATCCTATTATCGCTGCAAACTGCAAACGACTCCGGCGGTTGTGAGGTCCAAAGGAGATTGAATCACAAACGGTCGGCAAGGCGATCCGTAGTTGATTAGGCAGGCTGACTTCATAGAGCGGAGCAATTTTTTCTCGGCGATGATGCCATCGCTTGTTCAAACGGTCTTTGTCTTTCGCTGCAAAGTTACCAGGGGCTGAACCTTGGGTGCGCCCTGGTTGAATTTTGATTGACCTGGCAAAAACGCTTCAGACGCAAGCTCAAAATTCGTGCCCATATGATCTAATGTGGTTAGAAATGTAGAAATTCCACGTCAAATGTAATCGATACCATCAGAGAGTCAACGAAAGCCTCACAGCTGTCGCTAACTGGTAAGCACTATATCACTTGCGTCGTCTTGCAATCGCCACGCCACCTTGCCTCGATGTTTACCAAGATGGTGACCGATCAATAGATGCTCGGGTCCGACAGATCGAGTGTTATCGATGTGCACCTTGCAACGGCGTGCATAGAAAATTCCATTTACATACGCGGCCATAGACGGGAGACAGAGGCAAATATAGAAATTGAAAATGACGATGAATCATTGACGACTTGACTTGAGCAGTGAGAGGGCAATATTATTGCAATCAAAGCTTGACCAAACATAGTCACATATCTTTTTCTTTGGCCACTACCACTGGCATGAATTCACAACAACAAGGAAGTCAGCCCGCAGGCGGTGCAATGGGTACTGCTAATCCCTTTGGGGCACAGAAACCTGATATGGAGTACATTTGTGCGGGTACGAATAATAATGCTGCTATTATACGAACTTCATTCTCATGACATTTCTTCATATTGAAGATTGCGGTGCCAAAAATGAAATCAAGTCGCGAGAACCTATTCGATGCAGAGAGTGTGGACATCGCATTATGTATAAGAAGCGAACGAAACGCAGTATGTACATTCGTTCGAGGACACTCCAAATGGATCTGATGTCATCTATAGTGGTACAATTCGAGGCACGGTGACCTTGGACCCCTTCATATCCCTGCAACATCCTTGAAGCTAGGAAAATGTCACTCAGATGAGCAATCATTGCGGGACGTGCCAGACTTGTGCATCTATTGTAAAGGATATCGCACCAAGAGACGGCACGGGTCACGTACTTGGAGTCAAAAGAAGTACTATAGTGTGTTCCAGTCGGTACGAATGTTTGACATATTTTTGAAATTAATACAAATATTCTCCGCAATTATAAACGAGATTACTATGAAAGATTAGGTGTAGTGCGTTTCAAATCAACAGATGGCCTCGTCACCATTCAGCGACATGCCTAATCCAAAGGTTCAACATGAGGGTCACAAAAAGGCGATCCAGGATGGCTTCACCCCGAGCTGACACATGCAACTGAAGCTGCTGTTGCGACCAAGTTGCAATTGTTCGCTCTCGATAATCAATACACTAGATGACGAATTAGCAGAATGTTAGAAGACATGTACCAAACTCACATATAAATTACCATTATAAGCGTTCGCTATTTTCCACTTGTATACGCCTCCTGCGACCTTAAATCGACGCGACCTACAATCAATGAGTATGAAACAAAATCATCCTAAAATTTAAGCATACTGGCTGTTCGCATATTTTACTTTCCTCAAATCTTTGATAGAGGCCTGTGAATCAATTAGATCTCGAGAAGTCAAAAGTATTTGAAGGTGGGTCATACCTCTTCTGAACCGAAGTAGATAGTGGCATTGACATTTGACAGCCACTCTATTTCACCCACAGGTTCAAAATTACCCGTTTCTATATTACGGCGATAGAATGTTGTCATTCCGATATCCATGCCAGTGACTGGGTGGTGAAACTAACTAGGTGTGTGAGCAATTAAGCAGAAGAAATTGAGTCAACAAGGTTCAAAGTACCTTGTATTTCTCCACCTCTCCTCCTTCACAAGCCAGAAATGCGGAAAAGGTCCGGATATTTGAATTGTGTCCTGGCGTGTATTGGATTCGAAAGATCATGTCTGCCATTTTTGTTGGAAAAGAACGAGGGAGGACAAAAAAAGAACCACGATTGGGGGAGGGATTTGGGAAAGAGTTGTTTGTGGGAGAGGATAGGACCCCAGTCTCTTATACATGCGCAAGAAATGGATCCGGCACATCATAGATGCTAGGACGGAGGCAAAGGGAAATGACGCAAGTATAGCAATACGCGGTGACCAACCAACATGGCAACTTAAATGAGTTCATATCAATCTCGGAGAAATATCAAGATAAGAGCTCCCTGAGCGGGTGTTTCTAGCAGAGGTTAACCAAAGATCAGTTGTGCATGAGCAGTCACTCGAGGCATTCCGCGTATCGGTATAAGTTTGCAGCTCAAAAAGGAACTTACGTAATGTTTAGACATATTTGATATGGCTGCCTTGAGTCCTCGTAATCGCTCTCACCCAAGCAATCAGTTGTGCCCGAATGCGTTCAGGCAAAGAGTCAAGAGAACAGAGTGTTTCCGCAGATCTAGATGTACGCAAGTCTAGATATTTCAGATTTTCGCTTATTCGTTTTAGGACTCTGACCTTGAATACCACTATGACGATGGCACCCAACCAGGCAAGCCCGGACGCAAGAAAAATCCAAAGTACGTCGTTTGAGTCATTGCAGCTGACTTTTCTGACTTTGCCACACTTCGCTAAGCTCCCAGGCCGCAAGGCGTGACCAAAACAGAATCGCTCAACGAGAGTTCCGTCTGAGGAAACAACAAAGGGTATGTTCATTGCTGTTTCGCATAAGGACAGTCTATTATCTACTTCCTCCTGGTTCAAGATCCGCGACCTCGAGGCACGCGTTGAAATATTATCTGGTGGGCAAGGTGAAGCTCTGACAGAAATGAGAAATATTCTCAAAGGTTCGCACACTGCGCATTCTTCAGTTCGTTCTCAGCCTTACCGCTGCGCAGACTTGATGGCTGAAAATCAGACATTGCGCGGCCTCCTACGCAACGTGACTGGGTTCATCGGAGAAGGGGCAGGAGGATTGCTTCCTAAACTCGGCTGGGACATGGCAGACTTTAACCAGTTCCTCAATAGGTCCGAAACCGATACAGCTTGGGAGGGTTATCAGACACGGAAAAAGGCTACAGAAGGTAGTGGACAGAAACGTTCCGCAGAAGATGACCCCACTCTCGGACGAACGAAAAAAGCAAGAGCGAATGAACCAGAGGGTGCTCGACACCAGGCTGGATTCAATCTCCTTGTGCCTATGAGCGCCCCACCTCTTCCCAACAACACGATCTATCCTGATACGTCCAGGTCCGGTGAAAGTAGTGGAAGCATGCTACCAAACCTTATACGCAATTCTGGGGACTCACCCATGTACATGCCGTCAAATAATGCCTACGCAGGACCCTCTGTGTCGAGTTATCAGGCCCCTTACATGCCAGGAGTCAATATGAACTTGGAGCCGTCTTTGGCAACCATACCGTTTACCCCACCCAGCACAGCTGGTGTTACTACTTCGCAAACTTTACCAACCCCGTCTCGTCCACCATCTGAACCTCTAGACGAGGATGACGACCCAAATAAGGCGGAAGCACATAAACTTATTCAGTGAGTTCGATTGTTGTTATTCTGTGTCATTCCGGACTCGAGGACCTAAACAGCTACCACCTCGACAATTACAAACGGAACAATCAATACTGCCTTCCTTCATCCTTGCGCCCATCAATAGTCCAACGGTATGCTTGGATGCTCTCTTTGACTCTGATAACCCACTGATGCATTTTTTCAGAACAATACCTCATGGTATGCTCTTTATCATCCATCGTTCGGGTTCTACATATTTAACTTTGTTTAGAAAGTGTCATTGACGGAATTCTTCACTCTGAACTTAGGGATCGCATGATTCTTCTTCGCAGTTCGTAAGCTCCTGATTTGCCGTCAAAATTGACTGACATCCTTTGTTTAGATCGTTATGACCTAGTCGAGTGCCTAATAGACTATCGACGCTCAGTGACGATACATGGCGATGATGTGCTCGCTCATAGCAACTGGGAGATAGGCGAAAAGTTCCTTCGACAGTACGGGTTTGTATTGACACAGCTTCTTGGTTTTCGGCCTACTCATACATGGCACCAACAGATTTTTAATTGACAAGGCTACGTTGGCTATTACGAACCGATGGCGGAGAGAACGAGGAGAACCAGAACTTCATCTATCTGATATCGGGAGCTCAGAAAACACTCCACCAGCATAGTCTTCTGGGAATTTTGGGTCTCTGTGGTTTATGATGTTTATTAATTATTTCATGCATACGAAACTTATTGTAGATAGACTGCATGGCTGTAATAATATCCCGGAACTCAATGTCAAATTCCGTCTCAGCGTTCATATACTATCCTGCTCACCTGTACACTACCAAGAAGCTTTGTGAACGCCATTGAGTTCACCTCGTAACGCTTTTAGTCGGAATTGGAACTAAAGGCCTAGTTAGCCTTCGTAGCGTGAATTTATGAAAGATACACATACTCTGCATAGTCCAAATTCACTTAAAATACCTCTTCCCCTCCCCGATTCGAAACAGCGATTTTTCACCGTTGTTGGTCGGGTATAGCGACCAAACGTATTCAATTGGAGTTGCGCCTGGTGGCGAACTTGTGGGGGAAGTGACTGATTCCGTGCAACGTAGAGGTATGCTCTCCGAGCTATTTCGTTCGCATGGACGCCGTTGCGCGCCTTAATGTCGCGTAGGACACGGATATTGGGCATGGTAGTGAATGTAGAGCACTCGTCACGAGCGTCACGTGTCACATCTTTGTTGAAACTCAGCCCCGCACATAATTTCGTCGGTCTGAATCGGGCCAAAGCAAGACCCAAACTCAATACTAGACGCGCTTCGAGGCGTCTGTTCACTCTCTAGGTGGATTTGGAACGGGGACATGGACGTTTAAACTGTATGTTATATGTTTTTTTTGTATTTCTGTGCTTCACGCCTTTGAAGGTATAGAATGTCCATCCACAAAATCCTGCGATTAAAACAACGCCGCACATTCGTCTCTTCACTCTTTGGAATCACTTTCTTCGCGACGGTGTTAACCGTTTCCGCCTCCAACATTCTACCATGCCCCGCACGCCCGAACAAAAGTCGATTTGCGGACAGTGAACTGAAGGAATCAGTAGAAAGCAGTCGTGTCGTTATTGCAAAGAGGCCACGTCGGTGGATAGAAGAAAAGCAACCCAATCTGGAATGATTTATTTGAAATTCAATCCTGCTTTGCACAATCGGATTTCATTAAGTCCGACGCGTGTCCTTACTGAAGGCAACGAAAATGAGTTTTCAAGATATATGTATTTCACAAGTTGGTCTGGTTGAAAGTACACAAATACATCGTTGGCTCTCACTGGCGTGAGTATATTAACTACGTAAAGTGTCTCTATGGCCAGAAATGTTTTGATTGCGGTAATGCCGTTCTTGTTCTTCGTGAGTGGCGCTAGGGAATAAGTCAAACCTGGGAACAGAGATGGAGTTGCAGGTAGACGTACGGTAACGCATTTTCTTGGATGGGTAGACAGGCAATAAAGCCTAATACATTGATAGCCACTTGGCACATGAACACAACACGCAAGGCGTCAGCATAGGAATCCACAGCTGCGCGTCGTACTGTGGGTTCCAGTTGAGGTATAATTTCCGTGCTTTTCCTAGCAAGTAAACCCTTAGAAATGCGTGAAGGGGTTATTGTAAGCCGAACATACCTGATCGCATTGATAAGCTGGATGGGGGGGAAAAACGGTTTAGAAAAAACGAGCTACGATGTAGTAGGTAGGAAGTTCCGGACATACCTCCGCCGAATCAGGACCCTCTATCCTTTGACGCAGCTTTTGCAAGAGAACAGCTTGCAGTACAGCCCCACTGAGACTCACTCCGACCACTTGGCCTGTGGTTCTGAAAAGATAAGTGACTTGGGTCGCATGAGTAAATTAAAACTAGTTGACCATGGGACTATGACATACTGCCTGTCGCAACGGCCATGTCCTCCTTGTAAACACCAGAAATCATCGCCTTGAGATGACTTGACATTCAGGCAACATGACGATAAGGGAAACGGGGGACCTACAATTAAGGTACTGGTGATGAAGCTGGCCATTCCGAAA
Organism: Tephrocybe sp. 9980TJB; assembly: GCA_018220975.1. Taxonomy (NCBI): domain Eukaryota; kingdom Fungi; phylum Basidiomycota; class Agaricomycetes; order Agaricales; family Lyophyllaceae; genus Tephrocybe; species Tephrocybe sp. 9980TJB. The sequence continues at coordinate 217,635 of JABAJU010000002.1, read as the reverse complement.
CCCTGAGGCACAAGATCTAGATAGAGGTGGAAGGAGGAGGAATCGTCATTCCACAGAACGAGAAGAGTGCTCGCGAGGATGGTCAGAGCTGAGGATATCAGGGTGAGGCCATACAGTTTCCCAGTCTTCCGCATAAACCTGAATGCCTGTCAGGATGATATGATGTACGCTACTATTTAGACGCACCAGCCAGCGATTACGCTCCCAAAAGAGATAGCGATCTATGGGCTAGTTAGTTCCTTTATATGACGTGATCCACAAAGTCAGGTACCGAATGTGGCAGAAGATGAAGACCTAGGGCAGGAAATAACATATCAATACCTCCGACTAGTATAACATGCGAAAAGAGCTGACCAGACTGTGCGGCGGAATCGAGCCGTACAGCAGAGAAATACTAAGTACGGTAGGCATTAGTTCACCTACATGGCATGTAAAAATGAGATTCCTGACCAACGGAACATTGTATAGCTAAGAGCATAACGCGGTGAACAAAAAACCAACGAGGTTATGCAGAAAAAACTCACGATTGAGAAAGCTGTCATACTAGTCAACAGATTGGATATCGAGACGGCCAAAGGTGTCCTCTGTGTCATTAATCGCAAAGGCATGAGGGGGTACGGAGCCCAGTGTTTTTCAACTTGAACGAAAAGAAATGCAAAGATCAAACTAGCGATCAAGAGACCATAAATGAGTGGATGCGACCAAGGAAGTTCTTCTGCAGATTTTATGCTCAATCCTAGGAGTAGGCACCCCACGGTAATAGCCAGAGTTGCAGATCCAAGAACATCCAGACGACGCAGTTTATCAGATAGGCTCTGTTGTCGGACTGCCAATGGTAGGGGAATGTTTACTTTGGTAGCGACCACTATGAAGCCGAAAACCAAGGGTGGTGCCTACGATGGTAAGCAAGACGTTGAAGCCTGCAGAAGAATGACGTACCTGCATATAAAATGCAGCACGCCTAGAATAAATTGGAACTCCTTTTAAGCACTCTTTAGCAGTGGTGACTCACCATCCGAACATATCGTTCACCCATCCGCCTACCGGGCCACCGAGTCCAGCTCCTAATCCGTATAAACTAGTGACCGTGGTACAGTCAGGTGAGATGCTAGCGTGAGAATAGGTTGCGATGCATACATGTTTGCTACCCCTTGGTACAGCCCTCGCTGTTTCCTGCAGGAATGACGAATCAATTGCAGGTAAACGATAGAGTCACGCCAAGAACACCAACAGAGGTATGAAATCAGAGACAGCAATGCTGGCGACTGGTTAAGCCATGTCAATCGCGTCAAATCCAGGTCAAATCTTAGCAGATTTGAAACTGTACCTGTCATAACCCTATCATCATGCAAGTCAGACCAACACGGATATTACTGTATTAATAAGGCAAAACTGACCCTCCCCCACCCATTCCAGCAACTGCGCGAGCAGCAATTAATGCAGGCATTGAAGGGGCAAAACCGCAGCATAAAGTGCCCGAACCTAATGATGGTCATCCCTTACAGTTCCTGAGAACATGAAGGTTCGTGGCTCATACCAAATAACGATAGAGCGACTAGCATAGCGCCCTTCCGCCCCAAAATGTCAGCCAAACGTCCTAGACGGAAAAAAAAAGGTGTTTAACGCGACATCGAAGATAATAGAGAGAAAAATCTGACCATAGAGCGGCGTAAAACAGCAGACAGATAGGAGATACGACGTTCCGATGTATGATGCTTGATTAGACGCCTTGAATTGACTGCCTATAGGCGTCAAGAGCGTGGCAACCACGGTTCCTGCATACTGTATTCAGCAAGTTCTTCTTCTCACCCAAATTTCGCACGAACCATCAAACGCGCCCAAGAGTACACCAGACCATAGACCAGCTAGGATCCATATACTGTCTGCACGAGAGAATTTGACCATTGCCTGGTCATCGGGAGGCGGTTCAGAGGCAGTGTCAACGACGTCATCGGTAGCACAATATGAGGGCGGGACCTCCTCAAGCAGCGGCCTTGTTTCGCTCGAAGACCTGCGATCTGAATGCATGAGGAGGGATAGAGGGGAATACGGCGGGACTAGCGATGAGCTTTATATTCCCTGGTGCAATCTGCTGTGTTGTCAAAATTCGTTTCCGCCCGGACAAATCAGTAAAATATCAAGGCTAAAATCGAGCTGCGAATGAAAATGACGAGCGAAGAGCAGGAACATGGTATGGATTTAGATTCCCGAATATCTAAAGCCTTTGCACATGCTGCCTGTGTCGATGATTTTGGATTGATTTTAGTTGTCATTTCCCGCATTCATCGGCGGTAACACCCTTTGAGGGCCTATAACCGGCCGGGGTTCCGACAGATTCGGTATGTCGATTATCGAGGCCGTCAGCTTATAGCTCTGCCATTGCTACGAGACTTGTTGGATGGCCTGGAGGACTTTCGCAGCAGCCCCACAGCTCCGTCTGTTTAGCGCACGACTACGAGTATGTTTGAACTGTGGCGTGCAAGAAGGGGATACACAGTTTTCCATTTTTCACGGCTGCTGACTGCGCTCAAAAGATGAGTCCATCAGTTTGGCTTGGGGCGCGGCAAGCCCGGAATGTGACACGTGGATCGGACCTTAGACCTACACCTCTGACCTGACCGCCTACGACGACTGGTTAAAATCAATTCAGCCACCACCTGGCCTCCACAACGATATCTCGCTAGGCTGTCTTGATCATCCGTCCCGCCCGTTGCGAACGGCAGGAGAAATGCTATGAGCCTCCTTCATGTCCTCGCCTGTACGCGTATTATTCTTGCTTTATTATAGGCCGTCGCTGGATAAACGGAGCACCGAAAGCTATATACTTATACATCTGTCTATGGCATCCTAAAAGATCGTGGGGTCTCGCTCAGCGACTTCCGACAAGGTCGTCCGGAATTCCCACAAATATATCATATGTCGTTTTATGTTCCTCTAACCTCGGATCCGCACAGGACTTTCCCCTCCAGGCGCTTCATTGAGCTATCAGATTTTCTATTGTACTGCAGGGGCCTCAAATACTTGGGGGTTTGGATCGAGCGCCTTAGCGCTTGGGTTTATGGGCGGCAATATCGACGTCGAGTCACTGAGAAGTAGGTTGTGAGCTGGCTTGCCTCCAATCTGGCGCTTCCCCCATAAGGTGCCGTCGCCGTCCGTCTGTCAAGGTTTATATCTATCTTTGACAGATTGCTGTAAAGTTGTAACAGTTTAACTATGGGTGGGAGAGAAGAATCAGTGCCACACATCTCACTGTTGATAACGATGTGACTGATCACTTTGAGGGGCTTCAACTTCCTAGCACATGCGGCTTAAACTTTAGGAAGTACTGTGATCTCGAGAGGTCTTCCGAAAGAAGGCACTCGAAGGCTGATACCGAGATTTTCAGGTTCATGATATGATATGATATGTGCACCATGTCTGGGGAGTTCAGCACTTATTCTAACGCAAGAGCGCTGGCTACGTCATTTTTTGAATAGTCGAAGCCCACAAGACGTCAGCCATGGGGAAGGAAGGTCACCACTGGTGCCAGCGGAGAAGTTTGTTGAAGTGATTGAATCTGCACATCACATCCATGGATTCAGTGCTCCAAGTGGCTGAGTATTAGCCTTTTTGTGGAATGCTCTAGAAGTCATTGTAGGCATTCATCTAGTGGCAGTACTTATATAGTGGCTAGTAAGCCAGGGGTGTAGAAGACCGTTTATTGAATAAATTATGAACCTGGATTACATAACTAGTGATTTTGTGAAGTGGACCATGCCTTTTGGCAACATTTCGTAGACTGCAAGACCTTTCGAGCTCTGGACAACCGTTTGTACTCCTTAAATATATCTTCTCAAAGCCAGCAATGCCGACTCCTTCTTTCCAAACACACCATTTCGACTCATCCTCTCAGCAACTCTTTACCCCTCCACCACCTCAGCCGTCTCCTCGCTCCTCTCATGCATGGAAGTCCGTCTTTCGCTTTCCCAATGCTTCCTCCAAGAAGATATCCACCCAACCCCCTCATCTTGCTGTCGATACCTCGTTCATGCCCGATACCAGCCATTCTAATACGCCAACAGCAACACCTGCTTTGACCCCTTCTTCTCTATACCTCTCTGACCATCGCTCGTCGTATAATTCTTCTAACACTCAGTCGACTGACTCAAATGGAGGCAAGACCCCTTACAACGGCTCTTCATTCAATCAGTCATATCCTCCTATCGCTCCCAAGTCAACTGACGCGCTCTCCGTGGGGCCTGAACCCAGTCGAACCCGAACACATACCAAGTCGGAGAAGCAACGCACCAAGCTATCACGGAATCCTCATTCATCTCGCACCCTTCCATTGACTGCACAACCACATACTACATCATTTGCCAATCCAACAACGCCATCCAAGTCTCGTACAAATGGGCCTTTATCACCCAAATCAATGGGTGCATCTGCATCACGGTTCATTCGACGCGTAGCCTCTGCACCAAATGCAAAGGGCCTATTCTCCCTTGGCTCGCGGTCTACATCGACCACGAAGAATGGGTTACTTGCTCCAGCTGATCCTGTGCCACCGCTACCATCAGTGGTATCCAATTCCCTCGAGCACGGTGCAGACTCGTTAGAAACCGTGTCGTCAGGGTCTTCCCGGGGTCGCACTTCGAAGCCACCTCCCTCTTCGTATGGTAAACTACATCCTGGCGACGGGCCAGGCAAGATCGCGTTCCGAAGAACGTATTCCAGCAACTCTATTAAAGTCAGGCAGGTAAGTCTTTGCGGGGAATATCCGGTATTTGAAGATGGATTACTCATGAAGCGACAGGTCGAAGTTGGGCCGTCTAGTTTCGTTAAATTGAAAATGCTAGGAAAGGGGGACGTTGGAAGGGTTTACCTCGTCCGTGAGAAGAAAACAGACAAGCTCTTTGCGATGAAAGGTAAACGCTTTATTTCATTCTAGAACACCCCTGCCCTTGTCTAGCCTCCCCTCCCCTCCATGACCGTCTCAGCGTGGCGCACACAATGCTTACTTGACATTGATCCGCAGTGTTATCGAAAAAAGAAATGATTGAACGAAAAAAGATCAAGCGGGCGCTAACAGAACAAGAAATCCTTGCTACTGCTAACCATCCTTTTATCGTGACATTATACCACTCTTTTCAATCCGAGGGCTATCTGTACTTTTGCATGGACTATTGCATGGGGGGCGAGTTTTTCCGTGCCCTGCAGACGCGACCAGGCAAGTGTCTTTCCGAGGATGGGTCACGGTTTTACGCCGCGGAAGTTGTCGCGGCTTTGGAGTACCTTCATCTCATGGGGTTCATTTATCGCGATTTGAAGCCTGAAAGTAAGTGCTTTCGCCTGGTTATGATGGCCATCTCTAGACCTCATAGCCTCTTGGCTTTTTCGTTTAGATATTCTGCTGCACCAGTCAGGGCACATTATGCTTTCGGACTTTGACCTGGCAAAGGCGTCAAATGAGCCTGGTGGGATGCCCGTTATGATTCAGTCTGATCAGAATGGGGTGAGTGCATACTCCTCGGGTGAAAACACCGGCCTCTCTAAGGGCACATCCTATATAGACGCCGATGGTGGATACTATGTCATGTACTGCCAACTTTCGGACAAATTCTTTCGTTGGTACAGAAGGTGAGAGTAGAACCCTGTATGATCGAAGGCTCTCGCTAATTTAGACATTTTCGGTGGCGGTGTTTAGAGTACATCGCCCCAGAAGTCATTGCTGCTCAGGGCCATACAGCAGCAGTGGATTGGTGGACGCTTGGTATCCTTATTTATGAAATGATTGTACGTGGCTTTACTTGTATTTGCTTGCCTCGTACTCTTGACTGACGTGGTCGTGATTCGTATAGTATGCCACGACTCCTTTCAAAGGCCCAGAACGCAGTGACACTTTCTCAAATATCCGCTTTCTCCCAGTGAGCTTCCGCGACTCGCCCAAGGTGTCGAGGTCAGTGTGCATGCTTTGATGAACTTTTTTGCTCGTTGTTTGGCGCTCGATTCTCTGATGGGCGCAGAGTTGTTCTGATGCGTGTCATTCAGCCACACACCTTGTGGAGCGTCAAGGCTGATTGAATCATTCCTGCAGTGCATGTAAAGATTGCGTCACACGTCTATTGGACAAGAATGAACGGACACGACTTGGAAGTAAGAGCGGGGCAAGTGAAGTCAAGCAGCACAAATGGTTTGCCAAAGTGAATTGGGGACTGTTAAGAAATCAACAACCTCCGGTGCGTTTCATTTCATATGCGGCACCCCTTCCCCATCTTGGAGGATGTCCACGTTTCGTATGATTTCCATGATAACACGCAGGCCGTCTGACGGACGCGTTTTTGTGTGGATTACCTCGGAAATAGAGGGAACCTTGTGGAAGGTCGATAGATGATCATGTGGGAGAGGGAACTAACTGTGTGAACAGATCGTGCCGTCGTCGTCGAATGGACAGGATGCGGTGAATTTCCGGAATCTGAAAGAGTCTCATTCGCTGCACTTGGAAGATCAAATAGTGACGGGATCGCCGTCGAACCAGCCGGGAACGCCAGAGGAAAGGATAGCAACCGACGGTACGGACCTATTCGGGGCATTCTCAAGCGTTACGTTGCATTATGACGGGGACAGTTGAGAGGATTGATTGTTGAGCCAGGATGCCGGCGGGTGGGAGGATGATGAGATTTTTGTTGTTTGGCGTAGGATGTGAGCGGGAACACATGGCAGTAAATTGTTCTCCGCGACGTGTGTAAAGCTGAGGATGACACATGGCTGGATCGAGTGGTAAACTAATGGGGAAGTAATTCTTCAAGCATGACCCTGTAGCAACAAATTTGGCGGATGGCCGAATGGGGACTTGCGGGGACACCAATCGAGGATCTGTTGGCCCGATATAGGCTGACGCAAGGAGACATGCAAGTTGATGCAACCCTGCAACGATCGGTTATTTGTGAGAACTGGGGTGGTTTGAAGTGGTAGGACGGAGGGGAGGAGAGGAGGATAGAGGACTATAGAATTGCAAGGATTAGGATGAGCAGGGAGAGGCATCCATGCAAAAAAGAGGAACCGCGGAGCCACGGGAATGGGAAATGGATAAGAGTGGATCTGAGATATACTGGATGTGACATGTGACAGGGCTTGTTACGTACTCGGAAGTCTCCCTTTCTCCACCGTAACAGTTGGGTACTTAGGACAATTCATCGCGCAGGCGACTGCCCAGCAAGTCCCATGGCTGACCTCTACCCTCCCTCCTACTCTTCCCGCACATACTCCCGCGACAACGACCCCTACTCTTATCCACCACAGCCCATCATCTCTGGTGACTCTACTGGTGACTCTGATGACGCCCATGATCCTCCCCCAAGTCCTTCAAAATCAAACGACCCTCAGTCACAAAAGCCTGAAACTAAACCACAGGCAACTTTTCTCACAAAACTATACGCGTCAGTGAATTCTCTCCGTTTCTTGCTCTACCTCACGCGTCGTCCACCATCAGCCTGCTTGAGCGCGAAGAAAACCATCATATGATTCGTTGGGATCCAGCAGGAGAACATATCATCGTCGAACGCCCGGAACAACTCGCTCTTCACGTTCTACCCAGCATATACCGTCAATCCAGATTCGCTAGCTTCTCTCGGCAACTCAATGTACGTCTCCCAAGTCAGAGTTTCTTTCGTCGCTCATTCTTTCCAGATCTATGGCTTCATGCGCAAGGTTAACCTCCGCAACGTCGACCCTGCGATTGACGATCCTGATGCTAGTACTTGGTGTATGTCTTTTCTTTCACTGTCTCCGCTACACGTGATCTCAACAACCAAAAAAAAAAAGCTCACCCAACCCTGAATCGTCATTCCCCGCCTGAAGTTGTCGCCAACTTCAAACGGCGTGTCCCGCCTCGTCTGCCAAAACCGCGCAAACGTGATCTTCAGGATGTCTCGACCATTCCACCGCCACGCTCTGCGATCGGCATCAGCCCTGTACCATTGACCGTCCCTTCGTCCGTACCGTCGCACGCTAAGGCTAATAGCGTGGCTGGGCGCGCTCGTGGCTTTTCCGCTCCGGGGTCGTATTCGTCCCTTACTCAGGGTGCTTCCCCCGCCTGGCCAAACACTTATCCACGATCAAACCTTCCCCCGCTCACTGTCCCCTCCGACCCTCCGCACATCTCACATGGTTCCATGTACAGTTCGCCGCACACTTTGCACCCCATTTCCCCCACCGATGAGAGCCCGACCTCGGGAGGACCCTTCAACTCAATGTCCTCATACTCGACATCAGGCCGTGACATGATGGTTTCACCAAATTACTCATACCAGGAACAACCAACCTGGTCTTATTCTCAAAGTAGTAATGGTAGTTCCTCCAGCCATAACGGAAGCCTTTCATCCCTCCTCAACCCCAGTGGCGGTGGATATTCTCGACCCACTCCAACTATCAGCACGTCTTATGCTTCTCCGTTTTCGTCCATGCCTATGCAGTCAGAACACAGTGCATCTTCATTGTCCCCTGACAGTCGCCCTACAACTGGGTATTCCATGTCATCTGTATCATCTCTCCCCTATCATGACAGCCACCTCCATGATGACTACTCTCGGCCCAACTCCTCCCACCACCGGCCAATCTCCCCTTCACGTCCCCATTCGTCCAAAGCAAACTACCCGTCTGGCTCCCTCAGTATCCGTCGGGCCCGTCGACATAGCCAGGCCATGAGCCCATACCCAAGCCCATACGATCACAACGAGCATCAGCGACCTTCAACGTCCCCACAGCCGTCGGAGGATAATTCATCCGCATGCCTGCCCCGCGTCCGTAGTATGATCCAGCTCCCTTCAGTTGACAATTATTCGTTCAACTCGTCTCATGCGGACTTTGCTTACAATGCGGGCACCGTATCGCACACTTCGTCGATAGACTCGATGGCTGACAGCCATAGCTGGAATCATCGGAATCTCCGCCCGTCTACTTCGACGTCCTCCATATCGGCTGCATCTCATTCGTCATCTACACAAGCGACGACTCCACCCGTGTCAGAGAATTATCACGACACGGATATCAATCGTTGTGAGTGTCTTTCCCTGTTGTTGTAGCCCTTTTCCGCTTTGCGATGTATCTATTTTTTGCTCGCCTTTACTTTCTGCCTTTGGTCTTTCACACTCACTCACGGCTATGTTTACTGACCAGTCTTGAACAACCAGTCTCGCCCGACTTCGGCTTCGTCCCGATGAATGAGCATGTGCCGACCCACTTCAAAGTTGTTGGAGAGATGTGATGATGCTCGCTTTCACTTGCTTTCTTAGTCTATTGGACATTTTTGCTGTTGCTGCTTTAATGCTTTGCTGGATGCTCTCATCCAGGCCTAAATTCTTGGAGCTGCCTTTCTATTACGAGTCTTGTACTGTGCGTCTGCCTTCGTTACTTGTTACCTGTATACCGCGCCTACCACCCATATCCCACGATATCTAACTGCCTCTGATGATACCAACTCTGTAGCCGCTAGAGATAAAATATTTTTTTTTCTGACCCACGCAGTTGAAGAGATCCACTTTGCATGCATGTGGATTGTTCCATGCAGATCAACCGATTTGGCGAAGGACCGACAAACCTTATTTGATGGCTTCTCTTTTGACCGATTGAAATAGATTCATCCAACAGAACTTCTGATCGGAAGCAAAAATGTAATCGGTCACACAGTGTCACGACCGAATGCCCGTTACCGTTGGCTTGGGTCAAATGATATCGTGTGTTGCTTTTGCCTCCATACGCATCAGAATCATTTATGGTTCAGGTAATACTTGTACAATGGTGCGTTCCAAGAGCGGCTAGCTAACAGTCCAGACAAGAGAAAATGTAGCATAAGTATGGTAATAGATGGTCTGTCAGCATCGATATCAGTTTATCCCTCCATAGACGCTCGGTACGGTATCAGCTGGTGCGGAGCACGGAACGGCGATTCCACCATGGTCTCCTCGTCCTCCTCACCGCGCCCTGCTTCGAGGTTGTGCGCAGAAAGGAATCCGACACGCTCCTCAACATCTAGCTGCTCATCATCGTCTATTTCGCTGTTCACTGCTTTGCGCGCCACAATCGATATGTAGATAAGGATCGCGACACAGAGAACGATCCCTAGAATGCTCCACAGCTCCGCGGGCGTAAACTCGTGAGGCCCATCATTCTTCGGGTGCATGTGGTGATGGTCCTTGAAAGAGGCTATCGAGGATCCAATGCTGGTGTGGATGATGACTTTGAAAAGCGAGAGCCCCGTGCAGAGAGTATACGTGCGTAATGTCAACGTGGGTGCGGCTGCTAGCAGGCAGTTCATCACATTATATGGGTATGGCGCGAGACGAATGAGGAAAAGGAGCTTGGGCCGTTTCTCGACGGCTTGAACAGCACGTTTGATGGTAAGCGTGGATGAGAGCCATCGTGAGATTGCGTCACGCAAAAAATGACGTGATAGTATGAAAACCGTGAGCGCGCCTGAGAGAGCTGCAAAGTAGGATATCACTGCGCCAGTCCAGGCGCCAAAGGTGTACCCGGATAGAGTGATGAGTGTAGAGTACAATGGAACAGGAGCTGTGGTACATTGTTAATTGGTCTGCTGCGCATTTCTATTTATAAACTTACGGAAAGTCGTTATGAAAATAAGAAAGAACAGAATGGCATATCCAGTGTAGGGCTCGCTTTTCAGCCAATGAGATAATTGGTCGAGCCCTAGATATGTAATAAGTGGCTTATACGACCAAGCTAGCATGCAAGACTTGCCTGCAAAGAGTTCATCCTTATAGAATGCAATAGCGGCGACAAACCCTAGACTTGTTATAATGTACATTATTACTGGACTCCAGGTGCGTATAAGATTTGCTATCCGTAGCCCTCGTGGTGGGCGGGTATAAGTTGAAGAACGGACCCTATTGGGACGATATGAGGACGTGGATTGTGAGCGAAAGGGAGAGTGTTTGAGTGGCACAGATGAGGGGTAAGAGGGCCCCAACAGAGAGCTAGAGCTAGGAGTTGCGCGGTTAGGACTGGAAGGGGCGGAGAGGTGTGGCTGCATTGAATTCAGGTCAAGCAGTGGTGTCGATTTCTCATCTAGATTCTCTAATGGCTGGTCGAGGTGATTGGAATGAAATGGGGCCGCTGGTGGTCGACTTGCAGAGGACGGTGCGCTTGAGATCCTGGCTGAACGTGATAATGACAGGTTGAGAGCGGGTGGGCGCCGACTTGAATCCATTTGAAGATGGGCAAGAGAAAGTGGTTAAGAAGAGAAAGAAAAGAAAGAAAGGCGGAGGGAGAAAGGAGGGAGTCTGCTGCGCAGCGGTGGAGACACAATTCAGTTGGTGCAACGTAAAAGGGTCCAATTGCCCGCCGCATGATCCCACTGTCCCACGCTAGCAGGTGCCTCAACAGGGCTCTCCAAAGAACATCCGCCTATGTACCATACAAAAGTCCATTCAAAAGTTGGCTTTGCAATGTTAAAAGCTCAGAATAAAAGCGTCCATCAGCCTCTAGGATCGTCGTTTCATTCCAAGTATGTAACGTTAACTCCAGCATCAGACGCGTATTAGATTTCCTTCGGCAACCCACGCTCCCATCATTCGTCGAGCTCCACCAGCAACTTCGACGCCGACCTTGACCTTGACATCATCTTGCACATTGTTGACGACACCTAGAATCCCCTTCATTGGCCTCATTATTATTCGCCCAGCTACAAGCGAAGTATCTCCGCCAGAGGACCAGGTGACCGACTTATTGAGCCGAAACCGCCCTCACGTTCCTTCACGCACGCCCATGATTATCACAAGTTTTGCCACTCGACATGGTGCATCTCGTACCATGACCCGTCAAGTGTTCCACCAGAAGCGTTTCTACAGTGAAGATGTCACCTTAAAACCCCGATCCGCCCACGCGCAATGGTACAGCGACACCGTGCCGGCGATGATTCCCATATTTCTTCTCGGGTCTGCCGTATATCTGGCATGTTCGCCCCCCACACTTGTCTTGGTCTTTACTCAATCTATATTTTTGCAGGGCTTGCAACTTGCTCAGCAGAAATTATCACACGAAAAGTACATGGCAGATGCCGCACTACGCGTAAAAACGTTAGAATTAGAGGTTGAGGCTCTCCAGGCAAAGCGAGCAACACAAACCCCGGCGCCGGAATCGACTGGAACCCTCGCAGGCGTTGAGATCAAAGCGAAAAAATCCAGCTGGTGGTGACAAATATTGTTCCAGGCACTGCCTTCAAGCATGAAGCACCTTCGCTTTAGATTCGGGTATCTATATATTAAGCGTACTACGTAACAAAACTAATCAAGCAATTATAAATGAGCCAAATCTGAGTCGGCGAGACGCAAAGGCAGGGTCTAGATTCGTTTCTTGAGTATAGAGTTGTATTGCCCATGATAGAGCTTGTATGAGCTGCAGTAGAGAAAAAGATGAGAGTTGAACATGATAATCACGAGGAATGCATACCTCAAAATGGCAGCACTTAATCCGGTGATAGTTTTGATAGATTCTTTAAAGTGTTGTATCCGGAATAAATCATATGCTATCCTGTACTCAGCAACGAGGTCAGACAACCATATGCAGAACGTACAAACGAATATTAGGTCCATGACTAGTTTAGCCCTCGAAATTAGAAGCCAGTAGTCTTGTTTTTGGAGCCTCGCAAGCTCCTTTTCGTCAAGTTTCGTGCCTTTGGATTTTGATTTGACAGAAGTTCCCGTCATTGACTCGGAGTACAGACGTGTCTCGACTGCGGCGCTCACAGTCAGTAATTTAGCCTTTAGAACGGAAGGGTGACTACTCACTATCATGTCGAAGGTTTCCGATCATCTGCCGCTCAACTCCATTTTCAACGAGTCCCACCATGGTAGAGATAAACCAACACCAGTCAGAAAAGTGACCCGCACGATCACCGAATTTCTTCCCGAATATGCCCAAGAGAGATAATGTCGCTGCGTCGTCGGAAATGGCATTGATCAATTCAAGCAATACCGGAGGCGGTGCATACAGCAATGTATGGAGGAAAGGTCGTGTGGACTTCTTAGATTTTTCTGTGGCTACCTCTGCAGAATATGGAACAGATTGTTGGGCTCTGACCGCCGTCAAAGGACCCAGCCAATTGAATAATAGCAATAGTTTCCTTTCAAGACAACGCTTTAAATGTTCCTAGTTGGGCCAAGTCACAATAGCCACATACCTCGAAAACGAAAGCCCAGAATATGCAGAGCGTAACCTCTTCACAAGTTCTGCATCCCAAACTCGTCTTGGAGATCGGCGCAGTAGCCTGCTTCCAGATAGGGAGGTGTGGAAGAGGAGGTATAGGCGGATAGAATATTGAATTAATTTCTACGCGGCACTGAGTGAATATCTGAGGATTCCAGAGCCACGACATACAAATGCCTTGTCCCTTCCATTACTGGTAAGGAAAAGATCTCTCCAGACTTCCTCCTTGCTTATTCGAACGAGCTCCGGTTTTGATGCATGCTCCTCCTCCTCCATTTCAGCTTCATCCAACTCTTCCTTGGTGGCTTCAGCAGGCTGTGCTGCACTATCAAGTGATTCGTATATACTCCGCCCGTATACATCATGTATTGCCGAAGAGGAAGACACAGAAGAAGGTCGAGGTGTGCGTGGCGGATGAGACGAGAGAGGGTTCATTTGAAATGAAGCATTCCCTTCAAATGGTGAAGCATAGAATCCTTGCTCGTTACTTGATGAGCCAGGCTGCTCTGACGGAAATGAAATGGAAGACATTGGCGCACAGTTGGGGAGAGGATGAAGACGCGACCAGTGTTGAGCCACACGTGGTCGGCTATTATTATTTCCAAAATAGGCCACAACCTTCGTCTTCAAGTCGCTGGCCTTACTCTCTTTCAACTTCATACTTGGTTTTTGCTATCCCTTTCTAGTCAACTGTATCTCATGGCAAACTCCTCTGGTCTTCGTTCGCCTCCACCGCCGCGCTCTGATGCTGCATCTCCCCGGCCCCAATTTAATTCAGAACTGTTGAAGGCATATATGAAGAAACTCTTGTCAACAACCCTTCAAAACAGTTCATGGCCAGAGCAGAAGGATCGTGATCGAGTAAAGTCGTGGATCAAAGAAATTGGGGAGCGAGTTAAGGAGAGAATGCTTGAGATCCAACCCCGGGGCTTGTAAGCAACTGTTCTGCTCGAAAGATCAATGCTGTGTTCTAAAGATCCTATCATGCTCTAGTAAATACGTCGTATTCACACAGATAAATGAAAACCTTGGTCAGGGTGCCCGGTACGTGCCGTCACTAACTCCAACTTGTGCATTATTTATATGGAACTTACCTTTCATTAATCAGGGCAGACATGGTTTGTCATTGGGAGGACGCAGACGTTGTAGTACAAGAGCTGTTTTCAAACGTACGTTATCATTTTTTTCCCATGTAGAATAGCTATTTGACGATTATGTCGGTACAGAATACGTTAATATGCATCTGCATAGCTATGGCTATTTCCTAATTTCGCTCAGTGTTCAGACTATACCCGAAACTACTGTATTACGGATATACCCCCTAATGCCCACTCTCTGAAAAGCTCCGTCTCTCAGGGAAATAGTTATGTCTCGAACTGACATAACTCTCATTCCCTTGTTCCGATCTCTTTTTTCCTCCTAAGAGAACAGGCTTCTCGAAGATCAGAATCTTTCTTTGATGAGATCTTGAACCATTTTAGCTGACCTCTCGACTCTGATTTCTGATTTTGTTGGTGAGGTGATTCTGACATATTCTGAGTTTCGGCATGCACTAACCCCACAGAGACGAGTGGTCAACGGAGGCCCATCACTGACACATCGACCAACTGCTGATAGTTATTATTATCTCGTTCAATGCTCACTGGCACGATAGGTCCGAACAACTTATTTAGCAGTGGGGTACTTGCTGTTCAGTCTAACCATAATAGCCGATGGCTTCGCATCGCTAACTCGAGTGTGGTTGATGGACTTGAGCCATGTCATGCTCTCCGGGATCTTGCGCGCGTTTTGCTGACGGAGAACTCTCGCAACCCGTCACAGCTTGAACACTGGTGAGATTTGAACTGCTAAAAACATGCTCCTGACGTCTGATGAGAACGTTACCCCCAAATTTGACAGCAACCAATTACGCTCGGCGCAAAATAAACACATGTTCCGTAAGCACTTGACAGCCTGATGAATAGTCTGACCCCTAACAGTCGACAGTCATGAGGCTGCGTTACCGTCGGTGCCTGGGATTTTCAGCTTTTTGTGGGTTCCCTCTTGACGGTTTCTCAAGATATTACGCGGCTAACATAAAACATTATCCAAACCGCCGGGCTGAGAAGAAGCTCGTATTCTTCGCGCGGTGCCGTTTTTCCGTGCTCCTTCTGTTCTCAGAATCTCATGCATATATACTGAAAATCGTGCTTCTTCAGGGATTGTCAATGTCCCCAAGAAGCCAACGATTCGATGCACAGCCACGGGTCTTGTGGCGTTGAGGACAAGGCTCCGCGAGCGAGCTTCTATATTCTTATCGTAGAAGAATGATCAACCCACGGGATACAAGAGGACACGAGTAGTTCGTTGGAGGAATTGAATCCATTAGGCCAACATGTGTGACTTTCAAACGAGATCACTTTAAGGAATGTGACTTGCAGACGCTCAATGCAGTTACCACATGGATCTTAAAATCCTAAGCACCACTGTACCGTAATTACCCCACAAGGAAACAAAGTTGTGTGGAAACACTATGTCAGACACACATTGAACACATGAACTGCCAACAAGGGTTTAGCTTGAACTTCATCGTAAGATCTACCTACGTGTGGGATAAGTAAGACATCTTCTAAACCCCAGTGTGCAATTAGATCTGATGCATGATACTCTTCACATGCTGCGCTGAAGCGAAAGAGACAAAGCCAGGACCTCCGCAACCTTGATGCATTGATAATTAAATTAGGATTAATCAATAGGAAATTATTATTTAACATCGATTGATTGTAGGGTTAGGGTTAGCGCCATCTAGCGGCCAAAAAAGTGCCCGCTCAGCCAGAGTGGCCGGAGCGGGACAGGAAAATATTTAGACAGTGCATGAGCCGAAGCCCATACAAGCCGCAGCTACTCCCTGTATGGACAGGGTCGCCGTGCTATGGAGAGTCTCCACTGCCCACAAACCCATGTACGTGAAGGAGCTTGTGCCATCAAGGTAAGTATGAGGTGTTAAAATGCCGAACGTCGGGATATATAGTACCTTGCCCCGCACGGACCACCTCGGGCGGACGCATCAATTTTTTATGTTTCGTATTGGTTTACAAGCTTTATAACTTGAGCTTGTTCTTGCCGCGATGGCGTTTGGCGTCTGACTGTAATGCTCGAAATTGTTGTGAAGCCCTTTGTTCAACAGGCTCATCACAATAATGATGATCTCTGTCCCAACGGAATTAATAGCTTATGCAGGTTGTGATTCTGGAATCTGGAGAAGTCTCTGACCTGTCCCGCTGGCTTTGATACGTGATCGCTGCGCAAGGGGCGGAAAATTTGTGAAGTCAGTTGGACAGCTAGAAAAGCGAGGCTCAAAGTTACAGATCATTTTGACGACAAGTTCACAAGATCGTTCGATTATCCATGCTTCTTTCTGTTCAAATAGGCGCGTTATGTGCGTGTACATCCGTGGTCGGGCCAGGGTCGCCTGCTGTTGTCAACTGGTATGATCGACTGTTTTCCATCATACGGATGCTTCGCATGTAGGGCCATGGGTATACCGATCTCAGTGCACTCTTAAGAGTTCCCTCCGCGTTGGAATTTCAATGGAATTTTTTTTATCTCCAGGTTCCTGCGGCTACTTGACCCTATACTTAGCCGCTTGTGTTCATATGTTCATATATGGTCCATTCCATCTGACACATCTTCTTCAGCATATACATACGCATTGTTTTGTTCAAGAGAGGGGGAGAAACTACCTGAACCGGCCGATAGTAAACGTTGAGATCTGACAGGAAAGACGTCCAGGAGGATCAGGTTGTTTGAGAGGTAGTGTGCCATCTGTTTATAAGTCTCCGAGTGTCTGCAGGAGACATCTTGTAATTATAAATATGTTACTCTCAAGTAAACGCCACGGATGGTTGACCCTTCAGAAGGGACATAACCATGATATCATCTGTATGCTTGAGTTGGTGGTTTAGAAGGGGTTTTATATCAGGTGTGACAGCTTGATTGTCTAAACGAAGAGATATATCCTAAGCACTCTCTAGCCCTTTTTGTACCTACCACAGCCCTACGCGACTGACGCCATTGACGATATGAGGCGTGCGGGAGCACGTGGATGGGGTGCGGACGAAGTGTTCACCGTGACGTCACTGGCTGGGTCGCACTCTATTAAGTGCGGAGCCTGGTTGTGCTTCCATATCCACCATGCCCAACGGTGTTGTCGACGCATTCAAAAGTATTCTACTCGCTGCCTGACTAGTCTTCGAGCACTCACTCCCTTCTAGACCTTATTAGACATGGAAAGCATCACAACCACAGTGACAACGTTACCAATCAACCAAAACAAGCAGAACCCCGTGCCTCTCCACCGCCATCAATGACTCCAGGTCCTTCTCACCCCCTCGTATCACCTAGCACCCGAGAAACTGCTCAAATTATTGTCGATGAAGAGCGACAGTCTACTTCCAAAATGCCCAAGTATACTGGCCTTGAAAACTATGATCTCCTTGACAAAATGGGAGAGTCAGTATCCATCAATCATCCATCACTTTTATTTCTTTTTGCTCAACTCTTTTCCAGTGGAGCCTTTTCCAATGTATATCGAGCAGTCGATCGTAGAAGTTCTTCCAAAGTAGCAGGTACTTTTCTCCCACAAATCATGACAGGCAGCCCTAATTCACATTAAACGTAGTCAAAGTCGTGCGCAAATATGAACTCAATGCGTCACAGGTTAGTGCACTGTCACTGCTTTGTGTTGTCTGTGGCCGTATAACTGGACACTGACTTCACAATTCTTCAATTCTCATTTTTGCTTTCCTCTTGCGCGCGGGATTAGGCTGGCGATAAACACTTGAATCCACAATTCAAGAAGAAACCGCGCGTAACCGAGGTCCTTACTTTCATTTTCTCTGTTATTCCCCATTCAATCTGTACTGAACATATTTATTATTCAGCGCTCAAATATCATGAAAGGTTTGTCGAGGACTTTGTCTCGCAACGGCCTACTTAACGCAACTTCCGCAGAGGTTCAGATCATGCGCGGCACCAATCATCAGTCCATCGTGAAACTTTTGTCCTTCTCTGAGTCTCCTGAACACTATTTTCTTGTCTTGGAACGTGAGTGTTACTTGATCGCCGTGCGCCTTTTGTTATTCATGTGCGCAATTTATGCAGTCATGGAGGGAGGAGAGTTATTCCATCAAATCGTCAAGTTAACATACTTCAGCGAAAATCTCTCGCGGCATGTTATCCTTCAAGTCGCCCATGGCATCCGATACCTTCACGAAGAGCGGGGGGTGGTCCATCGTGATATTAAACCTGAAAACTTGCTTTTTGAACGTATTCCAATCATTCCAACAGAACATCCCATTGAACGTCGCCCTTACGATGAAGAAAAGGAGGATGAAGGTCAATTCATCCCAGGAGTAGGTGGTGGTGGTATCGGCCGTGTCAAGATTGCGGACTTTGGCCTGAGTAAGGTTGTGTGGAACGAGGAGACGATGACACCATGTGGAACCGTGGGATACACCGCCCCAGAAATTGTAAAGGATGAACGATACAGCAAAAGTGTCGATATGTGGGCCCTGGGATGCGTGCTTTATACTCTGCTATGCGGCTTTCCGCCCTTCTATGACGAAAGCATCAACGTGCTGACGGAGAAGGTTGCTCGAGGGCAATACACCTTCCTTAGCCCCTGGTGGGACGATATTGGCAATCATGGTGCGCATCTTTCTGTTGGGTCGTTGCTATGCTCAACCAAATTTACAGCCAAAGACCTGATAACTCATCTTCTTTGCGTCGATCCCGCTTCGCGGTATACGATCGATGAATTCCTGAACCATCCCTGGTGTACGGCTGAGCCCGCTCCTCCACCACCACCTACGCCATCAATATACTCTCATATGCCAAATTCAGCTATGGCTGATGCATATATGCCCCTTGATTCGCCTCTTCTATCCGCTGCGCGTGGAGGACGTGGACACGAGGGTCGTAGCCCTGGACTGGCAACCCTCAAGGAAGCATTCGACATCACATATGCTGTGCATCGTATGGAGGAAGAGGGTGCCCGCAGGCGAAAATACAACATTGCTAGTGCTGGCCCTCGTGGTCAGCTTGATGGACTGAACGAAGACGATGAAGACGACTTCCTTGCTGATGATGATGCTGATGGAGGCAGCCAACAGCCTGGGCTTGCAGGAGTCGGTGCGGGAAATCATCGACGGCAGACCCCAGTAGGGCTTGGGACCACGGGCACACCTAGACGAGCACGCAAGGGAGTATTTCAGCTTGATTTGGATGGTGCGACGTTGTTGGGACGCCGAAATCGGAAAGCCGCCGTCAGCAGTCCCTTGTCTGGGAAAGCACTAGGCAGCCCTTTGCGAATGGAAAATCTACGCATGGATGATCCAAGCGAGCCTGTCAACATTCCCATGCGGGTGAAATAAACGAACCTCTGCATTCTTTCCCTATAAATTGCGCAGGACTCCTGCTTGCTTGCGCTACCGTCATCCTAGTATTGACAGGATTCATTGAACTCTTCACGGACATATCATCTTCAGCCACTTGTCTAAATTAATCAACGATCCTTGTAAAGTTGCCCTCTCCTGTTCACCACTTTCGCATTGTCCTTCCATTTGTATAATATGACTGCTCCTTTACGTATACACTTGGATGTATACTAGATTTAATAGCATGCCATGAAATATGTACACAGCTCTTGAGGTTATTGCAAAGGCATGGTTCAACTTGTCAAAGTTCTCACGGCTCCTTGTTCTCAACCCATCGTCGCGCGTTACTTGGATTATACGACATTAGGATGGCTTCTCTCGGCGACGACCTTCTTGCGGACCTCGATGACTTGTCGGACGACGAGAACCAGGACTTTGAAGAGCCGGAGTCTAAAGCAACTACATCTTCCAACTCAACAAATGTCTTGAAGCGTAAGGCTCCGGACGGCGACCTTCGCATGTCAGACGAAGAAGATGACGACGGTGAAGAAGGTAGTGAAAATGGTGATCAGGAAATTGGTGGTTTGGTTTTGGATGGCGGCGTGAGGCCAGCAGAGGAGCTTGATGCGGAGGATGTGCAGCAAATGGAGCTTAGGAATATTGCAGACGTGACGAAGGTCGCAAAGCTGGAAGGAAGCAAGAGGATGGCCGACATTTTGAGTGTAAGTTCATCATATCGCTTCATACTCTATTAAACTTGCGGGGACTGAGAACGCGTCTTCCAAAGGACATTGAGAAGTATCAGACGAATCCAAGTACGGCAGCGGCAATGGCTCTCCCAGCGCATTTGAATCCTGAATACAATGTGATTGTTCAAGCCAACAATCTTTCTGTTGAGGTTGAGAACGAAATTCTCATGGTGAACAAGGCAAGTGAACTGTGTATTACTGCAGCAGGCCTATTTTGACAACTCCTTAGTTCATTCGCGACCACTACGCTGCAAAATTTCCTGAGCTTGAACAGCTTGTTACAGACCCGTCCATGTTTAATCGCTCTGTGCGTATATTGGCGAATCATGAGGTAAGTCTACAAGATCGGCGGTTGAATCAGTCTCATTACGGATTAGGATCCAACCAAAGTAGACTTGGCAGGAATCCTTCCTCCTGCTCTTATTATGAGTATTCTCATGACGGCAACAACAACGAGCGGGAAGCCTTTAGCTAATTCCGACTGGGCAGCGGTAGAGCGTGCGTGCGACCTGGCAGATCGCCTAGAAGAAGCCAGGAAAAAGGTTTGTAAATTCCTTCTACATTTCTTTATCTTAATGAACGAGACATTTAGATCTTTATGTACGTCAGCTCGAGAATGAATGTACTCGCACCCAATCTTTCAGCTATTGTTGGTACCACTACAGCCGCCAAACTTCTTGGAGTCGCAGGGGGTCTTACAGGGCTTGCTAAGATGCCTTCATGTAATGTCCATGTACGTATCTCTCATTTTTACTCACGCGATTATTATAAACAATACATTCTTCTTCATATCAACAGCTCCTTGGTGCACAGAAGAAGATAGCTGCAGGCTTTTCATCAGCGACGCAGAAACGCCACACAGGATTCATCTTTCAATCTGAACTAGTTAGTCAGACACCACCTGAATACCAACTTCAGGTGCAGCGAACAGTCGGGGCGAAGACAGTCCTTGCGGCTCGCATGGATTTGGAGCGACAGCGCAGAGATGGTATCTATATTTCTCTTTGTTCATACACATCTGCTAATTGAAGTTAAAGGTTTGTACGGTGAATCTCTAAGGGAAAAGATCGAAAAACATATTGACCGATTGGCCGCTCCACCACCATCCAAAGTTATCAAGGCTCTCCCAATTCCTAATGATGGTCCAAAAAAACGTCGTGGGGGTAGACGGTGTGTAAAAAGGTTATCTATCATCACTTTGTGCTCTGATAAGTACTATTTACAGCGCGCGAAAAGCCAAAGAAGCCTATGCGCAAACAGAGCTACGAAAGCTCCAAAACCGCATGACGTTTGGTGAGGCGGAGGAGGAGGTTGGGGCCTTCGATCAAACGAAGGGTATGGGTATGATAGGAGTGGGTACTGGTAAAGTTCGGGCTGGAATGGGAGACGCAAAAAGTCGAGGTTCGTAACCCTGAACTACTATATGCCTTGTCATTTACATTATTTCTCAGCAAAAATGTCGAAGGCGAACAAGCTCCGCACAGCAGCAATTACTCGTTCAGCGCAAGCGGCGTCGACGTCGGGTACAGCTACGTCGTTGAGCGTCACTCCAGCTCAGGGTACGTCGTCCCACTTGACGTCCGAATCCGTTTTCTTGATTATTACCTTCTTATGTTGTCAGGATTCGAACTTACTAACAGGTCAACTGCCGCTCAACGAGTCAAGGAGGCCAACGAGAGGTGGTTTGCGGGAGGCAATTTCTCTTTTGTTGGACAGAAAGGCACATAGATGGCTTTTCATGCGGTGCTTGTAGATAGTGTGCGAATAAAGGATAATGTATGCATGGGGAATCTAATAATACACTGCAAGAAAGGAAAGCAACTACCTACTATACTACTAAGTGAGGAAGGCAAATGCCAGTCTAAGTCAAGTTTTGCATGGACATCCTATGCCTGTCCAGGATGGACACTCGTCGTCGTCTCACCAGTTGCAGCACTCTGAGTCACATCAATGAATCCTTGCTGCTGTGGGTTGGGCATCTTGGCACGTTTGGACTTGTAGTCTCGGATTGCCGAACGGATGGCGTCCTCAGCCAGCACTAGGGGAGTGTCAAGAAAGGCCTACTCATATAAGACTTTCAACTCACTAGAACAATGCAACTTCACAGGTGGTAAGCAAAGCTCCTTTGCAATTTCGGTGTTTTTGATTTTCCCTGCCTCCTCCAACGACAAGCCCTTGACACGCTCGGTCATATAAGAACTGGACGCAATGGCACTGCCGCATCCAAAGGTCTTGAACTTGACATCTGAGATAATGCCATTCTCGTCAACACGGATTTGAAGTTTCATGACATCCCCGCAACTGTAGCATATCGTAGGCCGATTAGCTCCGTAACAACCAAGTATAGGGAAGATCGCTCACGCAGGAGCTCCTACAAGGCCAGTGCCGACGTCGATGTCACCTTTAGGTAGAGAACCAACCTGAATGGGTGGTAAACATTTATCAGATAAGGAGGTCTAGACGGGGAAAAAAGGAACTATACACACATTTCTGGGTCTTTCATAATGTGAGATGACGTTTTCGTGATATCCACGGGCAACAATGGGCCTGAGCCCAGCCTGAAAAGCTCTGGGTCGAGCAGCGCTAAGTACGGTCTTTGTGACTGCTGAACGGAACATGACGGTGGTGGGAGTTTGAGCAAAAGCTGGAGCAAGCTACGAAATTATTCTTTGTCAGTCATAGACTACGGCACGTGATTGGCCCAAGCAACACCCAACGCGTCCTCTCGGCAACTGAACTCATATGTCTCGACCAGCTGACATCCTTCCTGCCACTGCTCGAGCCATCGCACTCCTTGTTTCATCAACGCCTGCAGTTCAAGATGCGCAGCCAGGGGTGCTTCATCAACTTCTAGAATTCTCACACCGCTACACTACTCAAGTTTTAACGGATGCAAGCGTATACGCTGAACATGCAGGTCGTGGCGGCAAAGTTGAGATAGACGATGTTGTTTTGGCTGTTCAGGCCCGTGTTGGATGGGAGTTTGGAGGCCGTGTTCCAAAAGAAGTGCGTTTAGCCCTTGATAAGCAATATTAAAAACATTGAAATATTCGCTATCTAGTACATTCTTTCTTTGGCAACTCAAGTGAACGGTACCCCTCTTCCCGCGGTGCCGGAGGTTTTTGGAGTTCGCCTGCCACAGGCTGCAGATTGCCTCACATCAATTGACTTCGATCTTGTCCCAAATAAACCGCCACAAACTGTTCCCGTCTACGACGAAGAAATCGAAGAGATTGAGGAGTCTGAATCTGAAGAAGAGGAGGAAGATGACGAGGAAATGGAGCCTGCCCCGATACCCAAAACTCCTGTCGCACCTGGCCTTGCACCCAAGCATCCCGCCGTTGAACAGATTATGAGAGAGGAGGCGCCTTTCCCGATTAGCGCAATCGCCACTCCGTCAGATATTGAGATGCTTGGTACGCCAGGTGGGGCTGCAGGCGCTCACAATAGTGATGAAGGCAGTGATGCTGGGGAAGAGGAAGACGGACTTTTCGCTGGAGGAGATGATGAAGAGGAAGAAAGTGACGGTATGGAAGAGATTCAAACGACTGAGACAACCAACGGAGTGAAGCGCAAGTTGGTGGAAGAGGATGATTATGACTAGACCATGTATCATCTCAATGTATGTACGATATGGGAATCTACAACGTTTACAGGTATCGCTGTTAATTTACGCATTATAAAGCGAAATACTTTTGCGCCACAATTGCCAACAAGATGACGAGGAAGGCCAACAAAAAGAGCAGAACGAGGGACCAAGCTATTGAATTGAACGTTTCAAATCGGAGAATGCTGAAGAAAAAGTAGAATTGCACGTACAAGAACCACTCACAGTCGCAGGCACATTGACGACGCGCACCGTCGTGTCTGCACTACCGGAAATCAAGAAAGATGAAGTTGGATTGAATGCAAGAGTCGTGGGTGGCAACTCATGGGCTTTGAGTATGGATAACAGGGGCTATAGATGAGGTTGAAGCGCTGCATGAGAACAAAAACGCGCAACTCACGCTTAGATTGCTAGCGTCAAATAGTCCGACTGTCAAGTCATTCGTTCCATAACCCAAAAATTTGCCATCCGGGCTGCAAGGTAAGTTGAGTTTCCAATCGAAAACTACCATTTCCAGAGCTCACCTTATTTCGAAGCAAGTCAAGGCTCGGTCGCCAACTTTTCTTGATTTTTGTACCGTCCAGGTCTTGGCATCCCATTTGTAAACAAAAGACTGCCGCTGGGGGGTCTTGGTTTTCTTCGTCCTTGGGGAAGAGGCATTAATGGTGGTATAAAGAATAGTGCTGTCTGTCGGGTGGAATCTGAGAAACTCGTAAGGCTGCTTCTTCATCTTATAGCAAAGTATGTTACCTAGCTGAGCGGAAAGTAGGAACAACACCAGATATTTCGGGAACTGGGACGGTCTGCAATAATTCGAGCTTTATAGAAGAACCCTGGTCACTTGGTTTGGCGCCTTTCCCCTTTCCTTTCCCTTTGCCCTTCTTGGGAGAAGGCGTCTGAGCCAATGCTTGCAAGG
The DNA here is from genome assembly GCA_018220975.1 of Tephrocybe sp. 9980TJB. Lineage (NCBI taxonomy): Eukaryota > Fungi > Basidiomycota > Agaricomycetes > Agaricales > Lyophyllaceae > Tephrocybe > Tephrocybe sp. 9980TJB. Next base: position 192,744 of record JABAJU010000002.1, on the reverse strand, counting down.
TGGGAAGGGTATAAACTCTGAGGTCTTGCGTTGTTGCAACCACAAGCTAAGAACAATGTTAAATGTTTTATAACTTCTTTCTTCGAAGGCTGAAGTACCGTAGAATCAGAAAAGGTCGCATCGTATATCTCGTTCTCAGTGTAGATAGGCTCAACAATAGGATCCAGAGAAGGGTATGATAGAAGAGAGAACTATGTATGTGTGAGCACAAGAGTACAAAACACGCATGAAATACGTACGTCATGAGCGCCTGCAACTGCCAGCAGTGTACCATCTGGAGACAGTACTGTAACTTTCTATTCAAGTGTTAGAATTGGACAAGAAACTGTGAGAAAACACATGCTTGGTAGTCAAATGGATCTGCTGTAGATAAGGTCGCCTTGGTCTTCAAAGCGGTTGGCCTGTAAAGAGGATTGAGCATGTCATGCCAGCTTGGGCGAGCATCAACGTACACATTGTTTTTAATGGAAAAGACGCGACAATTCTCATTCAAGCCCTTTCCTAGGTTTTCCAAAGTGCTGTTTACACCACACACAATGGCCCTAGTCTATGGGACTCGTCAGCGTCTCGAATAGGAGCTACAAAGTCATGAAACCTTATTGTGGGCTGCCATGCTCATCGGTGCATCCTCGCCCATCTCCAATTCAACCTCTCCGAGTAGTTCAATAGATCTCTCTTGTTTTACGTCGTACAATCGCTGTCATACGAAATAACTAGCTTGACCAATTACAGAACGTCATCACTCACCAACTTGTTTTTAATCCCGCTCTTAGTGTTGCCTCCTCCACCGCCGAGCACTAGCTCATTCTCTGAAAGGAAAGAGGAGGAAAATATGGGGAACGTCGGCAAGGAGTGGGATGTGTGAGGAGTACGCATTGTGGTTGGTGGTCGATATTTTGACTGTGACACTGACACAGTCTCTAATCAGTTGTAGGACACACGTGACCAATAACATCAACGAGTTAGTATGATCAAGTTAGTTTCATCCTTGCCACCAACGTTCGTCACTTTTGAACCCTGCGATAGTGGTCGCTCCTGCTGTGTGCCACCGTGGCACCCTCTTGAGCTATGCTACTTTCAGGTGACACCCTCTCGGCCGCACTTCCAGATGCAGACTGGGTGCTACAAACCCATTGGTCCAAGGATGATCTTCCTAAACTCACCAGGGCAACTTTCATCGGCATCGTTATAGCTATAACTGGCAACGTCCTCATTTCTCTCGCTTTGAACCTCCAGAAGCTCGCTCATAAACGTGTTGAAGCTGGGACTTCCGCGAAGCGCGAAGAGAATGGAGTCGGGACCTCCGGGAATGGTCAACGCAGACGCTCTAATGGGCCCAGTTTGGATGAACGCGACGAGGAACATATGTGCACCCCTACACCACCCGATCCCGCTGAGCACACGGATTCAGAGCCACTGGTCCCTTTCCCTCATTTACCGTCTCCAGCTGATTATGGATCGACATCTGCTGTTACCACTCGAAATGAGTTGCGCCCTCGACCAGCATTTGTTTCACGTCTCATGGGAGCCATATTTCGTCGGAATAGGCCCACACAACCTACGCTGCCTGCGCCCCTTGAAAGAGTTATCCCCGCCGACGTGATGTCTGAAGAGGCTGCTTTGTGTCGACAGGGCTCGAAGCACCCCGACAGGAGACATGACATGGCGGAGGATGGGAACGAGACGGCATATCTCAAATCCAAGCTGTGGTCTGTCCTTACATTAGATTTCGTTGAAATTTTTGTAATCGAATGTAAGCAGGTGGTTTGGTTTCTTCCTGATGAATGTCGGCGAAACGGGTAATTTCATATCGTATGCATGGGCTCCTGCGTCCGTTGTCGCGCCCCTCGGCACCGTAAGATATACTTCATTGCACCTCAGGGAAAGCAAACCGTTAATCAAACTAAATAGTTTGCGTTGATGGCGAATTGTTTCTTCGCACCTCTTTTATTGGGAGAACGCTTTCGTAAGGTCGGTTCGGTATCTCTCTTTTCGGATTTTACCAACTCGTGGTGTAGCGTGACCTTGTAGGAATTTTTATTGCTGTCATTGGCGCAGTGACAGTTGTTCTTGCTTCAAATGCATCTAATACCCGACTTGATCCCGATGCTCTCCTTCATGCCATTTCTCAAACACCTTTCATAATATACTCATGCATCTACTTGGTCGGCGTGGTCGTTCTGGGAACTTTATCTCATGGCGACATGGGCAGAAAATGGGTTTTCATAGATGTCGGCATGTGTGCTTTATTCGGTGGGATATGTTGTTTCCTTCATCATTTGGCCCTTGATTATTAACAAGTGTGAATTTAGGTGGCTTCACCGTATTATCTACAAAAGCAATATCGACACTGTTAACATCGGAGTGGATCTCTATGTTCTTCAACTGGATAACATATCCTGTCCTAGCTGTACGTCTTGGAGCTGCAAGCTCTTCCAAAATCTCATGTAATTGTTCCAGGTCCTCATCATCACTGGTGTCGGGCAAATTCGATACCTCAATCGAGCTTTGATGCGATTTGACGGCAAAGTCAGTCCTCCCACTTCTTCTGTCGTCCTTGAAAACCTATTTTTCTTTTCCTTTAGGTTGTCATTCCAGTTCAGTTTGTGTTGTTTACCCTTTCTGCTATAATCGGCTCAGCAATACTCTATGGTGACTTCCAACGAGCCAAGTTCCATCAAATCGTAACTTTCCTGTACGGATGTGCTGCGACTTTCGTCGGCGTTTTCATCATTGCTTGGGCGCCAAACTCGGAGAATATCAATGAGGATGCAGAAAGTGCCCACGACCCTCATGCAGATAGCTCCGGTCAAAATGATCCTCCACGTTTGGGACTTGGGACTCTCGGAAAAAGAAGTCGAGCCACTCTAGTAATGCCGAGTGGTGCGAGGGACACACCGAATATTCGCAATCAGCGTAGCAATGTCAGCCTCATCGGCCTCTCCCCAGCTCAGGTAGGTATCGAACATCTGATCCCTGGACAGGTACTAATCCTTCCACTCCATTATAGCACTTACTACTGGTACATACGCCGCCACGAGAAGTCCCTATACACAGTCAAACATCACCGTCTAACGACGTTGGCAGACAGAGGACAACCAGCTGGTTTCGAGATCGCCAGGCTAGTGTAAGCCCAGGAGCGACTCGGGAGAGTAGCCTGAACGATCGGCTTGGACGTCATCGCAATCGTGTCGGAAGTCTCGATAACGATGCATACTAACATTCTATAACATCATCACACATTTGTGCTAATAACTAGTTCTCTATGCTTCACCTTTGCTTTGTGCACTCCTTCTGGACTACATACCGGGTTTGCTTAACGCGCCATCCATACCTTGTATCTTTGGATGATCAGCGATATTGGCCTGAGCCTCGTATACCGTAATGACGGGATTATTCTTTCGCTGAAAATAGCAGTTAATAACTATGACCAGTAACTCTTTTCAGACTGCATTACCTCTGTCCAATGTCCTAAAAGCCCGACGTAATATATTTGAGTGGTCTCAGCGCCCTGAGATGAAGGGAAGAAAAGCGTAAGAGATGACAGATTCGAGAATTGATTTGTTCTGGTGTCATCCGAGCACGTAAGAGGAATGCGTCGACGTCAATATTACACATACTTCACAGCATACTCGCCCACTTCACGGCCTTGCGCCACAAGGAACTCTTGAGTCACTTTCCGACTCGAAATATCATCAAAGTCCATATTGGAAGCATTGGCATACTGCAAGAAAAGGCTGAGCTTCGTCATATTGTTAATGATGGAATGTGCAGACCAGGCAAACTTTAGAAGGCGTCTGATCCGTCGGACCTGTTTTGAGAAGAAGAGAGCGAAGCCTTACAGATCCAGTGAAGGGTATGCGAATGATGCTGCGTATTTAGGCATTGGATAAATTCAACGGGCGGTATTCATATGGCGTACATCTGGTCATCTGCATCAGATTCTATAGACTGCAGGTCCAGCTGGGTAAGGCAACATACGCGACAAAAACACAAAAACGCAACGTACGATGGACTCGTCCAAGCGCTGGTGCCACGGCTTTATAAGTTTGGGACCATCTCCGTTTGTATTGAGCGCGACTACGTTGGGACGATCAATGTGTGTAAACAGGTTATCCTGTGGGCCAAGATCCGAGGTATCATGGTCGTGGTCGTGATCGTGATCGTGATCATGGCTCTCGTGGCCACAATTTCCGTGGTTATGACTGTGGCTCATAGCTCAAGGGACAAACCTAGGATAAACTACTTTGAACGTACAGTGGATAATTAATGGAGAATACTTCAGCAGTTTGTTGCCAAATAAATGCAAATATCGCTTGATATAAAGAGGTGCTTCGCTTCGAACTTTTTTTTTAAATCGTCAGAGAAGTTAGGCCTTACTTCCTCATTTTCTTGTGAGTCTTTCCCCCTTTCTTCGCTTGTGATGTTTTCTTTGTAATTTGCGTTCGATTGCCACTTACTCTACACCAAAGGAACCACCCGCCAGTGGTTCTGGAGTGAGTGGTATGAGACAACTACTTGCTGTCTGATCCAGAAATTTCTCTGTTTCTTGCGTTGCTGACTTTTCCTTCTATAGATCGATCTGTATGTTCGCACCCCTTCCAGTCAATATCTAACGTTATTTATCACTTGTGAGGCGAGCCTTTGCTGCGCGCTCTTGATGTTGTATTACCTAAGTTGAATTCATAGTGTTGCTCATTATCACAACGTCCAACTATTGATCATTATGTCCTCTCCTTCTACACTTGTTGAGCCTCAGAGTGCCGTTATGTCAGCTGAAGTTTCTGAACCATCGAAATCTGGATCGGCCACGTCTGCCATCGTGGATAACCAACCCGTATTCAAAGTATATAGACCATCCATTGCATCGCCAGCTCTTGCCCGTGAGTGCGTTTCGTTACGTGGACTTCAGTATTTCTTGAGCGCTCTTTTCCATAGCTGTGCTTCCGGACGACTATTTCAAGCCCACAGCTGCAGATCTCAAGGCCGCGCAAGATACCCTTACTGCCCGCGTGCACGCACTTACAGATGCCCCATTAGAGTTACGGGCAACTCGGGAGGCAAGAGAGCAAGCAAAACGAGATAGGTGGCCAAATGTGAGTACTGAAAAATTGACGAACGTACGGGCAATAATCCAACCGCAATGTGCAGACCACTATACGCATTAGATTTACGGATCGTACCCAGCTAGAACGTACCTTTCCATCGACAGACAAAATTCGTGCTGTTTATGCTTTTGTCCGAAATTCTCTCAGAGAAGACGTGAAACCGATCAAGTTCATCCTGTGTACGTCGTTGACTGTATTCATGGATTGTTGTTACTGAATTCAATCTTGTATTTCAGATCAGTCGCCCCCGAAACGCGATCTTAAGGTTTCTGATCCAAAAGTTCGCGATCTCACTTTAGCACAACTACAACTAGCGCCTTCCTCTGTTCTTCTCTTGAGGTTTGAGGACGAGTCTTTGAATCGTGCGTCGGCTGTAAACCGTCCGTGGCTCCTGAACTAAGATCTTCTCGCAGATATCAATGTTCCTGCTCCCCTACTCCCCTCCATTCTTTCACAAGCTGTCGACCTTCCAATACCTCCAAGCTTTGATGTGTCATTGTCAGCTAATACATCGCCACCAACACCATCGACTAAGACAACAACGACCGGCAGTAAAGAAGCAAAGATCGCCAAGTGGTTTAACAAGAATCTGAGTGAGTTCTTGCTTCACTCGCGTTGTTTCAGCCTGAAGACCCGTTATCATCAGAGAAGTGAGCGAGATGACTGATAGGGCCAACATGTATTCTCTTCAGAAATTATCTAGACACATGCCGTCCGATTTTCTCTCTTTTTGATTAGGGACCTTTAACATCTCTTGAGGGTTCGCTCTGTCATGCTGACCCATACCGACGAGTCCACGAGTGCACTGTTCTCATAAATTCGCCCCATGAAGATGATATTAGGAACCACATTTCGGGGCCATCGCAATCCTAAGTGCTGAACTGAGCATGCAGAAACCCAATTGTAATGTACGCATACATTTCAATGGGCCTCGCAGACTGCAAACTATTATGGTTCGAAGGTCTGATTTATCATGCTTGTGCTGAAGTTCGGACTCATAAAGCTGGATATACCGATTGCCTCAATAACAGGCTGCCGCTTCTATTCTCTCCTATTGGTAAGTATCTCTACAAAAATGTTCTAAGGTACTCGGTACACGCCAGCAACGCCAAACTTTGTCCATACGGCATACTCGTTAAAGGGATCTTCTTGTAGTCTTCGATGTTGTCGAAGACTGGAGTTCCGAATGACACCTGCTTTAACTCCCCGTTCTCAGAAATATTATCGAGTACTCCCTGGATTGCTCTGTTTGCTGCTGCAATATACCGCTCTTCTTTGGGAATCAACCTTATGCGCAACGCTTTCAAAATGCCGTACGCAAAACCGGCACTTGCAGAGGCCTCGAGATAAGATGTTGGATCGTCAACGATGGTGTGCCAAAGACCAGAAGCCTGGTCTTGGAGGGAAACCAAAGCGTCTAATTGGGTGACGAGTGTGGAGACGAGGAATAGGCGTAGGCCATCCGAAGCAGGCAAGTCGAGCATTTCGATGAAATCAGGTATGGCAACTGTAATCCAGCAGTTACCTCGTCCCCATTTCGCTTTCCCAAAGTGATGACGCCCTTCAAAGGTCCAACCTGGAATCGATCTATTCATTGCTGAAAACGAGGATCATAAAAAACCTTACCGTGGAACCAAAGACCTGTTTGCTGGTCGGCCAAATACTTGATGCTGTCAGTAGTGAGTCTATCAACCTAGATTTTTAATCTGTTTGAACATACTGCAACATAAACTGTCGTTTGGATTCCTCCACATATTCTTTCCTGCCGAGGACCAATCCAATCTTTGCAAGAGGTAGGACTGACATCATCAAAGTGTCGTCCCAAAGTTGCTGATGATTGTTAACCAAGTAGGTCATATGTTGAAGACCTCCTTCCTCAGTTCTCGGCATGTCGTGCATAACCCATTCTGCCCAAGAGTCAAGGTGAACACGATAGTCTGCATGCCTCGCCTCGTGAAGGTAAGCCGCTGTCAGCAAGGGTGACATAGTGTTCACATTCTGCATTGCCTACTCATTAGCTCACTTCCCATTTGCTATGATCACTCGACGCACCTTCGTAGTTCCAATCGCAAAACGGTCTTTAAACCACGACAAGGCAATATTCAAGGGCTTTTCCTCACCCGTTATCTCATAAAACTTCAAAAGCCCGTAAAGACCTGTTCTTGTTGGTCACGCACACTTTCAAGTAAAAGAAAAGATAAGATTACCGATTCCGTGCGTCCACTTGAAAAAAGCTAGTTCAGTTGCCCGTAGCATCGCACAAGGAAGGGTCACGATACCTCCCAGTCGTTCCAGCCTTTCGTATCGATGACACGACCGTCTTCCAAAGTCATCAAAAACTCCCCAGATTCATCTGTGATGTTGACAAGACAGTCAATCAGTTTCGATATCCGGCCTATGAGGCCAATCTTGCGGGGGTTAATATTCCTCGTCGACATGGCAGATAGATGAGCGTTAACCAGAGATGAAGAATTAGTTCGCAGGGAGTCCGACGCCTCGCGCCAAGGCAGTTTCAATGGCGGCCCGCGGACCGATAACATTCTGTTCTGTGGAGGTTTGTGGAACCATGTGGGGTAAGCATTAGCACACCTCACTCCTACCTCATCACAAGACTGCCAAGACTTGATAAGTCAATTAGGAACCATGACTTCTGACTTGAACCTGACGATGGCTTCTATCTCATAAAAAGCAAGAAGCCATTTGTTTCTCATCAAATAGCTGCTCTGAGGCTGGATAAACATGTCGGCTGCCCAGATGAGTGCTAGGAAGTCAGAAGATGCCAAGGAAATCCATTCACTCGGAAGCGCTTCGACGGAACTTGGTGGGTTCCCTACGCTCAGCTTTAGTCGTTGTCCTAAACCTCCTCTTTAGCGCAACCGTCCGGCATCGACGCCGAAGTCGCGAATTTCTTTTCTCAAGCGTCTCATCCTAAGGATATAGTAATCGATGAGGCCACCAATATTCGCCTACGCTGGATGATTCACAAGCGCGTGCTGGTCAGATCTTTTCTCGTCGACTCCTTTATTTCCTTAATCTAACTTTCGTCAGGTCGTTATGGTTGTGACATACTGTGAGTTTGTCTGTTGACTTTCTCGGCGTGTGTCAATCATCGAGACTTTTAAATACAGTTGCACAGACACTTGACAAGGGGTTAGTGACGTACCTTCTGATTCGATGACTCTTTATAAATCCATATAGAACAATCAACTTCGCGTCTATAATGGGCATTCGGGAAGATGCCCACCTTGTGGGACAGCAATACGCCTGGTTAACGACTTGCGGTACGTGCATTTCACTAGCCTCCGTCTGAAATATATACTGATTAGCATCCTCTTACCACAGTATACATTGCAATGTAAGTCGCTTGTGCGAGATACTTTGAAGAGGCCTCACTTCGAGTGTGCCTCTAGTTTGATATGGGAACTTCCGACCAACCGTCTCATTCAACAATTTCCCATTGGAAAATATCTTGGGTTCAAGTAAGTCACATGCGCCACATCATGCAAGGTCCGGGATTGATCAGCCTCGTAGTATTATGTGCTGGGGAGCAGTGCTGGCGTGTACCGCTGCTTGCACCAACTTTACAGGTCTCGTTGTTGTCAGAACCCTACTCGGGATCTTCGAGTGTGTCTGCCAGCCGGCATTCGTCTTCTTGTAGGAAATATCTATCACCAACTCCTTTACGTAAATTCTGAAAGGAAATCGTAGATCAACCATGTGGTATACTCGCGACGAACAGGCACTCGTGATAGGAGCATTTTATTCGATGAACGGGTTTCAGCAGTGCGTTGGCGGATTGATTGCCTATGGGATTGCTCAAATTGAGCACGCAAAACTCAAAAACTGGCAGATCCTTTTCACTGTGAGCCTTTAATACTTCTTTGACCACACTATTTGATCCTGGATGATTACACGCATATTAGCTTCTTGGATGCCTCACTTTTGTCTGGGGCATCTTTGTCCTCTGGTGGCTTCCTGACAGTCCAATTCGGGCCAAGTGCTGGTCACAGGAAGACAAGCTGCTGATGGCTGAGCGAGTCCGTAAGAATGAAACAGGCATCCAGAATCGTGAATTTAAGGTTCGCATTATAACATCTGTCTCCATTTTACTGCTTGACTGCTTGCCCCCTTCCTGTGTCCGATAGGCGTACCAAGCTAGTGAGTGACTTCTTCCACAGAAAAGAAGATCCCCAGGCTTAATTATCTGTTTGAAAATAGTCGAGGCTATTCTTGACCCAACGGTTTGGGCTATTGTGCTCATATCGTTTACAAACGCACTTCCCACTGGCGGCCTGGGAGCGTTCTCAAATATTATTCTGACTGCTTTTGTAAGGGAGCTCTGGAGATCCCCTTTTACAAACTCTGCTCATGCTGTTGTCTAGGGCTTCACTCAGCTGCAGACCTATCTCCTTGCGATCGCTCAAGGTACGTTTCCCGTAGATATTCCCCATGTCATCACGAATTGCGATTGACATGGAAGATACCTCTAGGCGTGATTATCATGCTGTTTTTGTTCAGTGCCGCATACCTCTCTAAAACATACCATCAGAAACTCCTGCTGGCTTTCGTGAGCTCAATGTTTATAGTTAACTTTGTTGGTGCACTGACTCCAACACAAAGATCTATACCTTGCCCAATATTGCAGGCACAATTGTTTTCCTCTGTGAATTATTTGATTACGTTCATGCTGGAGAGTATTAACTCTGACCTATTTTAGGTGTTCAGACATCAGCGAAAACCAAAGTTGGGCTTTTGATTGCGTTCTAGTGCGTGTTCAGCGATACCTAGTTTGCATCTCATGCTCATGCTCATGCTCATGCTCATGCTTTCACCAGCTGCACACAGGGCTTCGGAGCCGTTGCTGTTTTGAACTTGGCTGTTATGACCAACAACGTTGGAGGCGTATGCTGTTGTCATCCTGAAATCATGAATGTTATCTGACTGGCGTGAATGATGATTATAATACAGCGCACCAAACAAGTCATTGCATCATCCCTTGTATTTATGCACGTCGTGTTCCTTTGCCCTTTGAATTCGTCACCTAACATAAACTATAGCGCATGGGCTGTAGGGAATGCGATTGGACCGCAAGGTATGTCACTCATTTAGTAAGTAGTAAGTATACTCGATCTGATGCTCACATCTTCTTTGCCTAAGTATTTCGTAGCAACGATGCTCCGCGCTACATCAAGGCCTTCGTTGCTCACATTATTGTCTACGGCATCCAGCTCGCAACGATAGTATTCCTCCGCGTTCGACTTATGCGGCTTAACATCTTGAAACGGCGAGCACAGTCCCTTAACGAGCAATCAGATGCCACTATTTCGCATAAACGAGCCTTTGAGGACCTCACGGATAACGAAAACCCTGATTGTTTGTTATTTTCTTCTGCATAGTAAATGTCTCGGGTTTACTGATCCTGCTTTCCAGTCCGATATGCATACTGAGTTCAAGGGTTTTTACCTTTCGCCATCGATGCAGGCAACCGAGAACGAGGGATGGGGAAGGTTATGTGCTGCACAATTTACTCATGAAGATCGCTTGTATAATAAATTTGAGATGCATCGGCATTCTTTCATTCCCCATCAAGAAACTCACAGACGTTTATGTACATGTTTCAAAGTTATTCGTCACGGCGCTGAGGGTGGCTTGCCTACCATGACCTCTAATTTATCTGCCAGGTCTAAGACTTGCTTTTCAACTGCTGTTATTCGCGCTCGCCTACAGATGAATTCGATGAATATAGAAAGGTAATTTCGGCAAGAAAAACAGCAACGCACTCAGAGTTTGATCGTATTCCGAATTCAAATGCTTGTGAGACGCCTAGAACTTGGTTATTCTCGACAACTTTGTCGTTTCTCCGTTTTTCCTTCTCACAAACCTCCCTCAGCGAAGGCATTAGACGCGCATATTCCCTTTCCAGCTGCATGAGGAGAATTAAAAACGATTGGTCACTGAAGGGGTGAATCAGGCTTACCAAACGGGTACGGGCTACCAGCGACACATCGTCATATCGTCCGAAGCCTGTAATCTCTCCTTTCATCCTCTTCAGCTCTTCAAACCATTTCGTTTCGTTCTCGCTAATTCCAGGTGAAGCACGCTCCATCATTCCCTGTAAGACACGGTCCAAGCGCCCAAGAAGAATTTTTTGCTTCCTTTGAATTGCCTCAAATTTGGCTAGGGTTGCTAATCGTCGTGGACCCCTCAGGCTGCCGATTGCGGCGTTCATTTGCTCAGCTTTTTGTGCCATCCGAAGGAGCTCATGTTGTTGCAGTTTAACTCGTTCATCTGTTTGCTTCACAGCTAGTTTTACGGCCGTGGATTGGCTAGTGAGCTCACGACCCACATCACCAAGATATCGAAGAGTGTCCGGCGTCAAAACGAAGCCCCCAGTGCTCTTATTTTCTTTGGGGAGAGAAAGTTGTGGGAGTTTGGGTAGGCCAGAGGAACGATCGAGTGCCGCGGGAAGCATGTATGGGACCTTTGAGAGCAGAGATACGTAAGATGGGGGACCTTCAAGCGGCGTTAGCCAATAGCTCTTCTGTTTAAAATGCTCGTCATCTTTGTCGGGAGGAAGAGGGTGGCTGCTCGAGGAGTGTGGAGCTTCCGCACGGAGGTTGAGAGGGAATGAAGTTATTCGCATGGAAGAAGTGAGGATGAAGATACTGTAGGTCAGATAGACATCATTGGGAATGGTTACCGCAATAACTGGATTTGAACATCTGTTGAGCAGAGCAGATTGTCAGCATTTTCAGGGCCATGGCGCACCAGCAATATAATACAAACTTTCGTTCTATAGAGAATGTGGACAGAATAGGCTGTACTGTGGTCCCTGCGGACTTTTGTAAAGCTGCATCGAGCGATGCACTACTAGAATCATCTTCTGTGCGCAGGGCTGCTGCAAGGCTTTGCAGTACTGGCCCGATATTCAGGCTATGCACACCGAAAGCATGATAGACATAGAACGTTTCTGTGTGTATGGGGTCCAGAAGGAACACGGGATGGTTGGCCTGTAAAAGGTCGAGTAGCGAGGCTTGCCCTTGGTTAACAGCAACTTTACTAAGAGTTGACACTAGTCCCAAATCAATGGTTTCATATACCGCCAGCATCGGAAGGTCACGATTTGATGATACCTTTATTCCTTTGTTAATATAAAAGACTTTTGCTTTTAATTGAAAAGTTACCTTAGTCTCCCATCGTGCCTCTACTTTCTCCACATCAAGACAGATATCAATCTTTCCATCTTGGAACGCGACAACCACTACACCCAAATGCTCCGTCTCACTTCCATCGCCTTCTCCCTCATCAGCATCAGCGTCAAAAGAAAGATATGTTATGTCAGTGGCATCCCCGCCTTCACTTCCCTCCAGGGTTCTCGGCGATGGTTGAAGAAGGAATGGACCCTGTCTCGCAGCCGGTGACTTAATCGTAGTTGGTGGGTGGATGGAAACAGGTCGAGAAACGGAGGGAAAGACTGTGCCAGGAGGGAGTTGTTTGATCAATGCTGTGACATATTTATGTTGATAATCGTAAAGGGTTGAGAGATTTTTTGCCTCTGCTGAGGTACCCTGTGCCAGAAATTCTTGCTTCGCAGAAATGAAACACTCAAGGGAGTGTATATACGAGGAAGGTATGGAGCTGCGAGGTTCGTTAGATTAGCGGGAGCAGATAAGGGAGGGGGGCTCACGCATTTTGGGGCATGTAAGGGCAAATAGAGTAAATATCGCCAGACTTTGTCACTGCATATATCGTCAGAGGACCCCAGTCTGCTCCACCCTTGCCAAGAGCGAAGGATGCAATTTCTCGTTCAGAGTTATCTGTTGCATAAATGGAGTTTGACCTGCGTTCAGGAATGAAGGGGAGGATTTGCTGAGGCTCATCGGTGTCAACGGATATATCATATTCCCTAAGTCAGGATGAGATAACTTTTATGAAAACAAGAAAGGTAAATTTTACCGCATTTTCCCGTCGGTTGTCATTACCATGAGCGTAGAACCAGCTTCACCCCATGGATGCCATTCAATTTTGGCAATTGGCGCTGCTGTAGTGGAACCATGATAGAACTGCCCAACTTGAACAGATCTGTTCATAATACATGTTAAATTACAGAAAGATAAGAAGGATTGGATAAACATACTTGCAGTCAATCGTATCGGCTACTAGCCGTGAATAACCTACCCGTGGTAGGACGATGACAGCAACCTGGAACGCTCCGGCGATGGCGAGAAGTTTGCCGCTCGGGTTCAAGGACAGCTGATGTATTTCAAATTGTACGTTGGGAGTATGGAGTGTCTGTGCTCGAATCTCAGCATTTGGCCAGAACAACGGAGATGGAAGTTAAGTGTACCTTGTATGTTTGTCTTGTGCTTCGTCCAAGCTTAGCATCACCCAGCGCAGTAATTCGAACTTCATTCCCAGAAGCAACAATCAAGTCAGCGTCTTTTAAGACCATGACCCGCCGGCGTCCTGAAGGTGCAAGGGCATCTGTGACGGGGTCGACATCAATGAAATTAGAGAGGCTGTTTGTAGAAAGTTCGAGTGATGTTGTTGAAAGCGCCAATGGGCCACTAAATGCCTTTGGCAGAGAGAATATGGGGTGGCCAGTGAGCAGGGTGGACCAGTCGTGGTCAGAGGTCATCGCGTTGGTTGAATTTGGATAAGTTCCAAGTCAAATCTGGACGCGATTGATGCGAGAGGGTTCCCACGCTTGACTGACGCGTTTCTGGTGCTTGCGCGTCCTCTTCCCTACTTCAACGACACAATGACATCCATCGGAACAGGTTACGATCTCTCTGCTAGCACATACTCCCCCGATGGACGTATCTTTCAAGTTCGTTGTGGCCCCCATTCTCCTTGCTTGATGATGTGGTGCTGATCCAGCTTAGGTCGAGTACGCTAACAAGGCCGTCGAAAATTCTGGGTATGCCATTTACCTTCTGTCACCATTTTCTTATTTAAACTTTATATGTAGAACGGCAATCGGTTTGCGGGTAAAAGATGGTGTCGTGCTAGCCGTAGAGAAGCTGGTGCACTCGAAACTTCTTGTACCAGGTGCAAATCGAAGAATCCAAACAATAGACAGGCATATTGGGCTGGTCTGTGTTATCTTATCCTCCCGATGAATGCTCCCTAATATACCTACGAAGGCGACAGCAGGTCTTTTGGCCGATGGACGTCATCTATCTAACCGAGCGCGGGATGAAGCAGCTAGCTATCGTGAACAATATCGCCAACCTGCACCACTAAAGGTACGGATTTCTTGATCTGAAAGTACCCAAACTAACCTTTCATTTAGACAATTGCTGACCGACTTGGACAATACGTACAAGCTTATACCCTTTATTCGTCGGTTCGACCGTTTGGCATCAGTACCATCCTTGGAGCTGTTGATAAAGATGGTCCTGCGCTATTTGTTGTTGAACCGAGTGGAGTGTTCTTTGTGCGTTTTGAATCTCCCAACCCTCCATTTTCTTTTCTGACGCTTCGCAGGGCTACCACGGTGCTGCCGTAGGCAAAGGGCGCCAGCTTGCCAAAACAGAACTTGAGAAGCTCAAGTTGGCGGAATTATCGATGCGGGAAGCTGTTATGGAAGCAGCGCGAATGCATGTATAGTCATCGTTCTCATTGATAGTCTTGACTAATTTTCCTTGTTTTAGCATTTATCTTGTCCATGATGATGCGAAGGAGAAGGAATTTGAGCTAGAGATGTCGTGGATTGGTGACGAGACAAACAACATTCATCTTCCTGTACCGAAAGAGCTCCAAGCAGAGGCCGAGGCAGCTGCTAAAGCTGCGTTAGAGACCTTTGAATAGATGCTGTGGCGGCATCTTTCTTTTTCTTTCTGATTGGAACGAACTTGTAATTTACAGATTGAACGAAGAGCATCATGGAAACACACGCACCACCTACTTCGTTGAGTTCCTCGCATTGCGTTGAGTCGGTCAAATTATCAATGATTATTTGCTCCCCTCCGAATCCGCAAATGAGTGTTTGTTTCCTTTCGTTTTGTAGCTCGGGATATTCAAAAAGATTCTTACCGAAAGACCCCCTCGCGTCACCCGCCTAAGAGGCACGTCAGAGTCTGAACTACACATAGATATTTGTACTACACTCCGATAGCATCAACGCATCTGATGATGCACTGTTACAGAGTTTGATCAGTACTAACGACAATGGGAATGAACACGCAATTCAGCACCTACATCAAACCCGGTTTGCTCGATATACTCCCCATCGACCTCAAACGTGAAATCCTCGAAACAGCAGCATACCTCTACCCTGCATTTGGGATCCGTCTAGCCGTCGTCTCTCGCGACGTCCAGCCATGGTAACATTTCCCTCACCACAGCACGCGCCCACTCACGGTCTCTTCGGGCAGGGCAGAACGCATACTCTACCGTGAACTATATTTCAACGGACGCTTCTACTACCGCAGCTCTGTCGATGGCAAAGACAAACTCACGCTCACCCGCATCCAGCGCTTTCAAGTCCCACTCGGGTCCCGGTCGGCGTCTTTCTTCGCAGAGTACGTCCGCTCGCTGCATTTTGATGGAACGTGCAGCGCAGAGGAGGTGCTCCCCATCGTCAGGGTCTGCACAGGCGTGACGAATTTCGGGCTCTATGCGAATATTAGTCCTGGTGAGGGGTCTGCGGCGTTTGAGATTGCGCGCATCGTACATGGGATGCCGTTACAGACGTTGTTTGTTTCGTATAAGAACCTTGAGGGGCTGCTTACGCTCGATGTTGCATCCCCACAACCATCGAGTACTAATGATGATGGCGGCAATAACGATGCCAATGCCAATGACGACGGCCATGAAAATGAGGATACATCGACACCGGAACACGCACCGCTCACATCATCCAGCCTCCGCTCACTCTACCGCCTAGGGCTCGTCGACGGCTACGAATACCCCACACACCGCTTCCCCGCACTGACGCACCTCGCACTCATCCCCGACTACGAAGAGCAAGTCCTGGAGTACGTCCGAACTGCGCTCGCGCAGCCACGCACACAGTCTATCGTCGTCATGCTGAACTATGCCAACGCTCCCCGGCAGAGTAAAGCTACGCGTGCTTTAAAGAACATCGAAGATCCCAGGCTTGTGCTGTTCACGCTCTCTCGGACCGAGACGAGGTATATTGAGGATGATATATGGGATTTAGCGAGTGAGTTTCCGGATGAGGAGCCTCAGATAAGTCAGTCCTTTCATTACGTGTTGAGCGTTGAAGATTGTTGCTCATTTTGTTGTTGTTGATAGCGTACTTGAGCGAGATACCAGGCCCGAGGATACTCTCGTTCCAGGAGATGATGGACCTTGGTGGCTCGTAGGACAATTTTGTGGAAGTAAAATTTTACGTAGTATGTTTGTAGGAAACAGCTTTCATTCAGGCAATGCTCAGGCTCTTCTATTTCGTCCTTAAATGAAACAGTGACAATGTATAGATGGATGGGTATCCTTTCTGTATGGTATCAAAAAATGCAAGATATTATACTGATAAAAGAGGACGGTAGGTGTCTTATCGTCGCGACAATTTAAAGCGTTCATAAAAAGAGTTTGTGACTGTTTTATAAGGACCAAGAGCATTAGCCTTGATATGACAGAGGTCCCGCATCGCCACGTCCCAAGGGAATCTCGTTGAGTTAGGCTTCTGCTCCAGGTCAAAGATGAAAGCACACGAGGCGCGGAGACGTGCAATCATGGCGAGATCAGTGAACACCACCATGTCCTCCGGGGTCGGATAGGAGCCGAAATGCTTGGAGAGTTTCCGCAAAATGTCCTGCCTTTGCTCGATTGACAACTGGGTGAACAGTTTCCCGTTCACTTTGCGGCATGACTTGTGTTCCAAGTACACTGCCTGAACATGGCGCGAAATTCTGTCCAAATCCTCCTGCATCGCTTGCGCAACGGGTGGTGATGCCCTCTGGACGGTTTTGATTGCATCCTCCCAAGGCTGGGTCAAGTGAGGATCTGGCATCGGACGTGAAGGACCAAAAAGGCGGGGGCTTTCCAAGCTGGCAAGGATGCGATCACGTTCCATCTGGCTTGTTCTGTGTAGAATGTCCATAATGAACATGCCCTTGAGGTGAGGGCTAGACTTCTCCCGCTTGACATATCCTACATTCATCTTCTCGCCTTTATATTTCTTTTTGGATGTACCCCGGCCCTCCGATTTCCATTCCTTCCATGCGAGTTTCTGATCTGGATTGAACACCTTCTCGTCTTTGGCGTAAGCATCGGTTCGAATATTTAGACCAGTTTTGGCACCGTCCAGGACTTTGCAAAATCTAGTCCAGAGAAATCAGAGATGACAACAGCAAAATGAGTCCTTTATAAGCTCGATAGTTTTTGGATGGGAGTAGCCATATTTGAAAATTGCGATGTCGTGCATACTAGAATATTTTCCAACAATTGAAGTATCCCTGAGAGCTCCAAGTAAATATGTCTGAACGGCGTGCATCTTTTCCATATGGGATAAATGGGAGGCACGGGCGACGAAATTGAAGACTTTTTCGTTATTATCCTCTGCAAAACACATGGCCACTCCTTCCGGCTCTATAGAAAATTTTTCGTTGGCATTCTTGAAGGGTTCAACGATCTCGGGCATCCAAATGACAATTGCAGTATCACCATCGTAATCACCTTTTTTCGAGATTAGCTTAGTAGATAAAGGTCTTGAATAGCAATAACCAACCTCCAGCCAAGAAATCAAGCAGTCGGCGATGGCCTTGCACTGAGCAGACGATGACATCCACATAACTGCGGAGAAGAGGGTGTTCAACAGCCCGCACCTGATTAACTGAAGTCAGCCTACAAACAGAAAAATTATCGTTTTGCAGTGCAGTTTACCTTGCGAACATCTGTAGGCAGTTTGCACGGGTTTCTTGTCAGCTAACGAGGTCAAAGTTAAGCTTCTGTACGAAGTACAAAAAGAGAGGGAAAACCTACCAATACATCACCAAGGAGGATGTCAGTGAATATCCCATCAGTTGTCTGTAAATTTCAACGCGAACTCTTGACGTGGATTTCGTCAGGACCTAATACGCCATGGATGTCTTTGTACTAGCAAGTCAACACCAAATCAACGTGGAACTTTCATATTTAACATACCAGGAATGACAAAAGCTATTGCACTCTGCGGTAGCTCATACCGGAATTTGTGTGTCCGATTGAAGACCGCTGTTCTGACGACCTGCTTTAGCTTCTCCTTGAGAATGGGGCAGTCTTGAGGACGGAATCCTGCATCAAGAAGCACCATAACAGTCTCTTCTAGACTAGATGGACATCCTGAAATCTGGTCAGCCCACCAAGCCGTGGAGCGCTCTTGAGCTAGGTCAAACTCGATGTAGTCCTCATCTTCCTCATTCTCTTCCTTTTCGTTTGAATAGCCACCACCAAGGCCGCGAGCACGTGCTTCACCCGCAGCTTCTCGTGCGCGACGAGAGTATAGTACAGCTCCTGCACGTTCAACCTGGGTCCATAAGTTGAACATGGCATCAGGGCCTTCCCAGGTCGTAAGGCTCATAACATATTCTTTGATAGTTTCTGTCATTATATTAACAAAGACAGCGGGGGGGACGCCATTATCTGCAAGATTGATGAGTATTTCAGCAGAAATTCCAGCCGGAGATCTCATGTATGACGTTCGTAGAATTTCAATGATACGCAAGGTGGGGTCAAGAGGATCATGGTGATCCAAAGGATAGCGGATTTTGATCTGTGAAGGACGCGCCACAACTTTGAAAGGCCCCTTAGAGCTACTTTCACTGATCTCTGCCAGCATACCCTAAATGAAATGTAGTTGAACGGAGTGAAAAAAAAATATTGGCTTTTGGGCCATACCTTACAGCCACCAAGTCGGCACTGAAACGCGACTGAGTAAAGTTCAGGATCAAAAGCCCTAGAAACTGCCAATGTTGTGGCCCGATTTGCAGTTCCACACCCATCAGTCATGTCTGATCCTGTCGACGATACTGTCAGGGTTTCAATATTTCACGTTAGCCAAGTGCTTGTCCAGGACTATGGGAAGAAGCTTACTGATATCTTCCCCCTCAGCAATGTGGTCTTTTTCTAGGAGTGGACCTGGGACAGAGTTGGATAGACCGAGGGCAATGCGAGTGGACCACTTAGCCATTCCCTGTATGATATATTAGCTTAGGGATCGACATGGCGCGTAGGGGACATACCTGATGTTGATTTTCGGCATGGTCCATGGGGTTGTGAAAATTGAGAAGATCTAACAGTGACAATCCTTGACGTTGATTAGGTAGAATTTCGTCGTTCACCATACATTCGTTGGTCTTGAACAAGAAGACGCTGCCGTCTTTGGCATAGAATGCTCTGAACACATCGCCCCAAAGCACAAAAGGTTTGCGGAAGAAATCCGTAAGACCGTTGGCGCATTTCACCGTTTTGTCAACTTTAACGCGTAGAATGCTTGTACTACCAAACCGCCTGGAAAAGCGACACGATGGGCCTAAAAAACATCGCTCGAGCTTGATGTGGGGTTTCCCATTCTCGTCCTTCTCCAGTTTCGCACGAAAATCGACTTTACCACCGTACCACCCAGGTGCGACATCACTGTGCCC
Organism: Tephrocybe sp. 9980TJB; assembly: GCA_018220975.1. NCBI lineage: Eukaryota > Fungi > Basidiomycota > Agaricomycetes > Agaricales > Lyophyllaceae > Tephrocybe > Tephrocybe sp. 9980TJB. Next base: position 173,045 of record JABAJU010000002.1, on the reverse strand, counting down.
AAGACCAGCATACTGATCGCGCGCTAAGGCCTCCTCTTCCCTGTCAAGCTCCTCCCATGGTGACTAAGTGCGTTGTGAACAAACTAGATTCATCCAAGTAAGTAGGGCAGTTACCGTAGCCGCAGTCTCCTGTATGAACGCAACATCTGGAGCACTATCCCCCCCAGGATTGTTGAGAGAAAACATTCGTGTTGTCCTCGGTGCGGACTGCGCGTTGTTCCCCTGAAGTAGCGACAAAACTTTACGAGTTATCTGGTCCAATGAGATAGAGTTTTGGTTATAGAGCCGCGCAAGTTCGAAACGAACGCCAGAGGAGAGATTATTATGACTTTCGACGGTGCTTGAAGACGCCTGTAGAACATGAGCATTAGTTGTGATATTTCGTACGCCAAAAGCGACCCTACAATAATGTATGGCTCCATGGGGGAATCAGAGAGAATATTGATTTTGCGTTTCTTGACCGAACGAGTCGTTGCGTCCTGGTCCAACGAGGAATTAGAATTCCTCAATTTTCTTTTCTGAGCATCGCTTCTCGTTGAAGGATTAGACGCCACAATTGTTGCTGACGATAATTGGGATGCGCCTATATTAAGGGGTGCTAAGATGCTCCGCAGGAAGGAGAAACCATCTACTCACTAGTGCTGGGTGCCTGCTCAATAAAGTCATCGACCGCTAAAATCAAGTGGCTGATATCGTCCCCATACTCATATGTTGATGATGACTGGGAATCTATAAAAAGCGGTATTCAGATGCTGCGCAGGAAAGAAACATTTAGCTACTCACTAGCGGGCTCACCAAAGTGACAGTCGACGTCGCTCTCATTGATTGCCAAAATCAAGGGGGTAATATCTTCCCCGTAATCTTGCTAAAGTTTGGAAGTTAGGAGTATCTTGACAGTTATGATACTAGAGACCTTACGCTCTGGGTGGGAAATGGCAGTGCATCTGGATATTGTGAGAAGTTAGCAGTCGTATAGTGAACTCAGAGCTAACAGCCTACTGTCTATAACGTTATAATCCATATCGTGGCTCGTCAAGAGTTTTTCAGAAAAATCTATTCGCCAAAAAACGACGCGTAAAAAAACGCGTCGAAGTTGGGGGAGTGTTGCATGATGATTTTGTCTCGCTTCTGGATTTCATTTCTTGCTCACCAACTAGTCGGTCATGTGACCTGGTTCTGGCGACGCTGCTGCTGCACCAGCCATGGCTTAAAACTCTGGAATCCCGTCAGCCGGGAAAAATCTGGATAAAAATTGCAAGAAAATTCAATGGCAACGTCTATATATTAGTTACATTACACAATTTGTTCTAATTCTCGAGCGTATGCCAAGTTCGCTGCGATGAGTTTCTGCTTTGGTATTTCAATTTGCTCTTCGCCCTTTCGTGCAAATGCGATTAAACCAGCCGTAAGGTCGACTTGCCACCCTCGCTGAACAAGGCTTCACTACAAACGTAAAAAATGGAGTAGGCAATTAACTCACCTGTTGGGCAAATGTCAACAACTCGGATTGAGTTGTAAAGAAGAGGAGGGTCGCAGCGTCTTTCAGCGGTAAGCTCTCGTATGCAGCTTCCTCACAGCTAGCAATCTCATTTCTATGGTTCAGGATAAAATCAATGAAATCGAACGACGTCAAGGAGGGTTAGTTGCGTACCGAATCGTGCCCATTAAACTATCAATGAAATATTTGTACTCCTCAGTCGGGGCTTCTGCACGTGCACTCCACACCTTGCTGTAGGAGCCTTCCATCAGCCAACGTTCAAGGGATACGGGATGTGCAAGGTAGGGGTTTTCGGCAATCGCATCAGCTGGGAGAGGAAGACTTTCCAAAGTTGTGTGGAAGTCTGCAATTCGGTTCTGGGTAAGAAGGCGGATGAGGTTGAGCCCACGAATGGGGTATTCTCGTGGAGAGGGTGGGAGGACGGATCTGCAGAGGTGTTGGACGGACAAACAAATGGAAACCAGAACATAGCGCACCTATAGTCCGTGTAGAAGGTCTGGAGCTGGGAGAAATAACGGTCAAAGGAAGGGATGTCTTGCGTCCGAATACTCCAGAACGCGCCGATTTCGAGAATGTCCCCTGCCAGGTGGCTTTAGTTTCTGCTTCTGAAAAGAAATATAGAAATCGCACGAGCAACAGTAAGATCGTCGATATTGAGGTCTCCTACAGGCAGCAGAAGTCTTGCTTGGATGAGGCCAAGCTTGATTCGAGGTTAACCGATTTTATTTCAAGAACAGAGTCGAACCATACTTTGAGCTGGTTAAGAAGAACTCCACAACGCTTGAGATCTGACGGAGTGGACAAGAAGGAGCGCTGGAGGTCAGCATAAAGAGATTTGAGCTGAGTGGCAGCCATGGGTTACGGGTAAAGATGAGACGCGTGGTTTTCAAAGACGCGTCAGCTCAATCCAAATCCGGTCACACTAACTTTCCGCTTCACCACCATGGACCACATCGATTGGAACAGGCTCAAGACTGGCGAGGTCAACCTCGGTGTACGTGCTATCGCAAACCTCGTGGCCGATCTCTAAATCTTTGCAGACTTCAATTATGGCTGTTCAATTCGAGGGCGGCGTCGTGATTGGTGCAGACAGCCGTACAACAACTGGAAGCTACATCGTACCTCCTCCTCCTCCTTTCATTGATAATACATCTCACCTTGAACTCGCAGGCCAACCGAGTCACTGACAAACTTACACATGTCCATGATCGTATCTATTGCTGTCGTTCAGGTTCTGCAGCCGACACCCAAGCCGTCGCCGACATTGTACATTATTCATTACAGATGTACAGGTTCGTCTCAGTCACCAATTGTCTGCATAAGCCACTGATGTTTTAATCATAGCCAAACTGCAGGCGAGGCTCCTTCAGTGCTCCATGCTGCGTCCGTTTTCCAGAAGCTCTGTTACGAGAACAAGGATGCTCTAAGCGCAGGCATCATCGTCGCGGGCTGGGATAAGGAAGTTGGGCCCAGCGTATACAATATTCCTCTCGGTGGCGGTCTCTTCCGTCAACCATGGGCAATAGGCGGTATGCAGACCTCCTTTAGATCACCAATCACTCTTTAATCCAATCGCAGGTTCTGGCTCGACGTATGTGTACGGTTACTGCGATGCAACATACAAGGAAGGATGGGGGCGCGACGAGACTGTCAATTTTGTCAAGAACAGTTCGTACTGTCGTCACTCATTTTATGGCACCTCTGATCAGTTCTTGTAGCATTGGCATTAGCGATGGCGCGTGATGGATCTTCAGGAGGTGTCATTCGCATGTGTGTAATTACAGAAGACAAAGTCGAGAGGCTGTTCGTCCCAGGTGATGAGCTACCAAAGTTCTGGGAAGGATACGAGGTATTGGGAGAGCCCGCGCTAAAAAAGCGATCGGCTGCGACGGGTGTCGTGCCCATGGCTGTTGAGGCATAGGGTTCCGATCTTTCCAGTGTACAGTAGAGAAAAGCAAGAAAGATGAAATCACTGCTTTCCCGACACAATTGAATATCCGGACCAGGGGGTATTAGCATAAATGGTAGCTCCAAGCCAATACATAAACAACAAGGATATCGAGGTAAATACATACAAGGTATTCCAACAATCTACACCGACAGCTGATACGACGAATAAGAAACAAAATCCATTCAATTTCAATAGGATTTTTCAGCTTTGCGTTCCATGATCTCACGCAGAGGTCCGAGAAGGCGAGTGAAGGCTGGAGCATCAAGAGCCGCAACCTTGAGTCGTGGTAGTGAGCTGCCACGGGCTCGCCGGACTGCGCTGACAGTCGCAGCGCGTGGAACACGGTGTAAAAGTGCCAACTCTGGAAAAGGCGGTTCAGAAAAGCCATCAACAAAACAGAAATCACTTATTAACCTCCAAAATAGTCGCCCTTGGCAAGACGCCCAACTGAAATCTCTTCTCCGGCCTGTTGCAATTTGGTAACTGTTGCCTCGCCTTCTTCTACGAAGAAGAAGGTATCGCCCATCTCTCCCTGACGCACCACAGCATCGCCATCCACGTACGTCTTGCTGACTAGAGCATCTGCAATTTTACTCCTCTGGGTTGCGTCAAGGGAGGACAAGAGAGTCACAGTGGATAAGAAATGCTCATACATCGTCCGACGACGATGAGCAGCCTTCAAAATGATCGTGCGGAACGTGATTCGATCGAGGGACCATAATGTCGATGGTTCTATCGATAAAACAGTGGCGGCGCGCGGATGTCCATACATCAGCGCGAGTTCACCGAACGACTGGCCCGTGGTGCACTCTGCAACCTTGCGCCCAAACACGGCATGGTACCCTGGTTGCACAAACATATCTGCAGGATTGGGCGTCGTAGGCTTTTCTGTGAGCCATGTCGGGGGAAGGGGCTCAGGGCGTATGTAACAATGAAGCTGGCCAGATTCCACAACATAAAAGTACTCTCCAGCGTCTCCCTGCCGAATCACGACCTCATTGCGCGGGACCTTGAATTCTCGCATTGCGTTGATAACGCCCGTTTCTTGTTCTTCATCGAGATCACGGAAGATAAAGTTATTGGCAATGGACGCTTTGATGCGACGTGTCTGGTCTGCAGTTTTGGGATAGACGGGGAGAGGCTCATCTGGCACGCTGTCAACTGCAATTGACTCGGCGGAGACGGAGGTTCGACGCGCAAATATGGCGGAGGTAGGAGGGTGCAGAAAATCGCCAGGGTTTTGGGCAGTGGGTGTTACTGGATCAAAATTCGCAAAAGGGTTTGCAGTAGACAGGGGAGAGGTCGGGGGGAGTTCCTGGCGATCGTATTTGAATGGTGCGGCATCATCGTCTGCGGATAGTAACGCGTTCCCGGGAATGTTCAGCATTCCAAACGGGCTCTCTGCGATGCTCTGCCGTATCGAGGGACGTTGGGTAGGAGGGAAAAGATGTGACGATGAAGAAGATTCATTCGGATTTATGGGAATATCTGTGTGGATGTTGCTGGGCAGATCGAATCCGAACGAACGACGCTGTTTTGCGCTACCTAGAACATCACGGGTACGCGCTCGTTGTTCCTCTAGACGAGACTGAAACCAGTTGGCGCAGTACTGGAGGGCATCCTTGGGCTGAGCACGGTGCACGTCACGAGTAAGATCCTTTATGAGGTTGTCAAAAGTGGACATGGGAGGGGAAGCGATGGAAGCGAGCAAACAAGTTGGAAAATCCGTTGTACTTCAAGCCACGTGGTCTTGTCCATTGTTACCGTTTTCAATTGCGCATCCATTCAAACCATCTCAAAGGCGTTTCATCGAGAACAAGAAATCAACACCCCGTACAAGCCACTGTGCCAAATAAACCTTCAGCAAATACATTTTCCCGTAACATTTGTTATACATCATTAAAGTGGTATCTATCCATCAACACACGTTAATCTGAATCGTCTACCCACTCCGCCGCCACCACACGATTTATATATTCGCGAATCCATCGGGGACGGCGAATATGTTGCTCGCGGAGCTGATTGCGAGCTTGTGTCCTATTGTCACTCTCGGTACCTTCGCCCTCAGCATTAACAGGAGCATCACGAATATTGGCTTCTGTCCTGATTCTACCCTCGCGCTGTCGAAGTGCAGCTCTCCTTGTGTTCCATATCGCAGGATGTACGGTGGCTAAGAGAAGGCTCGCAAATGTGATCGCCTTGCGCACTAGACTGGGCTCCGTCGCGTCGGCGCCTGGTGTTTCGTTAATTACGCGTTCCTCTTCAGAAACATTCACGTTAGCAAGGACATCGAGAACTGCTCCCCCTTGGAAATCAAGAATTGGCGCTTGTACACCTTCCGCAGGGTTCTGCGGCCTGGGGACATTAATTTGAGGGTTAGGCTGAGCATTTGGCGCGTTTGGTCGTCGTCGTTGATTCATCGCGGCGAGCTGATTTGGTTGATTCTCAGCAGCTTCAACTGCGCGGATAATTCCATTCCGTATAGGTAGCCAAATTTCGTAGAACGTCCATGCGAGTATGAGGAGACCGAAGATTGGCTTTCTCGCTGGTGCGACAAAGTATAATAAAAGCATAGTGCGAAAGAGAAGGAAAACCATCGGAACCAGGAGAGGCCGCAAGGGTACTTCTCGAAGTCCTGGTGGTAAGATGGGATTCGGTTGAGGGTTCTGATTCTGGTTCTGATTCTGGTTCTGGTTCTGATTCGCTGCGACACGCAACTGCGGAAAGCCAAGCTGCTGAAGCAGCTGATTAACGTCTGGCGGTATGGGCATCGGCTGAGTAGGGGTGGGTAGAGGAGTGATGGTGTGAGAGATAGGTATCGAAAGCAGGGTAAATGTATATGACAGAACTTTGAAAGCATGGAGTTGGAGTGGAGTAGGAGTCGCAGAAGGATCGACAAGAGATAGATAATCTTGTCCACTACAAAAGCGTTAAAATGTGAATAACCGGGGAGAAGCGAAAGAACTGACTCGATAGTGACACGCTGATACTCCAAACCTCCCTCGGTGTGAGGCGGAAATTGTTCATCAAGAATCGAGGGCCAAATCCAGCCATGAGCCTCAACAGCCTGCACTGCAAGTGAAGAAGATATATTGTGATCAAAGGAACTTGGCGGTGACCTCGTTTCTCCTGTAAGTACTGACAGTGCTGATTGATGCTTGGTCAAGACGTATCCGAGAGGGTGTGGGACCTGCGTGACGGGAGCAGTGCTGGGTGTAGCACGAGTCCTACGTGGCGGCATCTCCTGGGGAGTCTCTATGTCACGCAAAACAGAGGGCGTCTGAGTAGCTGTTGGTAACTCTGGAGGCGACGATGACCAAGCGGAGGGGTGGACGGCGAGATGAACGATGCGGGCCTCATCGGGAGACTGTGGAGCAATTAAGCAAAAGTGTAAGAAAGCTAATAGTATGAATATAACCGACCTTCCATAGTTCATCGACTTTCTCTTGGTCGAAAAGATTGCGGCCTCGCCAGATGATTCTTTGGCCGTTAACCCGCGGCCTTCCTGGGCAAGTGTTGTAGATCTCCTGTTTCAAATCCCCGATGGTAGAGGTCAAGGCTACCTGGATAGTAAACGAGCGTGCATAGGCCGGCAGCTCAACGCGGACTTGGACAAGCGACATGAAGGTTGGGACTCAACTTGGTTCCACGTTGCGGCTCACTAAATTGGGTCATGTGACATTACATTACGCCACGACAAGCAAGTTCGGATTTACTTCTAATACTGTGGGTGCTACAGAGATGGCACACGAACTGTTACTCCTTCTCTTGAACTCTTGTGTATCAGCTCAATCATCTCGATGACCGATGTGGCCTCCTTCCATTTGACCACAAGCTCAGCACCATTCCGAATAGCCGCTCCGAGGTTTTTGAACAGCTCAATATATTGACCAGGATCGGTCGACGGCCAACTGAAGAAGATTTTTTTTAGCCTTTTAACGCCATGAAAGTTTGCAAATACTCACATGGAACTACGAATCGTCACTCCGTCCTCCTCGACATTATCGACTGTTCCCCAGAGAGACTCTGGTTCCTTGCCATAGGCGGGATCTTCCAGAATGGCCTTTGGCGACGCAATCGCCTTTAGCTGGTCTTCCTGAATATCTACACCATACTTGACGTATGATCCCTGGGTTCCGCGGACAAGGTAACGGAGCTGCGAGGATCGTGCGGAAAGGACTTGGCCCCTTAGAATAACGGTGAAAGGACGAGGACCAGTTGGTCCCCGTGGATAGTGGAAGTAGATGTCAAACTGCAATAATTACGCTCGAGTTAATTCGATGGGTAGATGGAGTTGCGACAACCGATTACTGACGCTGTCATCGACTTCTGGGCTGCCTATTCCCCTGACATTCTGAACGAATGCTGTAACTTTCTCTGGTCGGCCGAAGAGCACCAAAGCTTGGTCGATGATATGAGAACCTAGGTCATATGTCTGGCCATTTGCGGGAAGTGGCTCATCCTTCCACGTTCCCTTCAAAGAGTTCCGATAGCGATCGTAGCTGGACAAATAGGATTAACCTCGCCAGAAGGGTGATCAATCTTGTACGAATCTTACTGAGTCTCAAACTCTACTAGGTCGCCCAATGATCTAGGATCGGTTTTGGGCAATGCGAGAAGACGTTTCAACGCAAGGAAGTCGGCGTCCCACCGGCGATTTTGGAACCCGTATAAGACTAGCCCTTTGGATTGAGCGAGGGCGCCAAGCTCCCTTGCTTGTTCAGCAGTTGCAGAAACAGGTTTGTCAACGAGAACTATTGGCGACTAAGAATACAAGCCCGTCTATTTTTGAACAAACTGACCGTGTTTCCCTGCCTCCAGGACCACTTTGGCAAATTCATAATGAGTCCAGTTGGGGGTGCCAACGATAACCAGCTCGACTTCGGGATCTGCAAGGACCTGTTCCAAAGTGCGATGAATTTTTACAGAGACACCGAACCGATCGTGGACTTTTCCTTGAGGCGACTGGGGATTTCTCTCGAGAACGGAATGGAGGGTGAAGACGTCGGGAAGAGCAAGGACGAATGGGACGTGGAAAGTCAGGCCTGCTAGGCCAACACCAAGTACGCAGGTATTGATAGGCTTGGACATTGTGTAGAAGAGTAAGATGCAATGAATTAGATTCAAATTTCAGTTAAAACCATCCGCTCGAACCGCTCGAACCGCTCGTAGGAGTCAGGCTGGAGATTATCATATCTAATCATGACGTAAGCTTATAAATTCAAACTTCTTGGCAGCCTTCTGTCACACCGCGTTCAAGTTCATTGTCACATTTGTTTGTGACAGTTGGACCCTTCCTTGTCCTCTATACCGCGATACCTTTTACTACCCTTCCGTTCACAGCAGGCCTGAAATAATGTCGGATATTTACACGTCTCTTCAAGTTTCTCCAAGAAAGAAACGATGCCCTCCAGTTGACGACGACTCTACGACTTTCACGCCCAAAAAGCTGCGTAAACTTGCGTACGTTCTGTGCAATGTAACTTGTTCTCTCACGCGTGCAAAGTTAAAGTTTCGAATAGGCCACTTACTCCACCTGCGACTTGTTCACGCCGTGCTAAAACTAAACCAACGGTTGAATTACCCGACCACCTTGCACGCCTTGATCGTATTCACGTTGCACTTCAACAAGCTCTGTCCCACGCCCTGGCCACCTGTGCCGTTTCGCCCAGCTCAGACACTGGCATAGTTCGCAACGTCCTCAACCACCTCTCACTGTCAACCTACACAGGTCTAGCGACGCAGTTTGAACTCGACGATCTCCGCAGACTATGTTGGGTCTGGGAATGGGACGCTAAGGCCCTCCCGAGCGAACCCAAGGTAGCAAATGTCACTGCCAATTCAGACGACGAGGATAACCCTTTCCTTGTCACACCATCCTCGCCCGGCGCGTCCGTATTCGCCGCGGGGGGTGAATGGACGCGTGGTGGCATGGGCATCGTCCTTAGTTCTGCCACCCACCATTCCAAACGCGATCGGAAGCGCGTCCCTGCGTATGGGATTGGCATAGAGGTCGAGATGGACATTGATAAAGATATGGGTGGGGGTATGGCTGCCGTTGCGCGCTGGACGGCCGCTGCAGAGACGCGCCGTTCAGAGTTCCGTAATAAGCTTCAGGCGTGGACCGATGTACGTCTATCCATCCATCCATATTGCCTTGTGTGGTTGACGTTTTGACTGACCGCGCGTTGTTAGCTCCACCCCGATGCGCGGTCTATACCCCAAATACCCATTGCGGACCTACCTGAGATCGGGGTGCCAGCCAAGGTATCTGCATTAACCCGCACCCTCGCTTCTGCGTCGCCCAAGGCGGCCATTGCATCCGTGGCGTTTCCACCACCCGTACCATCTTCGCCATCGAGGTCACCTACTAAATCACCAACGAAACGTGCTCTACGGGACTTTGCTGTCCCGTTTCCTGTTACATCATCATCATCATCATCATCTATTGCAGCAACTTCGCCTACAAAGAAAAATTCTGTGCTTTTCCCTATGCTGAGATCTGAATCGCCTACCAAGGGCTTAGTATTCCCACAGACTCCGTCCCGGCGCGACCGCGACGCCCAGGCTGGCGCTCGCACTGGCGCCGGCGCCGATCTATTCTCACCACGGACGCCTACTTCGTCTATTACAACTAAATCTGCATCTACATCTACATCTATCCCCGAATCCACCTTTGACCCTTCAACGCCGACGCACCAACGGGGCAAAAACGCCGCGACGGTGCCGCAAACGCCGACAAGCTCGCGGAGACAGGCGCTCTACGAGCGCGTGCGGCAAAAGTCCCTCCAGGCAACGCCGTCGAAGACGCCGCTGAGCAGCGGGGTCAAGGGCGGCGCGTTGACGCGGGACCAGATTCTGAAAATGGGGCAGGAGGAGATGAGGAGGCGGTGTTTGCTTGGGCGGCTGGGTGGGGTTGCGGAGAGTGTTTGGATGTGAGTGGTTTCTCCTTGATAGAATGGGATTTGATGGCTGAGCTTCATAAATTGTTACTTGGTAGGCTCTTCTCGACACCCGTTACTGGCTCCTCTACCACGCCTACGGCGCGTAAACGCCGTGCGCTGCCTAGACAAGAGGTGGTGACGGCAGTGATTAAATCCTCCCCTGTGCCGATATCAAATGCAGAAGCGGGCGAGTCACTTGCGATGCTCAGTAAGCTCTGCCCGTTTTTTATCCGAGAAATGGATATTGCGGGCAGGGAATGGCTCGAGATGCCTGCTGCCAAGCCGGATAATAACAATATCAATAATAATGTGGACGTGGAGTCCACGCCAACGAAAAAGAAGGGACACGGTGGCGGCGGCTTGATGCCTCCGAGCCCTGGCCCAACCATTAAAGGCAAACATGAGAGCGCGGCCGAGCTCGTTACGCGCAGCCCCAGGCGGGTGAAGCGGGAGGGGGGAGGACTTCGGGAGGTGAGAGAGATTATAAGACGAGAGCTGGAACTCGAGGAATGAGTTGCATCAAGAGATTAACAGTGCGTTGTATTGCTCTATGTTAGGTAGATAAGTACGGTTTCTCGATTTGTAGTGTCCCCTTTAGTATCCTGTACCAATGGTATATATGCTTCAAACGTAACAGACGTTCAAACGTTCAAAAGTGGCCCTGAGATCGACAGCTACTTTCGTACTTGGTCGATCAGCGAGGATTCGCCGTGTCGAGATGATGATGATGACAGTCATTCTCTTTCCCTCTGGAAAACATCAGACCAGATGTCGTCGAGGTGGAAAAAAGCAGAGAGGTGCCCGCCAGGGATGTTTTTGAGACGGGCATTTTTATAGGACGCGACGAGCCAGTGGGCCATTGCTTTTGGTGCGACGGTGTCATTGTCCGCTGCGACGACGAGCACGGGGCAGGTGCTCTCGATGGTGGCAAGGGAAAAGTGGGAACCCCAACCAGAATGGTATATGATGGGCATGTCGGTGAAACCGCGCCAGGAGGCGACGACGCTGCGGTGGGCGTTGCGGCCGAAATTAGATACGAGTTGAGATTGGGTGGGTATAGATGAATCGGAGTCGTCGTGAGTGGTGATTTGAGAAGAGTCGGGGTGGTGTTCTTGGGTGCTGTTGTCGTCTTGGTCGAGTGTGGGCTCGAGGGTGGGGAGGAGGTAGGTACGGCAGAGGGATTGGGCGGAAGCGTCTGATGAGAGGTAAGGGGCGAGTGCGAGGCGAGTGAGATGAGTTGCTAGGAGACGGAAGCCAGGTACGTAACGGGCTGGAGGGCCTGCAAGGAGGTAGGGAAGCCATGTGAGGGAGCGTGCGTAGGCTGGATGGCAATGTGGTGGGGAGCAGGGAGCGATGAGGATGAGTGCTACTAGTTGTCGTGCTAGGGGAAAGGTGTGGTGTGGAAGGCCATATAGGATTTGTGCAGGGACAGTACCAAAGGCGTGGGCGCAGATGTAAAGGCGTAGTTTGTGATGAGTGTGTGGGTGAAGATGAGCAATGAGGGCAGTAATATCTGCTGCAAGTGTAGCTGAATAGTTTGAGAGGGAGTGTAGAGGAGAAGAACGACCCCAGCCTGGAAGAGAAGGGGCTACATAGTGTACATTTGTGAGTGCATGAGGGAGATGGGAAGCATCGCCAACACTGAAAGGACCATGAAGATAGAGAACGAGGAGAGAGCTAGAAGTGTTTCCGTTATCAGCATAAGCAAGTGTACGACCATCTTTAAGCCGAAGAGACTTGTCTTCGATGTGGATCATGGACAACAACAGACATGGGTCCAGACTCTTCTTAGCATACTTATTCCAAGATACAACAGAGTCTATATAATTACGTCATCTCTGATCTTACTTGTTTCTCGTATTCTGCGCAATCCACAACTAGCCCTGTCCTTCGACTAGCCTCTGCTGCGAACACCGTCATATGACTTCGAAGCACCTCCTTCACATCTGTCCCAAGTAACTCCTGGTTCCCCGTTCTCACCGCCTCCACAAAAGCTGAGATAAGTCCTAGATCTCCCCCGCCATGCCCCCCGCCCAGTTCTTTCGTTGGTATATGCTTCATCTTTTCCCCCGTCCGGAAATTCGTTACCACAAATGACTCCATATCACCCACAATCTCTCCATGAGTGAAATGCAGCCGCGTCTGTCGGTCGCAGATCAAAGATGTGTATGCAACCATCGTGAATGACGCAGTAGCCCCTCCAGAAAACTCTAGGTTCACTACTTGGTGGTCCGCCACGTCATTTCCAGACTCGTAAACGCATTTTCCGTACGCTCCATTCTTGAGTACTTCTGTAATGTTCTCAATGTCCGGCACCCCGTCCACGATCGTCGATGCAGGCCACCTCGTGTTTCCCTTCGAAACAGGCTCCAAGTAAACTGTACAGAAAATTTAGTCCTCGGAACAATGATATTCACCAAATGAAAACCCACTCTTCTTGGCACTATAAGGACAATCCTTCTCTGCCGGACATTCCAGACACCTCGTTGCAGATCCCGCGGCCGCGGGTTTCGCAGACTTGCGGAAATGCTGCAGAGAACCAAAGGAAGACACCCGTGCGGGGCCCTGTGGCGAGAACCAGTAGCACAGCAAATCGATGTCGCTGTTGTGTGTATTCGTGTGCATCAGTAGAAATACAACACGCGCTCAGAAAAAGACAACCCACTGGCAGCTCTTGGTCAGGAGCGAGAACGAGCTCGTCGATTCATTGCACCAGTGTCCGCGCACAAACGAGTGGGCAAAGTGGTAATACCCCACTGGTTCAACGTGTACAACATTGACCAGCTCCCCGAGGACACCAGATCGGAGGACCTTGGTCAGTTCTTTGTTGTATGGAGAGTAGCGCAGCACTATAACGATACTCATTCATTACCAATCAGCACCAATCGAGTGGATACTATGCGACTTGCCATGCCCCATCCCAAAGATACTCCCAGCCTTATCCACAGCGTCTGACATCCTAATACACTCCTCCGGCGACGTCGCCATGGGTTTCTCGCACAGGATATGATACCCCTGCTCCGCAAACGCCAGCGTCACCTCGAGGTGGAGCTTATCCTGCACAGCGACGATGACGGCGTCCGCGAGGCGCGTGCCGACCGTCGCAATGGTCTCAGCAGACGCCGCGAGGAGGTCTTTCCAGTCGTGGAAGACGAGCGTGGAGTCGATAGAGAACTCTTTTGCGAAACTGGCTTGCGTCTTTGGGCGCGGCTCTGCGATCGCGACGATCTTGCATGCGTCGGGGCGGATTTGCGCGTAGCGGCTGTAGTTCTGTCGGCGCTCTAATGAGTACGGTGTCGGTGAGATTGGATTGGACTGTACCTTGCCGCGCTGGCCGCAACCGATGATGGCGATAGTAACTGGGGATGACGACATGATAGTAAGTAAGTGTGTAGATAGATAGGGGTAATCCAAAGTCATTTACTTACTTTATATATTGATGGAATCATTTTAAACATAATGGCACGTATCCTTCCACGTCTCCTCGCACAGCTCGCACGCAATCCCCAGCCACCGTCCTTCGCCAAATTCGTCTTGTCACGTAGACGCCAGCGGGCGCTGCACCGCCCCGTTCCCCCACCCCCGTCTTTCCAACCGAGGCATAACCCAAAATCGATACTCCTCCATGACCCCCCAAATAACCCCATCACACGCTCGCGCGTGTATATCCGCCACAAGGCACTCCCACCGAGGCATGATGGTATGCGTATGACGCGTGAGGAGCGCTTGTTCTGGTCTAGTCCTTATTGTGTGTATTTCTCGCTGTTGAACCCATGTCTCGCTTTTTTTTATTATGATTTTGTATAGTGCGCATGCTGGCGTCTCCGTTACGGCAATGTATAACTACAAACCGTTTCTTACCCACTGGTTAGTGCTCCCCCCTCTCTTCCCTGTAACCATTTCGCTCAAATCAATTTCAACCTCAACCAGACTTTCTCATCCGCCTCTCCATCCAACGCATCCCTCCCTCACACATCCCACCACCAAACCCAACTTCCAAACGCCCTGGCCCAACACACACCCAGACACAAACCTTCCTCCCCGACGGGCTCCAGCACACCCAATTTACAGCGCGGCGCTCCGGCAAAGCGCTATACACGCTCTGCTCGCGCACCGCCATTGCGCGCCTCGCTGACCCCGCTGTAAAGCGGCGCGCGGCCAACGGCGTGCCGGTGCACCCTCTCCTTGCGGACCAGATCGCGCATCTGCTTCGGCTGCGTGTGCTTCAAGAGCTTGAGGTGTTGGCGGATCGTTTGGAGAGTTTTGGGCCTAGACAGAGTATTGATAAGGGGAGAGGGAGAGGGAAATGGAAAGAAAAGGCGAGAGGAAAGGCGAAGGAGAAGGAGGAGAAAGAGAACCCCACCGTAACACCCACAACCCGTCTCATCCGCCGCCTCACCCGCGCCGAATGGACATCTATCCGCGAAACGAAACAGATCCCCTACCCCCGCGCGCTCGCTGTCCTCATCGTCCCCCCGCTCCAGAAAGATCCAGCGACAGGACGCAGGCCAGAGCCCAGCATGTCAGCGGCTCCGCCTCCCCCAGAGGACTTTGTTCTCCCTGCACCAGCCCCCAACCCGCAATCGCACTCGCATCCACCATGCGAGCTGTACCCCGTGCACGCGCCGTTGTGGGACGCGAGGGAGGGCAGGGGCGTACTCCCGGAGGAAGAGATACCGCTGTATAGCGCCCCCGCGCTCTTCCCTGCGAAATCACAGCGTGCGGCGTTGCATGCGTTGCTTAAACGGGTTCTAGCGTTGGAGCGGCGGACGGGGGTGAGTGCGGAGGGCACGGGCGGAGATACGGGGATGGGGAAAGCCAGCCACGCGTTTTTGATGTGTTCGAATGAAGAGAGCGTGTCGAGGGGGGATACGGTGGGTGTGGCTATTGCGCTGTGGCGCTTGAGGATGTTTGAAGATGTTGGGGAGGATGTGGCGTCACAGCGCGTGGATGGGTGGGAGTGGACAAAGAGGCGGGATTAATTGCAATGTAGTAATGCGTCATGGTGGAACCGTTTGTGGGTTTGGAGTGTTGTTACTAGGCTAGATATATGAGTGGGGTGTAAAAAAAGACGGATTTCCTGCAGCACTGCCTCGTATTCCCGTCAAAGATTTCCCAAATTTCGCGTTGATCGCGTAAACAAGAAAGTTTGTTGCCAACGCCAAACTTGCTTTCAAGTTGGACTTGCATTGTACAACAAACACCCTGCCTCGACTTGTTCACTTGCTATCCTTGACCTAGAAGACTACTAGAGGCAGTCAGTTGTGATGCCAACTCGGTTTGCAACGGAAAAAATCACGCGCACTGCTCCTAATTGATGAGCTCCATGATTAAGCCCCTCATTCATGCTATTCTTGTGGAGTGAGAATAAAGGCGACTTTACTATGACGGGCTTGTTGCACTCCATACATATCCCGGCCCCTCGCTTTGTTCGCTCCTTCCCCCCTTCCGCTCTCCTTTATCCCTCAGGCTATATCTATCCTGCATTCGGATTTGGGGCGTACTTCTGTCCTGCGTCCCCCAGCCACGCTCTTTTCACGCTTACTTTCTCTTGTAACTTAACCTTTATACCCAAAGCATGCCGCATCGCGCAAGAAACGGATGGACGCATGTCAATAGGCGGGGGTTCTTCTCCAGTAGTGAGTTCTCATCTCTTTCCCAAATCTCTTCTGTGTTCTGAGAGAAGGGGACAGTCTTCAGCGAAGTATTGTGAGTATATTTTCTTCTTTGATCCCACTATGGATGGCGGGTTGATAGTAGAGGGCGATCAGGACGCCCCCCACTGAGACTCCAGTGCTCAGTTTGAGCCTCCCCCTCACAACCCTTCTCCCTGGCCTTACTTCATCGTGAGCCGTTGTCTGAAAGCAAAATTCGGAAAATCACAAGCTGATGCAGCTTTCCTTATCATCCAGTTCTTCGTCAGCCACGTCCACAGCTTCGTTGAGCGAGTACGTTCCTCACCTTTTTGCGATTACTTGAATTTCCAATCCGACAGATCTGTTTCGTCTTCTTCTTATTTGTCTAGTTCCGCATCAACGAGCTCTACGTCCTCCATCCCATCAACCTCCTCCACCTCTATCAGCACCTCCTCCACTCCGACCCCGACGCCTACACCGACCCCGACCTCCCAATCCGTCTACGAGACAACGTCCAACGGACAAGTCCACACCATCACCACCTTCATCGATGCCGCTCCCGCTGCCACATCCAGCGCCCCTGCCACCCCCGCCGCCAAAGCCTTCCTCCAGAACAAAGCCCTCTCCGGCACCGTCTTCGGACTCGTCGGCGCACTGGTGCTTATCCTCCTTCTCGTCATCGCTACCTGCGCCATCCGCCGCAAACGCAACAACCAGCTCCTTCGCGAGGCCATCTCGTTCGAACCCACGCAGAGCGACCACTACGGCGCGGAGAAGGATAGGATGTCCGTGGGGTTCGAGAGTCTCAGGAGGAGTGGGGATCATGTGAGCGCCACCAATGTTACCATTAATCATAATCCTGGACCTGGATATGGTGCCAAAGCCAAGGAGGCGGCGGCGGCGGCGTCGGTGTACCCGTTCTCTGCGGGCTATGGATACGGTTATACGAAACATGATTTGAAGGCACCGCAACAGCCTGTGAGGGCAGTGAGCCCACTTGGCCATCATAATCGTTCGGCACCTCAGGATATGTTGCCTGGCCCGGCTTCAGGTGATGGTATCTCTTGGGGTCCGAACCTTGAGCCGTACATGCCTTATCAAGCTCAACCCGTGGTCAACCATAGCGTGGAGGAGAAAGACGAAGATGTTTCAAGGCCTTGAAGGTATGTTCTTCCGTGCTGGCATGTGCGCGATGAAGGTGTTATTCATGCGCTTATTGCAGGTTGCCAATGAGTAATTAATTCTAGTGGCCCGCCCCATCGTCACCCTCAGAAAGTAACGTTAGTAGTACCTGATAGTTGTTGTATACCCCTCGCCGCTTTGGCGCACTTATCTGAACTTACTGCCGTGCAGTTGTTCCCATGTCGAAGTTGTGGCATTATATGTTCGCTCTCTCGCCGAGTACACATGAGCTGACAAAACAGGCTCGTAAAACAGATAATTTTATCACTTATATTCACTCTTCCTTCTCTTCATAAGAAGTGTGCTGCCCATCGGACGTTCTATCCCGATCTCGTTTTTCCAAGAACCACACAAGCCAGGTGACAGCAAGGGTGGTGACACTCACGCAAATCATAGCTATCATGCCTTTTGTGAACCGTGGGGCGTCCGTTGCTTTGTAGAAAATAAGTGGCCACCATGCGTTTACGACGTTGTTCCACATGCTGATGAGTAGACCGATGAACACAGGACAGTCAGTCATGGTTGCGATGTTGTTGTTGAAAACACAAACGCACTTCATAGAAGCAAGAACAACCGCGCGTTCTTGATCATCGTCTGCACAAATTTGGTTTGCCCAGCTTTTGTTCATGTTAGAATCAGACAAATGTCTTTCTGGTGGGTTTTTCATCAATACAGGGTAACTTACGCAAAAGTGGTTGCCTGCCCGGCATACGATGCCGACGCTATGTCTGTAAACACAAAAATAAGTTCAGAATCAGAATCTACGTGTCAAAAGAAGGTCAGTGCTGTGGGGCCCATCACGCACAGTATGCAAAGAACTTGAGACCTGCTGGACTGCTCCAAACAAGAATGCAGATAGCCGCGGTAATGCATGCGACACCCATGTACACAAGGACAGGCCATCGCTTTGCAGTATGGTCAGTCCATGTAGCGCAGATAAGGGTAGAGGCTATCCCGACTGCAGTCGCTCCTGACGGGTAGTAGTCTAAACTCGATTAGCATGCAAGAACGAAGACCTCGACCCCTGCTGCTGTACTAACCAATCTGTTCCACGGTGTAGCCGCCTATGGCCTTCAACCATTGCCCCATCAGATTGTTAGACCCGAAGCTCTCAGTTTCTCCGGAGATAGCGAACTAGTAAGAGGGCAGATGGATACTTGGATGGGTAGGAAGGGGACATCGTGACATACAAGCAGACTGCATCCATACCATCGCCACCTCGTGAGAACGCGCCGAGCCAAACTCCAAGATAGCGGTTGACGTTTGACTTGGACCTCGTTCTCAAGCCGTGTGTAGGCCAAGTCTTGCTCCTGAGTGTAGAAAATAAATAGAAGAGGCATGAGAAATACCGCATTATCTCCGTGAATCGCCTCAGATAAACTGACAACATACCTCGGGCGTAAGGTAAAAGGCTTTGGTCGTTGCAGGCAGGTCCGGAAATATCAGAAACCCATAAAGAGCAATGGGCAAGGTGATGACACCGTCAATGATGAACCTGAATAGATCAGAGTAAGGTGGCATCTCGAGATACCAGGAGTGTGTAATAGACTTACAACCACCGCCAGCCACTGCGTCCCGAGGTTCCATTCAAGTTTCTGTAGGGAAGGGCCTGAGTACTGTTATTAATCTGACAGGAGCTTAGGAGGTACTTGTATACTGCCGCTTGGAGAACGCCAGAGAACCTGGGTCAGGAGATAATGATTAGCTTTATCATAAATGAATGGGGGGTGGAAGTGACACACAGGGTTCCGATCAGCCCAGAGCTAGTGAATATCCCAGATCGTTTGCCAAGTTCCTTCGGTTTATACCACCTTGTTACCAGGTTTAGAGGGGCGTTAATAAAGAATGTGAGGCACTCACGATCCAAGAATATAGTGAGAGCCAACGAATGTTGAAGATTCTGCAATTCCTTGGAAAAAACGTATCACGTAGATCTATGACCCACATTAGTCAATTTTTTTCAGTTTCGCTGCCGAAAACATATACACGCCTGCTGGACTGAATGGACAGCTGATGTGCTAGATTGATGATATATATGTCACGCGTAGTCAGAAGCTGAGGTCATTTCTACTTACCCAAAAGTCAGGACACCCCATACAATCTGCATGCTTGGAAACCATATCCGGGGTGGCACGACTTGCAGCATGAGATTGTCTACAACTCATGTTAGAAGTGTTTCAAGCATGTCAGAAATGACAGTCGAACTGGGTATCATCCCGACAATGTAACCACAAGTGAAGATGGTGTTAATTTTCTACGACGCAGCATCTCGTCAATATCGACTGAGAATGATGCTTTACTGTCCCTCACGTTGTATTGAGTTCCATACATGCTCAGCTCCTCTTTCATCCCTGAAACGTAGGCATTGGAAATATTGGACCGGTCAAGATCTAGTTTTGGTTATCTCTGGGGTGCCAACGTGCGATAAGCAGAGTTGACTCTCACAGTTGGTAAAATACTTTTCAGGCAAGTGCGATCACCATTTGATCTTCTGAATATCGGAATGAACGGACGTACCACAAGACAACAATAGGAAAGGATAAACCAATCAATCTTGAGAAGTAGATGCCTTTCAGCCTTGGTAGGAGGCCTTGCGCCCCATACGAAGCGTTGGGCGCGCTCCCAAAAGGCCATGAACGGTTGAACCCTGAATCAAGGAACTAACGTGAATACTGCGTGTCCTTAATAAGGCCCTACTTGATCAGAAGGGTACTTTATCTGAGAAATCAAAGAGCACAAGGTATCCAGCAGGTTGGAATTTACGAATAACTTCTTCGGCACCGGCAAGACTACAAAAGAAAAAATACGTAATCATTACGCGGTGTCGCTGAGTCATTGGTTGGGTGAAGCAAGTTGGTACATGTTGTAATGAGTACTGAAGGCCACCGACATCGAGGACACGCTGGAGACGTCAGAACAGGCGTTGTACAAGGACTTGGAATGGCGGTTAGGATCGAGGAGAGGTGGCACTATTAGTCGCGGGTGGCGGAAACTAATAAGGCACAACTTGCCATATACGTCATCGTTTTAGATCGTGAAGCGACACGCTCCGAAACGTCTCGAAACCTAAGAAATCCTCGGCGCTCACTAATAAAAATATGGCAGATGATCCCTTTCTCCGGAACATTTGTTTTCTGCTGACTGTAATCCCAAAAATCATCCATAATCTCGGTTCATCAACATCTTCTACGCCGTAGTATAAATCTCCCAAAGTGACTCAAGGAAGCAGCTTTCCCGTTTCCTAAGCCCCCTCGCCATGCCTTCGCACTGGCCCCACGCACATCTCCATGTTTTAGCTCTGATAGCTGTGCTTTTTGTCGCGAGTGTCCAAGCCTCCGATGTCTTGGTTCTCAGGGATGGCGACATGCATCATCACAATCCTCATGCCGCCCCCCTCACCATGCTGAACGAGACTGAAGTCGCTATGTATCACGCCCCAACACCCGAGTCATATTACACTATCGACTTTGAAGGTGCTGGTGAGGGTACGAGGCATCCTGGCTTGATGATGGCTCACGTCATTTTCATGAGTCTGGCGTTCTTCGTCGCGCTTCCTGTGGGTATGTTACAATTTGACTTGTTCTGAAGGCCAAATCTCATCGAGATCTAGGGATCGCCATGCGTTCTGTTAAACATTCCGGGCGTGGATTTGCTGTAGTTGCATTTTGGATGCTGTGTGCGCTTGGTTGCGCCTCAAGTGGCCTGTACAAAAAGCTCACGCCTAATATGTGAGTGATCGGCTCAAACTGCTTCCAAATTCTGATGGGCTCTTGGTTCACAGGTACGAAGGTTCGTCGACGTCACTATTCAAGTGTCTTTATCGTTTATCAAGCTAACTTGGGTGTATAGGCGCTGCACATATGAAGCAAGGATACCTTACTCTCTTTCTTGCTCTGACTCTCTCTGCGATTGATATTCTTAACATCGTCCGTCGCATCTTCACGTTCTTCAGAAGTGGCGAGAAACTTTCAATCAAGTCCTTTTGGCATTCTGCCATCCTAGGACAAAAAGTTGATCACGAGTCGTATGGTCCTGAGTACACTGGACTGGTTGAGGAACCAGAGGAGTTCGCAGAGTCTAAAATCAGTTTTTCTCCGGTTGACCGGCAATCGGGAGATCTCGACCCGATCGAGGAGTACACTGGCGATACGGCGCAATGGGCTAACGACGTCCACCATCACCAGCGTCGACACTATCGCAAGGGCTCGACCGCTTCAGAGGGAACACTCTACGGAACTCCTTCACCAACACGATCTTTGGACAAACTACATGACGTCAAAGGTGCTTTGGCCTCAAAAGCTAGCATATTTCGACGGATCGGCAAGGCGGCCTTGGTAGTTATCGAACGGTTCTTGGTATTTGCGGGTTTCGCACAGACCCTAATAGGAATCGTTATCTATACTGGTGCGTCACAGTAGTTGAACTACCGTCACATAATGGTCTGAACTCTTCCAGGTGGATGTCGTGAAAATTATGTGAACGGCTGCCTCGCACATCTGATCAGTACGTTGACATCCTTCCACTGCTTTCTTGGTTTCTCAACACTCACAGAGGGTGGGATTTTCTGGTCGTATGGTCTCGTCACCTTTGCCCGTTTTCTCGGCTCGTTTTCTGAACTTGGATGGGCATGGAATCGATCCCCAAATAGGAATAATGTGTCGGCGGAGTTCACGGAATCTTTCGTGATCTTTTTCTACGGTGCAACCAATATGTGGATGGAGAGGTTCGGAGCCAATGCAGGTGATCCATTCACGACGAAGCAGATACAACACATTGGTATCGCAGTGATGTTCTGCTTTGCGGGGCTAATCGGTAAGCTTGAGCGAATCATTCGAGTCACAAGGCAGCTCTAACCAATTTTAGGTATGGGTATCGAATCCAAGCGAATTCGGCGTTGGCTTGCAGCTTCCACCTTCGCTTCGATACGATCGGACCATGTTTCCCAAGACGCTGTAGAGGAACCTCCGAGCTACTCGGCGAGTTTTAATCCCTTCCCAGCTCTCGTCATCGGTGTAACCGGTGCGGCCATGGCTGCTCATGCCCAAACCTATCTATTCCAGGTTTGTCGTGCTCTTTGTGATAGGATGGCGGATAGTTTGACAGCTTTATCAGGTTCAAATCCATGCTCTGTGGGGAAACCTTCTTGTTGCTTTTTCGGTCCTGCGATGCTTCACCTACTTCTTCCTCTGGCTTTCTCCACCCAAGTCGATTCTCCCTTCGAGACCTCCGACCGAAGCTCTCGGCGCGTTTTTCCTAGCATGCGGTGGCCTGACATTCATATTCTCGACTGAGGAAGTTACGATTGCTGCTATGCGACGTGGCCGAGATGGTGTGTTGTCTTCATTCCTTTCTCGATACCTGGCCTGATGTTTTTGATGCAGACGTCATGATGTTCATGAATGTTGCCGTTGCGATGACTTGCTTTGCTTTCTGCTGGACGCTATTTGTCGTTGGCTTCAAAGGCTGGCTCAAGTCTCGTTTACGACCTGTTGTCACGTACAGCAGTTCTGCATGAGTTTCTCTTCCTCCTTTTCTCCTTCGTTGTCTCCAGCATTTGCATTTGTATTTTGTATTTCACCCCTGCATTTTTCGAATTTAGATTCATATCTCACCCCTTTGTTGTTCGTTGTTCCTTTCTATGGAACTAGTAGTTTTAACATATCTAATTGTTCAGATGTAGTCACGACGGCACCAATGATGTACACGCTCTTGTCATGATATTAAAAGTTGTTTACTTGTTCAACTTGACTACGACAAGTACATTAAAAAAGTATAATCGCCCAAAGTACCCATCCAGATCCAGAAACCTGCCCAACCACAGCCAACGAAACCCTTCCAGCAACTGGGACGACTGTCAAAGTCAGTGATTCGGAGAACGCGCGCAAGCTGTACAGCTGCGAGACCCATGCCCATATAAAACAGTGAACCATGGCCATTTAAATAACCAGCATATGATATCAGCGAGAGCGTTGAGACCGAAAGCCCACTGAGAATCGAACGGGAGTGATCTCCGAAGAGGAGGGCAGTTGAACGGATTCCAACGTGGATATCGTCCGATTTGTCCTGGACGACATGTCAGCAGCAGATAGGCGAGGATGAAGCCGCCGGTACCTGATGAGCGTAAATGCTGTCGTAGACAAGAGTCCAGCAAATGCCGCCAGCATACAGAGGAAGACAGACTGCCCAGTTGACGGATCCAGCCACAGCTGACCAGCCAAGTAATGCGCCCCAATTAAAGGCAAGGCCTGAACAGATCAACAATAAGACAACGGACGTAAAATAGCGTCCAAGTCGCACCGAGAACAGCCTGAGGCCAATGAGTTATCCTCTTCATGAAAGGATAGATTGTAACAAGAGATAAAGATGAAGCTCCAAGTAAGATGCTATAAGCAACCTAGTTTTAGCATAGGTAGGCAGTGGTAAAAAGTGTGTGTACCTATACATATTCAGTTGGGTCAAAACTCCCAACCCTGCGGTTAGTTGTGCTCCCAAGAATACAAGGGCCTGGGTAGAGGTTATATCCCCCCTTGCCAATGGCCGAGTTTTGGTTCTCTCTGGACTTGTGAGCATCGACACCTGGATAGCTTTCTACGTTGACTCACCAACAGCCTTGTCGAAATTTTTGTCCCACATATCATTGATTGTGCATCCTGCCCCTCGCATGACAACTGCCCCAAGGCCAAAGAGTCCAATATACGTTAGAGGTGTGGTGAAAGGTAGTTGGAGTGCGTAAGAAGCCATCGAGATGGACCAAGCTACACGAAAGTTGTTTGAGGCGATCTCACGGCTTGCAGAGAACAAGAACGACGAACCGCAGGGGTAGAAAAGTAGGAGTGTTCCAATAGGTTTATCTATACGTGTCAAGTAAAAATATGGCTGGACCTTTCGAGGTAGGTAGTCCACCCATGATTTGGCAACGGGAAGAGCAGAGGAAGTCGAAAAACGCGTCTGAATGCGGTTACATGGCGAACAGAATTGTTTCGGATGCGTTCTAAGGATTTGTGAACATCTAGGGCTCCGCGAAAGGTTTAAATGAAGACGCGTTAGGCATCTGCTACCATAGATGGTCACAGTCATAGGTCAACAAACTTGCATCAACCAACAAAGTCCTAACAGACTTGGCTTCACTCTCAAACAACTCCCAAAATCAATGGCCGAAACGAGCACGCGTCTGTGTATAGATCCCTTGTGATACAAAATGGGTATGAAACTGTCCAGAAACTACAATCCAGCGATGTGAAGTAACAATGTACATGAATGCAGGTCTCGCCTACAAAAATTGGCGGTATGGTTCACACAGCCCATTCTTTCGCCAATGTGAAAGACCATTCCCAGTCTATTCGCAACATCAATGAATCAGTACCTCAAAAAATTTACGCAGGAATAAACGTACCTGCATAGATTTCACCGTCGTCATCAATGACACGGCTACGGACCTTGTAAGCACCCATCATCTTAAGTAGCGCACCAGAGGGCGACTTGTTAGATTCAAAGTCCTTGATGTATGCCTCGCCCTTTGGTTCAGGGCCATATGAGCCTAGCATTGCCTCAAGCGTGTCGACTATTGGATAGAAAGGTCACGTCATGGTATGTGGAAGCTTCATCAACACACCTTTAATGCCCTTCTGCTTCACGACCTGCATGTATCGGACACCCTAAACAACACGACTCACATCAATATTGCCCTCAGCCTTAACGAACCATTGACATACCGAAACGATAGAGTGGTTCACCTTGAAGGTGATACGCACACTTTCATAGCGACATCAACTCACCGAATATGCTTGATTTTTCGAGGACTTACTTGTATTCAACTCCCTCCTTGATGACGACCTTCATCTCGTCCCTCTTCTCACCCTTCTTTGGAAGGCGATTCGCATCGTTGAGATGGAGGACGACCTTCTTGCCGGGTGGAAGTGTTGGAGATTCAAGCTCCAGCGTCAATACTGTGAGCTAGATGAATATTTGTTAGAGAGTCATCATTGTGGCATAACCAGGGGGGACCTTGGGAAGACTAGTATCGCCACCAGTGGTGCCCGGCACGAGACCCAGCGACGCCTTCCAACGCGCCAAGCTCTCATCTTCAGCATCAAGCTTAGTGTACTCGTCCGTGGTCTTGGCTGCACTGATTTTATAGCCTAGAATTAGATGTCGATGAGCCGATATCGACTGGAGCTGCTAATGACCGCACCAGGGGTAGTGGAAGGCTGGAAATCCTCGAAATCCTCGTCCTGGGTGTGTTGATGAGCTCGATCTGGATCAATATAACGAAATTGACCTACAGCCATGTTTAAAATGTGCGGAGGTATACTTAGGTAGGCTGGCTTGAGGGCGAGGTCTTACATACATATCGCGATCGATTTCGCACGCGCGAAATGCCGCGATCAGATCGAATCTCAAATTCACAAGGTACTTTGTAATTATTTGAAGTATAACAACAACAATCTCTTCCAACTACTCGAAAACATATATCTGGCCAAATAGCTAGTTTTTCCGCCGTAAAAAATTCCATCCGAAAAATGAATTACAAATGTCCAAAGAATCGAAGAGGAAAACATATCAGAGGACATAAAAAAACAAAGGCACCCCAGGCCTTTACAAGAATCGATTAGTTTGAGTCTGTCGAAGAAGGCCTATCGTTGCTGGATATGATAGGGCTCGAAGAATGCATTCCTTCTTCGGAGTCAGTCAGTCGACAAAGATAAGGATCAGGGGTCTGCATTGTTTCTCACCCCCTTTGAACCAGCATTTTCCTTTGCTCAAATGGAAGCACTTGGGACCATTAGGACAGACATGGCCCCAGCAACAGTTCTCCCCATATGGGCACTGGACACCTAATGGTAATGCTAATCAGCAAATTGTGTCCAGTCATTCACACCAGTTCAGGGCTTACCGTTTTTTAACCAGTTACATGGAGCTTTCTTGGCATTGCTCGCAAGAGATGTTAGCTGCTCTGAAGTCAAGATGTAGTCATGGGAGTATTTGCATATCGCCGCCTGGATGGAGGAATGAGAAGGGTTTCGTGCAGACGGTGGCCCAATTCCAAAGACTTACCCCCTTAGAACAGCTCATCAAATAATGTTCGTTACATGGAGGCGGATTTTCTGTGGCTTTCCTAAGTCGAACCTAGCGACCAGGACATAAAATTACCTACGTCTGTGCAAAGGCTAAAATAAAGCTGTGAGACCTGACACATTTCTGATAATCACAAAATACTTCTTACCAGCGAAGGATCGATCAAGCGTCCAGCTCGAGCCGGGGACTGCGGGCTTACGAGTCCACCATTCGTTGTTACGGAGCTGAACGGGCTCACAGACAAAGGCGAGAGCTTTGGAAACCCTCGTCCCGATGGTTTTTCTGTCATGAATAACCCGTCTATAGTTAGCCGAGGAAGAGCTGGCAGCCTTGGGTCCAGTTCCATCTCATTAGATGAATGAATGAGGACCATTTTCCCTAAAATTTGCTCCTTCTCCAGGATATTGAGCGTTGACATGTAACCCGAAATATCAAAATGGCCACCTAGAACTCATCTGTCAATTCATCCTTGCTGGTGTCAATGATTGTCAGGTTCCTTACAGCCAAAGAACATGCGCAATGTTTGCGGGAAACGCGTATAAGTCTGTAAATATTCTAAATGTCCAACGTCAGCGCAAATCGCAAGTCAAGCAGCGATTACTACCTTTTATCTTAGAGTCAACATAGGTTTCTTTGTTATATCCAACGTCGACCATCATAAATCGCGGAGAAGACTGGCTGAATCCCTTTGGATAAATTCAAGCGCCTGGTACTAAGTCGTCGGAAGAGAGGAATACGCACTGAAAGAAATCCTCCCAGTTGCTCGGAGGTACAGACTTTATGCGCTGCAAGGAGTTGTTCCAATTCCAATCTGTTATAGTATATAGTAATCCAGAAAGAGAGTCGACCGAAAATTTGGACATCTTCATTAGAGAGATATTCGGCAATAGATTTAGTGAGACGTTGAGCAGCAGCCTTTCCACCCTGTTCTCCTTGAACCAGAAGGTCTCGAATAAATATGTTTTCGTCACCATTGAAAACACACAAAATAAGAGGGTGTGAGTTCTGTAGGGCCCGATTAGGTCTCGGTGTAGTAAGGATAAAAATATGCTTACTCCTCTAAAACAGTCCATATTTGAAATTTGACGGTTCAAAGCGGAGACTTGCACATTATGTGCTTTATTTTCGCGCTCAGAAGCTTCAAGAGCTACCGCGTGGGCTTGCTTCCAAACCGCAAGCTCGACCTCAAGTTCTGAGACTCGATTTTCAAGATCTGTGTTACGTTTAACCGTAGCTGCAGAAAGATCTAGTGCAAAAACGCGTCAGTTAAGAGAGGAAACACTTGTGACAAAAGGACGTCTAATTTACTCAAAAGCCTGGTCAGTGTATCGTCCCTGATAACCCGATAGATTCTGACATGAGTTCGCCATCCCATTGTAGGGACCAAGTCGAGAACGCACCAAAGCTGCTGGCTGGCCTCTGCCGGCGGTTGGGTTGCCATGATAAGCTGGCTGGAAAGGCTGGGAAGGGAGGGGAGGCGGGAATGAAGGCGTTTGAGTAAGTAAACGTGGAGTGGATTTTAAGTACGACGGCCTTCTATTTACAAAAGCTAACGGCAGCTTCCCCGGGGTTCTACGGCCAGAAATGGTACCAATAGAACGGGCAAGTTGCGCAAGAAGCTTCGAAAAGTCACACGAACAGATCCGCTGGCAAGTGAGCTGCGTCAGGCAATATAGACGTGCCTCTTAAAACACATATGTCTCATTGCTGTGACCATCGCTGGACCTATCATGATATTCTGGCATCAAGGATACGCCCATCTGTGTCTGATTTGAGAAGTTGAACCATTTTGTCTGTCGGTCCACAGAAGCGGTTCTTACCTCGATCAACTTCGCTGAGTTTAAATCGAGCATCGAAGCTCCCCTAACCCGATGTATGTACATAATGCATTATACATATTGGGCATACTTGTGCATATTAAAGCCACATCATACGTAGTCACTGTAGCTATCCATCCTCCTCACCTACCTAAGCGTCACGATTCAGCTTCGGTTCCTTATGCATATCAGCTAATTTACGATTGAGATCAACCCACTAGCCTTCCATCGTTAGTTCATCACTCACCTCCCAAAAATTTGCAACGTCCCTGTTTGAGAAAATGGCACTTGGTCGATAGCGAACAGTAATGCCCATAACAGCAATTGTCTCCCCAAACACAGAGTTCTCCTACGATTCAGTCAGAACCACGTCAGTCAGTAGGATCATATCAATGCACCTTTGTTTACAGCAGGGCATGGTGCTTTCTTAGCGTTCAGACGGATCTCCTTAAAATGCTCCTCTTCCAGGAGGTATTCGTGGCTGTACTTACAATCAGCACCATGCTTGCAGTTTGCGAGATAGAACAAGGTGCACGGAGGCGGTTTATCTTTGGCACTTGCATCAGCGCGAGATCCCACATGAGATGATGCATGAGAACCTACGTTTTGACAAGGGCTAAAGTAGCTTATGAAGTTAGTTCCGTTCTATAAACGTCGAAATGACAACATCAGAACTTACGATATTTGGATTAACGTGTCTCGAGCCCCGGAATACTGGGATAGATTCAAAGGAATCGTCGCTTGCCTCGCTTACGGTACTATCGCTTGAGTCTAATTCTGGGGTCGGAACACGTTTCTGCGTCATCTGTACCGCAGAAGAGTAACTGGACGGGAGAGAATATCGACGAGGACTCTCCACCACTGTGATGGTTTCAGGCGTACTGCCCCCGCAAGAACCTTGAGTAAGTCCGGAAAGTGCCACCGAGCTTGGCAAGGGTGCTGAATTCTCGATCGAACCAAAATGGGAGGGCTTTGCAGGCATAGCAGGCATAGCAGGCCCGATGAACGCAGGCTGGGTGGGGTGCGTAGGAATTACGAATTTCTTCTCCAAAAACAACTCGGGTATCGTCAAAACAGGAAGCTCGAGGTCTACAATCCCTGCTGCCATTTCAGTATAGCTTCGTAAAAGGATTAACTTCTGTTTTAAACCGGCGGTTATCTGAGATCGGAGGCTCGTAACATAACCATTGTCATGGCATCCTAATAGGATTGCGTGATGAGCACGGAGCATCACTAAGAGTAGATCAAACTCACCGCCAAAGACAATTTTATAAGTTTGAGGTAAGCGCAGTTCGTCCTCCAGTCGGACTTGCAGGGAAAAGTCGATCAGGATATAGATGATGATTTAGTACGCAGCAAGAGATCACCTTTAATCTTAGCATCAGCCGCCTCCTTGCCGTCACCAACGTCGACCATCACAAATCGCTCGGCCGCTTGGTTGAATCCCATCATGAAATCGTCGAACCTCGTCTTTGCGATCAGGTTCCCAGCCCGTCCAAATGTGTCGACCAGTCCACGCTTGTTGAAGAAAATATATACCCAGAGTTGGTACTGATTGGCTCCGAAGTTGGAAGATAGATGATGTAAAATAGAGTCAGAGAGCTTCTGCGCTGCTGCATGACCGCCTGCCCTGCCTTGTGCTATCAGGTCTGGGGAGAATATGGCGCCATCTCCGTCAAGGAGGGCTACAATACGAAATCCCTGTACAGAAGTTTTAGGTAGATTACCGAAAGCCTGTACGTGGATACATACCTTGATTTGGTTCTCCAACTCTTCCTTTTCCTTCGCGGCATCCTGCTTCAATCTTTCAAGCTGAAGCCTTTCTGTATTGACATCGTTGTAAGCCCTTTTCCAGACAGTTAAATCTTCTTCAAGTTGTCGAATCTTGTCAGAATAAAATGTTTCATTGTTCAATAAATTCAAAATTTCGCCTTCAAGCCGTCCAATAAGTTATAAGAAAAGCGTAAGCATACATATGTACGCACCTCTTAGTTGCTCAAAGCAGTAGTCACTAGATTCAGTCAGTCAGATACATCTGATGAGGTTAAATGTCCAACGCACACTCGGTGAGCTTGTGGCTGAAAAGGTAACGCTGGACAATGTTCATTCGTTGCTTCATTTGCATTAGGATACATGTCACGAGATTCAAGGTGCAGAGAGATGATGAAGTTCTGAGAGTTTACTAGGAGACACACTCGCAAGAAACGCACTCTTAAAGACCTCGCCTCGAGGTATTGGAATTTACTTATGCTTGAGCACGTGTCCAGAGAGATTCCAGGCGCTCAATCCAGGCCAAGGCATTGACTTGCGTACCACGCCGTACATGCGCACAACGCAATAATTCACACTGACGATGTGTGATTTCCACAGGCAATTTGATCCACACCTATACTGGTATCAGAAAGGGGAATAACAATGAAATGAAACCATTATTTCACTGACGATCTAGGGTGTAATGCATGTGGTGCAGACACCTGGCGAAGCATGCTGGCCATATCCACGTGTTTGTCATAAGAAGGAGTCGAGGAATTTCTCGCAAGATGTTTGCACCGAGAAAGAGGAAGTTCCCAAATTGCGTTTCAGTCCCTGCCGAGTAGAAGTAATTCTAAATGAAAATATAAGCCAGAGGAAATCAAATCACACTTTGGAGTCAGCAAGCGGGAAGCCCCTATTACAAAAGTCAGTTCAACAAAGGTAATGTACACGTGACGTAACATTCAACTATGGCAGGTTAATTTAACGAGTGGGTGTTGACTTGGATGAACGCTACGACTTGGACTTGGACAACCACTGTAACGATCCTGAAATGTTCATAATGCTACTGCGCAGCCTGGTGCTGCTCTATGTAATTTGTATAACATCCACTCATGCTCAGCTGTCCCTTCCATACCCGCCTTATATGCCTCCGAACCTCGCAGACGGGGCGCTACGGACATCTGGGCAGCCGAATCCGCAGTGGTCAACTGTGCTAGGAAATTTATTGTACTTTTACGAAGAACAGCGAAGTGGAGCCCTTCCCTCCACCAACCGCGTTCCATGGCGAAACTCAAGCACCGAGAATGATGGGAAAAACGTTGGTCTGGATCTCAGTGGTCTGTTTTTAAAACGCTTACGATGACACTTGACATATCGAACTGATTGCGGTTTTAGGGGGTTATTTCGATGCAGGAGGTTTGTGACGAGCAATATCACCCCGCAATTACCAGGCTAATAACGTGAGGCAGACTACATCAAGGCAACGTTTCCACTGGTCAGCAGTTTAACCATACCATTTGAGAGATTCCTAAATTTAATTCCAGAGTTTTGTACTACACTCGATTTGCTGGGGTGCCATAGATTTTGGGCAAGGTAAATGGCTTCCTTTCATTTCTGAACCCCCCCTAAATCAACCTTCCTAAGGTTATGACGCAACGAACCAAACTGCGTATCTCGACGACATGTTGCGATGGGGCCTCAATTGGCTAATGAAAGTACGCCAGTGATGTGTTTGATTCTCTTCTGCCCCTAACCCATCATTTATAGGCGCATCCAGCCCCAAACACGTTATATGTTCTTGTGGGAGACAGTCAGTCCAATCCCAAATCACCATTATGTGGTTTCACTTACGGAATCCCCAGCAAACGTTGATGATGCATATTGGGGTGGCGATGAGAACATTCCTTCAAACCGACCGTCATTCCAGATCAATTCCACAAGTCCTGGGACCGATGCTGCTGCGGGAGCGTCGGCTGCATTCTCTACTTGTGCAGCCTTATACTACCACAGATCTTTTGATGGACCATATTCATCCCCAGCATCACTCCAAAATTCATCGTATGCGGATACGTTGCTGACTCATGCCCAGCAGCTATATTCATTCGCTGTCAACGCAACAGGTGGGCAACAGCTCTATCAACGAGCCGTGCCAGCGGTAGCTGCTAGCTATGGTTCCTCTTCGTACGCAGATGAACTAACGCTGGCAGCACTTTTACTATCCTGGGTCACCAATTCAACGTCTCTGTACCAACAAGCCGAGGATTACTATTCCAAATTCAAACTCTCTGGGCAAAACGAAGTTTTTAATTGGGACTCAAAGACTCCTGGACTCGCTGTCCTTTTTGCGCAAATATCTCAATCAAACTCTACTGTGGGTGGAAACCTGTCCACATGGCGTGCCGAAGCAGAACGCTACTTCGACAATATCGTCAATAATCAAGGGCCAGGATATTTAACAAGAGGTAGGTATTCGCTACTGAGGAAATGCCCATATGCCTGACGTATCACAGATGGTCTTCTTTATTATGACGGCGATTCTGACGATGCCAGCCTCAATCCAGCTCTCAACGCTGCGATGCTGTTGACAAGATATGCCCAAATTGCGTCCACCCCTGCAAAACAAACGTCTTATCGGGTAAAGTAAAGTTAAGGGCGCCATGTATCAATGCTCATCCGCATTTCATTTAGAATTATGCTCAAAGTCAACTAGATTACGTCCTTGGCAAAAATCCTATGCAAGGTGTGTAATTTGAACTAATGCCAGAATGCATAGATATTCATTCAATCGTTAGTGCCATATATTGTGGGGATGCACCCAAATGCTCCGAGAAATCCACACTCAGCTATGGCCAGTGGCGGAGACGACACCTCTACAATTGACACATCACCCGTTAACGAAACGTACATACTCTACGGGGCTGTTATTGGCGGGCCTGATAAGTTCGACAACTACTATGACATCCGCAGTGACTGGCCTGAGACTGAGGTGTGTTACATTTACCCCCTACTTAACCATGTGTTGACATAAGCAAGGTGGCCCTCGACTACAATGCTCCAATGCTGACTCTGGCTGCGATGCATGCTATGAATGACGAGACCGACCCATTCTATACTTCTCTCGAAGTGGGAGCGTACGATAAGCTCCGACCTAAAGGCCAGCCATGCGACGCTGCTTTCCCTGCTGCCTGTGCTGGGCCTCAGATCAGCAAGGGCGGCAAAATCGCTATGGCAGTGGTCATCACTGTCGTTGGTCTCCTCATTGCAGGCCTTCTTGTACGGTGGCTGTACGAGCTTAAGCGGGCAAAGAAAGCTGTTTGAATGGACTGATTCAGATTCGGCGAGATGAACGTTCTAACGATTTCTAGCATTGACACAGAAACCTTTTTATCAGACTGATTCACATCGAAGTAGACGTATTTTAATGATTCCTGGCATTGCGATTCCTAGTATTGTGTTTGATGAACCAATATACAAAAATATGCAAGTGTCCCATATATGTAGATGTAATATTCTTGTCACGAAATAATTCACAAGTTGATATGATTTCAACCCTCTAATAGACCTGTAAATTCGTGAATGTCAGCTTCAAACTCTGTACAACTGGCCAATCAGTGATGCGTACCTCTAGAACATATCTTTCTTCCTCTTTCAAGCTTTCAAGGTACTCTCCAGCTTTCACAGGATCGGAGCCCTTGTACTTCACGAGTGCATTTACGAGAGCTTCATAGACATCAGGGACTGGCCATGTAGGTCCGCATAGGTAGAAAACGCCCTCGTCGTCATGAAGCATCTGTGCAAGTGCCTCCGAGTCTTCAAGCATCTTGTGTTGAATATAGACTTTCTTGGCACCATCTCTTGAGAAAGCCAGGCCAGCGCGGGTTACGATACCATCGAGGATCCACGCCTCGATCTCCTCTCCGTAAAGATATTCAGACGCCTGGTGGCGAGATCCGAAGTAGTAATAGACTGGACCGATTTCTTGTCCCTGAGAAGCGAGCATAGCGAAGTGTTGGAGGAAGGCCCGGAAAGGAGCAGCTCCAGTGCCAAGACCAGCCATGATGATAGGCTGTCTGGGATTAGGAGGCAGCTAACGTAGTTCAGGTAGTTAGTTATCCCATCGAAGATCGAAAAAAGCTTCGAGAACACACCTTCATCACACTGGGCTTGATGGAAACTGTGACTTGCTGTCCAGCGCGCAGACTAGCGAGGTATCTAGTACATTGACCGTATCTGGGTTTACCTGTAAATTGTAACGAGTTAGATTCAATACTAATGCCAAGGTTTGGGGCTTGACTTACCATCTGGATTTGACCATTCAACGGTTACGACCAAAAGGTCAACTCGGTTACCCACGACACTCTGCGCGCTGGCAATGCTGTAATGCCTGGGCTTGATATCTCCAATCAGCTCGCAAAGCTTTTCAACTCCCGGTTTTGCAGAGGGGAACTTCCGGAGCACGTCGGCGAATGTGACTGTGTCCTTGTCAGATAATTTCTTATATGTCGCAGAGCCTTCCGGAGAGCCAATGAAAAGAAGCGCATGTCGATCAATAGAGGTGGTCGCATGTGCAGCGAGTTCAGTATAGAAAGATTTAGGGGGGTGGCCGAAAAGATCGATTTGCTGCTGAAGCGCTTGCATGACGGTCCTGGTATGCATTTTCCCCTCGCCGGCGACGACAGGGATAGTAACGAGTGAATTGGGGTCCGCACCATACCATTTGCAGAAGTCAACGACTTCTTGCTCGTCGTTCCACCCGTGAACTCCAAGTGCTTCACCGATAGCGTACTTCAATCCTGTGCCTGTAGTATCGAATTCCAGATGGAAAACATTGCGGTCGTACTCCAAGGGAGTAAGGCGGCGGTTGACGGAACACGTAACAAGATAGGTACGATCGGGGCTCTCTGGATGCAGGGCGGGATTTTGTGGGTATTCATCCAAAGATTGCTCGACAGCAGGTGCGAAAGCAGAAGGGAAGAGGAGGTGCTTCGCAGCATCGTGCCACGAAGAAAGGCGAGAGCCATTGACAACAGTCTCTCCAGCGTCTGTCTCAACTGCAATAGCATTGAAGTCGAACGTCTGCAGCGGTAAGCCAGCCTCTGAGGTTTGTGTGAACTCAGCCTCATCCAAACCATTCCAAGCATCCGCATTGATCTTCTCCAAAGAAATGCCCTCGACAGTTTCACCCAACGCCCCTTGGGCCACAGCTAGGACAGTAGACTCTGTAGCTGCACCACCAAGGTAGAGTCCCACGAAAGCCAAATGTGTGAGAATCACTTGCAAAACATCGGAGGTTGGACCAGTGGCCCCTGCAAGTTTGATCGCAAGCTCCTTTGCGTCAAGAGTGAAGATACGCAGGCCGCGCTCTGCAATAACCGAAGAAACTTCAGTTGAAATGGCCGAGCTCAACTCTTCCGCAGTCCATGATGTGACAAGAAGCACAGGAGAACCGCGCCTTGCGTAGTTCAGGATGGCGTGAGATTTCAGAAGGGTTTGGTCGAGGACGGCAAGGAAATCAACGACGCCATCGCTCTCCGCATCGAGGGGAAGGTGGCCCGCGACAGGAAGGAATTCTGCCACCTCCGATTTGGACGACAGGACTATGCGGGTGGCAACAATGCCTCCGGCTTTGGAGAATCCATCGTAGTCAGTTAGAGAACGAACGCTGACACCTTTACTGGATGCGAAAAGCCCTTCAGTAAGGCGAGGAAGCGCGGATATGGCAGACTGCGGGGAAGCGAGTATTAGAACACGCTTAAGAGTGGGTGAAGAGGCAAGAGGAGTTGCTGCTGGTACGATGCTAGAAATGAAATTGGCGAACGCCTTATCCTTATTCAAGTAATCGTGGGTTTTAGAGGGGGTTACACGATGCGCATGGACTTTAATCGAGGGAGTTTCCAAGAGGGAGCCAAAGACTTCAACATACAAGGGGCCTTGTGTTGAGATGTTTGGAACATCGTCCACGATATGGACATTAATAACACTCTTGGGCAAGGCAGCTCTGAGGGCGGCCTCATCCCATGGCCGAAGGACATTGACTGTAATAACAGCGAAGCCCGGCGTGCGAGTAGCGATTGCAGATGCAGTCAATGCAAGGGACCCATTGAGCATTATGAGTGCGGTATGTGCTTGGGCATCCCCTGCAATGTCGAAGTACTTGTATCCTGCATTCTTGACAGCCTCGGCAATACTAATGCTGTTTAGCTCCTTGCCAGTGAATGGTGCTAGCGAGTGTCCGGTCTCCCTGGCACTACCATGTTGATCGAAAAGATGGACAACATGTGAGTTGGTGAGTTTGTAGGATAGTGCAGTAAAGTCGACGGTTTGCTGAGGAGTAGCGGAAAGAAGGATCACGAGGTTCTCCGGCAGAAGGGGCCATGCTGATGCAAGAGGAGCGAGGGAATGCGATAGTGAGAAAGTTTCGCCAGTGGAAATTATGGTTGGGACTTGGATGACCAATCTACTTGTGGAGGTGGCAGAGGGAATGTGGGAAAGAGATGGGGCCATCATGGAAAGCCCACTCGGGGTGGTATATGCAGTGAGCACGGCACCTTTGACGGTATCCTGACTGGTTCCTTCCGACAGCCTACCAACAAGACTGAGGCCAGCACCCGCTCGAGTTTGGAGATCTACTACAGATGCAGAGCTGCCAGAAGTTGCCCATTTTTTGGTCCATGTGCCGAAACCTGCCTGTTCTGCAAGATCGTAAATGTATACGGTGGAACTATAAGTGCTACGAGAAGCAATATACTCGACTATAGTCGATGCTGAAATCCGGGGGTTGAAATAGACTCCCTGTTCAAGAGAGTCTGGGGAGCCTTTCAAGAGAGGAGATGGCGGCGACGAAAGGGTAGCCGTCGAAGAGAAGGGAGTCGACGCGCCGGAGGACTTTGCGGACGACATTTTGGTAAAGAGTGAACAAGAAACCTAGAACTGCAAATGATTTCTGACATATAGCCGTTTTCCAAAAAAACTTCATAAGCGATGAAGCAATTCGTGCTCACAATCACGTCTTACAGCTGCGATCATGTGATCTTACATTTACACGTCCTGCCGCTCGGCCCGCTACAATGGACCAACGCGCCGACGCGTGCTATGAGCGACCCTCATGATCAGTACATAAGTAATTCAATGGTCGACTCAGAAAATCGATTTAAAAGTATTCGTATAACGGGGTATCAAGACAAAACAAAAAAAAGCTCCTAATCACGGATTGTGCTGAACAGGCGATCACCCTGGTTCATTTGTGTTAAACCTTTGATTTTTTTTTCTTTCAGGAAAGGCCACTTACAGTATCACCGAGCCCTGGCTTAATGTATCCTTCAGGTGTCAGCTCTTCATCCACACCAGCGGCCCAAATCTAACGGCATTAAGCACAAGTGTTGGACGATATACCAGACTTACCTCTAGATCTGGGTATTCGGCTTGAATGTGGTGTAAGCCTTGTAGGGATGCCAAAACACATAAGAGCTTGATGTCTTTAACTGAAACGCTTGTTGAACGTGGGAAGGAGCTAATTTGTGCCTCGAATCTTACCAGGGATACCCCATTCTACAATCATAGCTAGTGCAGCGATCGCAGTACCACCAGTGGCGATCAAAGGATCCAACAGGAACACTTTATCCACAGGCGGAGATGGAGGAAGTTTGGAATAATCTGTGGAAAGGAGGTGAGATATGTAGCAATCGGGAAGTCATATTCACTGACATTCCACAGGTTGGAGGGTGACCTTTTCTCGGAAAAGACCTAGGTGATAGACTGGCGCATTGCTGGACAAGAGACCCTGAGAATTATAATGAGACCCACGAACTGTGGAAGGCTCACGGAAATAAGGTCAACTGGCAAGAAGATAGACTTCAGTCCTCCTAATCACACGACCATGAAGGTGCGTACCAGTGCATCCGTCATGCCGAGCCCTGCTCTGAGAATGGGTGTCAACCCAATTAAAGGTTTGATGACTGTCCCAGTGAATGGTCCAACGGGCGTTCTCTATCAACGCAAGACATTCGTTAGCACGACGATTAATCTGATATAAGGGGGTCAAGTCTATACCCCTTCAAAAGTAGACTCATCCAGTGTACGAGTAGCTTCAATGCCAAGGATCAGGCTAATTTGGTGGACTCCCTGATACAATGACCGTTAGAGTGCGTAAACAGATCTGCTCATACAGCTTATGATACCTCTCGAAACTCTTTGGGGCCTGTGGTCGACTGTCGGAGCTTAGACAGTTCAGCATTGACGATGGGGTGAGATAGAATGTTGACGTTCATCGGGGAGATCATGACAGGTAGTGCAGAACGTATAGCTTCGGAGCTCAATGAGGAGTGAGGTGGGTGCGTGTTAGTGCCATGGTCCGAAAGACTGGGGTTGATAAGATGGCCATGTGTTTTTTTATCTTATCTGAAGATACATGATATTGAACGGAAGCAAAACGGAGACTTCTGATTGCATTGGCAATACTATCTGCGTTTATATTCACAAGGCTTGAGTAGGCTGGCCCTATGTAACATCTTCTCCCATTCGTTATCGCCCTTTCCCTTGGCTGCAACCTTCCTGAATTCGAGAAGAGTAAAATGCGAATTTGTATCATCCTGTGGGGACCCAAACGTCAACCTAAACGCCGACGGCCATGAATGAAAGGGCGGCTGCGCACCTTAGATTTTAGGCGGAAGCCGATAAGACCTACAAGATTTTGGAATCCCTCAATATCAGTGAAACGACTGGCAACCTCTGCGATCTTCAGTTCGCCACTGTGAAAGAAATGCTTTTGTAAATATATGGATTAATTAACACGAATGAAAGCATTTACCCTGGTTTCAGTATTCGCCAGGCCTCCCGCAGACAGTTGGGCCAATTGGTACCCATTAAGCTAAGCGCGCACACTACGACGTCTACGACGTGGCCCTGTCCTTCGGATTTATCATCGGGGCTGGGCTCGGAACCAGGAAGAGGTATCTTGGTGCATATGTCCGCTTCAACGACAAATGTTCCGTCAGAAACAAGATCAAAAGACACCACATTCAAGCCCATTGGAATGAGGGCACGAGCCATAGCTGCGTCTCCACATCCTAAATCCGCAATGATGGTCTTTTTAGGATATGTCATTAGAACCGAAATGTAATGCTCGACAGGGTTTGTTGGCCATGATTGCACTTGGTGTCGGAATCCTGAGTGATACTGAAAAGGAAGTTGAGCCATGGGGAATGTACATAAAAGCCGACGCGCACATCGTCAAAGACGCGAGGGTCTTCTTTCATCATCTGATGTGCGTGGAGGCTGTCTGACTTGTACAGGCTTTCATTGATCATCCTGCAGAAGAACAGGGTCGGTTTAGGTGGAAGTTACAGCTATATACGCAAGGCAAAACTCACCTGAAGCGTGCACCGTCAAGACTTTCCTTCATCCCTTTTTGGAGCGCTGTGAGGCCAGAAGTGGCGGCATTTAACGACGAAGAGCTAGAACCATGCTTCTTGCCTCCTCGTTGCGATTTCTCAGCGGGTTCGGGTCCAGAAGGTCTAGG
Source organism: Tephrocybe sp. 9980TJB (assembly GCA_018220975.1). NCBI lineage: Eukaryota > Fungi > Basidiomycota > Agaricomycetes > Agaricales > Lyophyllaceae > Tephrocybe > Tephrocybe sp. 9980TJB. The sequence continues at coordinate 133,670 of JABAJU010000002.1, read as the reverse complement.
TTGAGTTGGTGCGATATTTTTCTTTCCTTGTTCGGCGGCTTCTTCTTCTGATTTTTTGGGCTTTCGTTTTTTTGACTTTCCGCTGATGGAATGGTTATCGTTAGCTTGACTCTTTCCTTTGCTAGCCTTTGGTGATGCGTTGGTCGGCGAAGGAAGTTTTAACTTTTTCACAAGTTTTTCGAGATTATCATTTGCTGGCTGTTTGCGCTTTTTAGACGTAGTGTTGGATGTCTCTTGGACAGGAGGAAGGTCTACAGTCCACCCCGGGACGTCAAAAAGAGGCATCTCGAGATGTGGTGATTTGAAGAGGACGCGTTGATTACATCACGGGGATAACATAACACGATATCGCGTGGGCATGTGGCGGCGCTTGAAACTTTGCTTAGCGCTGGTATCTTGAAGATCGTTTTCAGAACGCTCACGACAAGGATTCCCTTCGATGCCTCTTCTAATACCATATTCTCCACAGCAACCACAAACTCTAATGGAGCAAATTAACTCTGCGTGAAGCTTGACTAGAACCAGGAAAGTCTAAGAAGCTATTTCACGAAGCCCAGAACGCTGCTCAATACAGCGTCAGATGTGCATCTTGCAGACTATATAACCACTGAGGTGCCCAATTATTTTTTTATCGTCTTTGTCATCCATGGCCTCTCCTTTGAACAGGCCTTGCTCGGTAAAGATGGTGCTTCCACGCTTAGGACATCCATTTTCTCACTCTTCCTATAGATTGAGTTCTCCTTTCTCGCGGCTAACTCCGAGTATCTACCTATTGAAAGCCATGATATATCAACTGCACCTCTGATCACCCGAGAAGCCTACGAGCTTGGCAATTATACGACTTCTACCTCTCAATATGGTGTTCTTGGTAGTATTTTGTCTATCTAGTGAGGCTTTATCACAGGGGCAACCTGTTTCTTCTTCTCTTTTTGCCGCATCTAATATTTACCATTCACTGACAGTGATAAATCCTCGACTGAAGAATTACAAGACCCCAGATTATATTTAAATACGGCACGTCTTTGAGAATCTCCTTTTCCGATGCCTAAAACTTGCTTTCCAGAATACACCGTTCTCAGCCTTGGTTTGCGGAGTCCAGGGTCAGTGTTGTCACCATCCTGCAGATGGTATATTTTGGTTGCCTAATCGTGCTATTCAACAGGGTCCGGAAAATCACACACCGTTTCTGTGATGCTGGAAAATATGACAGTAGCAGGCTTTCGGCCCATTGGTTCTCTGAGTAAGCCACTGTCTGCCCTAGTCCTACACTTCGGTGAAGGCGGGCTTCCTAGTGAAGTGGCATGGCTGGCCATGCCCAGCACACCGGAAATTACGCCTCCGGAAGTAAGAGTATATTGCTCCCCTTCATCTCTAAATACCATGCGTGCTGTCTATGCACCCGTGGGGAGCAACGTTATTGTACAGCCTTTGAGTTTCTCGGAGTCTGATCTCGATGCCGAGGCAATTTTATCCATGATGGCTGTTGGGTCGTCTGAAAGTGCGCCTCTGTATATCCAAGTCGTTCTGGTAGGAGGGCCGGCTTATTTATTCGATCCCTAACCACTGATTAATTCTGTCAGACAATTCTCCGAGGGCTTGGTGAAAAGTTCACTTACGCTGCATTCATTCAGGAGTTGGAGGTGAAGAAAAAATCCTTCAATCCAGCCCAATCATCTGGGCTGAAGCAAAGGATGTCGCTTCTGACCTCCTTCCTGGAAAAGAAGTCCGCAACGAAGAAAAAATCTACAGTTTCTCGCTTTGCTGCGGGGAGGATTACAATTATAGATCTCTCTGATCCTTTCATTGACCCTGCAGCAGCTTGTGGGCTATTTGACATTATCACTCGACTTTTTGTCCGTGCTGATGTCGATACTGGAAAAGTACTTGTGGTAGACGAGGCCCATAAAGTGTGTATCATATCCCTGCCATTATATCCCATTTCACTGACTTGCCCTGCGTTAGTATCTGTCCTCGAACGACGAACCGTCCAATGGGCTTTCCAATACACTTCTGACATTAATTCGTCAACAAAGGCATTTCTCTATGCGGGTGATCATCAGCACTCAAGGTGAGTAGTACTTGTTGGCAACGAAACATACGACTTTGGGCTAACCCCGTCTTCAGAGCCAACGGCTGTACCTCGAACAATCATCGACCTGTGCAACGTTGTTATACTCCACCGTTTCTCGTCGCCAGCTTGGTGGGAGTATCTGGTAAAACATGTTGCTGCCAATTTCGAGGGAAATGATGCCTTCGACAAGGTTGTAAAACTTCAGGTCGGTTCTTCCATATAGTGATCAGTACAGCTTGACATTAACATGTAAATCCTCGATAGACTGGCGAAGCAATTGTTCTTGCAGCTTCAGCACTTGGTGCCTTCGTTTCGAGTCCAGGCTCGAGCAAGAACCTTGGTCAATGGGGACGGCGGTACGCCATCTTGAAAACTCGGAAGAGGGTCACCCAAGACGGAGGAGCCTCGATCCTTGTCATCAGCTAGATTACCGCATAGTTTACAATCATGCTCTAGTACTACTGATCAACCAACTTGAATTTTTGATCGTCTCTGTATCCCAGCTGACACCATCCTTTTGAAGCACGAAAACGTTTTCAACCTCTGCGCTTCCCAACTTCTGCCCATTGTACAGGTGAGGGAAAACATTGTCTTCGCCCATAACACCAGGCTCTATCGGTGTCGCATATACGAGTCAGTCCAGTATCATCAATCTGTTCGAATTCCTAGTCTCGACTCACCTTTGCCTTTTGGGTCCTCCCAACGGATATCGTTTTCAACATCGTCATATTTGATTCGCAATATGTGAATCTTCACTTCGTTCGCGAAGAAACGCGCAAGGGTCCCAGGGAGTTGTTTTGCGGTCGAAAGATGGATGAAACCGTCGTTGGTGTCAAGCGGACTTAGAGGAAGTACATCCGGTACTGGTAAGATGATCAGTTCTTGAGGAACAAGTTTGTATAGGTAGGTGGGTTTTGACATGTATGTTTAGGTTTGCAATTCAAGACGCGTCATGTTCAACTAATATCGATCTGGATCCTGATTGCATAGATCTAATCTTATCATGTTATAATCGTGAATCTACTGTAGTCTGTCTACATCCTGCCCCTCAACGCGTGTTCGTGCAACTTCCTCTTTATACCGCTAGACCATAGAATGTGCTTCTGATTCTCCGCTGTGAAGACGCCGTCGAATCCAGAGGGCCCTCCACCAGTCAAAAAAACGTTGAGGTCTGCGCTGAAGCTTCCATATGCTACAGAACGTGTAGAGGGCTGCAATAACTGCACCGAGAAGGAAGACAAAGATACCGACGATGATCCATGCAGATGCGGATTGTTCACCGGGGACACCCTGCATCGCATACGCCACAATGGACCCTGTGAAAGCCAGAATAGCCCAGACCAAAAGAACTGGTGGGAGGCTAAGAAGGATGGCGTGCCCGTGTAGCCCAAAGTAACTGTGTTGAACGTTGTACATGTATGTAAACTAAAACAACAATGAATCTCATGAAGTGACTGGGGTGAGATGAGACTCACAGAATCGAGTGTACGGGTATAAGTCTGATGTCTCCACATTGAGAAGACGCCCACAATTATACTTCCCAAAGCAGCAAAGGCAGACACTATAGTGCCCACTTTCGCAATTTCATTTATATCGTTAATTGACAGGAACCCAACAGTAGCACCAAGGAGCACAGTGGACTGAAAATAGATATGAATTTACGTTGGAGGAAAAAACGTAAAATACGCACAATAAGAAGGAAGTGAGAATACTCTCGTACTAATTTTTCAATATATGTTTCGTAGTTGACTCGGACACTTGCTAAACGGCCGCGGTATTCACTTGCAGACTTCTTACGCGCTTTAGATGGACACAATTACGCGAAATGAACATACCTTCACATGCACATAATACGTGTGGGGAATTCCAAAACAAAGGCATGTAATGACAAGATTAATCAGTAGCAAAGTCAATGGCGATGGGCGGCGAGAGGAACTCTTTGGTGAAACTGCTTTTTGGCGGATCGCAGATGCGGTCTTCTGAGTATATTCGCCAAAATGTTCGGCATCTCGAAAGCTACAGACTTCACGAAGGAGCCATGCTAAAAAAACAGTCTTTGCAACAGAGCCACGGTTGTAGGGTTCTGTCATCGAAGATCCGAAAATAATCGAGCGAATTAGATTGATGACACTGACCTGATATCTGATGTACCACTTTGGTCAAGTCTTCACACTCTGATTTCGAGAAGGGAGCAAGACTTTTAGACCCAGATATCAAATTGTCAGTCTGTAGAGGACAAAATATCGGAATAAATCATCAAGGGTTATACATGTTACCCACCAAAAACCAGGTTAGTGCATCAGATGCATCGGAAAGCGCCCTATCTGGGGTTGGTACATGTGCAGGGTGATTCCACAGGTAGTTCCAATAGAGGCGTCGACGCCGGTTTACTAGTGTGCACATCTCTTCAATCAGATGTCGTGGAACATCAAGAACTTCTCACGTTGATGAGGGCTTAAAAGGTGTACATTCTTGTCTCTGAGCTTCTCCAAGTCGTATGAAGCAACACATTGATTATGGTTGATAATCAGAAAGAGGTTTGTCGTGCCCTCCTGTCCAGTCATCAGCTGGACAAATAGTTGCACTTCCATATCAGCATCAAGGGTAGGCAGAGGGGAATTCGACATATTTTGGTTGAATTGAGCCCAGATTTCGGGGTCGCGTATGTCTTGGTCTGTTACAGCCTTCAATGAGGAATTGAAAAAGTAGATCCATCCCTCAAGTCAATTCAGGCCCTTCAGAAAGAAAAAGAATTGGCGATATAGCGTACTTGTGGGTTGACATAAGCGCTCCAACCATGTAGTAAACCGTTTTCTTTCTGTTCCAACCTCGGGGTGGGACTAAACAGGAATTAAATACATCTTCAAAAGATATAAACACTACGCACAAGACCAAGGTGCTGAATGGGGAGGTGAAGTTCGCGACCTAAAACTGGTGAGTTGAGTTACGTGCTGACCGTGAAGTGTCGACTGGGCAGACCGTAATTTCTCGTTTCTCAAGGCTCATTAGCATGGGTTGTAACGGCGAGAAGTCCCCATCCACAGCCTGTGACTGTCAAGTGTATATCTCCAGGAGCATCACAATCAAATTCACACTGTTGTCAATGCGTCAATGCTAACTTGTATGTGGTGGAACAGTTCAACTTCGCGCCAAACACGAGACAAATAATAGCGCGTAAACGCGCGCATTTGTTTCTTCAGTTCATCATCATCATACTACACCATGAGCGCTTTCGGAAATCTCAACTCAAGCAATACAGGTGCCTCAGGTTCAACTCCCAACACAGGGCTTTTTGGTGGTAAGCAACGGTCTTTTTGCCTACTATTTCAGCCTAATTCTTGCCATAATAGCACCTAAACCTGCAACAGGCGGAGGTTTGTTTGGAGCGCCTGCAGCGGGAACGACGGGAGGAGCATTTAGTGGCTTTGGATCAGCTCCCTCCACCGGAGCAACTGCAACACCTACAGCAACGCCGAGTCTATTCGGATCGGGGACCACGGCAGCCCCAGCCGGCACTGGCCTCTTTGGAAACAAGTCACCGATTCCCACTTCAAATCCAACAGGAACGAGTACTACAACGGCACCTACGAGTCTTTTTGGGTCATCGACACCTGGATCTACTGCTCCGGCAACATCAACTAACCCACTCTTTGGTGGATTAAATAAGCCTACAGACACTACTGCTTCGAACGCAACGAAACCTGCTGGAACGGGATGTCAGTCTTTAACATCTTTCTTGCAAATCTTATTGTGCTGACAGCTCATGCCTAGTATTTGGCCAGAATACACCAGCAGGTTGTCAATGTCATTTTTATTCGAGGTTCCATCGTCTCATCTCGCATTCTAGCAACACCAGTTTCAACAACGAACCCTCTTGCTGGCGGGCTTTTCGCCCAACCTCCTAAAACAGATGCGCCCGCCGCGACAACGACAGGGGCGACTGCGACTTCGAATCTCTTTGGTGGCGGAGGTCTTTTTGGATCGAAGCCACCAACTCCAGCCCCAGCAGCCCAAGCGGGAACGGTCACTGCAGGTAGAAACAGAGATGTTTAAATATCTTGCCCCATCTAATGCCGTATTCCGTAGCCACCCTAGCTGCACCTGTGAAAGATTTCTTTGCTAAACCAGCCGACCCGAAAGATGCTGCTCCGACAGGCATGTTTTGTGTTTTGTGCGAGCCATTACATAACTCATAATTTCTTAGCTACTCCTACTGCTCCCGCCACAGGAGGCCTTTTTGGTGCCAAACCCGCCGAATCTAAGGATGCTGCGAGTGAGTAGTGTCTTCTTTTCTGTCCTTTCGCAGCTCATTCGGCAAACACCCCCAGCTGCTCCTTCATTTGGAGGTTTATTTGGAAAGCCTGCAGAAAAGAAAGATAGTACGACACCTGCCGCAGCGTCCCCTGCAACCGCGGGAGGTGAGTCGTCGCAGTAAACGATATGTCATCAATCTTAAGAATTCTCTCCAGCATCAGTGACTGCTTCAGCGGGCCTAGGTGTTTCTGTCGCACCGCCATCGACTCTCAAAGGCAAAACAATAGAAGAGATCGTTAATAAATGGTCCACAGATCTCGAAACCCACGTCCGAGAATTTAACAAGTTCGCTGGAGAGGTGGCTGTTTGGGATCGCGCACTCATCGAAAACAGCAATACTGTGTGTAGATCACTTTATTTCAGGTACCCTGTTCCCTGACGTCAATCATCTAGTTGGCTGCACTTTATAGCCACGTTGAAGCAGCTGAACGAGAACAAAATGATATCGATCAGTCTTTGGCGCACATAGAACAGCAGCAGGCAGAACTTGAATCTACCTTGGCTGCTTACGAAAAAGTCGCACAAGAAGTTCTTGGAAGTCAAGGAGGTCTGAGGGCACTTGATGCTGGCCCTGCGGACACAGAGCGAGACAAAAAGTCAGTGTTATGGTTATCGTCATGCAAGATCGAAGTCTGAAGGCAGCCTATAGTTACATGCTTGCTACCGACCTTCATACTCAGCTTGACGATCTCTCGGGCTCTCTGACTCAGATGATCGACTCTGTAAACGCCCTCTCATTGCCTTCGACTGACTCTAACCCAGGGGATGATCCAATGGCTCAGATAGCCCAAATCTTGGGAAGTCATTTGGACAGCTTGCAATGGATAGACGGAGCCGTGCGTGACGTTGAAGGAAAGATGGCAGAGGTCGAACAACGAATCAAGGAAAATGGCCACACTTTACCGTCAGCCAGTCAGAACTTGAAAAGTAGCAGATTTGGGCCTAATCGGTAGTTCCAATCCAGTAGTTGTAGTTCAGTGACCAGGTGTATTTTTGCATTACCATGAGTAAGTTGTAATCGAGTTGCACGTTCAACGTTAAGCGCTAAGGGTGTATGTCTATGGATTATACAGGCTAAATGGTGTTGTATTTGTGGTACGATAATGAAGTGCTGGTATAAAAAGTACAATGTTAATATATGTAGGAGATAAATCACAGAACGCTATATCGTCCTGACGTTGCTGTAGGATTACGCATTTCGGCTTGTAATGCAGCAGCCGACGCTTCAATGAGGAGACGTTTAATTTCACGTACGGCTTGTTCAACCTAGCGATGGTTTCAGTAAGGAGTAACCACGTAAAAAATTATAGTGACTTACGCGATACTCCTCGTTGGACTCGATGAGAAGGTGTAGTTTCGGGGGTCCATCGAACGGTGGCTCCTTGCCAGGCTCATAGTAGATACCTTGAAGGAGTGTAAGCAATATTAATCATACAACCCAAAGAAATATGAAGCATACCTTTATTGGTGACAGATGCACCAGTCATATCGATAAGCTGCGGAGACCTGTGAGCATGTCTACGGCAAATGCGTGAATTACGCGACACACCTGAACCATGGTTTCTTTGTTGGTAACACGCCAACGCGCCTTTTGAGGATAATCGTTGATAGGAATGATAGCATGGAAGTCGGTAGAGTCTGGGTTTGCTTTCCTCTCCAGAGTAGAAGGATTTTCTGCAGCCTGAAGCTGGGATTGTAAGACCAACTTGGTAGCCCTCATCTGGGCGTTGAGCTTGGCCACCACACTCATAGCCTGCTTGTATGCTGCCGTGTCTTTGCCTGCTCGGGCCGCGGCCTCCTCCGCCGCACGAACTTGAGCTTGAAGTTTTTCCTCCTCTTTCGCATGTGCAAGGCGACGAGCAGCAACGGTCGCACCTAAGATGCCCTTCGACGTGTCTGGGGCAGGACCGCGTTTGATCTCTACCTTGAAGTTGCCGAAAGTCATATCATCCGTGCTTGATGCTGTTGCCTTGGCAGTCAACTCCTCTGCAGCTGTAGCCTTCTCTTCGGGTTCAGCTCCGGGTTCGCCATATGCCTTGCGTTCTGCTTTCTCTTTTGCGTCTCGTTCTTTGTCAAGCCTGTCGAGACCTTTACCACCAAATCCAGAGCCTGCAACTTGAGCTTTGCCTGACTTGACCTTTTCTAGGAAACCTAAGGTAGGACATGTTAGCTTGCACTTAAGCATGAGCAAGGACGGACGAACCATTTGCTAGTTCATCGAGCTCTTTAGAAACGGTAACATTGCTAGCCTTCAGAGCGCGATAAATATCCACTGAGTATCGTTCCTGCTCGGGAGTGATGAATGTAACGCAAGTTCCTTTATTGCCAGCCCGTCCGGTTCGCCCAGCGCGATGAACATAGTCCTCCATGTGGTTTGGAGTATCATAGTTGATTACGAGCTTCAACTGCTTCACATCCAAGCCACGTGCCGCAACGGAGGTAGCGATGACTATTGGAACGACACCAGACTTGAAATCTGCGATCGTAGAATCTCGGTCGACCTGGTCCTTGCCACCGTGTAAAGACATGCATAGATAACCCTTCCGCATGAGTTCACGAAGAAGATTGTCCGCAGCTTCTTGTCTGTCAACAAAAACGAGCGTCCTGCATTCGGGGTCTTCGTTATACATTTGACCGAGGATTTCAAGGAGGCGGGTGAATTTGGTGTCTTCCGGGCGAACTTCGACGATCTGCTCAATCTCTGCAGCAACCACTGAACGACCACCCACTGTGATTTCCAACGGTTTGCGTAGGATCTTCCGAGCCAAAGAGTCCATCTGTTTTGGGAAAGTCGCCGAAAAGAGAACGGTCTGTCGATCGGGTCGGATATTGTTGATGATCTTCATGACCTGGGGCTCAAAGCCCATGTCAAACATACGATCTGCTTCGTCAAGGACAACATAAGTGACTCGCTTTAAGTTGGTAACACGCCCAGAGTTGGCGGTCAACAAGTCGATCATGCGGCCAGGAGTGCAAACAATGATCTCTGCGCCCTTTTTTAATTCTGCAATCTGATCTTTAATGGGAGAGCCTCCATACGCACAGACAGCCTGTCATAGATGCGAAACGTGAGTCACAACCAAAACTTAGATGATGATTGACTGGACGCACCCTCAAATTCATGACTTTCAAGAATGGTTTGCATTCTCTATGTATCTGAACCGCTAATTCACGGGTTGGCGTCATGACAATAGCAATGGGTCCCTCCATTTGTTCCAAAGGCCGCTGGTCCTTGATATGGCGGAAAAGTGGTAGTAAAAATGCGATTGTCTTGCCGGAGCCAGTCTTCGCAACACCGATAACGTCGCGTCCAGACATGATAGCAGGAATGGCCTGAGCTTGAATGGAAGTTGGTGCAACGTAATTAAGGCGCTTTATAACGTCCAAACTAAGGACAGATATCAACGTAAAGCCCAGAAACAAAATAGGCGAGCTACATACCAATTAGCAGGAAGTCCATAATGACTCCACTTTGTGACCGGTTTTGGACAGTCCACACCACGTATTTTGATCCCATCCAGTTCAAGGCGGAGAAGGTCAGCCTCCTCATCAGTCATTGAAGCAATATCAGGCGGTGGAATATAGAATTCTTTTCGAAACGGTTCGTAATTGACTCGCGCGTGGTCCACAGTCGGCATCTCCTTTTTCTTTGCTTTCTTAGCAGCAAGGGCGAGAATATCTTCGGGATTGAGATCCGTAGCATCAAGTTCGTCCGGCGCCTCCACCTCAACATCTTCTTCCATTCCGTTCTCTGCCATACGCTCATCCAGCCTGATGCGCGAGCGCCCAGCCAAAGCTCCAATCTTCTTCATATCCTCTAGATTGACCTTGGTTACTTCTTCCTTCACACCACTCATGAAAGCATCCAAAGGGTCGATTTCATCTTCTTCGTCCACGTCCATGGCATCCTTCGCCTTTGTCTTGAGCGTCTGATCCATTCGGTTCGCTTCTTCGTCATCGTCGTCAACTTCTAGGTCACCAACACCAGCACCTCCTTCAGTCATTGTCATATCGACCGCTGGCATATCACCTAAAGTCTCCAGCTTGCGTTTAGTTTCTACTGAATCGTCAAGAGATGCTGCAGCCATTGGTTTCAGAGCATTAGTTAACTCAGGTTTAACGGGGAGGCCTTTCAAACCAAGCCCTCCAAGAGCAACACGGTTGAGTTGTCCAGTCGGTTTAGTTGCTACCGCGGGAGGAGCTGTGATATGGATCAAGCATTGGGAAACCATGTTAATATAATGAGAATGGATAAACACACCTGGTACAGATTTGCCAGCAAGGGCCATGGCTTTAAGCTTCGCCTCATCCAAAGCCTTTTTTGCTTCTCGCTCCTTCTTCCATGCCTCTAGTTTCGCCCTCTTCGCTTTCATCTTTTCATCTTCTGCCGGGGCTGGAGTTGAGGCTGGGGTAGATTCCGTCGAGGCTTTCACACGAGGTGGAGGTGAAGGCCTTCGGTCTCGAGACCGGGAACGGCGGCGGTCGTCTCGACGATCATCCCGTCTATCGTCTCGAGAATAGTCGCGGTAAGAGTCTCTTCTTCTATCATCACGATATTTGTCGTCGTGGTAGCGGTCCCTGTCTCTTGGCCTATCCCAGTCTCTGTCGCGATCGTCGTCGTGACGTGGTCTATTACTGGCCCTTTGGGTATTGCGCCTGGTCGGCGACGGAGACCGGGGTGAAGAACGATGAGATGGTCTTACCCGTTTATTGGATGACTCTGGAGAATAGGACCTATCCCTCCTTGCCATAGTCGTCGCTTGAGAAAGAGAAATGCTTTATTTGTTCATGCTTGTTTCACATGGCTTTGCCTTCCTCCACACTTGATTTGTCAGCACGCCTCTTTCAGTGACTGCGATGACGACGACTGACATTCTTGACCCTGCTGCCCTCATCTCCCTGCTTCCCACTTTGTTACCTCCATCTCATAAATCTCTAGCATCACCACACGATGCAATTGCTGCTCTCCTTCATTCCATATTTACTGCTGTAGCTTTTCGCCTCGTAGCCGTCGATGAGAGCTCTCCTTCAGCCGTAATAGAGAACAATACTCTTCCATCAGGCTGGAGTAAGAATGGTCCTGGAAACTACATATTCAGATACAAACACGAGCAGAGCAGTCTCGAATTTATATTGAAGGTCTCAAAACTGGGTGGGCGAACCCTTATCAACGCAATTGCGGCCGAAGTATGTACGCGTGTATACACTGTTTCATACAGCGCTAATCCTCAGCGCAGAGCGACAAAGTAGCATCCCTTGACATTTCTACAGCTGACTTTATCTCTCCTTCATTCTTTCCTCACACCCTTGAATCTTCCACCCAGCCCCTCGTCCATGGCTTCATTTCGTCAAATCGTGTTGCAGACCTCACGACTCAGATTAAGTTCAAGATCTTGCAAAAACTGATACCTGGGCTCCGTAAAGAAGGATATACTGAGCAAGAGATCCCAAGCTATGCCAGAGCAGAGGGGTCTGATCGTCCTAGGACTCAGGATCCACCACCTGCTCGTCCTCAACCTGTAGTTCCACCTTACGCGCCCTATCGGCCACCATTGAGTGCGCCTCAAAACCCTCTTTCTATTGGTCGCCGTGACTTGGATCCATTTGCCACTGGCAATCCCTTCGCACCCCCTCCTCTCTTCCCTGGGGCTGGAAATGGTGGAGATGGTATGTTTGTCGGTCCTGATCATCCTATATTTGGGGCCCGTAGAGGTGTTTCCCCTTTCGGTGATCGTGGGCCCTGGGGAGGCGATGGTTTTCTTCCACCCATGGGTGCGCCGCCTGGCGCACGATTTGACCCGATCGGGCCTGGGCCTCTGCCTGGGAGAGGAGGCTTTGGCGGCATCGGTCGGGGTAGAGGTGGGCCAAGTGGCCCTGCTTCGGGTGAGCCTGACAACGACGAATTTATGCCACCTGGGATGGTATGCCGGACAGCTCTTTTCCAAGTTTAATGTGCTCATAAACTGTCCTTTCACAGCGCGACATGTTCATGTAACGTTAGTTTGTGTGGGGAGCATCTGTAGTTATAAGGGTCGATAGCTGATGTCTCTTCAGTTTGCTTATTGTAACACGTATTGTAGACTGCTTTTGAGCCTTGTTTAAAGCTTGAAGAACTGAAACGACCAGAAATAGAGTTCCAAAGTTCAAGGTTTCCCCTTCAGTCGAGACCTGCCTAATTGGGTTACTGATGGAATTGTATAAATTACGCAGCCTGCAACCACACATTCCCCACCTTTCTCAACCATGAACGGTCGCACTCTACCGTCCTCCCCGACATCTCCTGTATCCCCCAGAAGGCATGCAGTACCTACAGGTTTTAGACCTGCTCCCAAACCTAAGAAGAACATAGACGAAATGTCCGTTCGTGAACTGACAGACTTGCACTCGCTAAATGCCAAGATCTTATCATCACCGTGCGTATTACATTTACTGAGATCTATCGACGGGTCGTTATACTCACAGGCTGTAGTGGAGCTTCCAGTTCTACATACGTTGATCGTGTTTCCACGGAGCAAGCACGCATTGAAGCCCGTTTAATCGAAGTTCAGGGCATGGACATGATCAATTCGGCACTCAAGAATACGAAAATCAAGGGAGAAGGAGATATGGTTGTCGATGCATCACCTGAACCCCCCAACAGCCGAACTATCGAAGCCAAGCGTAGAGCACTCTCCAGATATGTACGGTCGGTCATGTGCAGGCATTCCGAACTCATGCTAAAATAACTCCCTATAGGCTCCAGCATACGGCGAAGCAACAGCTGGAACGATGACTCTTCAAGAAGCTATCAGTCTCGAACAACAAGCCCATTTACGAGAAAAAGAGAGGATTGAACGAATCGCCGAGAAAAAACGACGTCTCGGCCTCCCAACGAAGGACGAAGTACTGACCAGACAGGAGAGGGAAGCACGGATTTGGGCTTTTATGTGAACAATATCTTATCGTTGTGGTTTATTTCTGACATTTCTGACCTCATTCAATAGGAACCATAAGCCCACGGATTCCGACATGGAAGATGACGACGATGAGGACAGCGATGATGATGATCCAGCCTCGTGGTTTGAAGATGATCAAGATGACGGCCGGAAAGGTCAAGATATAATTGAACCGGACGTCGAAGATCTATTGGACATGATTCGCGTCGACACAAGTCGGATTCCCTTTAGCACATTCTACCAACCGCGCGACGACGGTGATTAACCGATACCCATCCATTGAAATGTAATAATTTTATTTGCCAAGACACATCCAGAGTGACACCCCCAGAGTAGTACATGCACATCAACGGGTGTGTACTGGACAGCTTTTACCACGTTGAAGCCAAGACGAAAGGCACGCTGCATGGAATTGATCAAACTGCGAGGCAGGAGAGTGAAGTAACTTACTGTTGTGGAAACTGCAGAAACAGCTCAGACGAGCCACAGTCGAACCTACAGGTTTGTTAATAATAATATCGAATAAGACCTGTATTGAATTTGGCTACCTTTCACAAACTCCTCCAGGCAGATTACGCCTAGAGGGGCGGTATATCAGGCCCAATGCTTGAGGAAAACAGAGAGAAGCTTACATTCTTCACCCAGCAAAGCACTTCCTTCGGGGAGATTGTATACTAGATACTTAGCAGATTGTGGAGTGCCCGAGCCACCCTCAAGACAATTTTTGACGTGGCTCTCTCGTTGTTCAGTCAATTCAAATTCGTCAAGATTGCGGTTGCAAACCGGACACCTGTAGTAATAGATAAGCACTGATAATAGCTCGTCATTAGTTTGTAACGTACTCTGCCAGATCACTTAACTGGGAACTGGATCGTCTGCGAGACACATGTCCAGGGACGGTTAGACGGGCCTGGTCAACGAATATGCGTTCCATGTCCCGGCCCCCGAGCAGTCTGCTGGGAACACCAGCGTTGGCTTCCTCAAAGCAGGCTTGACAGACCCGCTGGGAACTTGCCGATGCTTGTGTCTCCGGATATACAGGATCATGCACAATATCAGAAGGGTCCAACAACAAACGATGCGAAGAACAGCGGTCACAAAAGATACGGCCACATTTACGACAATGCTACACAATCATGCGTGAGTCGTGAAAATTTGAGGCGGATACGAAGAGCGTAAGACATACATGCTGTAATAAAAACAGTCAAAATTTGAGCAAGAATTTAAAAGATCAACGTACTCGGCGAAGCAAAAAGTTGAAGCGTCGTTGGCAATCTCTACAATTGCTGACAGCTTCATCCCTTTCCCACTGAGGGCCGAGTTGATGTGGACTTGGCGTGGTTAAACGCGACGTCATGACCTTTTGAGGTGCCTCCCGGGTAGGAACACGAAAGTCCGGAGCTTGGGATAATTGAGGCGTCAAATCTGTAGGAGCTCTGGGGGCTGTAGGTCTGTTAAAGAAATCGGTAGAGCTTGAAGATCTTGATATGGAACGGGGGGTTTCCGAAATGGTGGCACCAGGGTAATGGAACTCGTCGTCGTCATCATCATCTTGATCTTGTTCGAGGTTATCGTCTATGTGAGAAAGAATCAGCTGAAATACATTTAAATTGTGTGAAATCCGGACCGTCTCCAGATAAGAGCAATCCTTGTGCACCAGCAGCAAGTCGTCTGCGCTCAAGTTCTCTGCCGTAGGCATTCATCAGAACTTCGGCTTGCGTCTTACGATCACTATCGTCGTCAACTACAGTAGTGGCACATGATTTATTATATTGAGATAGCGGTCAAAGTTAAAACTCACCTAAAATGCCTTGTCTTAGTTCCATCGTCGCCCGCTCAAGCTTTGCGATGGCACGGCGGGTTTCCACGGCGGACAACGGGACACCATTGCTGTCTGAATACGAGGATTTTTTCCCAACGAGATACCTCGCACGCGACACATAGTCTTGCGCAGAAGACAATAAGGCGGAAGACATAGTACCCAACTCCTGCCCCTCTCCCTCACCAGTAGCACTCTCACTTTCTTCAACGAAAGGTATGAGAGAACCTTCGCCGTCAAGATGATACATAGAGCCGTCCGGTTCTAAGAATGGGAGAGGTGGAATGTCAAGGCGCCGACGCATGATGCGTACCCAGCGCCTCCGGCGAACCCAGGCTTGCAGAGGTCGAGAGCTTGCCGATGAGCTCCTTCTTCCTGAGGAGTCTGCTGCGAAGCTAGTTGAAACGATAGTTGCTCCTGATAACACGCGCTCGAGTTGCTGGGGCTTGTCGGCTGTCCACTGATCATCAGGATCGCTAAAATAGCGAGCATATTGCCATCCTTCTTCCGCGTCGACGCCTGGATGTGTTACGTCAAGGGTCCAGTCTGATCTAGTTTCTGCGTCAAGACAATGATAATCCAAAGAGGGTATCGGACTCACAACCAAAAGTGACTGCGTTCAGCACCATCGTGTGTTCTGTCTTGAGGCTCAGGCTTGGGAAGGGCCCAGGGCGTGACTCGCAAGGGCAACTGCACATCGCTGCGCCAAGCTGCAATCTCACGCACTCCTGTTTCGATATCTGCTGTCGGAAGTTTGAGTTCGAAAGGCGGGCGGCGACCATGTCTACCAAGCCCGGAGGCGGAGAACTTGGGTCTGCCACCTGACACGGCAACTGTTTTGAGGCGGGTATCGAGCCTTTGGTTCTCATAAACAAGGAGTGGTACACTCGTATGCACAGCGAGAGGATTGTATGGAATGGTTGTTCCGCGCCATCGCTCAGATTCGGCTTGCTGTAGCATCTGAAAGCAAATCATAGCCCGTCAAAATAAATTCTTTGTCAAAGAAATCAGAAGTGATGACCTCGCATATCCAAACCTCGAAAACCGCGGCGGCAGCGTCATAAGCGGTCTCACCCCATTTATTTCGGATAAGGGGATTAGCTGCATGCTTCCAAAGGAGGTAAAGGACCACAGGCAAATGGCCCTTCGAAGCGGCATTCACTGCGTAAATGAGCGCATCAGAGATAAAACACTACTCGAAAGGACCAATCGCACTTAGTGGTGTCCAACCATCCTTGCTTCGAATGTCAACTCCTTTGACACCATCTGAAGGAGACGCAGCACCCCCACTCTCGCATAGCCATCGTACGATACCAAGATAACCCTGATAGGAACGTGAGAGAAGCTGAATGATTTCCTTTTTGAACATTACCTTTGAGCAAGCGTTGTGTAGCGCTGTCCATCCGTCTGCATCGCGAGCATGGACATCAGCTCTATCCGGGAGAAGGTATTTGATAACGTCAAGGTGTCCATTCAGGGCTGCTTTATGAAGGGCAGTCTTATGGGGAATAAGGGGGTGTTATTTCTGATAAACAAGGGCGACAAACCTCGCCCTCTCTGTCTTCTAAATCAGGCATTGCTCCACAATCCTCTACAACTAATGAGGGCGTAAAAATCGCGTCCGAAGATGATGTATTTGACTTACGCCACATGACTATGTCCAAGTAGCCGCGACTCGCAGCTGCATGGAGCGCCGTGAATCCAGTCCGTGAGGATGCGTTATTAGCAAGACTGAATGGTTCTACCTCCCCTGTTCTCAAAGCATTTTGAAAGAGCTGTTTGAGAAGTGGAAGGTCTCCAGAACTGGCGGCAGCATAAAGAGACTCAAGCTGGGCTGGGGATGGTGGTTGAGGAGGTCGAGGTGCATCGGCCTGTACGTCTTGAGGAGTTTGGGGAGCGTCTTCAGTATCCTCTTGTGCATTGTCGATTATTTTGACTGCAGCAACAGGAGCACCAGGGTAAACGAACTCCTCTTCTCCTTCATCCGCAGAGTCGTGCTCCTCTTCTACCTCTGACTGCTCATTGTAGACAAACATAGATTCTGTCGCATCGGTATCGTCCAATTCTGCCAGCTGTAGGTTAGCCTGCCCAGACCTAAAGGAAATCAGCTATGTCATAACAAACATCTTGAATCGACGTACTCTTCCATGGTCCCAAGATGACGCGGTCCACAGTCCAAACTACCAGGTTCCATGGTAAATCGATTTTGTCAAGCACACAAAAGGTTGGCACCAACTTCACTTGAAAAGGGTCCGTGGGATGATGTTGAATGGTCACGTGTAGATTGACGCCATCCGCCCAAATTTGGAGATTGCTCCGGTCGTGATCGAATTCAAGCTCTAGCCTACATACACGGAAGTAAGTATGTATCGGCACAAGACCGTGCACACTACGCCTAATTTACGTAAACCGGAATATAGTCAAGACATGATTATTGCATTTTAAAGATGGTGTCAAGATAGCTACATTTCGATTTATTGGCGTCAATAGTGTCTGCGGAGTGTTATCTAAAATGGCTCGTGTGTAGCTCCAAATCCCGCTCAAGAGAATGCAGGCATGGAATAGAGTAAATTAAGACGGCATAACGTACTTAGCTTGTAAGGAGAGCTTGTTCTCGTCCACCCGGGTTAGCGGATCTAGCACACAAACAAGGTGTAAAAATACACATATAAGATGGCTCAACTGACGTTCTATGTATCAATATCGTACTCTTTTAGAACATCCAAAAGCTCTAAGTACTACATATGTACTACGTATGTACAGTATATCCATCAACAGAAGCCAAAACTTCATTTGAATTGATGGATCAGTTCGCAGAACGTCAGAGAACATCTTACACATGTCAAGGCCATATGGCAGCCGGTAAGCAGCGGACCTCGCTCTCGTATTGATAGGTATTTACTTACGGGTTAGAAGAAGATGTTGAAAAAGTATTCATGTGTCTAACCTCCTATCGTGATCGGATAACTCGGCCTCGGATTTGAGCGGAATGAATTCTTATATAACTAAGGAATGCTTTCCATTTTATCTAGACTCGCTAGTTCAACTCGTTTGGCATATCGCCCACTCTCTACTACTACCCGCATCATGGCTCTTTCCGATAAACCGTCATCGCAGGATCGAAGTAATCTTATCCCATTCTCCTCCCGTTTGAGCGAGGGAAGAGCCTTGGCACAAGACGTCTGGTCGATCTTCAAGTCAGTTGCATGCCCCTTACAAAACACAGCTCTGACGGCTTAACCGGTACTTTAGTGCTGCGAATCTTCCTGCAGATTGCATCAATCTTGGGCAGGGATACATGAACTTTGCTCCCCCTGAATGGGTCACCAAAGCAGCTGAAGAAGCCTTGAAGTCTGTGGCTGCAAATCACTACTCCCACCCCAAGGGCCGCATTCGCCTCAGGAATGCCATCAAGGCTTTCTATGACCCTCTCTTTCAACGCGATCTAGACGTAGAATCCCAAATACTTGTCACAAGCGGGGCTAACGAGGGTATGCAGGACCATCACCTTGAATCATTGATTGATTAGCCTCAACAAAACAAATTATCCAGGACAGTACTCTGTTTTCACAGCCTTCCTTGAACAAGGGGATGAGGTCATTATGTTCGAGCCCTTCTTTGATCAATATCTTCCTTCCGTCACCTTCAACGGTGGAACACCGGTATATGTCCCATTACACCCACCCACCGCTGAAGGGAAGGCGAGTAGCAATGAGTGGACTATCAACTTTGACGAGCTTAGGTTTGTATTGATTAACTAACTTTTACATGTTTCCGACTGACAGACTGTCGATCAGGGCTGCAATTACGCCACGATCCAAGATGATAATCGTGAACACGCCTCATAACCCTGTTGGCAAAGTTTTCACGAGAGCTGAATTGGAGGGTATAGCTGCATTGGCAGAGGAGTTTAACTTGATGGTGATGTCTGACGAGGTGGTCAGTAAGCCCTACATTTCAACTGTGACAGTCACTCAAAACACAATAGTACGATTGCCTAGTTTTCGATGGTAAAGAGCACGTCAGAATTGCAACCCTTCCTGGAATGTGGGATCGTACCGTAACTGTTGGGTCGGCTGGAAGTGAGTAACCAATGACCATTTAAAATTACCGTTAGTTTAATGGAAGCATCTACAGAGGCGTTCGCTGCTACTGGATGGCGTGTTGGCTGGCTGATTGGCCCTCCGTCCATCATACAGCCAACTCTTGCGGCCACAACACGTATAGTCTTCTGCAGCAACTCACCCCTTCAAGAGGCTGCAGCTGCGGGCCTCGAGCAAGCCAAACAACGCCGGTTCTTCGAAATTCAGCGTGATCAGTATGCAGCAAGACGTAAGATCCTTACTGATGCTTTCGATCGCCTTGGTATGAAGTACACGCTCCCCGAAGGCAGCTACTTCATTCTTCTGGTAAATATGGCCATTTTCGCTCTGCAAGCATTCTTCACACTATCAACAGGATATTTCCAACCTCGACTTCCCAGATAACTCTCAATCATTCCCCGAGAGTGTTTTGGGTAGAGGACGAGACTTCAGGTATGTTTGTTTTCAACCATTGTGGTAGTTTTGCTAGTCCAAAGTAATACGTCTTTTTTAGGGCCTGTTGGTTCATCGCTATGGAAATCGGCGTCTCGTCTATTCCAGTGAGCGAGGTATGTTCGTGATCATGTTGTATAGTGACACTTCTCACAAACCCGTTACAGTTTTATTGCGAAGAACACGCCAACATAGGAGAGGCATACGCTCGTTTCGCTTTCTGCAAAGACGAGGAGACGCTCCACCGTGCGGCAGAGCGACTGCAAAAAATGAAGGAGTACTTGAAATAATTTATTCGTCCCGCTGTGGACGTATGCAAGTCTGCAAATCTAGATGCTACGTGCGTTATGTGTGCGATGGCGCTGTTTTCTGCGTGGGACTTGAGAGCAATTCAGACGCCCTTAAGATGACTTTGTCTGCAATACGCGATAGATTCTCGTCTCCCTCGATGGAGGTGCAGTCATAGAAGGCTGGGTTGCTAACGACACGGCGCGCGAGGAAAGTGAAGGATAACACATCAAGTAGATCTTGTTCTCTCAACCTCTTCGACCGGCCTTTTTGTATGTTGAACCACTGAGCCAAATCATTTGTCTCTAAAAGCTGAGACTCGATCGGCAAACCCTCGTTCAAGAATCGCGAGATCGTGTCTTTGGCTTCCGCCTGGCAGAACAGGTAAAAGTAACCGGATCCAATGTGGCGTACAGCTCGGCTCTGCATCCTGACGAGCTCTGTCAAAGCATAGTCGCGAAGCTGACGGTCGGAACCCTCAGCTCCAACGTGGTAATATTGAGTGCCCATCACAACCACGATTGTAGCTCGCACAGGCAATATCCAACATGAATCTCGCGGAACGATGAGCACACGAACAAGGCCTTCTGCGTACATCTCCAGCATGAGATTTCGATCTGGTCTGTGTATCCCCTCGTGGAAGAATCCGACTCCTTTCGAAACGAAATCAATGAGACTGCTGTCTTGAAGGCGCGCTAAACAGTCCTCCAGATATTCCGGAAGAGTGTTCGAAGGGAGATATCCTCGCTCTGTTTCCATTTCAAGGGCACACTGAGTGAGAAGATCGAGTGCGATAGGTTTGCATAGCCCACGAGAAGGGACAAAGACAATTGCAGGTTCCCCTGGTGCTCCTTGAATCGCTGCGTGCGCGGGCTTGGCCATCGCCTTGAAAAGAGCGCCAGATTGCGGGATCGTAAAAATTGACGTTGAGAATGAAAGAGACTGATCTCGATCCCGTGGGCGGAAACTATGAAGGCCCGAAGGATCCACATCAAGCCAATCCGCCAAGTCGAATGCATCGTTAAGCGATTCTGAGATTCCTACGAATCGTGTGAGGGATGATTGCGTCGCTTGCCGGAGAAGAGAAATAGCTAGCTCGCATGTGGAATCAAGGAGTTCCAAATTTTCGCATATGACCAGGTCAAGTCCAACAATCAGGCCAGGATTTCTTTTTGAAAGAACTTCGAGAAGATGAGAGGCAGTTAGAACCCGGACAACCCTTCCTTTTGGTCGATCGAGAGCATCAGATCCCGTGCCAAATTCTACAGAAACCCCAGTAACTTTGGAAACAGATCTAAGTTCAGAAACGGTTTCCGCTGCTACACTTCGCCTTGGTGTAACTACAACGACCCAGCTTTCACGAGATCGCAAGGCTGTCATCCTGGTAACACAATTAGTGCGTAGGAACAACGTTGAGCGTAAATGACCTACCAAACTACGATTCGGGCGGCTGTTGATTTTCCGGACCCTACAGGAGCGCAGAGAAGGGCGTTACATTGCGTGTTTACAAGGCTCCAGTACGTTTGTGTCTGGATAGCATTGAAATAGTCGATTCTGCTCGCTACCGCTTGTGCAACAGGAGGATTTTTTATCAATGTTGATGTCTGGAGTAGTGGCAGATCCAAAAGAGGTGTAATAGATGCGGACGATGCTGGCATCATTAAGGAGTCTAGTGGGATGAAGATTTCGTCCTCAGCACCCATCCACCGATCAGATACATATCGTATAGTGACCGAAGGCGGTGGTTTGCCATCTGGGATCGAGATGACAAAATCGATATTCATCATCTCCGTTGTCTGGCGATAGACAACATGGGCAAGCTGAAGGATGAGAAGTCCATTTGCATCCTCTACCCATAACCAGAAGGGTTCGGCGGCGCCGTGGGCTCTAGTGCTCCAAGTAAAAGCACGTTTCGCTCGAGCAGATATTTTGAGAACATCGGGACCTAACGGCCGCAGATCATATGTAATAGTCAATGCAGGAAATTGTTTTGCTGCAGTAAGAAGAGCTTGTCCATGAGTCTCATTCAAGTGAACAAGTTTACCCAATTCCGCTGCTTCAAGGCTCGCCAACTGTGCTACGGACCACTCGTTTGCCCAGCGCTCTAAGCCATAGAAGATATCGGGCTTCAAAACAAATTGCTTCAGTGGCTGATCGAATGGCCAAAGCCGCTTTTCAATAGCCTTGCTTATGCCCATGAGAACGGCTGAGACATTTGCCCATTTTCTGCTGATCGCAATTTCAAGAAGAGCGCGTACGATGCGGCCCCCGTTTTGCAGAGCATAAGCCATGTCTGAAACTAAAGCAAAATCTTCGACCAGCTCTCTTGAAATGGCTCCTTGCAGCAGAATGTTAACCTTTCCTTGACTGGTATCTGGCCCGCCCTAATAAAATGAACATTTTTGTCTTAATTTTGGGAAGCTCTAGCACACCTTCACATCGCACGGTATCCTCTCTGCAAGTGATTCCAGTTCTTTCTGTTCAGATTCGCGAACTTGGATTTGTTCGAACTATAGCGGTTTTAGGGATCGGTAGGCCTTGATAGACTTTATAAATACCTCGGTACTCATGCTCAGCATCGCCAAAACATCCGCCTCTGACATCTTCTGGCGGAACTCTTTGTTGAAGATTTCTACTGAAGCATGCCGAATGTAATATTTTGCTGCGATTCTCCCTAAGTCTGCTATTGTGAAGGCACCAGTGTCCCGGTCGAATACTATCATGCAGGCGTCTGCGAGCTTCTTAGCAGCAGCGATCGCAAGCTCCTCTCGTTTGTTCCCCAGTTGTGGATCGTCGCCGGTCGCCTCTCGTGCGATACCTGCCATAGTTTGTACAGTAGATACGAGAAGCTCAATAAGAATGACTCACCATAAATGAAGGGATTCTTTTTCATCCTGACAAACAGATAGGTATAGCCTAACCACCGTACAGCGTCTCTGACATTGGCAACAGTGCCCAGGGCTATCTCTGCATTAAGTGAGTCTATCAGACCACCTTGGAATCTACAAAGTGAGATTTTAAAAGAGTGCAAACGGAGTTAAAAGGTTGGCGAGACTTACTGGGATTCGATAGGGATCTTATGACAACACCATATTAAGAAAAAAAATGTCTACGTGAGGGACACAGCACTTGCCTGTGATGTGACGGCATCGAGGTAATGGGCGAGTTTATCTTCTGTCGTACATATAAAGCCTTCACCGCTGTCCTCAAGACCAGGGCGACCAGCTCGACCAAATACCTGTAGGACATCGAGGACAGATAGGTCGACAAAAGCACCTTTAGAACTATCGTAGACTTGCGTCCCTTTGATGATTACTACGTTTCACATGGGTAAGCAGAGTACTGAAGGGCTGAGAACATTTCAAAGTCCTACCTGCATGGGCTGGAAGGTTGACACCCCAAGCAAGGGTAGCGGTACAGCAAAGAACCTTGGGAGCAGTTAATTGAGACAGGCGACTGG
Source organism: Tephrocybe sp. 9980TJB (assembly GCA_018220975.1). Classification (NCBI taxonomy): domain Eukaryota; kingdom Fungi; phylum Basidiomycota; class Agaricomycetes; order Agaricales; family Lyophyllaceae; genus Tephrocybe; species Tephrocybe sp. 9980TJB. The sequence goes on along the minus strand of JABAJU010000002.1, from coordinate 110,248 downwards.
AAGCAGCTTGACTTATGCTCACCTTGATCGCTCTTGCTTCGAACATTCTTTCCATCATGTTTCTGTCGGATCGTAGCATGCCCGCATGATGAATGCCAAATCCATGGTCAAAGAGCTGTTTCATCTCCTTGTTTCGGCTCTCGCCTATAGATTTTCGGAAGAAGGCGTACTGAGGATGATCCTGACAGCTAAAATCGTCACTGTTGCCTTCAACAAGTGCTGCTTCCTGTAAAGCCAGTGCACTTTTCACAGTTTCCTTACGCGCATGGACGAACACCATGACTTGATGTCCTTGAGCTACGAGTTCAGAAACCTTCAAAAAAGTGACGCGATCAAGATTTTTCTTAGATTGCGAGCTTCCAGGTTTGCCTTTGATTCCGAGGAAATGTTGTTCAAGAGGAACAGGCCGGAATGATGAGTCGAAGTAGAAGAGGCCTTTGGATTTTGAGACGCTGACCAGGTTATGTATTCAGGCCGGGCATTTTGTTGCAAGATAGTTACACGCACCAGAGAAACTCTGCAACATCGACGTAGTTTGGAAGGGTAGCACTAAGGCCGACGATACGAATCATGGATTGACTAGATTCCACCTGGATATCGGTAAAAAGGGTTAGCCTCCAACAAGATGGTGGGAGGTGTGAATAAAGCAGTTGACCTGACGTAGTGTTCTTGCAACGATTGTCTCAATAACGGCTCCACGCTCTTCATTGAGAAGGTGCACCTCATCGATGATGAGTAACTTCAAGCTCTGAGGAATGATGGGCATGTACTTCAGCACCCCAAATGAATGTCGAAGGACAGAAGGCTCACTGATGCCAGTTCCCCCTCACCCGTTGGTTTTCTGGTGACAACATCCCACTTTTCAGGAGTTGTAACGATGATCTGAGTTTGTGCAATTTCAGCTTTCGTCATCTGCATATCACCTAAAGTTGAAAACGACCCATGAAATCAGTGCTCTAGAAATAGCACAACTAGGTAACAAGTATCACCAGTCAGTTCGCGGACTTGAATCGACAACCAACTGAGTCGTTTACTGAGTTTTCGAACAATTTCAGAAGCGAGGGCTTTCATCGGAGCACTATATACAAGTTAAAAGCCGACAGGTAGACAACGAATTAAATACGCACACATATATGATCTTGAAAGTGTCCTTCTGGACGGAGGCTTGTAACTGTGCCTTGACGTCACGAGTCGCGTCGATAGGAATATCCGCTCGATGTTGATCAATTACTCTCAAGATTGTTAGCATGGCTACATCCGTTTTGCCCTTTCAGGAGGTTAGCGATTGGAATTTCCTCCTAGAGAAACGTAATAATTACAGCACCAGTTGGCGCTGATCTGGAAGTAAATAAAGCCAACCAATCCATGAAAGCACAAATCACGAACCACATATAAGGAGATTTTCGTTAGAGCTATAAGCCGTCGGATAGACAATAGATTGTACCCTGTTCAAAGACGTATACCCCTAACAAATGCGCAATGTTTGGTATTTGAGCTATTTTACCCTCAATATGCTGACTCACAGGAAAAGATTCTCTAGCCAGGGAATCGAGTTCGGTGACTAGGAAGAGTCGTTCTGACTCCTTAGGAGGAATAATCTTTGCTGGTGGAATGATCACTTCCTCATATTCCTGCAAAATGATGTGGTAAGCTCCTGCTACCTGCAACCTGGGTAAGAAAGGAATGAGGTCTCACATCATGCATAGTCCGTATTGTGCCTATTGGCAGCATGTACTTGCTACCGAACTGAGAAAGAACATTGCCCTGTGACATTTGAGTTGTAGAATATACATGGGGAAGGATCTCAGGGGCCTCTTGCTGGCAAATTTAAGGGAAAAGAGGATATCAGTGCTTGAACTGAAGACGCGAAAAGAATACACACTGCAGTCCCTGAAAATAGAGGGCGTGCCGCATTCTCTCTGAAGGTTTTTTCCATCCTTCGACGTGCCTCCTCTTGCGATAGATGATGTACAGGCTTTTCGTCCAGTCGTTCGAGCTGTGGTGCGGCAATCTGAGTTGTTTTAACGCTGACTAGATCTGCTACGTGCGTACCTCTCGCGCCACTGTACCGCGATTCTGGACTAGATCCATTACGAGATCAATATCGTCAAAACCAATAACTTCGGTAAGCTCTTCGAAGATGACATCGTCACCACGGTTGGAGGAGAGAGCGGCACGTATGGGCTCTAGCAGAGGTTGAAGGTTTGATTTTCTATGAATGGCGTCAATTTGAACGATACATCGCCATCATAAATAGACATAGATACGAACTGAAGCAATCGAGCAATACTGCCAGAGGGTCCAAAATCGTCGGTAAAATGTGTTAGAGTTTGTTCCTCTGTAACATTTGAAGAGCGATAGTTATCGAGAATGCTATGCGCTTGCCCAAGCTCAGCCTCATCTATGGTCATCGTGTCCTGATTATCAAATGTATCTTCAAGGGCTTTATGAGAGCAGCAATTTAAACTAAGTTAAATAATTTGCCTCTAATTGACTTCTGGACTCTTAAAAATCAGGTTAAAAATGGGCTCAACATCGCAGAGTTTTCTAACGTACGATTTCCAGTCTTCGAGGACATTCTTGTCATTGTCTGATACATCGTTTGACGATCCAACGAGGAACTCCAGATGCGAACGTATCTGAGACATTAGAGAGAAAAGATTTTAAGGCGTCGATGCCAAAAGGAAATTCCAACGGCTTGTAAGTACCAGAAGGAACTGAAGCTGACTCGCGGGTTATCACATTTGATTACCGGATGATTGCCGTGTTTACAGCCACAAGCCCCAACACGCACTCGCGGATGACACATCTACCTGCCCTGCAGCGTCTGTATGGTACAAGAAGCGATACGAGCTTACAATTAAGCAGTATGGCAACACTGGAATATCGGTGTTTGGATACCGTTAGACTTTAGCGTTTGTTTTCATCGATACAATCCACCCCAATGTTTGGCTGTGACAAAATAAAATACACAACGAAAAGACCTCAAAATATGAGAGAAGATGCTGTAATGGCTGCCAAAGGGACTGTCATTGGGACTGTCAATCATGCAATGCCGTTTTGTTGTGTGATTTGATTCACAGGGTGCCCTATGAGAAACTCACTGTTGTCAGCCTACTTAGTGCTGTCTGGATGATAGTTCCATTGACAGTCCCATGGCAGCTTTTCGGCACTCTGAAAATCTGGAGGAATCCTATCAGGTTAGCGCCATCCATCATAGATTTTCACTATGTATAATTACTTTAGTCAAATTTATTTTCTCCTCCCTTTTCTCTCTTAGAATCTCAAATTCATAAAATATATCATATGTGGTGTATTCAATACATCAGTGCTTATTTGGGGCAAGAATGGACACTCAGAACCCATTTTTACGACGCGGCGGCGGGAACTTTGCTCAAAAATGGGTACTCGGGATTTGATACCATCAGGACAAAGATTACATTCGGTTCGTCAGAAACGCAACTTCCTATGGTGGAATTTGGAAATACTACATAAGGAAAGAAGACGAAAAAGGAAACAACTGGCTCGACGCGCCTAAATTCTCGCGTGAGTCCATCCTCAATAAAAGGGAGGACTATCTTGGCCTCAACGTCACTCCATGATGGTCTTCCGTTGGCACTATAGAAAGGGAGGCAGAGAGAGTGGGCTGGAGAATCTCACCTGAGTCTGAAAGCAGTGATATTCGAAGACTAAATAAATTTCCGTCCACCCCGCACACAAGATACACTCACAGTCACACAAACATCTTGTATTCACAAACCTGCGTTCATTAACTATATGGATACTCTGATGAGCGACTGAGTGGCTTATCTCGATGTTTCCTGAGCTTCGGACAAAAGTCGGACGATTCAGGAGCCCTATTAATGTTGAAATTTTCTGAGTGCCTTTTGCCACTTGCTGTCAAGTCGCAGTGATTTTTGCTGCTGTTCATAGGTGTATCTCTTCAGAAGTATAAAGTAAGGACTTGTTGCGTCCCTTTTTCAATTTGTACCCATCACGACCCTGACTCAATCAACAGGTTTGTGTGACTCATTTCAAACTTTTCTTCAGAGTCTCTCTCAATCACCTTCAATTTCTGTATCCATCTACGCATCGCGCATACACAAAACATCTAGAGGTGCGCCATGAAGACTGTGAACACGTTGACGATGGCCTCACGTGGCCTAAAAATGCGACCCCTCACATCTGTACCTGTCCGGTTTCTCTCGACCGAGGTACATGCAATTTACATTGTTCGCTGCACGTCTTTTTCACACCTATGTAATTCTAGGGCCCATCTACCCGTTATAAGACTGCCACGCACGCTACGACCACCTCTTCGAAGGCAGCCGTGAAGACATTAGAGCGTGACTCGACATATCTCCTTCCCGTGTATGCGCGACCGGACTTTGTACTTTCGCATGGAAAGGGATCGTATGTTTGGGATACCGAGGGACGTAAATATCTCGACTTCAGCGCTGGAATTGCTGTGAATGCCCTTGGCCATGCGGACGACGGTGTACTGCAGGTGTGTCTTCATAAATACATACTTCTAAAAAGCCCGCGTATTCTCATGAAAATAAAATCAGGTGCTGAATGACCAAGCAGGGAAGCTTTTGCATACTAGCAACGTTTATCACAACGAATGGGCAGGCAAACTTGCCGAACAACTTGTGAAAGTCACGCAGGCTGAAGGTGGCTTGGGATATGCCCCAGGATCGGAGGGCAGTAATCCGAGTTCCAAAGTCTTCTTTTCCAACTCTGGAACGGAGGCGAACGAAGGCGCGCTCAAGATCGCGCGGAAGGTTGGCAAAGAACGATGGGCAGCGGTAGCACCTGGGCGCAAGTGGGAATCTCCTGAGTGCACCAAAACCCGCATAGCGTGTTTTGAGGGATCGTTTCATGGCCGGAGTATGGGTGCCTTGAGTGTCACAACGAACCCCAAGTACCAGGCGCCGTTTGCGCCATTGCTGCCCGGGGTAGATGTGGGCCGACTGAACGATCTAGCCGGGCTCAACACCTTGGTAGGGGAGGACACCTGTGCTGTCATAGTTGAACCTATTCAAGGTGAAGGAGGAATCAATGCAGCTAGTGTGGATTGGCTTCGGGCGCTTAGGAAGCGATGCGATGAGGTGGGAGCAGTTTTGATCTACGATGAGATCCAGGTGGGAGCATTCTTTGACTTGATGACCAGGATTTATGCTAACAATGTGGATTCTAGTGTGGTATATTCAGAACAGGAACCTTCTGGGCACACTCCACTTTCCCGGTAGACTGTCATCCAGACATCGTAACGATGGCAAAACCACTTGCGAACGGATACCCTATAGGAGCTGTGTTGCTGAGAGACACAGTCGCTCAGACCATGACTGCTGGTAGGTAGATTTGATGATGCTGTGTGTTCACATCCCTCTGATTTTAATCACACAGGTACTCATGGTACAACGTTTGGAGGATCACCGCTGGCATGTGCCATTGGTCACCATGTCCTAGGTAGACTGACATCTCGGGGTTCTGTCGCACTAATCACAGACACGAGTAAATATCTGACCGAACGATTGAAACGTTTGCCGAAGTGGTTCCCGAATATTCTACAAGAGAATATCCGAGGCCGTGGACTCATCCTTGGACTCGGGTTCAAAAACAAAGAACATCCAGGAAAAGTGGTGGCTATGGCTCGAGAACGAGGAGTGTTTGTACTGACTGCGGGAGCTGATGCGGTTCGTATTGTGCCTAGTTTGAATGTGGGGAAAGAGGAGGTGGATTTGGCAGTGGACGTGCTTGAAAGTTGTATCGGACAACTTTGATCCGATGTAGTCGTGACCAATTGAAATTGAACTGTTGTGATTGGTCAACATGAATGTGATAAAAGGCAAAATCAGAAATATCGGAATTCTCATTTTTCCATTCGCCCATGGACAAGCTTTCGTCGCTCACCCGCTTCAAGGCGTCCTGCCCTTTCCTTGGCCGCACAAAGCCGTCTACTCTCCGTTCTCTCTCCACCTCGACGTCCCCCCGTTTCCCCTCTCTCTCGGGTCTCACTGAACGCGCTACTAAATGTCCCGTCATGGGCCCTGCTCTCAGTGTCCGGTCCAAGGAAATTGTCGCCGGCTACGCAAGCGTTGCTGGCAAGGCTGATGTCGAGAAAATCCACAAGCAACAGGGTGTATTCCCTCCCGCCGGTGCTACCATCGAGATGTGCCCTCATGCTTCGGCTGCTAGAGCTGCAGCTCGCATGGCTGATGACCTCGCAGCCGCTGCGAAGGCTAAGGCTAAGCATGATGCTGCAAAGCACGCCAAGGCTGACTCCACCACAGCCGCTGCTGCCGGTTGTCCTTTCCACCAGAAAGCGGCCGCTGCTAAGCCCAAGGCGCCTACCCCCGGTGGCTTCGATTATGAGGCTTTTTACACAGGCGAGCTTGACAAGAAACATAAGGATGCTTCTTACCGCTACTTTAACAACATCAACCGTCTTGCTGCCAAGTTCCCTGTCGCCCACACCGGTGATGTCAAGGACGAAGTCGAGGTCTGGTGCGCCAACGACTACCTCGGAATGGGGAACAACCCAGTTGTTATTGAAACCATGCAGTTCGTATAGATTTCTTGCCCTGCTAGTCTCCTTCTGAAGTCAACCTTATATAGTCGTACTTTGGACAAGTACGGGCATGGCGCAGGTGGTACTCGCAATATCGCTGGCAATGGTGCAATGCATCTCGGCCTCGAGAAAGAAGTTGCAGCCCTTCACCGCAAGCCTGCTGCTCTCGTCTTTTCATCATGCTACGTGGCCAATGATGCCACGCTCTCGACTCTTGGTACCAAGCTCCCTGGCTGCGTTTTCTTCTCTGACTCGATGAACCATGCGTCCATGATCCAGGGAATGCGTCATTCTCCTGCCAAGCGTGTCATCTTCAAACACAACGATCTGGAAGACCTCGAGAACAAGCTTAAGCAATACCCGAAGGAAACCCCTAAGGTTATCGCCTTCGAAAGCGTGTACTCTATGTGCGGTAGCATCGGGCCCATCAAGGAAATATGTGATTTGGCTGAACAATACGGAGCACTAACCTTCTTGGACGAGGTAGGTTCATATGACAGTCTTTTGCTTCCTTGTTGCTAACGGCATATGTCAGGTTCACGCCGTTGGGTTGTATGGACCACGTGGCGCTGGTGTCGCTGAACATCTGGATTACGAAGCCCACAAGGCCGCTGGCGAGAACCCGCTTGCCATTCCTGGTTCCGTTATGGATCGCGTTGATATCATCACTGGTTCGTAATTCTATGTCTCTTTGCAACTAAGAGCGAGTCGTTTATGCTTCTAACAGGTACCCTGGGCAAGGCGTATGGCGCTGTCGGTGGCTACATCGCTGGCTCCGATGATTTTGTTGACATGATTCGGTCTTACGCTCCTGGTTTCATCTTCACTACGTCTCTTCCTCCCGCAACAGTTGCTGGTGCACGTGCCAGTGTAGCCTACCAGAAAGCATTCGTTGGTGATAGGCAACTCAAACAAATCAATGTCCGTGAGGTCAAACGTCGTTTCGCCGAGCTTGACATTCCTGTGGTGTACGTTTTCATGAATCGTTGTTATCTTCACAATCCTAATAGTCACACCTATCAGCCCCGGTCCTTCGCACATTGTTCCCGTCCTGGTTGGTGATGCCGCCCTTGCTAAGGCTGCCTCCGACAAACTCTTGGGCGAGCATAACATCTACGTTCAGTCCATTAACTACCCAACTGTCGCCGTTGGCGAAGAACGCCTGCGCATTACCGTTACTCCCCGCCACACTGCTGAGCAAATGGCCAAGCTTGTTGGCGCCGTCGACAAGATCTTCACGGAGCTCAAGATTAACCGCACGGAGGATTGGAAGGCGCTTGGTGGTCGTGCAGGCGTTGGCTTGCCTAATGGCCCTGATGTCGTTGAGCCCATTTGGACGGACGAACAAGTTGGTCTGCTTGACGGCACCACGCCCAAGACGCTCAGGAATGGCGAGAAGGCGTACGTCGACCCGGGTGCGGTTTCCGTCGCCCGAGCTCGGTTCAATACGTTGTTGGGTCCTGTTGAGGAATCCCTGGTTTCCCGAAAGGCAGCTGGCTTCGCGGGATTGCAGATGAAGGCTGGTCTTGGCTCTGTAAGGCCTGCATCGGAGGAGGTGCAAGTTCCCCAGGCACCATTGGCCGCAGCTGCATCCGCTTGATCTATCGTTACAAACACTCCTTTGATAATTTGTTTTCCTAGATGATATACTTCTAGTTGTTCTGTTGCTACTGTGGGGACGTGATCAGTGAGATGCCAAGTTGCAGAAAACCGTAATAAAATCCCGTGATCAAAGTACTACTTGGCAGTGGATGTCATCTAAATCCAATGAGCAACCCAAACTTTGGAGGCACTTCTAAAATTCTATAACGCTGCTTTCCTTCCGCGAATATATTCGAGGTCGTTTGGATTTATGTGAACCCCAAAGAACTCTTGGAGGGCTTGTGCCCTTTCGCTTTCAGTCGTGACAGTCCTTACAATCTCGGTCTGGCTCCCTGTGTGTCTCCGAATCACAGCACCTTCCATTCCAATTCTTCCTGCGTGCCTCGCCTCGATAGGCCCGTGTTCGTCTTTATCGAGCCAAAAGTGTTTTGAGGCAACAACGTTATCCCAGAATAATCCTTCCTGCTCGTGGTACACGGCACGATTGGCAGCGTCATAATCTGTTAGAAAATACTCCTTCTCATCAAAGGCATAAACAATCCTCCATTCCGGTGTAGATGCATCTGGACCCTCCTTGATGTGAAGAACATCTAAATGCCACTCAGGCGTCGAGGCCACTAGATCTTCGATTGGTAGATTCCTAGATCATGAAGGACATATTACCCACCAAGTCTTGACTCTGGATGAGCACCACGAGTGAGCCTATGCTTCTCAGTCGGAGAAGTGCCCATAACAATGTTGCCTTCTGAAGAAGAGAGTAGGATAGGCCGCACAGGTCCAGATCCCCCGCAGCCAACGTCAACAAGATAGGTTACGTTGCTCTCGTCACCTGGTTGGACGAAGATGATCATGTGTGAAAGTGCAGTATACACGGGTGTATCGGACGCGTTCTTAGCGATGTTGACTCTTCCAGATCCCGTGTAAGCCCTAGACGGATTGGCAGGTGAATGGTTACTTGGAATACCCAAAGACGCCAAAGATAGCAAACATACCGAAAGCCTAATCCACAAAGCATCTGAAAGAAGAATATGTTCAGCCCAAAACAGTAGGACCCCTGTTGTTCAATCGCAATTCTCTGATACAGCTCTTTGGTATCGATGCACATAGCGTGATCAGCAGAGCTATGATCATGATCACTACATGAGGATGTAGTCTAACAGTCATGGGCACGCCTCACTAATGCATCATTGTGTTTTCGTAAGGAACAGCGACGAGGAAAAGGCGATTGATCAAAACTAGATTTTCCAAGGTTGTTGGGAAACGACTATGAATGATATCATCGTCGGAAACAGAATGAGGGAACTGTATGCTTGATAGCCAAGTCGTGATTTGTCGAGGAGTGTAGGCTGAGTTACTGCGTCTGATCATGATGCCGGACGAGAGTGTACCATCGGTATTCTGACTAATTCTAGGCGTCATTGTCGAAAGAAGAGAATTAAGGGAGATGTCCTGTCAATAGTGAGGCAGGTGATCGCGATTTTATAACAAGGCGAGACCCACTGGGTCCCATGATGCATGATGCATTCTGTGTGATCATCTTCCAGGGGTAGATTGCTCGAATTCTGTGGCTTTTGAATCACCAGCAGCCCTCTCACTTAGTAACAACTTGGCTTAGCAGGCTGGCAACTCAGAAGCGACGACATAATAAAGGGAAAACGCGGCGCGGCACTTGCCGATTCAGAGAGCAACCTTTTACAACGAAGCCACCATTCCGCCGTGTCTGCAACATAACTTTCACAATGTCTGATATATACGCTTCGTTGATCAGGAATGCCTTGCTTCTACCGCGCCTGTATCAACACTCGGTCGAACTGTGTTGCTGCTGTTGGCCCGGACCAGGGAATCTCTTCTGAGGCCATCACCATGATGAAACGATTTGGGATGTGTCTATAATACAACAACGTATATCTTCTTGTAACTGAGCTTTTCCGGACACACGCCTCGTCATGCCTTCTCCTTGGGCAACCGTTGAACCCCAGGATAAATTATGGTTCGAGCAGTCAAACTATGTAGCTACACATATCGCCGCTATGTGTTACGGCAAGTCTCTTAGGCCTGCTGTGCCTGCGCGTTCTAATGTCTAAAGGGTTGCATAGGCCTGCAGGTCTCAATCTTTTTCATTACTTGCTATCGCATCTTAGGGTGGCGTGTCCCGCTGAGAAGACGAATTTTTTGGCTCTCCTTTCTCTTCTTGCTCACCATAACTGCGACAGTCAGCATTGCATGTAGTATCCAGTTCAACCAGGACGCTTGGATAAACGAGCGTAATTATCCTGGCGGACCATACCAATTCCTCATGCAACAACAATCACGCCCTATACTCACTCTAGGGAACGTTGCATCTGTCATGAGCTCATTTCTAGCGGATGGAATCCTCGTACGTTTTACCATTTTGACTTTCTTCAATGATCCTGCGATGCTGACTAGTCTGCTGTTCAGTTATATAGAGTCATGGTGCTGTGGAACTATATCTGGTACATCATCATTCCTTCAACCCTTTTCTATATCGCCTGCATCAGTGAGCACAAGCGAACTACATCACATTGCGCTTCATCCTAAACAAAAAGCAGTCCTGTCGATTTTGATCGTCATACAGATCGCTGACCCGACATTCGCAAAACTTCCCCCTCTGTCCTTTGGAGTATGGTTAAGCCTTATGATCATAAATATCGTGCTCTCAAGCATGATCGTGATTCGTATACTTGCCATGCGACGACTAATCAAATCTGGTCTGGGGAGCAACCACGCAAAGCCCTACGCAGAGCTTGCATCCATCGTGGTCGAAGCCGCTCTACCATTTGCGATATTGTCAATTGTTCTCTTGGTTCTGTTTGGCGGAAACAATATTGCGCAAAATCTTTTCGTGCCGCTCCTTGTGCAAATTGAGGTATGAAATTCGAAAAGCACCTGATATTTTTGCTGAGGATGTATCAGTGTCTTGCTCCAGAACTGATTATACTTCGTGTGATAATTCGTAGAGGTAGCGAGGATGATCAAGGAAGCCTGACGCCGATCTCGGACATTCAGTTTGCACCTGGGTCCGCTCCACTTGTTTCAGCGAGAAGCACATTGGCCAACTCAGCTGACAACGAGGAGCAGGGTGAGAAGGCTGATGGCGCTTCGGGAACCAATTCATTCAGTAACGATCTGCATGAAAACACATCCTCTGAAATAATTACGAACCCAGTACATGGCTAGAGCCTCTTTTTGTAATTGTAGAGTATCATATTTTGGAACAAATTGACGAATGTGCACACATGGGCTGATTTACCGATTCAAGATTTTCCTGATGATATATATTCAATGAGTTGTTCATGGTCCTTGTAATTGTTGACTCAATGCACCCTGAAGTGAGGTTTTCTTACAAGTTATTCTCACTATGGAACCTCTTTCCTGCCCAATCCCAAACCTTTCCCCGCTGCTCCTTTGTGAAAGCATTCACAACGTCAACTTTCGCGGCAGCATCTTCTGGGTCAAACAATTTTCGGTTTGCTTCCGTAGTGCTCCAAAAGTCTTTGCTCAGATCGGGTTTTACGGTGTCTGGGCGAATACCAACGCATATAGCCGGGCTTTTATTCGTCTGTAGCTGAAGATCGAATGTCTTGATGACCCGATTCAATGATCGATAGGAGTACCACTCTCCACGAGCATTATCGCAGATAGAACCAACACGGGCGGTGACGTGAACCTACTTGGCTGGACTTCGAGCAAGGTCAGGTTGGTTAATTGAATGTGGAAGGAATCGCGAGAAAGTCTTTGAGCATGAGGTGCGAAATGACGTTAACAGGAAAAGTCTGTATAATGTTCGAGAGATCTAGGTCCGATGGCTTCTTTTCTGGATACAAGATTCCGCCGGTGAATAAACCGGGGGTGCAGGTAGGAGTCGGGTTGAAGTATTTTGGACAGTCTGTCTGCGGCAGAGGAAATACTAAGTTCGGAATCGAGCTGAAGGTGGATCAGATGAAGTCGCTTGGGGTAAACGTCCAGTGAGTTGAGCATAGTGTCTCTCATGATGTCTTCAGAGACAGAACGATAGGTGGCGTAGACAGGCACCGTCGTGCTACGAAGAAGATGACGAGTGAGGGCTAGAGACAGGCTGCGCGATGCGGGAGTAACGAGAGCAAATGGTTTGAGTGGGATTATGGTGTAGTTGCAACTCCTGCCAACATGATAATTGAGTTGGAGTAACGTCAGACTGAGACCTGCTCAATATCGATGGGCAGTTGCAATCTCTGCAACGCGTCAGGTCACGTGTAGGGATGGGCGCTTATTTTAATATTTAAATTGAGCAAGTTGGCTCAGTCACAGACCAGAGTAGCAAATAGAAAGCAAGTATATTACCCAGTAAATCAATGATTACAGTCCAGTCAGCACATGTACGATATGTTACAGATACAGAAAGCAAATATCAAAATAGCAGTGTCCGTGAATGAGAGTTAGTCCCCCGTCGCGCATTGGAGCTCCGCTGCCAGGGTTGTAGCGAGCTGCGCAAGGTTCTTCAAGTCTTTCGTAACAGACGCTTGAAGTTTCTTAATAGCAGTTTCCAGCTCTACAACTTTTTTGAGAGCATCCGGAGTGTCAACACGGCGTTTCTTATGCGAAGGACCAACCTCCGCATCCTCATCGCCACCGTCAGCTGCAGGGACTTCTTTAGCTTTAGCCTTGCGCTTTCCTCGCGCTGGTTCATCCGATGGTCCAGATGTAGTCTCGCCACCAGGCGCGCTAGAAATTTGGTGAACAGCTATCATACACCGTAAACGACAAGTAAATAGCTGTTCAGCGATAACATAAGTAACACAGCACTCGCCTGCGTGCCGCCCGCGGGGAGGTCCAGAGCTGTTTGAACATTTCTGATGCAAGATTTTGCAATTCTCGCAACGAGCCCCTGCAATACCGCGGCAGGTCTTTTTGTTCCGAATGCAACGTTCGCAGGGCTGCGGTGGGTAGACGGACGCTATTTGGAATTGCTGCGAGAAATAATCGTCGGGCGCATATCGAGCAGCATGAAGTAAGCACTCACAGTATAACCCTGTATCTTCCTTGGAGTAGGTGGCTTCTCCGGCGCTGAATCCGCCTTGGTTTCAGGCGGCTCGGATTGGGAATTTTCGTTCTTCGGGCGTTCCACCTCTGTGTCTCTGGCATTGTTCTTGAAAGCTTCATCCATAACGTCTGCAAGTTTCTTCCCGTAGCGCGGGGGCATGCTTCCCATGTTGGAACTAGGGGTACTTGATGACATGCTACATGAAAGAAGAGAGCGCGCCGGAGGTCAGTACGGAGATAGAGAGGGACTGAGAGAGGGCGGTGACTCACGAAAAGCGGCAGGAAGTTGGAAGACAAGGGATTAGCTCAAGTGCAAGCAGTTTGTGGGAGAAAAAGTGCGGTGGTGGAGGTAGAAAGCAGTGAAGCGTGTCGCACACGCCGCCCAAGATCAATTAGGTCGCGCTGTGGCGGGTTATGTAACCACGCCGCATAGATTTAGCGACCGAAGTAGCACTTTGTATGTCCGTAGCAACAGCGCGGCAACATGTCCAGCGATGAGCTCAAGGTCTTGGCTGTCACGGCTCTCAGCACTCTCCTCAGTTCACGCAAACTCTTATTCCCAATCTCAGCTATGGGCCTACTAGCCTGCGTTGTATCGATCAAAGTACCCACCAGCCTATTCGTCAACCCATCTTCACCGAACATTCACTTCAGGTTAACAGACCTGTCGCGATTTGAGAAAATCCTCGAGGACCTGTCGCAGACATGGGAAGAAGCATCCATATCGCTTACGCGAGAGAATGGTGTGCTTACGGTTCTAGACATTGTACCGTATCCTAGTGGACAGACGCGTCGCACTATCGATGCTACCTCGGGAGATGGGACGACGTCTCGCAAGAGGAAGCGTGTAATCGATGAGGATGCAGATTCCGCCGCTGGTGACGAAGAGGAAACGTACGAAGAGTTGGGGTTGCAAGCAACCTCGGCGTTGGGGACCTTGAGCAAGGACATGAGAGAGGTCTATGCCATACTGCAACGCAGCACTGCCAGAGGTCGACTTCTTGCTGAACAGGTCAGCCCAGCCCAGTCTTGTCGCCTTTGTTTTCATGACTCATCCTTCTCCCAGTTCCGATCGACTGAAGAGAGATTCGAACCTATATGTAGCTATGTTACGAAAGACGATTGTGCAAAGGCGCGTCGTCTGGTTCAAGGCCAGTCCTCGTCACCCAGTATTTGTGACCGCGTTCACTTCCGTGCTCTCATACGCCCCCACACCGATGCAACTCTCGGTCACTGTTCATATCTCAACACCTGCTACTCCGAACCGACATATTCTCAGTCTCCTTCAATACCCCCATTTCCCGGAACGGCACATGCGCATGGCCAGGCACCTCCGAACACGCGTGGACCAGTTTCTTTGCCATCTGGCCTTGGCGCTGGTGGAAGAGGCAAGGAAAAAGCTCCTTGTCGCTATTTGCATTACGAGATCGATTGGGATGAAAGGGATGGTAATTCCAAAGTGAGAAATGGACGAGGAACGGAAGTTGCCAAGAGGAAAGTGCACAAGTTAGGAATTGGGCAAGGTCCCGCCGGCAAGCCAACCTCTGTGGTTCGTTTTACATATGTCAATTCTTTTAGACAGTCGCTGAACTACGGTTTAGCTACCCCCTCAATGGATCAATTGCGATCTGCGGCGCTTTGACTACTCGGTTTTGGGCAAATTTCACGTCATTATGGCTGACCCTCCCTGGGATATTCACATGAGTGTCTGTATCATTTATACTACCTCGTTGCATCCAATCTTTCGTGTTGACACATTGTGTTCAGCTGCCATATGGTACAATGACAGATGACGAAATGCGTGCCATGCCAATACCTACGTTACAAGATGAAGGGCTCCTCTTTCTTTGGGTGACGGGTCGCGCAATGGAAGTTGGCCGAGAATGCATGCGTGTCTGGGGCTATACCCGTATCGATGAAGTTGTCTGGGTGAAAACGAATCAGGTTCTTGTCTTCATAATGGTGTTTATTCCACTTTCTTACCAAAGGCATTACTAGTTACAACGGGTAATCCGAACTGGCCGAACGGGTCACTGGCTAAACCACACGAAGGAACATATGCTTGTTGGCGTGAAGACTGTCACTGACGAATCTGGCGCGCTCAAGATACCATCATGGGTCAATCGAGGTCTGGATACGGACGTGGTTGTTTCAGAAGTCAGAGAGACAAGCCGAAAGCCTGACGAAGTTTACGGCTTGATAGAGAGGATGTGCCCTGGTGGAAGGAAAATTGAAGTGTTTGGCAGGAAACACAACACAAGACCAGGGTGTGTAGTGCGAGCTTTAACCACAGTGCCGAAACTGATTAGAGAACTGGACACTGGCAGTTGGTTGACATTGGGCAATCAGCTGGGTCCTGACCAAATCTGCGAGGAGGATCTCGCTGAGAGAATCAGAGCAAAGTATGAATTTTGCCTTGCTAGAGAAATGCCTACTGATACTGATATGTTGTCCCTATTAGGTATCCAGAGAGAAATGTCAACTTCATGGGGCCCAGCGATCCTCAAGACCTCTAGGTACTCCCTTAAATTCTCACTTGCCCTCATATAAATACAAAATGTACGCCTCCCATGTATCCAATATTGTATCTAAGTTACAAGTATAATATAAACCGTATAGTCAGGATTAATAGGTGCTGCGTGAAATACATACATCTAAAATGTCAGTGTCAGTGAATGTGTCTGATCTAATAGTTTGCAAGTTATTGACGGTCGCGGTCCAGTTCCTTGACGAGGAGCTCATTGACTGCTTTGACATTGTCAAGATATACTAAGCTAAAGTGAGAAAAAGAATGTTGAGGATAAGGAAATAGAAGCATACAGTGATGGCCAGCATTCCCAATGATATACATTCTGCCTTTGCCATTCCCAGCTTGACGCAAATTCTCAACAGACTGACGTCCTCCCTCTGGGTCCATCCAATCGTGGTCCCCATCTTTTAACGACATTAGATACAATGATGGTCAGGCAAACAATGCAAACAATACCCACAGACGAAGGTGATAGGTATCTTAAGTTCCGATATCCGGTCAACGAGTGGTAGGCGAGCGTGTGCGCCTGGCGCAAGGATGTGTGCTGTGCAAGTAATCGTCAGAATAGGTCCGGAATACGGAGTTACAGGTGGCTCACAAATGCAATACTCTCCAGAGCCCTTGGCAAGCGTGATATTCATGATATAGTCATGCATATCCCGTGTATCCTCTTCAGAGAGCCCCATAAAACGTCGACTAGAGTACTGAATGGAAGATGTTAGAATAATAGAGCGCTCACCATTGTATAATTATACTTACTTTACCAATCAACATGGGACCCCAAACAAAGGCTGAACGAACGACTTGGAATGGGCTCCAGCCCTCTTCCCACAAATACGTGAATAGCCTGCGTGCTCTGCCCTCCTGCCTCTTGGCTGCTTTCTGTTCTGCTCTAATTCCATCCACTCTTTCCTGGGTGGCCGGCTCCGACGATCCAGAGCTCCTAGTATCCCTAGAGTCTGTCAACTCCCTCGATGGCATGGTGAGATTAGGATCGCGAGGAACTCCCGCTGGTGAAAGCAGAATGAGCTTGTTGACTCTTGTTGGGTATTTGAGTGCGTAGACAGTGCTGAAGTATGCGCCAAGAGAGTGGCCAATGAGGGTCATCTTATCGAGACCCATTTTCTGTCGCCATTCCTCCAGCGAATCGACAAAGAAAGACTCTGCTTCTGCTACACGCCCAGCGACGTCCTCGCGTTTGGCCTTGATGGTGAATGGTACACGCGCAGATCGACCCATGCCGAGCCAATCGAGTGCGTATACAGAAGATCCTCGATGTCCGGCCCATTTAGCAAGTACGGGAAAGTTCTGATAAAAAAAGCCAAGGCCCGCACCGTAGCCATGCAACACGACTGCGGGAGGAGGTGCGTGGGGTGAAGGTGAAGTGGACATCATGGAGAGGGTATTAATAAAGCGCTTAGGGGTGTCCAAATTTACGCGTGAACTGTGTGCTATGACAGGGCTGTCATGATTTGAAGTAGATGAGAGAGTTTGGGGCCCATAAAATGGTAAGCGTCTAGATGAATACATTGTGAGCCATTACTAACTCGGTTTGACTATGGAACAGACCTAAGAAGACGTTCTTCACTTATCGCGCTTTGTTTCTCACCAACAGACCACCTGCGTATTGTTCAGCATTATGGTAAGGGCCCACATGTTGAGCATGACATACCAACTACGGACACTGGCAGCGAAGGCTGCTGGAATTTCGCGCGCAGGTGGTAAGGAGTCCACTAGAGGAGTATCCATTACAGGGGTGAACCTGCGCAGAAGAGGAAGAGTTCGAGACGTCGTGGTGGAAATGAACAGAAAAGCAGGAAAACAGCCACAATTTGCCTTCTGTTCCGTGCAATGTCCATGCCGAGCCGTCGTCATCAAGCTCGGCGAGTCACGAGAATGCCTTGATCAATCAGTCATGTGATAGACTTGGATTTGTTCTGTTCCATCCCCAGTAAACAACTCAACTCTTGCAGTCATGTACAACGGCATTGGCCTCACTACTCCTCGTGGAAGGTGCGAAAGTGTAATTTATTTGTGACATTATTACTGACATTAAAGCCAGTGGAACAAACGGATATGTCGTTCGCAACCTCTCAGCTCTGCGTTCACACGAAACATCGCAGGATCGTGCCAGTGCTTGGGAAAATGCGCCACCCAAGCACCGGGAGCCAGATGAAGCTATCCTGGAGCATGAACGTAAGCGAAAGGTTGAGGTAAAATGTTTGGAGCTCCAACTGGAACTTGAAGACAAGGGGTGCGCCTTTACCTTTTAGTTGCATCTTCTGACACTGATATATCCTAGTGTTGACGAAGAAGAGATAGAACAGAAGGTTGGAGCACTTCGGGAACAGCTGCTCAAAAATCTTGCTGCTTTGGCGCCAAGCGCAAAGAGCCTGAAAGCATCTGACACACATGGCATTGCTGTTGCAAAAAAGGCCGAGTTGAACAAGATGGCCCGTGCATTTGGAACCCGCTCCGACTACCTGGAAGGAGATGCATTCGATAGGGAGAAACAGGAAGAGATGAGGATTAGGAAACAGTCTGAACGAGAGGAGCGCGACAAGAAGAAGGAAGAAGAGCGCATTAGGTATCAGGAGCAAAAGGCGAAGTGGGAAGCAGAAAAGAGAGAGCGCGACAGACTTAGGCGGAGAGAAGAAGATAGGCTTCGCAGAGAGCGGGGGGCGAATGATTCGAGGTTCAAGGATGCGATGCCCCCACCCCCAATACCTGGTGCGAAAGTGGACCGTGGCGGTAACAGAAGAGACTCTCGAGGTCGTGACCATGGTTCTTACCACAATGGTGACCGGCGCAGCAGGAGCCGAAGCCCTCCTTCCCGTCGGGATGAGCGCGACGGCCCATCTCCTCGAGAGCGTGTTCGTGGCCGCGAATCCCCTACACCTTCCCCTCCCCCCCGCAACCGTCGCCGCTACGACTCTCGTTCTCGTTCACCATCGCGCTCCTCATCTCGTTCTCCAAAGCCTCCCCGTAATGCTCGCCGCCGCTCTGCGAGTCCTAACACTTCCTCTCGCCATACTCGTTCGCCACGTCGCGCTCGAGAACGCTCTTACAGTCCTCCCCGAGAGCGACGCAATGAGCGTTCATTATCAAGGTCGACGTCTCCACGGCGATCACCTGTGCCAAGCAACGCGCGGGATGATGAACGCGGACGGCTGACTTCTAGAACCCCTCCTCCTACGAGGGGCGGAAGAGCTAGATCCGGGTCTACTGGCTCCTCAATGAGTGTCAGTACGTCCCGAAGCTCTAGGAGCCGAAGCCGTGATTAGGCTTTTATAGGCCAAGTTGACAAAAAAGTTTGACCATGTTGTGCAATGGTCTAGTGATTTCTTCTCTCGTATTACACTATGTGTGCTTCATGTATAGCGATCGTTATTATGATTCATATTCAGCTCTTCTATGGCAAGCTGAAACCAACTCCACGGTTTACAAATACGATGGTGTATCAAAATTATTCATGAAACTCCAAAATGCATCCGCAGGTATATAGACGCATCTGTTCTAGGCGGGATCACAAGAGCCTAACAAGTCAATTAACGCTTGTGCTCGAGTTGTTTGGGTGTTTTCCGTAGCCGCATTTGCTGATGGCATTGGTTCAGTAGGAGTAACAGTATCTTTGGCTATGTCAGTGCCATCTGATGAGGATTTTGAGGATTTTGATTTTTCTAGAGCGTCACGACATGACTGAATCAGATTCTAGAAATATACACACATGAGCACTTGAGGTCGTTGTCAATGCTTGTCCATCTCACCTCTCGAACACCTCCTTGCACCTTGGAAAGATATGCATGAAGTAGAGGAAGATGTACCTCTGGAACCTGATACAAGATGAGATTTCATAGGCAGACTGGATTGAACTAACGAACCATTTCTTTTGACCAGATGTTACGAATGAGCCAATTCTGGCGGGCTTTATTAAACTTCCACTTCGATGGTCGATGGAATTGAAGAAAGGCGTATGCTAAGCCTTTGAAGTCCATATAGCGCGTGAGCCCTAGAAAATATCAAGGATATCCAACGCTGCACTGACATTTTTGAGATTGCTCAGAAAGAGACGCGTCCTCATTAGGATCGGGAAAACCTGTTTTATTTTTTCGTTTTTTGGGTGGAATGACGACATCCACGGTAGTAGACTCTGGCTCGGATTTTTTCGTGCGTTTTTTCTTCTTTTCGTTGTTGTCTTCTAGATTCACTGCGTCCTCACTGACAACCTCTGCATCCCGCTTCCGTTTCTTTTCCTTCTTCGGCTTTGTATGATTTGTATCTGCATAAGCTTCACCAATTTCTTGAGGTTCGACGTCCGTTTTGCGCCTCTTGGCCCTTTTCTCAGCTTTGGTCTGCTTCGACGAAAGGCTGGAGGACTCTTCCGATCGTAGTTTCGTCCGTTTCGGCTTGGCTACCGGAGGCCGAGAAGGAGCCTGGGACACTTCTGGTGTAGACATGGTTCAGCAAACCAGAGACGTGTTTCGCCAAAATTGCGAAAAGAGGGTTCGATAACGCGAGGTGCTCAAGAAAGTTGCCGGTCGGAAATCGGAATAGCCCAATCAGGGATCACGTGTATGGGGCGGCACTGCTTGTCAGTCTCGTCACTGATTCAGAACTCTCCATCTACTAATTCCTGCAGGACTCACGGATTCATGGGCTTGACAATTTCGTCTCTTTTCTCCTCTCTTACATCGCTGGTTCGATGGAGTAAAGACCAAGATGTTCGAATTCTAATGCTTGGGTTGGATTCGGCTGGCAAAGTAAGTGACTCGCTGAGTTGTGACACGTCTTTTAAAATTCATGTCTTTCATTATTTATCCCTCTAGACCACTATTTTATATCAGCTTCAGGTGCGCTAGTCCGTTTCATATTGAGGCCTTTGCTGATGTATGATAGATCGGAGAAGTAGTCTCCACCATACCGAGTACGTGTGCTTTGTCATAACCAGGAATCTTCCGTTAACATAGAATTATAGCTATTGGGTTCAATGTCGAAACAGTCCAAGTATTAACTTATGCATCCGTCAACAAGTATGAGTACTCACAGGTTCGCTAGTACAAAAACATCAAATTCCAGGTGTGGGACTTAGGAGGACAATCAAGCATAAGGTACGTCACTTGCACAAGCATTACTGCAGGACATGTTTTTGAAGAATCATTCACTTCAGGCCTTACTGGCGTTGCTACTTCCCAAATACGTCCGCAATCATCTATGTCATCGATTCAGCCGACACGGCTCGGATAACGACTTCGCGCACTGAACTATTGACCATGCTTTCTGAAGAAGAGCTCAAAGGTGTACCATTACTTGTTTTCTGCAACAAGCAAGATGCACCGGGTGCTTTAAAGCCTGAGGTTATCAGCGAGCAGCTTGGTCTTGCTGGCGGCGAGAAGACAAGACCATGGAGTGTGAGGGGGAGTTGTGCAATTAAGGGTGAGGGCTTGGAGGAAGGCTTAGATTGGTGAGTCATCTCGCTGTACCCAACAACCATCATCTCACATCCTCGCGTTCCAGGCTGGTCAATGCCATACAAAAGAAATGATTCATAGACATGTCACTTTTTACGCATCGCAACCTTTTTTGGACCGTCCACGCACCGCATCTGTAAATTATGTCTTCGTAGTCTTTCGGCTTGGGTTAATGCAGTGTTATGTAGCCTGCTTCTCCTATGATACCCATCACGACTTAATTGCTTATCTCGCAGCTTCAATACTTGTATTGCTCGTCACCTTTAGAAAGACATTTGTAAACGCCGAGTGAAGGGGTTAATCATATTTGATTATTTTTTATTTTTTATTTTTCATTTCGGGAGGAGGACATCGCTGATGCTCTTCCAACAATGATTCTCCCACACAGAATTTGAGCTTCCCGCCTTCTCCTCTCCTTCTCTGTTCTCATCTGCATTCCATCCCGTCGACCCTGCGCCCGTCTCGAAATACTCTTGCAAGAACCCAGCGATATCAAAGTTAGGTGATGGTGTTCCACTCAATTCGACATCCATTCCAAGGATTGAAGCAATATCGACGAGGCTTGCACTCTGCCCTTGGACCCGGAACGATGTATAATCCAAATGTGTCGGATGAAGCTCAGTCAAGATGTAGGCCACAAATCCTGCAGTCAGTCAGGGTTCGATAACATTGTGGAGCAAGCATGCATCATACCAGCAGTGTCTTCAATAGACGTAAAGGAGATAGGCACTTTACCTTGCAAACTTTCCAAAATGTTGACCTTGCCATTAAAATCAGAGCCAACCAAATCAGGAATCATTTCCATGAAAAATCCATTCTACCTCGATCAATGGCGAATATTGGTTGGTGCAAAAGTACGTACGTATATTCGGCAAGTTGGGATTCCAAGAGACTGGATGTATTCTGAATAATAATGATTACTTGATTAAAAAGAAGAAAAAAAGAGGGAGACTTCACTCACTAGTACTCTTGTCCTTTGCTGCAAATAGCCCTGATTTTGATCCCTGCGTGGGCACACTGAACTCCGAAGGCAGGAAAAGCTTGATGCCTGCTCCTTTTGAAGCTTCCCCAATAGTGTTTTGGGAGGAGAGCCCACCAACGTTCAGAGTGGATATGACTACCTCAACGCGGTGTTCTTGGAGTGTTCGCGTTACGCAAGCAATGTCGTTGTAGTTGACCTGTACTAACTTCACACCGGATGGGATAAATTTCGAGCGCGAGCGCGTAAGGACGAGCACGGAAGCGTTGCGCTGGATTAGAGCTTTTATTATGGGGAGGCCAACATAGCCCGCGCCCACTACTGCAAAGGAAGAATACTTCGCCATTCGCCTGAATGTTTCCTGGTTCCTTGCAGTCTCGATCTGAGAGGTAGTGGCTGTGACGTCATGTCTCGGTTTGTGGCGCACTGCTCTCTACAGCAAGCTAAAACTCTTACGTAAAATTACACAAAATTACGCATGCCAGGTCCAATCCCATCGACTCTCCTCAGGGCTTCCAATGCACTGACGGTAAACATCTAAATCTGGTCGCCATACTCGCACTGTTCCATCATCAGCACATGAAGCAAGGCTGTTGTCGGACCAATCCACAGCCCCAACTTCCCCTTGTTGTCCTTTGAGCTGTATTCCCTCTCGATAATGTACAGGAGTACCAAATCTCGCGGCGTTACTGACATCAAAAAGGAATGCTCCCCCTCGTGTGTCGTTCTCACTTGCGCCGCTCCCTGTAGCTAGCCATCGACCGCAAGGAGACAAACTCATCCCCACGTAAAAGGAATTTGTTTGCATACTTACATGCCCATAGCTTAAGGACAGGGGATTCAAGGAAGACAGCTCGTAGATGTGGACTCGCGAATCAGCTCCGAGGGCAAAGACAAGCCCAGCAGTTGGTCCCATCCCAGCAGTTAGCCTGACAATGCCACGAGAGCGGCAGCCATAAAGTGTGGTAGGATCCTCAGAGGAAGAGTATAGACAGTTGGGTGACTTCGGTTTCGCGGATTTCCTGGGCTTGATTGGTTGTCGCATGTCCCAGTGTTTGATGATTCTGTAGTTTCGCCATCAGAAAACAGTGTACAGAGGGCCGCATCAGTAAACGTACCCGTCAAATGAACCTCCGCTAATCAAACCGTACGAACCTATTTCAGGATACAAAATGCTTGTGACGCTTCTGGGAGCTGGAACCTTCTTGCCTCTTCGCCTAGCCCTCGAAGCTGGGTCTTCATGAGCACCTGGAATGAAGCTCACAGGCGACAAGACATTTGGACCATCTCCATCACTGGAGCCAGCTACACGTAGGTCCCATATACAAATTCCGCCGTCTCGCGCTCCAGTACTCAAGAGATGAGGGTTGTTAGGGTCCCATGCAACGCACTTGACCGTGCTAGCATGTCCACGAAGGGAATGTATCACGGTCTCCGTCACAGGGCAACTAATATGTGCCGACTGATCTCCGGAGCAAGTCGCTAGTAGTTTGTCATCGGCACTCCACTTTGCATCGAAGATACCATTCTGATGAATTTGAAGTGTTGTTCGAGGCGGTTCTTACAAGATCGTTAGACAAGTGCGCGTCACCGAAATTGAAAAATCTACTAACCTGGATCCCAGTCTTTTCTTTTCGACGCGTTTACGAAGTGGACTGACCCCTGCTCCGTCGCGATTGCCAGTAAAGGTATGTCGCCGTTCTTTGCGCCTTTTTATTCTAAGTGAGTTCTCAAGATACCCACAACCGATGTGATATACATTACCATGTGTATACGAGCATGCGTAAGGTGGTGTTAAATACGCGTTTACATCGGTTGACTGGCACTTGTAAACATCTGACTTGTTGGAGGAGACAAAGGATTGAAGAATTGCACGAGTGGAAGCTGAGAATATGTTTAGCTTGAAAGCGCTGAAGCAACAGAATTCGCGACATACGATCTTCTCGTCTACGTCTAGGCAAACCCATTGCAGCCCGCAATCCCATGTGGAAGGCTGTGTATCGTCGTGCTCTGGGCCGAACTGTTGGCACGTCGTCCATTTCAACATCTTCATCTTCATTGAATTCCTGAGTAGCGTTGGAGGGCTCTGCGTTGCCCTTCGAGAAGCTGAGCTTGCGTTTCATAGCCGCGGACACGACGCGCTGTTCATGCTTGGTTGTAGGAGGTGTAGGGAGGGCGAATGGCAGTTTGATCTGAACGGGTGTGTGAAAAATATTTGTGCATTCGTGGAGAATTTGCGGAGGAGACGAGGATGGGCTAGGAAGCATCGTTACAGTGCAAATCCAGGTGTGAACGTACGCGTTAAAACAATCATAATGCATACTATACATTGGCACGCGTCTAATCCTAACAAGCGTAAATAACGCGTCAAGGCTGCCTTCACAAACCTCCTATCCATGAATAATAGTTCGATGTATGAAGTTCTACTATAGGGTCCGAGGGCCTCAGATTCTCATTCCCATATTATCCATTGCCAAACTTGTAACGTGTCGTATACCTTGCGGTAAGCACAGTGAACACGTGCATAACATGATCGGCAAAAAATATTGTCGGAAGACCTCGGCCGATCATCAGCCCAATGTTCTAAGTACGAGAACGAATACTCTTTACTAGCCAACGTCTTGTCAAAATGTTTCGCGCACCACTCAGATCCTTGTCTACCACTGCACGCAAATCTCTCAAAATTGGACTTATTCCAGCTGACGGAATAGGACGAGAAGTCATCCCGGTACTTGCCTAGTTATGACACGGGCAAACGACATTTGCTGACCGCTTCAAACAGGCTGCGAAAGCTGCTATTGAAGCTTTAGGATCTGACATTCCCAAGCCTGAATTCATTAATTTGCTTGCTGGATGGGAAACATTTACCAAAACTGGTGTAGCACTTCCTCAAGAGACGGTCGAGTGAGCAACGTTACCTCGAAGTTGTCGAATAGTCACTCACCCCCGCCCTCTAGTATTCTCCGGTCTGAATGCGACTGCGCACTCTTTGGCTCCGTTAGTTCACCGTCAAAGAAGGTGACAGGATATTCTTCACCTATTGTCGCGCTTCGCAAAGAGCTAGACCTTTATGCGAACATCCGACCCGTGCTTTCTGTACGTTCAGCACTCTCGTTCATTTGAATATCCTCTGAAATAATAAATTTAGGTTGCGCCTGAGGCTGGTCAGAAGCCTGCTGTAGATCTCATTGTTGTTCGCGAAAACACGGAATGTCTTGTAAGTTGTTCCGTCAGAGATTAGCACTTCTTTTCACTAACATAATACAGTATGTCAAGCAAGAAGTGCAGACCGTTGGAGAGACCGGAAAGGAGGCACGCGCTACACGAGTCATTACTGAGCGGGCGTCAAGGAGAATCGGTCAAATGGCCTTTGACCTCGCTGTCGCTCGGCCACGCAAGGTGCGTTGACATACCCGAAAAGTGTGGCAATGGCAATAACTCATATCATCTTTGTAGCAATTGACTATCATACACAAGTCCAATGTTCTTTCTATCACAGATGGTTTATTCCGGGAAACCGTCCGTGGTGTACCTTTCCTTCCTGGCATCGATGGAAAGTATGATGGCGTCACTATCAACGAACAATTAGTCGACAGCGCGGTCTACAGGTGAGAAGGCTATTGATTGTGCCAACTTCATTATTGAATCACTTTTAACCAGGTTATTCCGTGAACCAGAGTGAGCTCTTTTGATCATAGCAGCGTATTATTATTATTGACCTCTATTATAAGAGTCTTCGATGTTATGGTAGCACCGAACCTTTACGGAGACATTTTGTCGTCAGTACTATGCTCTGCTCTTGCTAAAATATTTTACGACGCCTGCCTCATAGTGATGCTGCCGCTGCTCTTGTTGGCTCCCTGGGACTGATTCCTTCAGTCAACGCTGGTGATAACTTTGTGATGGGCGAGCCGTAAGTTCTTGTCCACATACAACCCTCTCATCTATCTGACTCTTTTGGTTGTAGGGTCCATGGCTCAGCACCTGATATTGTTGGCAAGGGCATCTCGAACCCTCTTGCCTCGATTCGTTCAGCAGCTCTGATGCTCCGCCACCTTGGTTACTCCAAAGGCGCCGATAGAATTGACACCGCTGTTGACCAGGTGATCCGCGAAGGGAACATTTTGACACCAGACTTGAAGGGAACTAGCACCACCACTGAAGTCTTAAACGCTGTTCTCAAGAGAATCTAAAATATTAACATGCTAAGCATGTAATACTTTAATTGTGTTGCTCACACCATGATCTATGTGTTGTAGTTTGACTGGGATTATCCTTGATGTACAAAAGACAACCCATAGACTAGATATACGAAGTTGTAGGGGGCTCTGGAAGAAACCTTGCACTACGTAATGGATGCTTACTCGAGTGTGGAGGTTGTGCAGTGCGTGAACCATTCTGAGCAGGCGTACGAGGCGTACGGGGAGTACGGGGAACCGGAATACCTGCACTTTGCAGTGCTTCCACCAACCGTGCCTGTTTCGATGACCCAGGTTCTTCCTCTTCCACCACTCGAGGTGGAGGAGGTTGCTTTATAGAGGGCGATTGTTTCCCTTGTACATGACGTGCACTGACAGAACCGGACCGAGGACTCATAACACCCTCTATACGCGGACTGCGAGCCTCCATCCGCGCTTCCAGATGTTGCCGTGAGGGTTGATATTGACCGGGGAACAACGGGGAACCAGGAGGGAATCGAAGAGTGGTATCAACACCCCGAACGGGTATGAACGGATGCTTGAACGGATGCTTGGAGAAGAATGACCGCCGCCGTGAGGGGGACTTTGGAATGTGTAAACCTGCACTCTTGATGCTCGCAGCAAGGCCAGGAAGCGGGCGACCTGCTGCGGGTACAATGAGAGCAGTGGGAGGCGGCTGAACCCTCCGGGAACCTGTGCGTTCACCGCTAAAACTACTTGTAGAGTCAATGGATTGAACCGATGTGGCTGCCGAATTGCGGGAAAAATCGGGGTAGCCTTCTAGAGGTGGTGGAGGTCGTCTCTTCGATCCACGCTCAAGGATGCTTGGATACCGTGGAACATGAGCAGGTACTGCAGGCGGTGGAGGGTCGATGGAGTCGGTGGAGCCTCGGGGAAGGGAAACATGATAAACGGGAAGGATAGGATCTAGTGGTGCCTTCTTGCCAATCCCTGGCCTTCGACCAAGGACATCCCGCAGACGATCCAATTTATCATGGTTACCGTCAGGTGAAAATTGAGATTTGAGGCTCGGTATTGATCCTCCATGCACCTCTTTCAAGCCTGGACTCTTTGGGCCTTCTTCAACATGAGAAATCCTTTGACGACGTTTGAGAAGGCAGTACACCAGGATACCAAGGACTGCGAAGCCCCCGACGATCCCACCCACGATAGCCCCGACATTCGGCTTCTTCGAAGTTGTATCCGAAGCCACAGTCAGAAGGTCGAAAACGCGAGTGCTATTCAGTAGCTAATTAGATTGAAGCATTAATTAGGCAAAAGTTAAGACGCACCCTCCAGCGCGCGGGTGGACTTCACTAGCGTGGCTGTCATCAGGGGTGGCACTGCCCAGTCGAACCAGCAACGAGTACAGAATGAAGATCCAGCTCCAATGAAAAGTCATCATGAGGGCAGCACGAAGACTTCAGAGTCTACCGTCACGGACGGTGCTGCTGAACTGATTATGGGATCAGGAGGTGAGAGACCAGTCTAAGGGGAACATTTTCGGCGCAGCTGGTAGATATGGCCCGCTCGGGTGGGGTTTGATTTGATGAATATGATGTGTTGGTTTCGAGTGGCTGTGTGTATCAGATTGTGATGAAACGGTCTTTACTATGGGGATATTAGTTGTCCGCTACCGTTGAAGACCGTGAAGAACAGCAAAGAGGAAGCTATGGTCATGAAGCAGAAGAGAAGAAAATGGATGATAATGGCAATTTTTGTGGTTGGCAGGAAAGAGTGAAGCCTGTGTACACATTACGCAAAACACGAAGGCTGGGATCTCCCATGATGGCACTCTCGTCTTCTTCATCTCAGGCGCTCATATATGGCTCACGTTCGCATTCAACTTCACCGCGTCTAATCACGAATCCGACCTCATTCTGCTCACAAGCACGATGCCTTCGAAGAAGACGAAGAATAAGCCAGCTGAAAAGAAGCCTGACAAAAAGGACGAGAAGAAGGAGCCTACTCCGCCGCCTCCAGCTCCAGCGCCCGCTGAACCAGTAGAGCCAGAGCAGGAACCAGCTCCAATTCCTGTCCCGGAGCCTATCCCACTCCCTGTTCCTGCACCAATTGGTAAACACCATAATGATGACACGAATTCTTCTCGACACGGTAAGCTAAACTTGTGTACAGCGACGCATCATATTGACGCTTTCAGAACGCGCCGATCATATCAACATACAAGATGGGCCTACTGATGAACAAGGTCACGGCGGATGGGAACAAGGTAGAGGTGGTGGCTGGAGTGCTGCTAACAGTGGTGGCTGGGAGGAAGGCAGTGCCAGCGGTGGTGATGGATGGGCAAATAGTAACGGGTGGGGTGATGGAGAAGGAGGCTACGAATCCAATGGTGAAGATGCGGAGACTGTTTATGACGATTCGGGATGGGAGCACGCGACGCACGGTCAAGAACAATATTCATCGGTAGAACAACATACCCAGGACCAAGCTCCATTGCCTGTTCCACCACCACCAGCACCACCTCAGCCTCAACCAGCACCTACTCAACCAACTCCGCTTGTAAGTATTCATTCCGTGAAGTTCGGCCCTGACTGACAGAATGCTTAGCAGCATGACTGGTCATCTGCCAGTGCACAGCAGGCAACGGTAGCACCGCCTCCGCCGCAACCCACAAATCCTCCTCCTGTGGTGCCGAAGACCTATATTTCGGCGTCTGCCATGGCCAATCGCAATCGTAATCGACCACCTTCACCATCAGCACATCCGCCACCAGCACAGAACAAACCATCATCATTTTTCTGGGCTCCAAATCAACCACCTCCCCCGAAACAACCAATATCCACGACGAAAGGCCAACATAACCCAGTTTTAACAAAACTTAGCGCATGGGGTGAACCCAAAAACGTCGATCCATGGGGTGATCCCAAACAACAGCCAAATCCTGCCCCTGCTCCTCCGCAGCCCCCTCCTCCTTCAGGTCAGGCTCGTCCTGCATGGCAACAGTGGGGAAGACAGCCTCAGCAGCCTCAACCGCCTGCTCCTGCCACCCCGCCTCCTGCCGTAAAGCAACAACCAGCCAGGGTGGACTATAGTCGTAGTTATGGGAACGCTGCAAAGCAACAACCAGCCAGAATGGACTACCGCCATGATTATGAGTACTATGATGATGATGATGATGATGACGATGATGGCACTTACGACGAGTGGGGAGGACCCTCGCAAGGACAGCATGGATGGGGTCCCGATCCGAGGAAACAGGCCAAGGTAAATCATGTTCCCCCAAGCTCTGAAGATGGGCTAGGCGTGACATCCAAGCCTGTCCTATCTTCAACAGAGTATTCTCAGATTGCAAATGCGATGCTCAACGATGTGCCCCAGAGCCATAGTGGTCACCGTCCCCAACATCATGCACATTATCCTAATAGTGAGCTCAGTCATCACCAACAGGAGCGTGCCTGGCGATTACAACAACTTGCCGAGGAACAGCATCGGATGGCACAGATCCACGAACAACAAACAAACCAGAAGGGTGGGAAGGGTTCGAAGAAGCCAAAAGAGAACAATACTGAGTGGGAAGGCAGCGAATGGGGTGCTAACACAAATGGTTGGGGTCGTGGTGGTTGGGGTCATCAAAGTGGTGGTGGTGGTGGTGATGGTGGTGGAACTTGGGGCCAAAGCGATGACGGACGAGGTCAGAGTCGCAGTGGATGGGACAGTGGCGACGGCTGGGGTCACCAAGAGGATACCGGCTGGAGAAATGATAATGGCACTGATACTGGATGGGGTAACGGCGGCGATGGTGGCAGCGCCTGGGGAAATGATGGAGGCTGGGGTCAACGCAGCGGTAGCCACGGCTGGGGCAATGACAGTGACAACAGGGGCAAGGGCGCTAGCGGAAAGCAGAAGCAAAAACGCCAGGATACTGGATGGGACGATCAGAATCAGGACAACAGCTGGGGCAATGCCAAAGATGCAACCAACGATTGGGGAGCTAACGACACCTGGGAACATGGTGGAGGCTGGGGAGATGAACAGGAACCCTGGGATGATGAAGAGGACGACGGTTGGGATGAACGATATCATGTCGTGACGAATGCGGCGCCGCACAAAACCTCTCAGACGCTTATGCATGCAATGGATGGGTCAAAATCGAAGGCCCCGAAGCCCTCGAAGCCTACGATATCGTCACGACTGGACTTACCTGAAGGAACAGTGAATGAATCGGGTAATCAAGCATTTAAAGATTCCATGCGAGCAATCTTCGGAAAGGAGAGAATGGCGAGAGATCGTATACATTGGACATATTCTCCTGAGAACGAGGTGGAGGTTTCGTCGGTTATAGAATGGATAATGAAGATGGAGGGCTACCTAGCTGCCTTTGGTGTAAATCATTGTTTTTTTTTTCGCTATGCGCTCTCTCTTTAACTGACTTTATTTTCTAGTTATTAAAATTCTTGGAAACTAAGGAGCGAGGAGCGCTCTTCGTCAACGCCAAATTTCGCTTGGATCAGTATCCCAATGTTCCGGCGTTCGACTGGCTGAGATATGATCAGGTGCAAGGCTCGGCTGATCGCATTCTCCAGCATTCTATCCTTGCCTGCGACCCAGCCAATCAGACTCTGGTTTTTATCTATCTCGCATCCTGGACTGGCAACAGCGTGGCGATGTGGCGACGAAAACTTCAGGTTCCCAAGGGCACGCGACAAGCATGTCTGCCGATCATCACTCAAGTTAAAGCTGGACTTCATCCAGATGAATATCGTATACATGTTGATGAGTGAGTCGCTCGGTATTTCCCTAACAACTTGTACTGACATTGAACAGATTACCGCCCACCGACAAGAAAAAGGGAACGAAATTGACGAAGTCAGTTACGAAACAAGCAACGAAAATCGTTCCATCAAAGGCAGCCCTTGCAAAGGCTGATAAAGACGCGAAATCCAAGAAACCAGCAAAATCGGCTCTTAAGGCGCATCAGCGCGGACAGTCCCTTTCAACAATACCCGAAAACCCGGAAAAGAAACGCAAATGGTGGCAATTTCTGCGTTTTGCATAATTTCGAACCTTTGCTTGGAGTCTTTCTCAATTTTTCTTTCACGGCTTCTCATGACCATTATCTTACACCTTCATGTCCTTCATTGGTAATTTATTCGTCGCTATTTGTATTGGATCTGATTTCTTGCTAATGCCTTCGTTTGTGTATCGTTAATTTTGTATTCTAACGTGCCCCCGCTTCGGCGGGCCGAATTGTTTCAAACATCATCTCGTGAGACGTTCCTCCCCCAACCCATGATGGACTTTCCTTCAATTGTCACCAGCACTTCAGATCTTAATCCCCACATACTCCACGAAGATAACATCGAAATGTCCAATGATGTTCTGACACTACCGGCACCCTCAAACCAAGATCGCCGTGGGCCTGGTCTCAGGCATCTCGCAGTTGTAACTGCGTTCCTCCTTCCTTTTACAGTGTTCCCATATATGTTGGCGAGACGCCAGATTTGGGCGCTTAGACGCCAGCTGGCGGAAACGCAGACCAGTGTGAAGGTATTGGAGCAAGAGTTAAACTTATCGTGGCAGGAGATGTCATCTAGGAAGGATGACATCCAAAAATTGCGGGGTTCGGTATGGAAAATGCAACAGGGTGGAGAACAAGAGAAGGTGCTCTCCGAAAAGAAAGAGCAGGAGGAGCTGAGGTTCCAGGAAGAAGTCAAAACTGAGCTGCAGCTTTTATTGCAGGATGCGCGCAATTCAAGGTAAAGTAACCACTGTTGGAGAGCCCTGGGAGTAACCGCCTTGGCCATAGGTCCCATGGTGCTACCATTGCCTCGCTGGGGATCTCGTTGGCTGATGTCGCCACCTTCATGCATGAAATGGAGTTAGAAATGGGAATGCAGTCTTCACGGTACCAAAGAAGCATCGATCGCTTGAGGGATTTGGCTCTGCAGATGCAGAAAGAACGATCTGCCGAGCCCAAGGTAAGTAAAAAAACATGATGCAAACTCGTTTTTGATTGTTCAAAGAAACCCGAGTCTGAGAGTCAAGGTCGCGTTGTAGATGTTGATGAAGTTGACCCATACTGATATACTAGTATATGGGCTCGTTTAGGTATGAAACTTGTAAAAAAGTCAATGTTATGTGTGTCAAAGTAAGTGTTAGGTATGTCAAAGTAAATTTACGCGTCGGCAGCGTCTACGCCGCGTCGTGCGGATTGCGTGTTTCTCACGGACCTTCAAGTTGTTCTCGTTGTACGACAGCCACGAGTGCTCCTGCATGCCTTTGGCTTGAGATCCCTTTGGCTTGCTTCTGTCCATATGCTGAGCATTGGTCGCCAGAACGCCACGTTTTCTTGGAATTCTGAATACTCTAGCCATCTCCATTGACGCTCCACCTCGTATGTCCTCTATTCAATCAAGTGACGTCGTCCAGCCGTCTGGTACGCCTGTAACATCCACCCTCGATCCTCACCCCGACCCATCCGATAAAGTTCTTGAGTCGCCCTCTACTTCAAATCTAAACTCCCCCACCTCTGGAGATGAGCAAGCCCTCGAAACACATGAGGTAATTGAGCTCCAGTCATTTAGCGAGAGGAAAGTATGGATCGAAGAGAAGATTAAGGTATATATTTCAATATTTCTGCCTTGCTTCTCTTCTTACCTGTCCCTTAGTTCTTGGAGAAGTTGCCGCCTATCGAGGTCTTCGCTGGGTTGGATGCTGTTCGTGATTCGGCAGAGCATGTGCCAGGAGTTCCAAGTCGAGATGAATTGAAACAATGGATCATCGAACACGATATTATCGAAAAGGAGACCGAAATATTTGATAGGGGAGAACTTACAAAATTGAGGCAACTAACAAAAGGTACCTTCACTTTGTTAGGCGCTGCCACAAACTTAAATTTCAATCTTTAGCTGCGACGCAGCGAAATCTGTCTCCGGCAGATACTGACCTCATCGAGCTCACACTCACGACCATTTATGAGCTTGACAAACTCCTTCATTTGTTACGTGATCGATCCGAAAACTTGGAGCTACTGGCCACTAGGCTGACGTGGGAGGAAAGTCGAATTGCCGCCTGGGTGGACCGACGGAAGATTCTCGAAGATCTACGGACCTTTTTGAACTCTCGTGTACGGTGGTCGCCATCGGTATATGAGAGCATTACCTTGAAGGGAGATGAAACTCCAAGTCCTCAGCGCCGCGGTTCAGTTGCTTCTTTTGCATCTGCAAGTTCAGATGCTTCGACCAATTCTCCTGGAGTCTCTCGTGGAGCGCGATTCAAGTTAGCAGAATTATTATCACACGATGCTGCTCAGTTTGTCGGACGCGTGACAAGCCTTCGGCATGGAAGGATCGCAACTGCTGGAAAAATTCTCGACAAATTAATAGATCAGAGTCGAAAGCCCGTTCCGGAGGAACTCCTCGATGAACAGGACAAGCTTGAAGAACAGGGTATCACCGACATGGAGAACGTAGGAAAGTTTGTTCTTGATATGGTGATACAATGGAGAAAGTACGACTTTGCACTCATCGCATACTTCATTAATTAACTTGACCACATAGGGCTGATGACATTTACGTTGAAACTCGTAAAGACAAGGCAACGGCTCAGAATCTGTTTGAGGAGGTAGAAACAGCGAAACTTTATCATCCAACCGCCCGCCAAAGTGCCTCTTTCATTTCCCGCGCAGACACCTTAATAAAACGACTCTCCTTCCGAGGCGATCCTCAATCTTCGATTAGCACCTTTCCTTGTCCACAGCATCCTCTCTTCAGCGATCAGACAGAATGCAATCGAATGCTTGCACAATCGCTTTCATCTGAGATTTTGGAAACGACCAGTATAGCTCGCAAAGTTGATATCGCAGCTAAAGCATATCGTGCAATGCTCGAAGCGGTCAAGCGTGTCGAAGACCTAACTGCAGCTGCCAGGGAGCTATCGGAAACTTTAGTCGAACTCTTGAAACGTCTAGAGCATGGCGTTCCTGCCGTTGAAGGCTACGGCACTCCTCCCGATCTTTCATCCGAGACATGCCTGGAAGCCAGTCGGCATTCAGCATTTCTTATTCTTTTCCCGTCGATACTTCAGCAAGTTTTACAGGCTGCAGAGCGTTCAGATCAAATATCGCGACAATTTGTGCCCGCCATACTCAATTTAGACTACCCCGGGATCGATCGCGATTTTCTCATTAGCTCTCGCTCCGATCTTGAACGTTTGGAAGTT
The DNA here is from genome assembly GCA_018220975.1 of Tephrocybe sp. 9980TJB. Classification (NCBI taxonomy): domain Eukaryota; kingdom Fungi; phylum Basidiomycota; class Agaricomycetes; order Agaricales; family Lyophyllaceae; genus Tephrocybe; species Tephrocybe sp. 9980TJB. The sequence goes on along the minus strand of JABAJU010000002.1, from coordinate 75,672 downwards.
CTACGACACCAAGCTCAGGCAACCTGTAGAAATCTGGAGGCTCGTTGTGACTACTTAAGGAGGGCGCGAGGCCTGCATTCAACTATGAATGCGACCTCAAAGTCTTTGGAGTACATCCGATGCAGGATATCATCATTAATCGAGACACAGCGGTGGCAGCAAGTAACAGGCGGGCCCATAGATAGCATCCCGTTATTCCCTCCGCCCGCTGGTACGACATATGCTGAAGTCGTCAAAGGAATACTCCACTTCCAGTCATTGATTGATCAGGAAGTGGACGTGCCTCTTAGGTTACTTTGCGAAAGCCTGGAAGACCCACTGAGGTCATGGTTTTTGCAACGGTTTTCCGAACTGAAAGGGCTGTTTGCCGATGCCTCGAAGAGGGCAAATCTTCTGAATTTGGTTCAACGCCAGACGACGGCCATGAAGGCGATTCATGAGGAGTTTAAGTCCATCCAACTAGAGATAGGAACCTCCAAGGAGCAATTCGAGGCACGCATTCAAGAGGTTCTAACTGGACATTTAGCGAACGGTAACATTCCGGGAGCGGACATTGATTTGCAAGCCAACTTGAAGGCAATACAGGCGAATGTTGCGCGCTATGTCGGCAGTCTAGCAGATCGTGTTCTGTTTGTCAGTCAAGATCATGCAACCACTTCTACTAGCCTAACTTCGAACTCCACATCTTTCGACTCCGAAATCGGCTTGCCTGCTCTTGATAGCGTAGTCCGCGCAGATTCGAACGCATTTGCGATGGCGTTATCTTCCCAAGTAGAAGATTTATCTCGACTGCTTAGCCATTTCCACCTAGCTCTCGCCGCTAAGGATGTTGACGCCATTCTAATGCCTACTTCGATTCGCATCAACGATCTCAATGGAGCTCTGCAGAGGGCGAAAGCTACTTTATCGACCACCGTCTCAATGACTGGGCAGGACATCGCCATTCCTTTAGAAGCATTGTCCCAGGATGTCGAAAAGCTTCTGCAACATGTTGACGTTGAGGTCCAACGCTCCCTTTCGTTGATACACGATCTTGTACAAAAGATGGACATAGCATCTGAAACCATCGATTTCTCAACTCGTCAAGCTTTATTCGTTGCCCGACGTGACGCCTTTCATGATGCAACAACTCTTCACAAAAATTGGGAGAAGGAGATCACTGCGTTTTTGGACAGTATCCGGCAAAGGCAGACCGACGAGGCTGAAAGATTGATTCGTATCAGACTTCTTGAGGAGCAAGCCGCGAAGGATCGCATTGCTGCTGAGGAGGCGGAACGTCTTCGTGCCGAAACAGAAAGGCTAGAGATCGAAAGACTGGAGAAGGCGCGCATTGCAGAGGCTCTTCGGCAGCAAGCAGAGGAAGAAAGGCTCGTCGCTGAAAAAGCTCAACTGGAGCAAGCACGTATCGAGTCTGAGGAACGCTTAGAGGCTGAGCGACTTGCTGAAGAGGGGCGCATTCAACTTGAGAATGCTCGTATTGCCACAGAGCAAGCAGACAAGAATCATCTTTCGAATGTAAAGTTAGCTTCAAATACTGAAGAGAGACCCTTGGAGCGTGAAGCGTTCACGGTGGAGGAAGGACACGTTCAGGTGGAGAAGGACCACGCTGATGCAGAAAAACAAGCCAGCGACAGTGTTGTGTTCTATGAAGAGAAGCACGATGATGACCGAGATGTCGAGGGAAGTCAGAATAATGGGAGTCCTGGAGTGGTAGAGGATATGGAGAAATCGGGGGTAGCACAGGCTGTGGGCCAAAACGGGCGCTTTGCGAGTCATCACACGACAACCCGAAGTCATCATTGGATACCGAATGGGTCCCATGTCAACACAGTACCTGAAGAAACTGAGGTCTTTGGACAGACTTTCACAAATAGCGGAAGGCAGAAAATCATGAAAGCTAACTCGGCTGTGGCTTTGGATGAAGAACCATGTCCGAGTGAACTTCCCGTAGTCCATGATGATTGCATTGCTACAGAAGACAATCCCGAAGGCCGTCGTCAGCACGCGAAGTTGAGACCTGATCAAGTTCAAGAAGGAAAACGGAAGCAGTCACCAGAACTACATCGAAGGTTCAGAAGCGACTGGTCTGTCGGAGGGCTTATTTCACCGTCCTCTTCATCTCGAACGAAGACACAGTCTCTGGCTGAAGATGGTGAGCACTCATGACATCATCATTTTCTTATCACATTGTAACAAAACAAATAGACATCTTTACTCTGCGAGTCAATTCGACACCAGGCACTCCGAGGACAATGGAAATGCATGGTCTTCAAGCTCAGATTCTCGCTTTCCGTAAACGGCTCCGGACAATGAACATCAACGATGTTGCGCGCCCTAAAAAGTCGTCTGTCCCGCTTCCTACCCTAGATCAGTCCAAAAAGATGGTCCGAGAGTTCTCAAGCATCTCTTCTGGCGTATCTCTTCTTCCACGTACGGCGGCGGATCCTTCGATTGAGATGGAGCTTCGCTCTCTGAGGACCGAGATTGAGGACTCAGTTGAGCTGATGAAGATAGTGGAGAGGCTTGCACAACTTACAGATGACGTTCAGAAATGTGATGGTGCTTTGAGTGACCTCTTAGAGCATATCGACAGTTACCCTGCTCTCCCCAAAGGCATCATGTCTTCCTCTCATACATCCCTTCTCGAGACAACATCAGAAGAACAATTAAATGCTCGCATTTCCTTTACTCGCGATACGGTCGCAACGATGACTTCAAGATTTTCTGGCGTATCCGCCGATTCGAGAGCAAATGCTGAAAAAATGCGCATCATGCAGACTTGGAGTGAATTGGAAGACATGGGACACGACCGATTAGGCGGTCGTAAATCGCGAACAGGCAGTACAATCAGCTCCAGGCCTAGTTCAGGGCGGAATAGCAGCGCCTCGATCCTTAATGCACGCTCAAACAAAAAGGCAGCTGCGTATTCGAATCTTTCTGTGGGATCACCCGCTCAGCGGTTACTTCATCCTCGGCAACCCACACAGAGGCGTGCAGTATCTGGGGGTAATACGGAGCCACAAAGTCGGCCAGCAAGCCAGCTATCTAGTCTGTCCTCTAATCGAGCCGTGTCTGGTTCTCCTGCCTATGGCTCAACATTTGCATCTAGACAGCGAACTTCGAGCTTATCAAACTCACATTCCACTCCTATCCGCCCTCCATCCACCACACCTGTACGAACACGAGCACAGACTACACAGCAGCATTCACGCGTTGCATCACCCACAGAATCAGAGGCATCAACCTCTCGGTCCGTTCGTTCGCGTACTCGTTCGTCTTCGTCAATGTCAACTTGGGCCCGAGCCCCGCGAAACTCGTTATCATCAATTGCGCCTTTGCTGAACAACAGAAGTATCACCCCGAAGAAGAAACCACCTATGCCCAGAAAGACTTACGTACCTGATCCTAAAAACAAGCTTGATGTCGCCGTTGGGGATGTTGTCAATCAACTTCCTGTCAGCATTAACATTGAGGGAGTCGCGGAAACATGGAAAGACCAAAGCGGAAAGTACTGGATTGGCAATCAAGACCCCAAACTTTGCTTCTGTCGAATATTGCGTTCGCAGACAGTAATGGTTAGAGTTGGTGGAGGATGGTCGGAGCTTTCAAAGTCCGTATTGCTAAAATTGCACTATTCTTCATCTCACTTTTTTAAAGGTTTATCAAAGACCATTTTGCGGATAGTTTCCGTATTCTACCAGAGTCTCCGCCTCGTTTCGGGAATCCTGAAGAAAAATGGATCAGCTCGGCGACATTGTTGGAAGCACCTGCTGAAATAGTTACTCCTCCGGCCCCTCCACGCACCCCAGAACCAACAATGCCATTTGTCCCATCATTCTCTTTATCAACTCCAAGTGGACAGAGCCCACGCTCCATGCATTCTCCTTCAAATTCGCCATCTACTAAAGGATCTCCGCTGACACCTCTTCAATTCATTAGGCGTGCTGATGTAGACAGCATTTTACGACCTGGAACCCCATCCAAGCCTTCCGCTCGTCCTCGAGGCAACATGACTCAGACTCACGTGGCAACTAGAAATTTTTGGCGACCTTGATGGATTCACGACGAATAACAGTCGAATAACCTGCACCATATTTATACATATGCATCATGACGTTCACGACATATTCTTTATTTCCCAGCAGCAAGATGTTAGCTTCAGTATTTACTATCTACTTTTTCGTTTGTTATCACGGACGGATTTTTGCATGTTCTGATTTTGTCATATGCTTGGAAGCAGCTTGCAAGGATAGATTTATAGTTTGTACAGCGCGTATTACCAGAATAGTAGTTGCATCTATCGGTTGGATTCCTGCTTGACTCGCTTTGAGGGACGACGAGGACCGATATTTTCTTTATTCTCTTCTTCAACGATATCGCTCTTTCGGTTGCGCTTTCGGTTCTGTGTTGGCTTGACTTGTGTCGGTCTGATCCCATGAGCACGGGCAGTGTGACGCTTCAGAAGGTCCTGCCGTACAAAAGCCGAATCGCAGGTCTCGCAAAGGAATGGCTTCACTCCGCTATGGCTGGCCTCGTGTCGTTTGCATTCGTTTTTGCGTAGAAATCTAGCCGGACTAGAACAGTTCATCAGAATTCGATTCCTGGATCTCAGATTACTTGGAACGCACCAGTAAGAACAAGGGAATGGCCTATGGTCGAGGTGCGAACCCATGTGAATCAGGATATGGTCGCGCCTCTTATTCGTCTGTGTGCATCCTGAGACGTAACACCTGTAGTCACACATGAGCTCTCCTCTTTCTGTCAGTTTTCCCGCGAAGGAGGCGAGCCAAGTCTTATCGTATGCACAACCCGGATTTCGAATGCGGTAACGTTCGGCTCTTGATATAAGATCGTTGAGGTTAATTCCCCTGTGCGCATCGAGGACTGGGGTACCAAAATCGATCCCGACCACAGCTTCCTGAATCTGCTCAGGAATGGGTGGGTCCAGTGCCTCGGTAATTATTTCAATTCGTTGCCTAGACTTAGGGGTTACAGAGTTTGCGGTATGGGTTGAACGTGTAGGAAACTTCCAACCGCGAGTTTTTCGACGAGGACTAGGATACGAAGAGTTACTCCTATTATCTTCGTGATCGGAATCCGAGAGCTCAGGATTGTAATCACTGTCATAGTTGTAATTGAAGTTCAGCTCAGATACAAGGCCCTGGAAGTAAGGGACATCTTCCTCAACGATGTCTTCGGCGGCTGACAGGTCTTCTAAAACATCCTCCATAGGAGAATTTCCATTCTCGTAGAATGGCGTTGCTAAGCACGATTCTGGCAGCAGTGGGACTAGATGTCCATGCGATGGAAGGTGTTTGGACATGATTTCTGACGGATCTGTACCAAGTAAAGGATCTATCGAGCTCGCCTGTAAGCCAGGATGGTCCGACATTGGTGAGACTCGGAAGGGTAGCCAGGGCAGCTCTGGCACATCGTAAAGTTCTTCTAGCAAAGAGGTCTCAGTGGGTCTTGACGGACATGAAGCCAAAGTACCGTTTGAGTTGCTTGACATAAGCTCCAGTGCAAAATCAGCCGTGGCAGATAATTTACCAGCCAAGTTATCGATTGACATTCCAGACGCAGATGCAAGGGAACTGAGAGTGTCAGAAGTCTTGTCTTTAGTGAAGTCGGCGTGCAAAAGTTTCGAATCGTAGCCATCGGTTGCAGCAGGGACATCGCCGGGGACCAAGCTCAAGGATGGAGACCAACTTGGAGATAGGGCGATTCGTGGGTCGTAAAAGCAACTGAGTTCAACATGCAGGCCCAACGTTGGATCATCAGGTTCGTGCTTGATGGTTTTTCTTGGCGGGAAGGATGAAGGATTCGAGCTCGGAAGCAGTTTATCGGTATCATAGGAAGCCGCCTTTTCCAGTGTTCCGGGAATTTGAGGATACGATATCCCCAAGCCAGCAGAGAACGAATCAGGCGCAGATAAGGATAGTTGAGCATTTGATTGAAAGTTATCGTCGTTGTCGTCAAAAATAGGATGTAAGGCCAGGCGGGGGGTATCAATGCTAACATGCTGTAGGGGAGATATAGTTGGGGAGCGACGGAATTCGTTGTGGGACGCCAGCGTCAGACCATTGAAGTTAGGCATGTACCTGTTCAGACTGTTGAGCGAACGTAGGAAGTGAGACATGTTGCAAGATAATGAATACGAAGGAGTACAGCAGTCCGTCAAGGATGCAGCTGCAAGAATTGAATAGAGTAAGTGTCAAGGCGCGAAGTCACTTTGCGGACTTTGGATAACACCGTGACTGATGCTTCGTCTATCGAATAGCGTAACCACAAGCCTTGCAACTATTCATTGCACAGAGTACATACATACTTTGGGAACTCTAAGAGCGCAGAGACATCGAGTTCTCGCGTAGCCATGCTTTTCGACTCAGAATCATTCGTCTCTTGCAATCACCCAACCAAGTTGCTTCCCAGCCCAGAAAGGGACCACACTGTCCTCAGCAAGAACATAACTGTCATCGACAAGGAACCCTCCGGAGGGTGGACGTATTATCAACACTTTGGATTGACGAGTTGACACTATCGGTTGCTTGTAGAACGCTCGTCCAAAGTTGCTTACGAAGTCTTCGAGTCTCTCCAAACCACCAAACGACTCTAAGAGGTGCGCGACAAGAGGGAGGAGAATCGGTGACGTATAAATGCCAGCAGCACAGCCGTGTGATGTAGTACTTGTAGATTTCGAGTGTGGTGGGTGTGGCGCCGAGTCAGAACCAAGGAAGAATCGCGGATGGCCTGGTGCCACATTTAACGTCCTGATTCAAAGCCGTTCGAGTGTACTTACCTTCTAAGACCACCTCTTGCAGTGCCAAACGATCATCCGGATACTTGGCAACAGGCTTACAATAATTCCATGACTGACCGGCCCAGTCATCCACGGTAAGTGCAAGATGGTGTGCTGTAATCGTGCACGCCACAGTTGGGCCACATGACTTGACAGCCTCAACGGCAGCACGGGTTGTCGCATGTTCTAAGACAATGCGAAGGCGAGGGAATGCTGCATGCAATTTGAGAAGGTGGGGGATGAATTTAGGCTCAGCGTTGAGGACATGTGTGTTCTGGGATATGTATGGAAGAATGCAGAGATAGGAATGGAAATTAAACAGGTACGAACTGCGGTCGCATCTGACGGTATTTCTCCATGGAGATTAAGTACCATGTCAACCTCTTGCATGGCTTCGAAAATAGGATAGTAGGTTTCGTATGATTCGATGCCTCCTTCTGAATTCGTCGTGACACCTCTGGGATAAGACTTGACGCCTGGATGCACTTGATTATTCTGATGTGAAAAGAGATCTAGATAAAACATACCAGAAATACCAGCCTTCTTAGCTTTCCGGATCTCGTCTGGTGTCAATTCGGGTGATAGATACAAAGTCATTAGATATTCGACGCTGGGGTCGATATCTTGAAGATCTTTTTTATATTTCAGCGCTTGCTCTGTCGTGGTAATCGGAGGCTTGAGATTTGGCTATTTACCTGATCAGCGCAATGCAAAAGACTGATGTTCGACATCAAACCATACCATGACATATGCAAGGTCAAACCCTCCCTTTTTAACATGTGGAGTGACGAGGGCTGACATAGATCCTTGCCTAAGGTGAACATGGAAATCTGCGGGCGAATTAATAGAAATCGAAGAAGCCATTGTGGGTGATTGAAAGTAACAGGTCGTTGCGAGGTCGGAAGAGATTTGCCTAAAAAGTGCATCAGATAAGATGTCGATGCGGCCACGTGATTCAACGCGTTGTGGTTCAATTTCAATTTGTGGAAAAGCCCAAACAACCAACATAGCGAGGCCGTGTTTTTCTCGACACTACCACACTTAGCAGATAGAGGTCACAGAGTGCCTGAAATAAATTGGAAATGGTCGCTGCAGGCTCCATCACCGTTGCAGGCACGTACTTAGACGGCTCATCCTGATAATCATTCATCCTTACTTCTACAGTTCGCGTGCGACCACCGTCGACTTGGGAAGCTGCTCGTCTTCCAGAGCCATGTTACGATACCACAATACGTGGCGATGGCGCCCTATCTAGCCCCGCCAAGGCTCTACACACTGCATCACTTCGAGACATTGTCCAGATCGTTGACGACCGGATATTGACTTTCGATCCCGACGAGAAGGATCGAGCCCGTGCTTTCATGGAGCGTGGGTTCCTGCCTCCGGGGACAAAGCGCTACAAGGATAGGAGATTTATGTTCGATAAAGTGTTCGGCCACGAGGCGCGCCAAGAAGACGTCTACGAATCCACTTCACAACCCCTTTTAAACCGTGTTCTCGAAGGATATAACGCTACAGTTTTTGCTTATGGCGTAAGTTTTTATTTTTATTTTTGACATATTACGTGTTGACTGGTGTATCTCCAGGCTACGGGTTGCGGTAAGACTCACACCATCAGTGGCACAGAATCAGATCCAGGAATCATCTATATGACCATGGCGGATTTGTTTCAACGTATCGAAGATCGAAAAGAGGATTGGGATGTCGAAGTCATGGTGACTTTTCTGGAGATTTACAACGAGGAAATCCGCGACTTGCTCGCTGAACCAGGCTCCAATGCACCACGTGGTGGCCTATCTATTCGTGAAGATAAGACGGTCAAAGTTGTAGGACTTGTGGAGCTAAAGCCTAAATCGGCTGATGAGGTCAAGGAAATCGTTTTACTCGGCAACAAGAGAAGGACACAAAGCCCAACTCATGCCAACGAGACTAGCTCCAGATCACACGCAGTACTACAGGTTCATGTCGTTCAATCTCCACGAACCGCAGCGCTCACTGAAGAACGTATCATGGCCACTCTTTCTATTATCGATCTCGCCGGTAGTGAACGTGCCGCTGCCACCACCAATATGGGCCAACGAATGTTGGAAGGAGCGAATATTAACAAATCCCTTCTTGCCCTGGGAAACTGCATCAACGCTCTTTGCGAAAGCGGTGGCGCTGTTCGTCACGTTCCTTACCGAAACAGTAAACTTACCCGTCTGCTCAAATTCTCACTTGGCGGCAACTGCAAAACAGTAATGATCGTCTGTGTCGCACCCACATCTAACCACTTCGATGATACCCACAATACATTGGTTTATGCAGAACGCGCAACCAAAATCAAGACCAAGGTTGTCACGAGGAATGTGGTTAATGTCGATCGGCACGTTGGACGATACGTCGAAGCGATCAACCGTCTCAATGAGGAGATCGCGGAGCTCAAGGCTAAGCTGTCTGGGAAAAGGGACGCGGAAAGTGACATTGCTCGGCGTAAGAGGTTGGAGGCGAACGCAGAAGTGGAGAGGGCGAAAAGTGATATGAAGGCTAAGGCCGATCAAACCAAAGACTCAATTGTGGATGGCGCAACTTGTGCGGGTACTCTTGCAGTCGCGAAGGCTAAACTAGCACCTGTGCACGCAAGAATTGCGGAGATCGAGAAGAACGCGCTGTCGGGGCATCTTACAGCTGACTTAGAAACAGAGCGGGCTCTTCTACGCGCCTTGGGACAGCCAGAAGAAGATGTCACGAAGGTCAACTCGGTGCTGACGACACGAGTTCAACGTGCGTCCAATTCTAACGCAATGTTCGAAGCGACTTTGCGTGCCATGTCTGAACGTAAATCGGAGAAGCTGGATCAAGCAGGAATCGAGATTTTGAGGCTTGATGCAGCACTTACGAAGGCAGAGATGGAAAGAGCCAAGGCCGAAGGCGAGCGTGATGTTATGCGAAATGCAGTGGAAAGCATGGCAGAGGTTGTTGTAAACCTCGTCGGAATGCTTGGAAGATGTACTGTCATGGTCGGTGAAGCGGCCGAAAGGCTGAGCGTCGCCGATGGAGCACCTGAGGTAGATCTGGTCAAAAAGGTGGCGAGCGCTCTTGAAGCGGTCAAGAGCAACAACGATTCGACGTTCCAAAGTTTGATCGGCGCCTCTACCGAAAATTATGCGAATACAGCTCGGAATGCTCCCTCGACTTTAGATACCTTTAGCGGGTATGCCACCACCTTCACCAGAAGAGTCAGTTCTGGACCTGCCGTCCTTCAGCAAGCCAGTACCAGGCCGAACAGACGCTCCTCAGCATTTGGAACCAACAGTTTGGCCGTCCCAGAGACCCGACGTCCTGGACGTTCTCCTCGCAAATCGCTCCGTTCGAGCCTTTCACAGCCGTACAGGAGGGTTGTGGACAAGGAAAAGAAAGGTGTGAAGAACGTGCAGTGGCGTGACGAGGCTGGACAGGGCAATCTTGAAGATGGAGAACCAAAATTACCTCTGGTAGCTGTAGCAATCATTCCTGCAAGCCCTGCTGCGGGTTCCGACACAGTACCGTCATCGTCAGCCTCATCGTCGTCAATCCCACCTCGATGCACCTCGCTAGGCAGTTCTGAAAGCGACTGGGAGGATGAAAAAACTGAAGAGAGTGTCCACCTTAGCTTCAGTGCCTCACTCTCACTCTCTACATCTACCCATGACAATCCTTTGAGCGCGTCAACTTCTCTTCCTCTCCGTGCCAGGAAGCCACGTGCCAATCGCCTAGATCCTAGTTTCCTTAAATCCCGATCGCATACTTCGACACTGGCGAGCCTCGTGGAAGGAGACGAGAGTGCCAGCCCTACCCGCAACTATAATCCTCTATCGGATATGAGCCTTAATCGGCTGGGGCCTGGAGATCGGTCTTTTAGCACCCTGCATGTTCCCAAAGTGCGCGATCGAGGCAGTAGTCCCAGTCGACGTGCACCCTCAACACCCAGAAAGGGGAGTCTGGGCACTGGAGCTGGGACTGGGGCGAAGGTCTTGAGTGGACGTCGCAGGTCAAACATAGGACCGGTCCGTGTGGAGAAAGGGCGAAGGAGATCAAGCATGATTCCTCAACCTCAGCCTCAAGTCTCGCCTGTTGAAGCAGAAAGTAGTACAAGCGCAGGACCTCGACGAGTTGTCATGGTGGCAAGCCCAGGAAAACGAACCAAGCGAATTTCGCTAACGAAGTCGATGAGTGTTGGCTCGATAAAGATGAGGTCACCACCACTTGGTGCCAATACATCCATTGCGAACATGTCCATGGATGCTGGCGGAGACAATAGCTTCGTCAAATCACTACGGAAGTCAACCTGGCGATGAGGTTTTTGTTTTGTACAAATTCCCCTTTATTTAATGCACAGGCAGTGCCACGCATTATGTATCATCTTTTTACTTGTAATTATCAGTCACAACTCCCAGTCACCATGACCCTCACGACATCCTAGTTATCCTATACGATACGTTCCTTGACCTCACTTATACCCTTCCCTCGCGCTTCCAATTGTTGTAATGGTCACTTAGTCCTCGAACATGTATGTCATTGGCATTCCGTACGGCCGTCAAATCAAAAAGATCCCCAGTTGTATTAAGAAAATGGCTATATTACACGCTTCACTTCGAAGAACGACTGAAAAGAAATGAGTCAACTGGTCAATTGCCTGAACGTGAACGAGAGCACGTACCTTAAGATAATAGATCTGCCAGCCGACTACAGAGAAAAGAACTATGGCCTGCAGTATTGACCACCATTTTACACGAGAATTCGTTGACTCTGCAGTGTTACGATGCGTCCGCTCTCTGACAACAATGTACTCCTGTTCGTCCTTTACTGACGTCAAGCCATTTGCCAACGAGCGAATCTCCCTTTCAACAGGCGCAACGATATCTGCAAATGCCCTGTAAGAATTTGCTTGACTATCTGGGGGGGAACGAGACAGACCATCTCCAGAGACATATATCACACCATGCACATTGAAGCTAGAAGAACACACTTTGAAAACACGTCATTCAGGCAGCTAAGCAACCACTGACCTCACAATTTTGTCTGTGATTGCGCTCATCTGGTTTGAGAAGCAGAGCTCATGTCGCCCATCTTTTTCAGCAGTAATAGAGAGGGAACCTGTTGATTGTCGAACTTGCTTTCCCAACACACGGTCATCTGGGTCCGTTAACTGGATTATTCATTAGAATTGAGTTTCGCCAAGTTACGACGCGCCAACGAACCCAGAAATCAATATCCAAGTGGCCTCCTCCTCCAACCTGATACGTAACTGTCATCTAAACCATTACGATTAGTTGGAACGAATATGCAGATAGAGAAGCCGCCGAACCTTGTCCTTTTTGTGTAAGTCCTCGAAGAAGCATTCCTTGTGTCCGGAGGATATCTCAATTAAATGGGAAGAGACAAGTGAAGGAATAATAAGGAGGAAAGCGAAGCAAGCAACGAGCAAACGAGGGGTATAAGGCATTTTGTTAAGGATGGTGAGGTGTCGCACTCTTCTGGTCACAGTGCTGGAGGACAGAAGACCCCGGTGATCCGGTTCCGGGGTCCTTCATCATCCATTTTCTGTGTTGATTATATTCCTTTTGACACTTCATATCCGCACCACATCTCTTGCTATCATGTCTGAAACTACCGATGCTCTTGCCCCCAGGGTACGTTCTTTTCTGATTCCAGGATCTGCATTTTGATCTTCGTTTGCATTTTATGGCCAAAAACTGATGATCATCGCGCAGGAGGAGGAGACCGATGCTCACTTCGAACCCGTAATCAGGCTCACTGAGCAGGTCGACACTAAAACTAATGAAGAGGACGAGGATGTCCTGTTCAAGATGTACGTTGATTCCACTCATCAACGCGGTTGTTTTTTTTTAATCAGTTCCACTAACTTGTCGATCCGACTTCCTACCTCCTCAATCGATGAATTCAGGCGCGCCAAGCTCTTCCGCTTTGACGCTGTCTCCAACGAGTGGAAGGAACGTGGCACCGGCGATGTTCGCTTACTTTCCCATAAAGAGACGAAGAAGGTTCGCCTTGTCATGAGACGCGATAAGACTCTCAAAGTCTGCGCTAACCACATCGGTAAGTATTCCAGCAGCATCTCCCTTACTAGGAAAATGCTTAGATGTGCTTGTACAGTCTCACCGGAGATGAGGCTGCAGCCCAACATTGGATCGGACAGGAGCTGGGTCTGGAAGGTTGCAGCTGACTATTCCGAGTCACCACCGACTGCCGAAACCCTTGCAATTCGTTTCGCCAACTCTGAAAGTGAGTTTACTTCACTCGCAGACCAAGATTCTCTGCTCACACGATAATCCCAGATGCTGGTCAGTTCAAGACTGCTTTTGAAGATGCACAGAAACAGAATACGGGTAATGCTGCTTCTACCTCTGAGACGGAGACGACCGAGAAAACAGAGGTAGTCGAGGAGGAAAAGGCAGAGACAGCCGAGGAAGAGAAAGCAGCTGAAGCCTCGGAGGACAAGGCCGATGCGGCGGCGGAGGAAACTCCTTCGAAGGATGCAGAACCTGTTGAGAAAGCTGAGTAGATCAGTGACGTTGGGAGATTTTCTGCCTTGAGCTCCTTACATACCAGGCTGTTGCGCCGCTGATAACTTAGATCATACACTTCTTATGGATCTTGCTAAATTCTTCATTTCATGCCTTCGTCTAGGGCTGAGATCAGGTGTATCAATACATCCGCATCGTTGGCATCTAAATTTACACAATGTACATAAGAGACGAGAAAAATTCAGCTATCATAGGTCATGGCGGAGGATGAGAAGATTGATTTTCCTCCTTAGCCCATGCCTCCCAGAAAGCAACTCCTTCCCCCTTGCCCCAGTATGCTGGTGACCCCTGCCCTCGGACCACATCCGCCGTAATAAGAACGTGGCGAATGTCCGAACCCCTGCTGACGTCAGAACACTTCAATTTCTTGGATGCAAGATACACTCACGGCACTTCGTACATTGGCTCCAATAGTAAAGCCTCCTGCACAAGAGAATGATCAGTCCTAGCTTGTGTAAGGCAACGCTATGCAAACCATTATGCCGCGAAGACCTCGGGCCCCACCTCCCCTCTCTGCTGCCTTTCGACATATCTCGTCCAATGCGGCACCTGTGAACCTGATTTCAACTCCCGAGTACCCGAATAGAGCTTGATACTGTGATATCAAAGAGCCTTTGACTTCCGTAAGAATCCTTCGTAGGTCTGGTACTGTTAATGGTGCAAGTGTCGTTATTGAAGGTAGACGAGATATGAACTCTGGAATGAAGCTAATAACAAAGTGAGCGTTCAAACGTTCAAATCTGAGAGCACTAGCTGTCCCATACCCAAATTTCACCAGATCTGAGAATACGAGATGAATCTGAGATTATTTCAGCCAAGAGACAAATGACATACCAGCTATTTCAACAAGATCTAGCGCGTTCGGGCCAGCTTTCCGATTCGGTGTGAAGAATGGCACAGTGGTGCCTTCTTCGGGCGTGGGTAATGTAGCTGTAAACCCAATCGACTGATTTCATGTCAGTGGGACATATCGATTTGGACAATAGTCGTTGGAAACTCACCCCTTTCGATACGCGTTGCTTGATGATGCTTTCAAGACCCACAAAAGCGCCACTCAGGATAAAGAGAATGTTTGATGTATCTATGTGATATGTATCCGACTTCGCTGCAACGTCCAATATGAGAAATGTTGGAAACAACGTGGAGCGGAAACCCACCAGGTGATGTACGCTGCCCTTTCCGTGGAGGAGCAAGCCCCCCTCCGGAAGTTGGAAGCTCCATGGCAGCCACACCTTTGGCCTGTACGCTAACAACGGAGCCTTCCATCATCCTCAAGAGTGACTGTTGAACACCTTCACCACTGACGTCGCGAGAACCTTCTTGCCCTCCCCCAGATTTCTTGGCAATTTTATCAACTTCGTCGATGTAGACAATACCCATACTATAACAGGTTAGCATTCGGGAGAGATGATGGGTTCAAATTTTCAAACCTGGCACGTAATGGATCCCAATTGGCGGCTTGCAGCTGTGCTTGCCATTGATATTGACTTGATAATTGGAAGGGCTGGTGTAACTTACTAATCTCTGTATCGCCATTTCAACATCCTCACCCACATCTGAAATACAGAGCATTAGTATGTCAGTTCAAAAGGAGCTATGTACTAACAGCCAGCCTGGCAATATATGTCAAATTGCGCACAAGGTGATGTGATGGTGTCGTACCTGTGTGAACGACGTAGCATCGCTAACAGAAAAAGGAACATCGAGTATCTGAGCAAGAGTCTTGGCCAACAAGGTTTTACCTTCCACAATGACAGGTCGATTTCAGACCCTAAGGCACATAGTGATTCAGCATACCTGAGCCAGTTGGACCTCTGATTAAACCACGAAATATCAACACACGCCGAATTATATAGGAAGTGAGGGCATACATTACCAGCACGTTGCTCTTCTCAAACAAGGGAAGGTGTGGTTGGCGTATCGGCCCTGATGAAGGTCGGGTTCTTGTAGGCCGAACGTGGGCCGTAGAAACACCATCGACTGTTAGTGTTCAGTCCTACATCGATATTACATACTCATTCTCATGTCAAAATGAACACACCGGAGTCTTGAGCATCGATATCAGGCTCTCCCTCCACATCGTACTCCGTTACCTCAGGTTCTAGATATTGCAGGTTTGCACGAACACGGTTGTAGTGATTGAACACCCTTTAAGAAGCGAGTCAACCACATATGATAGATGAGAAGAAACAGTAAATAGTACGGACGCCACCGAAAGAACTTTCTTTGCATTCTCCTGACCAATAACGAATTCGTTCAAGTATTCTACAAGCTAAGATCATCTAGTTTATTAACAAGTTTAATCGGAGAACGGCGAGAGACATTCACTTGTCGTGGTGTTGCTAAGCCAAATCCTGGAGGTCTGTGTGGTATATCATGGGTTCCCGAAGTCACATAATCATTGATTGGCTGCGTCTGAAGTGCCCGGCGTGGAATAGTCCAGGTGCGAGTGAGTCCATGCGGCCACACTGTCAGCCTGTGTCGGATCATGAATTATGAGCACAAAGCACGACGCAGGAAGACACGGGGGCAGATATCGAAAGGAAAGACCACAGAGAGAGATGAAAGATGCAGCCCAATGAGTAAGTGACTCGTTAAACGGTTAACGGTTCACAACAAATGACAGGTTCCCAGTTTGGAGTAACAGATCCAAACATTTCTGGACGTCACCACCATAACATTGACTTTGAAAGTCCTTGAAACTCAAAGTTTAACATTTAACTTGATTTCGACTCTACTATGGGCAAAAGGTCTCGCTCTCCTTCACCTCGTAGAAGGTATGATGATCGCGATCGCGACTACACCTCCGATGTGCGCTCATCCAGGGCAGACAAATACTCGTCAAAGGATGGCTATGACGACTCACGAAACAGGCGCCATCGCAGCAGGAGTAGAGATAGAGAAGACAGGGAACACTCTCGCCGCAAAACTAACGATAGAAGTCGCAGCAGAGACGCTGACAGGAAGGACAAAAAGTGAGTGTCGTCGTGTCATTTCTTGATCCTTACTTCTTTCTGACGGTTCTACTAGACGTAAACGCGATAAATCTGAAGAACGGAGGGCTAGAAAGGCGGAAAAGAAACGAATCAAAGAGGAAGAGGAGGCTCGTCAGGTTGCTGAACTCAGTGTCTACAGTGCTACGGACAATCCATTCCACGACGTCAATCTTGGTCAACAATTTCGATGGCACAAGAAAAATGAAAAGGAAAAGAAAGAGGGAATTTCGTTTGCTGAGGCTCAACGACGGGATGCCATTCGTCGGCAGGAAGCCAAGGAAGAGTTGGAACGGTTGAACAAGCGACGAGCAGAGCGGGAAGTTGAACAACGACTACGCGAGGAGGAAGAATTGAGGAACCAAAGATTCCAGGAATCTGCTCAAATGTCGGAATGGTTGTCCAAGGAAGGGGGCTTCCAGTTGGAGCAGGAAAGGAGGAGGGCTGCTATCCGCATCAAGGAGAAGAGGGCCAAAGCAATTGATTTCTTGGCCCTCAATTTGAAGTATGTAAATCCCACTGCTGACGAGGAGAACGAAGACGAAGAAGATGCCGGTCTGGAAATCGACCTTGATGAACCTTACAATATTTTTGACGTGCGTCCTCCTTTTTCTATCGTTAAACCTCTACTCATGATGGCAAATCATAGAACCTGACAGTACCTCAAGTGGAAGAACTGCACAGTGACATTGAACGCTATTTGAGCTTGGAGGAATCCGAGCTCAACATCGACTTCTGGACAGTATGTACATCCCCTTCCAACGTTATTAGGTACTCACACTTTTGTAGAACATGATGGTAGTTTGCAAGGATCGCCTGGAAACCCTGCAGTCTAATATGCATATGGGAAGGGAGGCGGCGGTAGCTGTTGAAACTGATATTGCAGCCCTCTTAGCCCACAAAACATATGACGACCTTGTTTCCCTTCAAAGACAGGTTCAAAGCAAACTCACTAGTGGAGAGCCTGTTGACACCGATTATTGGGAAGGCTTGCTGAAGAAACTAATTGTGTATAAGGCGAAGGTAGCTCACAATTCTACTACTAATGAAGGCCCAATTAACAATCATTCAGGCCAAGCTCAAAAGCGTCCATGAAGTTGTTGTCCGGAATAGGCTTGAACAACTGCGCAAACGACAACGCGATGAGGCTATTCTGGCTCAGGAGGAATTGCTTGCCGGTGTTGCTCGATCGGCCTCCAAAAAGTGGAATAACGAGGTGACTCCTCAGGAACCTCCTGAAGAAGAGGTCATATCTGCTGAAGATATGGAAGAGTATGATAGGGCGATGAGCCCCAAACTACTTGATATCACCAAGCTCCCGTTGGAAGACCGCAATATTGATATCATCACGGAGGTCGAAGCTTTGCGCGCACTTGTACGTCATTTGGAGACCTTCGATCACCAGATACTCATCTACTCATTTACTGGTTAGCTTGAACAAAGGCGCGCAGTGGCTTCGTCTAGGTTTGTTCCCAAGGCGTCCCAACCTAAACCTGAGGCACCAAGCGAAGAAGCTCCCAGTGGTGCTGATCTTGCTTCTGAAGCTCTTTACAGGGCGGAAGCGGAGCGTGAACTCGAAGAAGAAGAAGAATTGTTCAATCTAGAGGAAAACATCGCTAATCCAACGTCTTACAACTGGGAGGACAAGTGGCGGCCCAGGAAACCGAGATACTTTAATCGTGTCCACACCGGATACGAATGGAACAAATACAATCAGACACATTACGAGTAAGTTGATTAGTTCTTTATTTTTCCATTTACTCAAATCATGGCCTTAGCACGGACAACCCACCTCCGAAAGTCGTGCAAGGATACAAGGTGCGACAGCAGCGTCAATAAATGAATTTAAATTAAAAAGAATACTAGTTTAACATCTTCTACCCCGACCTCATCGATAAATCCAAGGCACCGACGTACAAAATTGTCAAGGAACCAGGGAATGACGAAACTGTCCTGTTACACTTCAGTGCGGGACCTCCCTACGAAGACATCGCATTCCGTATCGTCGACAGAGAATGGGAGTTTTCCCACAAACGGTACGTCTAATCATGACTAGTATTGTCTGGTCTGATCCTGCTCTTCGTAGTGGTTTCCGCAGCAGCTTTGACCGAGGGTGTCTATCATTGTGGTTTAACTTCAGGCGCAGCGTAAGTATCGCCCCTATTCGTTACGTATCATCATTCATTCTCTTTCCCGCAGTTTTACCGCAAGTAGAGACGTGTTATCGATGTATAACAGCCTTGTTTCGAGTTTCCGCTCGCCAATGCTATCCGTTGTGCTCTATCCCTCATCCCATGGAGATTTGTCGATCGACATGCAAGTTTTTGCGGTCAGGTTCACAATGTGGACCCAATTCGGATTCTGTAGCGACAGCTGGCGTTGCTCTTATGTTTGTCAATGTAGCCATCCTGATTATAATATATTTTCCGTTGTCTTGTCCTATGTTACCTCAGCGGATAGTAGAGAACATGAGGACAAAGTATGTGCGGAGTCCAAAATAGAAACATTACCATCAGTCTGGCTCTTCTCTAACCAACAATAGACGAGTCTCTGTTGCCATACCCATCATGCTTTGTTCGTCTAGCAAAATGCATGTGGCCTGGCGATTAAGGCCAAGGTATGAGCTTTGTCCACTGATGGGCCTCGCTTTGAAGTGGCCCTAACACTGGCCTTCGTTCTCGAAATTGGTTAAAATGAATTCACCATCTGAATAACATCCCATTGTCGCTCTGGTCCCACTGTAATGCCAGCATCGCGTCATGATTCCTTCAATGGCATCTATCCTGCTGCAGCCTCGTATTTGCCTACTCATTACCGCATGCTCTCCCGTGCACGATCATCTCTCCTGCCTATCTCTGACAATAGGGTGCCGGTTTCCCAAAATTGGGGCTTTTTCAGTGGGCTGAGAACCATTTGGTCTTTCAAGGAGAATAATCCCCCGATCTCAGGATCCAAATCATTTCAATACCGCTCAAGCAACGTCCCGCTCCCCTTTGCGTCTGAATATGCTACCACCTGTTTCAACCAACGCTCGGCCCCTTTCCCAACTAGCGAAATGACTGGGCGCCTCCCTTATAATCCTTTCCGCCCTGACGCTTCACCTTGGAATCAGCATTGCACTGACAGACTATCATCTCCAGAACGTGACTTCGCTAACGACCCTGCCACCCAATCGGTTGCTCTCGGACGAGCGCGAAATCCCAGTACACTAAGCCTCGTAACAGTGCACCGTTCTAAACGTGGACCACCGTCGCCGGCTCCTGCCAACCGCGATGAAGGAGGCCCTGCCCAAGACCCTGTTGTGCGAAAGCGTGTACGGTTTGCAGAAGAACCTCTTCCCTCCTCAGATGCCCGCCTCCAGATGCCTGTGCAGCTTTCACCACGTGCCAGGCCGAGGGGTTATTTTTTGCCTTTTGCGAGGTGGATTGCATATCATTGTAATGGCATTCTTGCTGAGGATGGCAGCTCTCGTTTGTATGTTCATCTCCTTTTTACCAGAAAGTTCTAAACTCATGGTTTTCTCAGGTTGACCTCTTTGGAGGAAGAAAAAGCAGGGGAACGGATAATGAAAATTCTAAGGAAATACTATTCTGAAAGCGGATCGGTCGATGGCTTCGAAGCATCAACCACTTCTTTCCTCGCATTGTGGTACATGGCGCGACTCTATCCAACTGGCATTTTCTCTCGTTATGACATTCGCTTTATCGGTGGTGTAGAAGCAGTAACTCGAGCGTTCTTGCTTGGGTTGACCCTCGCAGACAAATGGCTAAATGACAGGTCATGGAATATCAAAGAATGGTACGTTTGTATTTCTCAAAGCTGTTAACATTGTACATTAAATTTGTTGGCTTTAGGGAAAAGTTTTGTTGTGCTTCTCCCCGTGCTAGCAATCTCGCTGAAAGGATAGCCTTATCGATGCTCGACTACAATATTGCCATCAGTCACGCTGAGTGGCAGCGCTGGTTAGAAGCCCTTGCGCCTTCTACGAAACATTTTGAATCCGGTCAGCTGAACGCAGCAGAAGCTCTTCATAACGCCCGCCGAGAGGATCGACGGATAAACTTTGGCATTCGGGGTCCCATCATCTCTAGAGATCAAGTATCCTCTCCTAAATTACTTGATGACTTGCGCGAATGCCTGCTCTCTGTCCATTGACTTTGCAAGGCGGTGCAAAGTGTCAAATTAACCCCCCCCCCCGCGAAGAAGTAGATTAGAACTTGTAAAATATATTACTGTGCAACTTTCAATGACTGTAGAATTGATTCATGACATTAAGCTTCAGAACTTGACAGAAAAGAAAACCTCTCTTTCCTAGCGTCACTGATTCTGATTTTGGGAGTACTAATATTTGTCTGGTTAAGCCAGCGATGCAAAAACGTGATATTTCTTAGCTTACATTCGTTCGTGTCTTTGTTCCATTTGTTCGATAAACAAGCTTGATCTTAGAATAAGGGTGTTGGCTTTAGTAATACGTGATAGGCATAAAGCCTTCTTCATCCATCGCTTACGTAATATCGGTCAGCTGAATAAAACGCCTAGTCTAGATTACAAGCAGCCATTCAGATCTACCGTCTCTCACTTATCAAACTTATTCGATTGAACAAGCATTAGGATACCCTTATTATGGCCAACCCAACAGATGTGTCTGTAGGCATGGATATCGACGAAGCTGCTATCGATGAGGGTCTTTACTCGCGCCAACTGTATGCCTCAGCATCTCACACTTCGTCTAGTCTGTTGACCTATCCTTTTCAATAGCTACGTTCTAGGACACGAAGGTACGCGTTTTTGGCTTATAAAATCACGACTGCTCGCTGATCTTTAACTAGCGATGAAGAGAATGGCCGCTTCAAACGTCCTCATCGTAGGATTGCAAGGGTTAGGCGTCGAAATAGGTCACATCTTTTCAAGTGTATTCGCCGCTATTCGACTCATATCATCTATGCAGCCAAAAACATCGCTCTGGCCGGTGTGAAATCTGTTACAATCTTTGACCCTGAGCCAGTTACTGTCCAAGATCTTAGCTCACAGGTACGCGAGAGCGCTAAATATTAGTCCAAGTCTCATTGGGCGCTGCAGTTTTTCCTTCGTTCAGAAGATATTGGAAAGTCACGAGCTGAGGCAACGTTGCCTAGATTGGCCGAGTTGAATGCATATGTACCCATACGCAGCTTGGGAGGTGTCCCTGGACAGCAGATCACCGTGGACCTAGTGAAAGGCTTCCAGGTGAGTCACATCTACAAACAATTAACTTATCAGGCTAATCTTACTGCGATTTAATTAAAAGGTTGTGGTCCTGTGTGGCGTCTCATACGAGAAACAATTGGAGATCAATGACTGGACCCATGAACACGGTGTTCACTTTATAGCAGCTGAAACTCGAGGACTATTTGGGTACCGTACCTTCCTTCTGTTTGTGGATGGCCGATTCTCAAAGCCGACCGTAGATCTGCCTTCAACGATTTCGGTCACAAGTTCACATGCGTAGATCCTACTGGCGAGCAAGCTCTTACGGGTATGATCGTCTCTGTCAACAAGGTAAATCCTTAAATCTTCAATTTCGAACCTAGTATTCATGACATATACAGGACTCTGAAGGACTTGTAACTTGTTTGGATGAAACCCGCCACGGTCTCGAGGACGGAGACTTTGTCACATTCACAGAGGTACAGGGGATGACTGAATTAAACGGATGTGAACCACGAAAGATTACTGTCAAGGGACCATATACCTTCTCCATCGGTGATACTTCCAACCTAGGAGATTACAAGGCGGGAGGAATCTTTACGCAAGTGAAGATGCCCAAGATCATCGAATTCGTGCGTCGATTCACCTTTCTCATGATATGCTTTTTAGCAACGAATATGTAGAAAAGCCTCAGAGAATCCCTCAAAACTCCCGAGTTTTTCATAACCGACTTCGGCAAATTCGACCGACCTGCCACCCTACACGCTGGTTTCCAAGCCCTAAGCCAGTTCCGCTTGCAGAAAAGCCGTCTTCCTCGTCCTCGAAATGCTGAGGATGCCGCCACCATCGTGTCGTTGGCGAAGGCCATTGATGCTGATATCGATGAAAAGGTGGTAACGGAATTGGCTTACCAAGCGACAGGTGATTTAGCGCCTGTGGTCGCTGTTGTCGGAGGTTTTGTTGCGCAGGAGGTGTTAAAGGCATGCTCCGCCAAGTTCCACCCAATGGTCCAGCATCTCTATTTCGACTCTTTGGAATCTCTTCCTGCGACGCTACCTTCGGAACAAGACTGTCAACCGTCAGGCTCTCGCTATGATGGTCAGGTCGCTGTCTTCGGGAAAGCTTTCCAGGAGAAAATCGCAAACCACAGGCAATTCCTTGTCGGCTCTGGTGCCATCGGTTGTGAGATGTTGAAGAATTGGAGTATGATTGGCCTCGGAAGTGGCCCTCGTGGTATCATCCACATCACAGATCTGGATACCATTGAGAAGAGCAATCTGAACCGTCAGTTTTTGTTCAGGGCAAAAGACCTAGGCAAGTTCAAAGCTGAGGTCGCTGCCACCGCTGTGTCAGAGATGAATCCGGACCTGGTGGGCAAGATCTTGGCCAAACAGGAGCCGGTAGGCCCAACGACCGAGGGTAAGGTCACTCAATAGTTTGTCCTGGTGTGACTCTGAACCCAAGCCAGGTGTATATGATTCAAACTTCTTCAATGGCATAGACGGTGTCACAAATGCTCTAGACAATGTGAAAGCTCGTGGGTGCTTTTTTTACTAGATGGTTATACAGGAATGTTACTGTTACTCATCCATTGCCAGGCCTTTACATGGATCAGCGATGTGTATTCTATAAGAAACCTCTGCTCGAGTCAGGAACTCTTGGAACGAAAGGCAACACCCAGGTTGTTATTCCTGAACTGACAGAGTCGTATGCATCTTCTCAGGATCCTCCAGAGAAAGAGACTCCATCTTGCACCGTGAAGAGTTTCCCTAATGCCATCAATCACACAATTGAAGTCAGGTCTTCCATTCTGACATGTATCCAAATTCTGATGACGCAATTTCAGTGGAGTCGGAAGCAGTTCGAGAATCTCTTTATCAAGCCTGCACAATCAGTCAACGCATATCTCTCCGAACCGAACTATTTGGAAACTACCCTTAAGTATTCTGGTTCTTCGAAGGAACAGATAGAACAAATAGTTTCCTATCTCGTGACTGACAAGCCCCTGACATTTGACGAGTGCATCCAGTGGGCTCGTCTACAGTTTGAACGCGACTACAACAACGAGATTCGTCAACTACTCTTTAGTCTTCCGAAAGATGCCGTCACTTCAACAGGGCAACCCTTCTGGAGTGGTCCTAAGAGGGCACCTGACCCACTGGTCTTCAACTCAAACGATGTGAGTCAGAAATCTTCCAGCGCTCAACTCGCTTTGACCTCTATTAGGCCACCCACCTTGCCTATATCATTGCTGCCGCAAACTTACATGCGTTCAATTATGGTCTCAGAGGCGAGACTGACCCAGCTCTCTTCCGAAAGGTGGCCGATGCTGTCATTGTCCCTGAATTCACACCTCGCAGCGGCGTAAAGATTCAGGTGAACGAGAATGAGCCTGTTCAGGAGGCTGCTGGTGAGTTTTTTTTATGATCTCAGATCCTGAAACAATCAATGACGGCACCTTAGCCACCGCCGATGATGGAGATGACTTGACATCCAAACTTCCTTCTCCTTCGTCTTTGGCGGGATACCGCCTCACTCCGGTTGAATTTGAGAAGGATGACGATACTAACCACCATATCGATTTTATCACTGCTGCTTCCAACCTTCGCGCAATGAACTACAAGATCGAACCTGCGGATCGTCACACAACCAAACAGATTGCTGGAAAGATCATTCCTGCCATCGCCACTACCACGTCTCTTGTGACCGGCCTGGTGTGCTTGGAGCTCTACAAGGTTCGCCTCAACTGTGTCGGACCGAAATTGCGGTTTATATCTAATTACGCTTTCAGGTTATCGATGGCAAGAAAAAGCTTGAGGATTACAAAAACGGATTCGTTAACCTTGCGCTTCCTTTCTTCGGATTCTCGGAGCCTATTTCAGCCGCAAAAAACAAGTACGGCACTACAGAGTGGACTCTCTGGGATCGTTTTGAGTTCCCAAATGATCCAACGCTCAATGACATCGTTGCTTGGTTTAAGAAGAACCATAATCTGGAGATTACGATGGTCAGTCAGGGAGTTAGCATGCTGTGGAGTTCTTTCATTGGCAAGAAGAAGGTTCGTGTAACGTAGACATTGTTGCAGTGTTCGTCTAACCCCATTTTCAGAGTGAGGAGAGGCTGCCTATGAAGTTTAGCAAGCTTGTCGAATTCGTCAGCAAGAAGCCCATTGCTCCTCATGTTAAACATCTTGTCGTTGAGATCATGGTATCCGATGAAGATGGGGAAGATGTGGAGGTACGTCCCAACGTAAGTCATTATCTAGATGTCCGCTCAAGTGCATCACCAGGTCCCGTTCCTTGTTGTCAAGATCTAAGCTACTGTACTGTGTACATGCGAAGTATAGTTAATAGTTTGTATTTCCATCCACTACATAGATGTATCATCAGACATTCTCTGCCACCTTATCGATGGTTCGTTCAAGGAACTAGGAGTGTATCATTCCTTCAACAACACACCCTTACATTAAAACATCCTCATTCACCTCAAAAAGAGCGATGGTGCGAACAGATGCATGCATATCCATATTCACACGAAACAAGTGCTAAGGACTGCATAGCTACTTACCTACTGGATGCTGTAAGGCACCCATAAATGCAACGCGGGGAGGGAGAGGAAGTGAGAAATGCACCCTGAGGTGCGGATATCAGGATGTGGGCGGAGTGTTTGGAAAAAAGGGAAGGTCGTAATGGGGAAGTGTGCGTCAAATGGAAGAAGATCGAACTAAAACGGAAAAATGGTGAGAGTATGTTTTTGTGCGTTTTTGTATCGATAGGTGTAAAGCCTTGAATAAAAACGTGCCCAAAGAAAGCAAACAAGCCGATGCTAGCTTGACACAACGAAGAAGGGTAAAGAAAAACGATTATAAATGGCGGTAAGCTTGAAATGAGTACCAAATGGGCGTCAAAGGAAAACCGGAAATCATTTGTTAGAAAGAGGGCCAACAATTAGCATACTTTCGTGAGGCAAAATTCGTATGCGTCCGTGGAAGACTCGCAACGACAGAAGCTCGTCCATAGGTAAAAAGAGGGAGGTAGATGGGCCGAAGAACGATGAAAGCGTTGCTCGAACAAATGATCACAGATATGCTTCCGGGACAAAGGGCCGAAGACAGGATGAATATGTCGAGAGAAAAAGGCGGCCAAAGTGACAAGACAGAAGAACGGCAAAAAAGGTTGGTCGGATATTCACAGAACAACAGTGAAAAATACAGGCGCTGAGGGGCAATAGGCGGAAAGGAAATAAGCCACAAAGCGCAACTATGCCGGATTCCGGGAGATGACCGTAATGTATGAATAACAAAACAGAGAGACGAAGCAACCGATCTAAGTTCGGCGCGTGTTGACAATGGATGCATATGTGACAGGAGATCAAGTCCTGAGCCAAGCCGGTTGGTAGTTGACATTATGAATGGGCGCAAACACAGAACCGTGGTATGGGTAATGGCCAGGCGCTATCCACGCAGTGTCACCTTGCCTGTAGGGTGCGAGCTCGTTGGAAGTCATGCGGAGATCACTACACTGGTATTCAAATCGAGATTGAGAATATGAGCGCAAGTGTTGTCGAGCATTGAAATTCTCCTCTTCAAATGAAAGGGACTGCGAACGTGCGTGAGAGATCGGGATTTGTGGAACGTATGGTGGGTACACATTGTACGCGGCCTGATGGCTTGTGCTGACAGGGAAGTCAAAAGCATAATTGGACTGCGGCTTGACTGGTGCGAAGGGTACCGCATTCCATTGATAATGGCCGTAGATGTCGACAGGGGGTGGGTAAGGCGCCGGGTATGCAGACGCAACGTGTACGACTGGGGGCTGTACAGCAACGTATTGTCCACTAACTCGGTTCCTCTCGCGAAGGATGGGTTCGTCGCCCGAGGGGCTCCACTTGGCCGGAGGAGGCAGCGACTTCTCGTATTCACGCGGATCGCGGCGCTCCCAATTGGGCACATTCTCGCTGAGGGGTTGCATAATCTTGGAATTGCGATAGAAGCCAGCTGCACTGATGCGGCGCTTTGGCAGGTATTCCTCCCGGAGAGGACCATCTTCATCGAGGTCAATCTCCAGGACTTCAGCTGCCATAGCTTCTTCCCTTGCTTTTTCCAATTTCTCGCGCTTCCTCTCCTCGAGACCGACAAAAACGGGCTGCGGCACAGAAGCAATGAGTGTAACAGGGGCCTGGGTGATCTCCTCGATAGCTTTGCGAACAATGGAGTGTGGGTTTGTTGAAGGCCGAGAGATCGGCTGCGGGTGGTTGGGTGAGGCCAGGGACATGTGGTAGGACATGAGGTGCGAGAGCCACTGAGACCAATCCCGAGATGAGATGGTCAAATCGTACGTGAAAATATCCAATGCCAAGGATTCCAATCTATTCAAAGATTGAATAGGGACATTGGAGATACTGTGCCTGTACAATGATTAACATAATTGAAACAAGATCAGGAAAATTATTACTTACCATGTCTTATTTGAGAATGTATGGTCATCCAACCACTTATTTGCAAACATACAGCCCAGAACGACAAGTCGGAAAGGTGTGTTCGCCTCAATTGCTTCTTTCTCCGGGCTGAAGTGCGAATCTCCGAGCAACGCAGCTCTAAAACGCGTTTCCTTGAGATATTCGGGCCCAAGAGGGGCTGCGCTTAGGTAAACTGGAAGTCGCACGATGTACCAGAGAGCGAGGAAGACGGCAGAAGGCTGTAGAAGCGTCGAAAGAAGTAGGGAATGGACTAGCGACGCTAAATGACTCGGAGGCTGGCTCGGATAGACGGCGGCTGGCTGACTGTAATAGAAAATGGGGATCAGAGAGGCAACCAAATATAAAACAAAAAATCTTACGTGGATCGTGCAAATGTCGAGGGGAGATTGAGACCTGTGGTGCAGACTTTCCAAACATAGGTGGCCACCCAATCAGCGAGGGGCTCCGCAAGCTTCTTGTATCCAGTTGAGGCACTGGGTGTCACAACCTCAGCTGCCGGTGCGGGCTCATGAGGCGTTATAGTCGTCTGGTAGATAGAATCAGCGGGGTAGCAATGAGGATCACATGGTTTGTCCTGTTGGGCGTAGGCTTGATATGCAACAGCTCTGTCAACATATATGCCAAAAGGGGTGACGGGCTGAAGGGGGCTGGATCCACTTTCTTGTCCATTAGCGATTCCAGGAGATTGATCGTGTTCGAGGGGAGGAGTGAATCCGCTGGGAACAAAGACATGCCTGCCATAAGCAGGAGCATTTGTGGGGACTGCGGAGCTTTCCTTAGCTTGCGTCACACCTGCATCATCGATCCCAGTCGATGAGGAAGCGATCCACTGACGCTGTACCTCAAAATGATTGTAATCCAAGGGCGAGCTATCAGAGCCCATCTCGTCATCGACGTCACCACTATCTGGGCCATGATGCAATGGCATTTGCTCGGACTGCGCGCGCGCAATAAGCAGGTTGTACAGGGGCGGAATACGCTCTTCAGCGTGTGTTCCTTTAATAACGGACGCGTTGCCCGCGCCAGCTAACCCTTGCCGAAAACCCTGCTCAGGGCGATAGTCTGCAGAGCAAGTGTCTTCCTCCCAAATCCTGCGTGGCTTTGTCCTCCTCCAGGTTGGCAGCGAGTTGATCCACTGCTCGCGGGTACCAAACGAGGGTGGTGGCCCCGTCGGAGATACGGGAAGTGTGCGAGCAAGTGACTGAAATGTGATTGACTGATTTTCAGTAGCTGGGACTTGCTTGGCAACCGGATGAGAGGGGGGCTTGGAGTAACGGGGGACAGGAACCGGCATCGGTAGATGGGGGTAGACTAGAGTTTAGCACCAACCACACGAAATACGCGAAGATGGCTGCTATACCCTGATCTATTTGGTGCTCCTTTGAAGTGCGGAGCAGAAAGGCGTCGTGATGAGTTGTCGTAACGAAAAAGGCTGTACGTTGGATGGATAGCTGGGTGAGGTGGCAGACGCACAGCGAAGGCGTGCCTTTTGATGGGTGGAACAGGGAAAAAAGACAGACAAGAGTTCAGTGCTGGCTGTATGTCAGCCTAATCGAGCCCAGCTGTGGATAATTTCCTAGGAGACGGCAAAACGGCCCTCTTCAGACTGCGCCTTGAGTGTCTGGCAGTGGTAGCAGAGCAACAGAGACCGGGCAACAAGAATCGACAGAAAGAGAGGAGGGTCGATCCACCTGGTGGTTGGTGATGAGAATCAATAGAATTTTCACAAACACCTATTACTGGATTATCTAAGCATGACTCCCGTGCTGGCACACAGGAACCCCATCGTGGCACATGAGATCCCATCGATATCTCAACCACAATGAAACCATCAGACACGTGTGTTTCACGGCCCCGAAATTCCAACCAAGCGTACCGCAGCGCATTTGCACACCCCAAGCTCGTGGTCACTCGTTCACTTGCCACGTTGAACCAAAAACTGAGATTTTCTGCGGTTCGGATCATCTATATGTCATCACCAACGGACACCCGTGGTGAAACCTAGGGTTTACGACACACCAGGTTCACCGAGTATGATGCTAAACTGGTATTATTTCGGGGAGGCCTTTGGTGACCGAATTCGCACAAGTACACCCCCATATATTAGCCGCGTATTACCAAGTAACTCCGAAATGGGGCATGAATGTTTATTTTCTCTTCACGTCCCTGCCAAATAAATCCTCAATCAATTTCGCCCAGTCAACTCGCGTCCTCCATTATTTCGCGAGGAAATGGCTTTCCCTCAGTTACCCTCGTACACGAATTCTTCTCAGCCACAGGATTCCAATGCTTCATCTAGTGCAAGTGGTCTGGATTCGATGACGCTTGGCCAACTCAGGGCAATGGTCGGATCCGCACCGAAGCCAAAGGTATGTTTGTGCAACTAGTCTGGAGGAGGAAGAATCCCAGACGCGTTTGATTTAAACAGCAATCCTACTTTGACTTCGTGTACGATGATGAAGATACAGTCATGAACGAGATCGATGAATTCTATTCGTATGTTGAGATGCCTCAAGTTGCAGAGAATTTAAAAGCTTGGGTAGGGGAAGGGTCCTTCCCAACAGGTGCCGCCCCAACTGCCAGTGCCTTGTCAAAAATTAATCCTGTCACCACAGAATGGACGAGGGCGTCCCTCTCTCAACGTAAAGTTCACGTCGAATTACTCTTGGAGAGCCTTGAACACCGTGATTCTGAAATACGATTCTCAAGTGCACGCCGACTTTTCTATGTCCTGCAAGGTGTGACAATAATTTCTGTTCTCATCCATTATGGCTTCAACCTTGCACCATCTAGGCACATTTGCCGAAACAGTGTCACCAGAAGACCAGTTACGCTGGGTAGTCGAGAACTGCAAAGTCGTTAGGTCTGCTAACGGCGTTAGCTCTATCGTAGAAGCCATGAAGATTGCTAGCTCAAAGCACGATATGCTTTGGTGTGTTTCTGGTTAAACCTCCTAAGTTCCATCTCATGATCTATTTCTGGCAGTGGTTTATCTGACCTCGACGCCGCACACTTCCATATCTCGACTCAGGAAAAGGCAGATCTTACCGATGAGGTCGTCACAGAGATTTATATCTATCTGGGAATGTTATATCACCTAATTGAAGTGTTCAAAGGGCAAGATGATTTTGCTGATGAGCTCAGTAAGTGCTGTTCCGACAGTACAGTCATCTTTTAACGTTTTGGTTTAATTTAGTGAGCTTGGATCCCCCTTTACCTGTCTACCTGTTTAATGTCGTCTCTGGGCTTCGTGACAAAGGCGTCAAGACATATCCGATCAAGAAGGTTCAGCCTTACACTTGGGTTTAGCTCCTCAATCCATTCTCATCCCCATCTTTAGCTTCTTTTGCTTTTATGGAAGACTCTTCTGGCGTGTTGTGGGGGTATCCGTGAACTCGCGCGTGTTAAGAAATTATCCAGGGAATTAGCAGGGTTACCCGCATCACCGGAGATAGGTGTGTCACCTATTTCCCACCGATTAACCTGAATCTCACCCCACAGGACTTAGCTGAGAGAATCAAATCGTCACCTCTTGACATCGACACATTCCGGCAAGAGACGGCAGTCAAATACCCAACGTTTAGCCCACCACATCATCCGATACCCGTCTCCGAACCCCAAAAAGCATCGAAACCGAGCAACCCGCCTGCGTCAACTTTGAAGTTAGCCCAGGCTTATTCACCTATTCCCGTTCGGCATCATTACCACCACGACGATGACTCAAATTTCGGGCTCCCTGGTGCAACGCATCAACACTTCCAGGCTCCACAACGTCCTCAATGGCCTATGCCCCAACCAGCTACCCCCGCGCCCTCTCCGCCACCTTCCCCGAAACCTAAGAAGCAGCAGTATCAAACTGACCAAAGTCGTCCCTTCCTGTTCCCTTTCCCTAAAGGACAGTTCGGGAAGGATGCTCGTTACGTACCCTTCGCTATCAATGAAGCCGACCACCTGTACCACAAACATATGTACATAAGTCTGGCATTGTGGCAGATGTGGCGCACTCGGGAGGACTGTATCACTGCTGAAAGCGGGCTCGAGCACATGCCTGGAGAGGATGAATTTCAGTCGTCAACATTCACCGCTAATGTAAGAAAGTTTTTTCACGGTTTGCTTTTTGAGATTTTCTGACATGTAGATCACCATAGCAAGACCCTGAAGTCGCAGAGCCTTTACCTGATATCGCGTTACTTGATGCAAAGATTGAAGAAGCGACTAAGACTCTGGAGACAGCTGAATCGACCACTGAGAGGAAAAAGGCGAAGGAGCGCAAGGAAGATTTAATGCGTCTGAAGCGTGTTGAACAGATCTACGTGAGTGGCCTAAAAATCGACAAAGTTCTCCTTTGACGCTCTGCAGAGCGCGGTGCTCCCTGGAATCAACGGATGGGTTAGCGTTTTGTTGAAGTTGCTGTTGGCTACCGTCTCGCCGAACCAGAACATGCAAGGTCCTCAATCGTCTACCTCCTCCGTCTACCCTCCAGTGTCGTCCCGTAATTCTTCTTTCTTGCCCTTTAGCCTTTTTTCTCATGTTTCCATTTTATGCACAGCACAAGAGCAGCCTCCGGCCCCGACGCCAACCCTGGACGAAATCGATGTGATGCGACATCGCGAAGTTACTTCAAAAGCGGTGTCAGCGATTCTGTTACTAGTTCTAAAATGGTTCAAAGTTTCTCGTTTGTCCGATTTATTTCGATTTCGAGCAGCACGTGCTGATAGTCACAATAGATGTTATGAAGTTCCACCATTTGGGCCAACACTTGCTCGACACAAATTGTCTCCTCCTGATCCTCAAGATTTTCGGGCTGCAGGAGGTTGCGACCTCCGTTGTCTCTAAAGCTGATGTCCCAGACCACAAGTGTGTAGATTCATGAATTGACCTCGAGTTATTTATTTAACTCGTGGTATTATCAGCTTCTTCCAATATTGCCTCCTCAATTTCTCTAGACATCCTCAGCCTGCCCGTTCCCAAGAGAATAAACGGCCTGCACGTCAGACTGTCATTAAGACAACGACCCTGCCGAATGGAGAGAAGCATGAAGAGGAAATCGAACAAGTTACAGAATACTCGTGGCGAAATTTTTTCTCTGCCATCAACTTTGCTAAGATCATGCAAAAACTTTCCAAGGGTCGCTCACACCGGATATGGATGCTTGTCCAATACAAAAGCTCGGTTAGTAGCTTGTTCCGAGACTTGTGGAGGACCTAGTATTGATCAAGGATGACTTAGGCAATACTGAAGCGAGTATTGCGGGTCATGCACCCGATGCTCCAACTGCACGTTCTAAAATTGATCAAGAGCCAAGTGCCATTCTGTGGTCGGAAATGGAGACAGTGTGAGTACATGTTCTGCCTGGCCGTCTCTATGCGGCCGTTGTCAAACTCCGCCCATTTTTTTAAAAACAGCGAACATGAAAGTCATAACTTCGATATATCTGAACTGCCGACCAGACCTCCGAGATGAATGGTTAACTGGGTCTGAAGTTGATGATGCGTCAGATGCACAAGTATGTCCTTTCTCGAGGCGGTTCTGTGATCATGCCTGCTCACGACGTACTGCTTCGTCTTGCAGGCTCAGGAATTAGCATTACGGCATCTTGTAAAATTTTGTAAGTGCTTCTAGTTCCTCGTCTATTTTTTTAAGCTGAACTGTACGTTTCCGTTTATTTCCAGATAACACCAAGCGATACGGCCCAACAGCAGCTTCCAGTCAACATGGACCGCTTCATAGAAAGAGCGGTAGCATGTCCCATCACATGGAGGGTTTGCACCCTGGCCCAGAACTCTCAAATCTCATTCGACCATTAGGCACTCCAAATACTGTTGATTCCGATGTCTTCCCGCCTGCGCGGGCCCAAGCCCCCGATCCTTCTATCTTCCTACCATACATTACAGAAGACATCGCTTTTGAGGAAGAATACGAGGAATATCTTTCAGATATGGGATGGTCTGATTCGGAAGCGACTGATGGACCCTTGTTTATGGGAGCAAGTAACGCCTGGCAGCGACTTCCAGCATTTGCTTCGGAGATGGCAGATGGCATTAGCGATAGCGAAAGTATCGTTTCAATCGGTGATTTAGGCGATGACGCTCGCCTTGATACTGGCCGCGATGATGATCGTGATACAGTAGACGAAAACTTAAACAATTGGGAGGTCAGTGACGGCTTTCTGTTTCGGAACTGTCGTAAATTTTACCCACTATCTTTAGCACATGAGTCCAAAAACTATGGCCGCGTTGCCGAAGTCACCTGCAGGTGCTCGACGTTCCAGCTCTGGCAGCGGGCTTCGGCCGGTTCTGCCCTTTGGACTCGACGATGGAAGTGCCGTCGATCCAGAGGAGGAAGAGGAGATCGTCGTTGGTCCTGTACCCAAGGATGATTCTAATCCTTTTGCTTCTGGGGCAGGTGTTGATGAGGTGGAATATGCTTATGGGTAGGTCTGAACTTGAGATATCGTCGAATCGGTTGGCTGAAGAAGTTTTCCTAGGGTTTGAGCCTGAAAAGCATCGATTTGATATCCTATAGGCTATTCTGGAGTAATATAGATTGCTTCTTCCTTTTCTTTTTTGATCATTTGCCTTTTTATGGTCAAGTTAGACTTTTCGGTCACCGTCAGGGTCCAGACTATAATGAGCAGGCTCCGCGTGATTCATTTTTTTTTTTTTTTGCGAAGGTCCTGTCGATATACAGTACTGACAACAAACAATCGATGCAAACCCTTTTCGCTTGGAAAATCGGTGATTTTTGTCGATCATTGCTAGCACCAAGGAACGCCGTTTCTCCTCGTGATCTTTGTAGTGCTTTAAAGGAGAAGTGTGCATCATAAATTGAAAAAATGGCATCATGCGCGAAGGCTAGATGCATTATACAGAAGTACTAGATAGATCATAATGGTCCGCTGAAGGTGCTGCATATGCTCGCTCAACAAGTGAGAAGATAAGATATCTACCTCACGACTCGGAGTAACCGTCATCGTCATACAGTGTATGCTACAAGTTCGACTCGGTTGATTCGATGCGCATGAAGAACTATTAACCATATCTTGCCAAATAGAGTTAAGGTTAACTGAGCGTGGCGTAAGGGGTAAAGTTGATGTATCTGATAGGTTCTCCCTGAAAAAATTGAAGCGCAAAAAATTCTTTGGAAAGTCAGCCCATAAGTATGAGATTGTTTTGTTTTAGGAAGATATGGTCTATAACTACACTAAATAGTCCTTGCCAATGCGAAGTAGATGGATTGATTAGGTAATGCCAATTATTTTGTCTAGTGTAGTGAGGGGTGGGGGGACTTCAAAGCATTCTGAGCTTTGGCGCTGGCGCTCACGATCTCCACGCGGGTTCATTTCTTGTAGGGGTATGAGCCCAACGGAATGCTGGGAGAATGCAACTCTTTGGATGATAGTCTCTTCGTTGTCAAACTCGTCGCTATCGTTAGGAGAACTTCGATAATAAGCCACTCGAAAACTGAGGACTAATCTGCCGCCCATAACGCAAATTGCCGCTGTGAAAAATCCCTGAAGTAGCTTAAGCCACTCCGGCTTAATAGAAGGTGAGAAGATGGATGACCCGGTTGTAACAGGTCCCAACTTACGGGAAAAACAAACCATACCGTCGCGTTGGCAATAGATACCGTCAGAACCCTAGTTGGCGGCTTGGGATGAAAAGAAGATGAACAGCAGCTAGCAGGGACGTACACGATATAAAATTTGAGAGTGTCGTCTCGTAGGACTTTCCACATGGGGTTCGTCATAATTACGACACCGCGAAGTTGAGGTGAGCGGCGAAAGAACGCAGCCATAGAGAGTGCGAGGTTAGCGCAGTCGAAGATGATCGGCGAAATCCACACTGCACGATAGAAGCGCGAAATCTTTCGAGGGGTGCAGATGAACACTCCTGGCGCTGAAAACATCTGTGCTAAAAACATGAAAGGGAATAATTTAGCTCACATAAGAGCTTGTCAAACTGGAAAGGTTACGTTCGAGTGCTTGTTGTGTGGCAGCTAATATTGCAGACATAGCAGCAATTTGAGCCACATAACAAGCAAGGCACACGGTCATGATAACTTTGTTCTGCTTGTAGATGGCGAAGGTTCGACAGAGCATGATGGCTATCAGGGAAAGCATTCGTTAGATGATCAAATAGAAAAGCTAGAGACCCCACATTGTACGGACCATAATAAAATGGCAGTGGTCCATCCCTGTAGAATAAAAAGGCGGTTGCCTGGACTCCGTCTACAGTTAGCGCATAAAGACATGCGAACTTTGAAATGTACGGACAACTAATGGATGGAATGTTGATAGCTATCTCAATGCACAAAGGCGCAAAAAACGTACAACTGACAATTGTGAGTCGATTGACCTGAAGTAGCACGGGTTGGATCTCACCTCATCTGACGGTGGTGTAATGATGAACACTGTTAAAAGGTAAGTCCAGGTTCGCATCTGGACGACGGTATACCTTACGTATGGCAGAGGTGCTAAAAGAGTCGAATCAGTTTTCAATCTTGTCGAATGATCACTAGTCACTAGTCACGTACAATAAAAGGATGGTGCCGAAATAGCGATTCTGGAAACAGACGTACATGAGCCCCCGAATCCGAACGAAGACGTCATTACTTACCAAAGTGAATAGAATTTTTGCGAAAGTACGCGGTTTATTCTAAAACACGGAACGGTTTAATATCTTACCGGAACAATACAGAGAAGGTCGAGGCTCACCCAAACCAGATCTACCTGTCGGTCAATTTTAAGAGAGTGAAGTTTCACAAAAGAAAGGACTCGCCTCCATGTCAAAAGTTATTACTGTCAATATAGGTGTGAGGATAGTTGTAAAAGTCTTCAACCCTAACTCACTATGATCATACAAAACAACAGTGGAAGGAACAACTGTACAGAATAGAAATTTAAACAGTGCATGAAGCATCCATACTAGTTTCCGACTCACGTTGACATATCCTCGTGATTTGAGCTACATGTTGAGCAGTTCCTACGGGGAGGATGGCCATGGATAGTTAGGTCGAAGTTGAAAGCATGGAATGGGGGCTAGCATCTCTGAGTTTGTAACTGCATAAATATTGTTCTGTTCGTCAGAGAAGGCGGCCCTGCCAATCACAAAGAAACCCTTCTTTCCACAAATCGGGATTCTAGGGCGATGAGTTCTCTTACTTAATTTGACCGGCGGAGGGAGATAAGGTTGAGATCGCCCGTTGAAGCCAAACTGGCGGTGGTGTGGGTTTATAGAGATTGGCGGCGAACCACGGTGTCCGAAGTTTCGGGGACGGGCAATCCATAGTACCATCAAACTTGCACAAGAAACAAGCAACACCTGTTTGGGGTCGCATTTAACCACCTTCCCAGGGTCGCAACGACGGGGACGATTTGTCCAGGGAACTTTTCTGAGAAAAAAAAGGCGCCAGATACTAAGTTTCCCTCTTGCAACTTGAAGCTTGAAGATCCAAGTTTTTTTTTTATCAAAGAAAACCGGACTGATGAACATAACATTCTTAACCAAAATGCAAGTATGTAACGGAATGCGAGCAACCGACTGAAGAGAGTCCGAGAACGGTGATCACACGCACACCACACGCGCACCAGCCTCAACTATGCATAGAACATTGATCGGCGTAGTAGGTCTTGAGGAACAGCCGATACACGATGTCACTTGGTTGTAATCAAGCAGGGTTACAGGCGACAAAGGTGGAGTCTCAAAAAGGTGACCGTCTTTTGTTTGTGTGTGCAGACTTTGGACGCTGTTTTATCGTGTCTTGAACAATTTGGACGCTGTCGGGTCATGTTGAACCTAGTGGCCGCAGACACACCAACACTATCTCTCCTAATCGTTTGTCGGCGACGCACCTTGCAGCTCACTATGCTGCACGACGCCGAGCATTCCTTTGCAGCCTTCCTGGCCAACCAAGAGGTCCGTGCGCAATGTTGGATGTTTCCCACGTCTCTGACATAAGCGCGATCTCTGGTTCGTTTTTCCCCCACTTCCAACCACCGTCACCTCGCCGTCCGAACGTTCCGTCCTTTTAAGTCTGTCATATGGCTCAGCAACCTCCCCCACAAGGAATGCCTCACATGATGCCTGATGGCCAAGACATGTCAGGTAACTATTACCCTCAAGAGAGTGACCTCACAGGCGGCCTCCCCATCAACCTCGACTCTCTTCGAGATGGGCCCCCAGGCAGCAAGCCATTTTATCCATACTCTACTCTAATTCGGTATGTTTCATTTCAAGTTAGGGAATGCGCTTTTTTGCTCCAGGGCACGCCCCATCACGCCTGTGCATTATACTCACTACGTCGTTAGCTACGCTATCAAAGGATCTCCAAATCAGAAATTATTGTTGGAAGATATCTACTATGCCATTGAATCTCGAGTATGTTATATTGATTCTGTTATCTCTGATCTGAGGCTGATCGCTTTTCTTCTCGTTTAGTTCCCATACTTCAGGACTGCGCCTAGTGGTTGGAAAGTGAGTATACGATATCTTTTGTCGCGGCTTAAATATATCACATTGCAAACTCGCGTCGCGGTGTCGTGTTCGCGGTGTTGTTGTTTGACTGGTCATATTTGTTGTGTAGAGTTTGGAATCTCACCTAAACTATTCTTCCTTAATGCCTTCAGTTGCTGAGATTCTTTGTGTAGAATTCTGTCAGACACAACCTTTCCCTCAACCCGTGCTTCGAGAAGGTTCCTCGGCCTCTCACCGACCGTGGAAAAGGCTCGTACTGGACTGTTAATGATAGCATCGATCCGCGCACTGGTGTACATCGTATTCGGAAGAAGAAGTCCAAGGGCGCTAAACGAGGTTCAGAGGAGGCTGATGTAGACTATACTCCTGAGGGGTTCGATGACCCCCACGCGCAGTTCGTTCCTCCCATGCATCCTGAAGAAGCCGGGCCCAGTAGGCAAGCGCCTTATCCTCCTCCTTATCCGTGAGTGGACAGTCTCAGGTAGTTGGCATAATTCATTGGCTAAACCCTGCACAGCTTCGACCCCAATTTTCAGATGATGAATGGAATGCGGTTCGTGCCTCCTGTCCCACCTTTGCCCATTAACCTGGAGGAAGGACTCGAAATGGATGCGAACGGCAATGTCAATTGGCGTGCCGCGTGGTTGAAGGAGATAGGACATCTTCAGCAGATAACGGATGAGCAAGATAAAGCGGGAGCTGATCCAGAGTGGTACAGGATGATGCTGTACCGCGTGAGGGGTGCATTGATACCGCCCCCCATTAACCCTGAGGCATTCATGCCGCCTCACATGCCACCGCCTCAACCCAATCCAGCAGATGCTCAGCAACAGCCCCAGCCACCCCAGTAGACACTTGGACGACTGTAGTTTAATTCGACTTCTGATACACTTTTTCTTA
This sequence comes from Tephrocybe sp. 9980TJB, assembly GCA_018220975.1. Classification (NCBI taxonomy): domain Eukaryota; kingdom Fungi; phylum Basidiomycota; class Agaricomycetes; order Agaricales; family Lyophyllaceae; genus Tephrocybe; species Tephrocybe sp. 9980TJB. The sequence continues at coordinate 37,274 of JABAJU010000002.1, read as the reverse complement.
GGCCTTGTATGACTGTACTACTACCTTTTCGTTGATAATTCTGCCCTGGAATCTGGGAAAATAGACGATATCTTATGTCCCGATCGGCCGAGATGAGTAAGACTTGAATTCGTGAGAAAAACTTCTCTACATAATAGCCTCTTGGCTTCAAATAATTTGTAATTCAAATCTACGGCCCACTGCCCTTCTTCAGGACACTTGTAAATCAATTCTTCTCCGACATCTACAACTCTTCGAATAATGTCACCAACCGCAGTGACCTTGGACTCTTCACCAGTCTCTTCTTCCTCGAAAGGAGCTGCATTGGTCGTGGGATCTCTATCAACCGCAGGGGATGGGAGATATCAATCCCTCATTTCTGAGTTGGAGGCAAGCCGTCAAGTGGACAGACTACTTCTTGATAGATTGGTCGATGGAGGTACGTTAATGGATGTGCGTGGTGAATTTATACTGATTCTTGGGCTTCCAGCAACGACATTAAGCCCCGGCTACTACTCATCTACTCATGTCACTATCGCTCCTTCTGATTACGCTACTCTAACGCCACATCTTTCATCCTTCCTCTCTCAAATTTTGACAGGGCTTACGCCTCTGGGCACCTTACATTTGCTCAACGTCTCCACCTTAATCGAAACATTGCCCTCCGAACTCACACTTTCCGGTTTCCAAGTACTCTCCACGCTTTCGTCCGAAGGATCTATATCTGCACAGAAGCCAGTCCATGCATCTTCTACCTCATTGCCTCTCAAAGGCACCTCGGTGCCGCTCTTAAATCGGAAAAAGACCGATCAAGCAACGAAGAAGGCGTTATGGGCTCTCAGCTCGCCTGCGACTCCAAAGATCGATGCAGAGGCCCTTCTAACAGCAGCTGACAAAGCACGACCGGTGCCAGCGTGCGATCCTGTTGATCCCACGGCGCCGCGAAGGAAGAAGGCATGTAAGAACTGCTCGTGTGGATTGGCAGAGCTGGAAGAGGAGGAACAGAAGACGAGTAATGTCGTTTTCTTGGATGGGTCGATTGATGGGGAGGCGAAAGAGATGACACAGGACGAAAGAGATCGTCTGATTCAGGCAGCGAAAGCTGCCCCAAAAGCGACTAGTAGCTGTGGGAGCTGCTTCCTTGGTGATGCATTCCGTTGTGCCGGATGCCCGTACCGTGGTGGGTGTTATATGTTTTGAACATATTCTGCCTTAACTAACTGATGTCTTCGTAGGACTCCCGGCTTTCAAGCCCGGAGAGAAAGTGGAGATTGACTTTGGAATGGATGACGTCTGATCTTATTCCTCGCACTCATTTTAGAGCAACGCTGGGATGCGTCAGTCTATATTGCCTCACCATTCCGCTTGGATGTACTTATCTTAGACTTTATTTGCACTCCAGGCCTACCTAACACATTGTAGCCTTTAGGCTTGTATCACACCCTATATCCCACTATTTTGTACCATGACTGCATGAAGTTTGCACCTAGGTTGTGCAAATCGCTCGAGGTTTTAGGCAATCATATTGGTCATGTGCCACTTTTACTTGAAGCGACGAGTTTCTCTCAAACTGCCGCGCCCTAAATTTTGTTTGCACGTGATGCCGAACTCCTGAATTCGACGACGTCAACCTCAGCTTAAAGCCTCTGAAGTTTGAACTACGGCTGTGTACCCCCAATACCTACAATGTCGAATGATTCTTCGACTTTGTCAACCGAACCAGAAGCTAGTACATCAACTCTACTAGCAAAGACATTGTGCAATGTTTGCAATCTTCGAACTTCAATTTACACCTGCCCAGGTTGTTCTGTTCGTACTTGTTCGCTCCCATGCTCCACTGGACACAAAACCACGACGGGATGCACAGGAAAGCGCAACAATGCTGCGTATGTTCCAATGAACAAATATGGTTGGGGGACAATGATGGACGATTATGTGTTTCTCGAGGATATGGGAAGAAAGGTAGGCGATTGGGGCAAAGAGATAGTTAAGGGTGGATATGGAATACAGAGAACTGCTAGCATTGCACGCGGTAGAGGGAAGGGAAGAGGTAACGGACGACCTAGTAGGGGACATACGAAACGAGATCAGCTTCAAGTGCAATTGGAGGCTAGAAATATCGACATGGATCTCCTCCCTGCTGGAATGGAGCGAAGGAAAATCAATCAATCTTATTGGGAACCCAAGTGTGTTCGCTGTTGCTTGTTTCTAACTGTGTGTGTTAATAAAATGTATTTCCCGACTTTTTCGTCCCGTAGAAGCCATAGCGCATTTTTGACTATAGAATTCAAGTTACACCCACCTCGAGATCCCCTTGCTCCTTCTTCCCAATTAGCAGGCCCGCCACTTATCCTTTTGACCCATAAAAATACAATGGACTCCTCACTATTAAAACTCGCCCAACAAGCCGCCGATCGGGTGCTAACCAAAAAAGACGGCGCGACGAATGTATGGCTGAGACGTTTCTTGTTCCCAGATCCAGACGATCCGGATTCATTTGCCCCTCCCCATTTCGTCATGGCTGCGAAGATGAAACCCTGCAGTGCCGCCTTCCAAAAGTCCCACCAGAGAGCAGCTTACCACCGTTTTGATCCTTCTCAGTCCCTTGCAACCCTCTTGCGAAACACCAACTTTGTGGAGTTTCCGACGATCGAAGTCTGGGAGGAATTTGCTGGGACTGTGGTAAATGTTCAAGGAGCAGTGACGGAGCTACCTGCTGATGATGAGCCGAACGCAAAGAGGAGAAAGCTTTCTACGAAGGCAGGGAAGGATGCAATTAACGGTCTATTGGGCGACTATGGAAGCGAAGAAGAAGATGAAGAGGCAGCGCTGGCGCCAGCGGGTGGACTGGCTTTATTAGATGGATATGCTGAGAGTGATGACGACGATGTCATTGGGGATGACGTGCTGCAGGGATCGGACGACGAGGTGGAAGTCGAACTTGATGCCGAGGCCCTATTAGAGCTGATGCGACACGCGCATGGTGAGGAAAGATGGGCAGAAAGGGTTTCTGTGAGCGAGGAGGTTGATTGGGGCGCGTCTGGAGATGAAGAGCCTGAGTAACAAGCCCCTCTAGACGTCCTGTCTTCGAAGATCGAGCAATCCTTTCATGAACAGTTGGACTTCGAGTACGGCGTTCACTGCTTGACTCAACGGTGTTTCCTGCGTATTCCGCATGGGGGATGCTGTCTTGACTTCAACTTCCCAAAGTGTGTCGGGATGCGTTGGGATAGGTAGTTGTGTTTTTGGGTCTACCTGGAATAAGCCATTAATTCGATATTGGCATTATGTGAGGAACGCATACCAGTTCTTGTTGGAACATTAGGATTACAAGAGGCCCACGTCTGAACACATAACCACGTTTGTATATCTGTGAGCGTCGTCTACAAAAGGGGATTATTATAGATCTAGAAGTGGGATAGGCCTTTCTTACATGTAGCCCAGAGCAGCTGCAAAGCTCAATGCATCTCCTACAACGTCGCAGGTGGCCCACGGCCGCACTGTCGCCTCAGGGTGCACTCGAACGGATTCTGGTTTAAGGTATGTATATAAAACCCTGCGTCAAGGTAAGAACTGGGCGTTGTCGCGTAATATCGAGCTTATGATTACCATCCAGAATCCGGATCCGTGAGCTCTTTCTTCGCTCTCAAAAGGACGGGTTCAGTGCCCGCATCACGTAGAAATTGCGCGTCAAGAGGCTCGAAGACGATTTCGCGAGTATGCATTGGACCGGAGGATTCGCTGTGAAGAGTGATGCGATTGAGGATTGATTTTAGATCTCGAGAGAAAAATTCTCCAAAGAGAGCGACCTCATAAAAGTGACCTGCAGATGACATGGTGGACATTGAGTAAGGGTGAAGGTTTGAGTGGTATAGACAGTTTTAGTGGAGAGAACAACTTACATATTTTGATAGAATGATGGGTTGATCAAAACACAATCCCTCTTAGCTCAGTGGTAGAGCGCGTCACTAGTATCATGTCTGATATGACGAGGTCAGTCGTTCAAGTCGGCTAGAGGGAATTGGAGTAATTATGTTCAATCCTTTTTACAATCATACTCAGCTGGGGTAAGTTCAGCTAACGCCCAGACGATATGGGAATTATTCCAGCAGCGCAGTGATGGCTCAAGGTCATGCATGTAGTTAGTACAGATTACTATCGCTCATACCGAAACGCGGTGACACTGGAACAGCGCAACCTTTCGAAACTATTACTCAAAAGGAGTCGGTTGCCCAAGACATAAGTGGCGGGAAGACGCGAAGTTGATTGTTATGTTACTCGACATGTCTGCAAAAAGACACTCGGCGATGTCGTGACGGAGATGTCATAATTCTACCTGAGAGGGTAAATTCAGTTACGCACAACGAGGTATATAGGGACCTGAATAAGGAATAAGGACAGAACGAATGAATTTAACTTGTAGTTAGAGATCCATCCCACGTGCACGGCATCGCCCACTGGCAAAGATGAAACAACAAACTGCATTCAAGTCAACTCCTTGTCATGCCAGTGGACAGCCAACTACCCGTCATCTCCCTCCATTCACTGTAACTATGAGCTCCAAGGACCCAGCTTACTCTGGGTCCACTTCCTATAAACACCCAACAGGTCAGTCGCGTCACTCAATGCACCCTTTCAAGTCCATTTTGCTCATCTTTTTATTCAAAGCTCGTCCTTCACGCGTTGATCACTCCAGACAGCAGGCTGAGCACTCTAGACGTGCACAACAGCCTTCCAAGCCCTCCGAGCGAGACTCTGAATATTTGGATTACTACCACTCCTCGCTCGCTGACGGTCATGACCAGGACTCTGATCGATCGACGCGCCTAACTAGGCAGACCTCTGGAAGCTCGACCTCATCATCGGACTATTCTGATACACAACCTGCTAATGAACTTTCCACCACTGCGCCGCTTTCTATTACATCAAAGGCCACACGGCGTGCCAAGATACCTTCGGATGGCGGTTCAGACCGTCGTCGATTAGCAATTGTACAAATGGACCCGTTAGATGACCCACCACCGGCAAAACATCAGGAGCATTCCCGGACTTCTTCAATTCGTGCACGACGTGGAGTAAAATCAACTCTCGCAGGAATAGCACTGGTAGCTCCACCCGATGCAGCACCTAAAACTTACGCTCATTTAACACCTCCCGCCTCTGCACCTTCGACCGCAGAACCCAGCATTCGAAACGTTACTCGTGAAACGACACAACCCCAGAGTGCTTCCGAAGCAACCACCCGGTATCCTAGTTCTCTAGATCAGGTGCCATCATCGTCAAGACGAATGCCTCCAGAACCTTATGTTGTAATCAATGATACCTCGCTGGCTCCTGGCGACCAGCAACATCGGTCTTCACAATCGCCATCACCAAGTGCGGTCTCGGATGCCTCAGAGCAAGCGCACGGACTGCTGTCTCCCGCTGCCACTCCCGCAAGACCTGGCATATCACGAGGAAACTCACCAACATCACTGATCACTACGCCTGAAATCGGAGAGGAGAAAGAAATTGGCGCACCAGTAGCCGCACCAGTAGTGATCAACCTTGAAACTGCAGGAACGTTCCGTAGAAAGGAGGCGCCAAATCAAAATGACACTGCTGTGCATCCTATGTCTGCTCTGCCATTTCCTTCCAAAGATAGAACCTACCGTCACTACCAACCCGGTGAGTTACCTTTCTGGAAAAAAAAGGATGTCATGATCTTATCATTCCATGAGTGTATAGGTGTGGATTCTACTGCAGGACCTTTACCGCCCTTGCCTCCCCCCAGAGCCATGTTCAACATCGATCTTACTTCCCCAGCCCCGCCTCGTCCCCCACGTCTTAATTCCCCTTTGCCAACTCGTACAAGAAGTGACCTTGAAGCAGTTAAACAGGCTTTACAGTTACCGCCTTCCGTGGCGGCTGCCTTATCGTCAAAGAAACTGAAACGTGGTACTGACGAGGAAACCCAAACTCCAAAGAGTAGAGCACTACCGCTGAGAGACCCTTCACCAGACGTGGAAAGGACGTACGTCCCGTTTCAACCGTTGCACGTTAATTCTGATGTACACAATTTTCTAGATCATCAAATACTCCCGAGATGAGCAATGCCAAACCAGTACACAAACGTGAAGGTGCCTTATCACCTACGCCTTCAACGCCGACCATGCCTCCCACAATTCCAGACATCTCTGCATCTGGAACACCCATTCCAGTTGAAGTTGAGATGCCTAGCGACTCCCGCTTTCCTGAACCTGTGGACGATCATGTACCTGCCAGTGATGATGACATAGTTCCTCCGATTACTGTGATCCGACCATTGCAGCACATCGAAGAACAAGACGATCATGAAGACGATGTCGCAACTGACATGATTTCATCCCCACTTTCAAGGCGACGAGCATCCGCCGAGCTGACAGGTAGAAACGGTTCTCACTCGCCACCATATCACGACCACTCTGGAGATACTCCCAGCCCCCCACCCAAGAGCTTCCGACACAGTTTGACGACTAATCTTAAACGATTGTCTTCACTTCCACGCACCCCTTCGATATCATCCAAGTCCCGCCGATCTAGTGGAGGCACATACTATTCAAGGACCCCATCTCCACCCATGCACAGCATCCCGTTACCAGCTCGGCCAAAGATCATATCCCAGTACCCACCTGCTATGTTTTACGCCGAGATTAGCACAAGGAAAACGTCCCTCGAACGTTGCACTCTATATGCGCAGAAGATTAATGAACTGTACATGTATGATTCTGGTCTCGGTGATTGGACCATTGAGACAAGCTTAAGGCTACGGAGTGTGTTGAATCCTTATCATAATATCCGCATCTTTATTGACACGTTTTTATTTAATTAGAAAACCCCACGGGCACTACTCCTTCGCACACGTTTGTCCCTCAGCCGAGACACACGTCTCGTTCGTCCATGATCTCTGAAGTAACGTTCCCTCGGCGTCCAGATGCATCGACAGCCACCGATCTTACTGTCAAAACACAAGACCTTGCGCCTCCAACCCCCCCTGTTCTCCCATATCCCTCCCTTGCTAACCAGCGCATGTACCCTGCCCGTACATCCTCCATGATCAGTAACACACCGCCGAACTCAATTCGTTCCCTTGCTCCTTCAACCACCAGTTCCAAGGGTGGCTTTTTCGCTTCCCTCGGCAGGAAGGCGAGCATATCCTCTAACAAGAAGCCAGGGCTGCCTCAAATTACTACCACATCTCCCGCACGCGTTCTTCAAAAAAACCCACCAGCAAGTGCTGCTCCCCGAGTGATAAATTTAACAAACAGTCCCGTGGTGCCGGGTGGCCCACGTGCGATACCCAACCATCGTGTAATGCGATCCCAGACCTTTATGGCCACAACTAACTCCTTTGCGACCAATACCCCGATAGTTGATCGCAACGAGGCACTGGGTAGACGACCATCTCTGTTTGATCTTACTCCGAGCCCAGAACCACCCGTAATCGATATTTCTGCAGACCCCGAGTTTATCCGTCAAGTTGACAAGCTTGTGCACCTTCTTCCCAATGCAGATAGGGATGTGTTGGCTGGATACTTGCGCCGGGCGGGCCAGGATATTTTGGCTATTGGCCAGTTTCTTGAGGACGAAAAGAATGGCACGATTAAACCTCCGTAATGATTCTCTCTCTGAATGTATCTAATGTACTATTGCTTTCGTTCTGGAAGTTTGGCAGTGGACTTTTGCTTTCTCCTTATGTTGTCCTATCTTTGCACGTACCCATACGATCTTCATACTATTCCTACCTATTATTTTCATTGATTCCATAGTAACGTTCCCCATTATTGGCGCACATGTACAATTCATTACAGAAGCACGACACGGAATGCAATAATACCTTCTTTCTATCTTCCACTCGCTGGCTTGAATTTGGTAGTGGTACGACGACTTGTAGTATTGTTGGGATATGCTTGTTGGATGGATGAGTGATACTGTGAGAAACTTGTGAACTACATACCCTGAGCATTCTGCTGGTTGGTTCGATGTTGAGGAACTGCAGACCATCCGTTAAACCCTCCATGACCCCGGTTATTACTCTGTCGAGATAGAAGATTTTCGACCTCGTTCGCACTGTCGGAATGCTCAGTTGAAACTGTCGACCATCCGAAGCCTCCATGACCACGGTTGTTACTCTGGCGAGAGATAAGGTTTTCGACTTCGTTTGCGCTGTCAGATTGCTCAGTTGTTGAACAGTAGGAGAGGTCTGTAGGTCCAGAGAAGGGTTGCCTGTGTAGCTTTTGCTGGCGTTGGCGTTGACGCGGAGGTTGCTGGACCCAGGTGTTTCCTTGTTGAGGAGTTCCAGTCATCGGCCCAGGGGCTTGAAACGCTGCTGTACGGTTCGCCACTGGCGTTCGCTGAATCTTTGAGAGCCCGCGGTTAGAATCAAGTAGCAGTCATTATAAAGTAATGATCCCAACCCCATTGGCTTCCATTCCATCTATTACAGCGCCCATGGTGGTGTTGTTCGTACTGATCCCCATTCCAAAGTGTCGTTGCTGCTGGTTTCTATTTTGGTCGTCACCTGAATTATTGCCATACGGAATATGCTCGGGTACATTGGAATGGGGCGCAAGGAGTGCTTTACGCTTGAATCTATCGAGCTGAACCTGATTGTCCCAGGCCGTCAGACGAACTGGGAGGCATATAAACAAGTGCACGGACTTTGAGCTTCTGATACTCTTTTTCCCTCTCCTTTGAGGTATCCTGTAGCTCGCGAATTTTTCTGCGCTCCATCTCGAGGTCCCGTTGTAGTTCTACAGTCGTCAGAAGAAGTTCATGAACTCAGCAAGTAAGAGTCACCCGTAGCCTTATTGTTGACCAGAGCGATTTCGCTATTCGCTGTGTCACAATAATTAACGACAATCTGCATTGCATAAATTTCAATCCCGTCTTACCTTCTCTAACCACGTTTTCCAGCTGCTTCTGAAGCTGTGCGTTCCTGTCGTTTAGATTGCGCACCACAGCCTGCTGGAACGAACTATCAAGGAGAGATTTCAGTCAGAAAGGGAACAAGATGTGTACGGAAGAGGTCGGACTATTCTTGAAAAATCTGATACTGCCAGAAAGAGATAGCACTGATAACAGTGTAGTCAGTGGCCATCGTGGGTAATACCACGCATACACCCACCGAGAGCAAATCTCCAAGATAATCGCCGGCGTCAGGCCAGACAAAACTGACTATAAGTCGAATACTGTCACTTTTAAAAAGTGGAATGTATGCTGTCTGTGCTCACGGTTTTGTAATCATTTGAAGGTTGAAGTGAGCATACCTGCGCGAGCTATGAAGAAAAAATATCGGTCCACGTCACAGTGCGACGCACAACAATATCATCCCTGATCATTTATCAGGAAAGAAAAAAGTTGAGACGATATTAGATTCACGGTTCTCCCAAGGCTGTGTCACATGCTAGGAAGATCGGGTTCAAAGCAGAGTTATCCATGAAAGGATCTGGAGCGTACCTGGACAGAGACGAGCGGCGCCAAATAGTTGACTAGCACAATCAACTACCAGACCTTACAAAACAAATCCTGAATATCCATGAAAGAACACATACCACAAAATATATGCGAGCCTATGGAATAGCAATCCATCGTTAGTGAAATCCCCGTCTAGATACCCTACTACCTACATGTTGTCTATTTCAAGCATCAGATATTAAGAATAAGGAGCATTTACGAAACTTGTATGGGCAACGTACGACAACAGCTTTTTCACTCAGTGATTTTCGGCATGTCAGTCGATTGCATTTGAGATCAATATCCATGGACCTTTACGGAGCCTGCTGAAAAAAGGAAACGATTGGATTGCAATTCGAATCAATTGAACAGGGCACAAATGTAAGGGGATATTTGAGGATGATATGGTTGAAGGACAAGTTCAAGAAGCAAGCTTTCAAGACGCGACAACTCACATGATCCTCAGATTTGATCACATGCTCATTTGGAAATTGTGAGGAATGGTTGGAAGCGTGTCAATCATTGGGTACAAATTATGGAAAGGACATGCGAAAATGTTGTCTAGGGTGAGTGCGTTGGAGATACAAAATGTGAAGTTGAGAAACAAGAGGTATACATAACGGAAGGATACCAAGAAAGCAATTAGACTGCACTAGAGGATAAACACTACGTCGAAATCATGCCTGAATCTTCGTCATCGCTGAATGCTTTGGCAAAGATTTCCTTACCCTCAGTGACCAGTGCCGGGAGGTGGCGAGGGACAACGGAGGGATCGTCTCGTGATGCCTTGATCCTGCGGATGCGCTCATCGTTCCAGATTCGTTCCAGCGATTCTGCAAGGTTCTTCAATCCGAAGAGAAACCCTCGATCGGGTTGATCAGGATAGTGCGGAGGGAACCTGGCGTAGATAAGCCCAGATTCTGAATCGACTTCGGCTTGGTAGCCATTGGAACTGGTGAAGATCTCGTGGGAAGTATGCTCGTCGAGCGCATCGAGGGGGAGCCAGTCCCTTCCGGTAGTGGTGTGGGCGAAATCGACGATACGCACATCGATTTCACCGCGCTTTTTTCGATCATTGGAGCGTTTGATAACCGATCCAGAGAGGAGATCCTCGCTATGCACTCGGCGCAGAGAAGGCTCCTCACCTTTTCCGGATGGCTTCGATGAGCGACGCTCTAATGACTCCCCGCGTTTGCTGCGGGAGGATGGGTTCTCAAGAACTGATGCACGGAAAGTTTCTTGTGGTTCTCGGTCGCCATCGTAGATAAGGAGGACGCTGCAACCGTAGAACCGGTATCCCTTCAGACGATTGATGATGCGAGCCAATGCATACAACTTCTGAAGCAAACGGGGAATCTGATATACCAACATGCGCTGCCCATTGAAGAGGAACGATGCCAGCACGCCATCAAAGTCCTCAGCCCGTATTTCCCGCCCTCTATATTTATCCTGGGTCATGTATGATTCAGTTACTGTATTCCACACCTGTCAAGACACCATCAGCATATAAAAACACATGCTAAAATCTACTCAATGCTGCTTACCTGCATACCACAAACCCTAACCCCCAATGAACGGCTGGTAGTCCTATCGCATTTTTTGCGCTGACTCTTCTTTTTCGCAGAAGTTGCATCCATGCCATATTGTCGCGTACCCATTTTAAGGTCCATAACACACGGGTGTTTATACCTTCCAGTCAGATCCTCCATAAGAATGAAGTGATTCTGGCGTGTACCAGGCGTTTGTGGTGCGTCCTGTTCTGGAATGGGTTTTGGATCTTGAGAGGGCCGAAGTGGGGAAGGAAGGTGGGAGGGTTGAAACGAGGCCAAAGATCGAGATCGGCTGCGGCGACGAGTTGAGATAGGAGAGGGATGGACTGCATCAGTAGGTTCCAAGTCCATTTCAAACATACCGCCCATCGTGCTCTTGTTAGTGTCCTGCTCAACTTCGAGATTCAACTTATCGCCGGTAAGAACAGATTCACTGCGGACACGGCGGAGGGGCGTATCACAGTCCGATAGAATATCGCAGCTGGAGTTTTCCTTGTGAGCCAACTTCTTTGTCGTTCGACTAATACGATTCTTGAGCATCGTCGTCCCATCCCCTTCTCCATCTGCATCCCTCTCGTCCTCAGTCCTAACGGAGCCTGCGATACGGCCTCCTCTGTGCTGCCGGAAGCGCCGAAGAACAGTGTTAAAGACGTGATCCTTCAGGCGCGTATTGACCATCGTCGAGCCAGTACCACCAAACCATGGAGGATTTTGAGCTCTCAAGGGCTGCTCCGAATTAAAAGGTCGAATGTGCGGTCGAGTCTGTTGCTTACGCTGTTCAGAAGGGACGATCAAGTTGGATGTCATTGCCCGTTCGCCAAGAGCGTGAGGGAATGAGCGTTCGTGTTGATTGGGCGAATTGAGAGGGGTTGGGGCATGAACCTCCGGCGTTAAAGGGTAACTCGCAAGTGGACTGTGCTTTGTCTGCGATTCAGAACTCATGGTCGGGGTTGGAGAACCAAGTTCGGGACTAGACGCGGTACTAGGGTTTAGGCAACTACGGTGAAGCTGCCGCCTGGCGACAGCAGCAGCGCCACTCGTGCTAGAATACGACAGTGAACGATTGCGGTTTCCACCTAGCATCCATTGGGGTATTATATGTCGATTACGGTCGAGCACGACTTCAGGCATCTCGGCCTCGTCTGTATCGCTGTCGTTGTGCTGTAATAATGAACGAGGGCGACGAGGTGGGATAGGGATACCTGAAGGCTTGGGTGTGGTGGAGTTGGATAATTGCCCGATAGCCAAGCGGGAGGAGGGTGACGATGAACGTTGCGAGCTCGGAGATGGTTTTCGCGATGAAGCCCCTTTGGGGACACGACGATAACTAACCAGCATTACACCTAGATAACGCGGAATAAAATCTAGGAGCGGCGGTGCTTCACGTTCAACTGATTCGTAAAACAGATTTTCGCGCGATACAAGAGGCTAGGACAAAGAATAACGGGCAACAAAGTGTAAGCCCGACTCCATGGGAAAAACGAAACACTGAAATTGGCGAACCTTGCATACAGCTTGTCTAGTAAATTTGTAAATGGCACTATGACCTCCAACCTGATTCCGGAACGGACGTAGGGGAATATGAGGGAGCTTTTCGTGTAGGTCATGCTCGAAGTCAGGCTCTGACGAACTGGCGCGTTCTGGGCCATCGACCAAATGCCGATGCCCGTTGCGTGTATGTTTCAGCGACAAATCATCAGTCTGTCCAACAGACTCGAAAAGTTCATTCGAAGGGAATATGTGAGGAGAATGGGTAGATGCCGTAGAGGTGGTGGTCACAGTCGAAGCAGTTTCCCAAGCTGATTCGTCATCAGTGGACCAAGGTGAAAAGGATAGCGAACCTTCTGGAGACAAGGGAGTCTGCTCAGTTGCACGGAAGGAAGTCGACGGCTGTATAGGGGTAGGGGGGCTCGGTTCTGCCGGTGGTAAATGGTACGATAAAGTAGCGACACGGGTAGAAGGCGAACGGGACGGAGAAGGGGACGGAGGGTAAGCTCGCGAGTGGGGGCGGATGAAAGGTGAGGGTGGATCATGAAATGCAGTGCCGACAGGTAAAGGTAGGTCGGGAAAGACGTCGAGGTCCGTAGTTTCATCGGCAGTACGATCGCGTCGTCTTCCTCGCCCCAGCTCCGGCCTCGTCCCTGCTTCTTTGCTCCACTGAGTTAGGTCGTTTAAGCTACTGTCGCGCGTGGTGGAGAACCTTCTCTCATTAGCACGCAAATCCTCCTCGCGCGCGCTTTCTCGTGTTCTCACACGCTCCAGTACCGTCGAACTTCTCTCCCTTCTAACAGCAGCCGCCTCACGATCCGGCCAATCTGACCTCTTCACAAACTCGAACTGCGCTTCTGCTACCTGTGGAGGCTGAGAGGATCCCTGTCTGCGAGACGTTGTGGGACCCTCATTCCCTCGAAAGGATGTTTCCCCAGGTACTGGTTCGTCCACGCCGGTGGTCTCTTTGAAGATCTGCAAGGTGGCTGCTACTTTACGTCCTTTGCCTGCTGTCGGATGGTGTAACAGAATGGGACCTGGACTGGAAGGCGGAGATGAAGATGAAGAGGCTGAGCTAGCCCTGCGTGTAAGAAGACGAGCTGTTTTTTGTGGAGAAATATTGACAGCGGCAGTATCAAATGCAGATGAACTCGAAGGAAGGGTCAACGCGCGGTTGGTTTTTCGCTGAAGATGCTTAGTGGTAAAGGAGATGGGAGAAGATGTCTCTGTAGCGTATCCGTCGGAATCAACAACATTTTCACTGTCTGGAGACCTCCATGGAGATTCATCGTCTCGACAGGAGCGAAAAGGTTGGTTGGGAGGTAACAACTTGTCAAAGGCGTCGGTGACTAGAGTCGGGAGTCGAGGGGAGGATAGAGCAGTGGCAGAACCGGAACTTGGGGGAGAGAGGGGAAAACGAAACGACGACTGATTATTTGACTTTTTGGAGTCTAGTGGCTGATGCTGGACGGTGTCATGATCCTCATGCATTTGTCTGGAGATAAACGGAGAACCCAGCCGTTCTGAAGAGAGTCTTAGTCAGACGGGAGGAAATAAGGGAAATTTGGGGATAAAACGAACAAACGGCCGGGGATAAGGACAAGAGCGTCGACGATGTGCAGGCAGCGAGCAAAGAGCAAGTTGAACGACAGGCTAGACAAAGCGGGCGTGGTGCAGTTTTCGACGCGGTGATATCACAAGAAGACCACGTGCTGCCCGGAGTACTCCGAGCAAACGTTCAACAACATTCCTCCTCGTCTCTTCCCACCGTCTTATTTTTTGTCCCAACGCACGTTTGTCCTCTTCAATGCTATCCCTGGTCCACCAAAATGTTTATCATCCAGTAAAATAAAATAATCATGGCTTATCGGAATCCGGAATCCCTCGCCAATGGCCATATTGCCGATCACCACCGCAAGGCCTTTCGGATATGAGTGCGTCGTCTCGGCCAACCCTCGGCGTCTTTTCATTCTCTGCCTCTCCTTCTATATCAAGCTCGCGTGTTCAAATCTACATGCCTTTACTCCGTTCTCGGCCCCATGCACTATCTATTGGGCGATTCAAGGACATTCAATCTCCGAAACCTGACATTCTCATTCATCAATGGTGTAAAGAATGACATCGTTATCGCCAGTGCTAGGCAAACAAGCTTTCGTAGGAGCGGCGTGATTCTGTTCGGGTAAAATTCGGCGACCATGGTGTATTAGCGCAAAGATATCTTTGGTGTATAAATGGGGTATGAATCATCTCGTGGGCGACGCCGGTAACTTACCCAACTACCTCGTGTGAATTTAAGAGCATTCAAGTTGTGTATCATACCATTTTGAATCCATTGTACATTTCTACATATTTAAGGAGAGAATTACCGTATTCTGGACTGCCGACTTCGTCAACGGAACCCTTCCTTGAAGTAAGGTGTGAACTATTTGATGGAAATTTTGAGCGCAAATCTTTGTCCATCGAAAATATACCACGGTATCAGCATTTAGTGCACTTCGAAAGATAAGTCGATACCACAGGTATACCAAAAGTGTAGTTTAGTACTAGAGACTAATCAAGATGACGACAGTGACAGGAATAGTAGCAAAAGACGATGACCAATTACGAGCAATCTTCAAAGGACGGTAGAGCACATGCCTTGGCCCCCTCCGAGTCAAATCACGTCTTGCATGGCTCTTCACATACTCAATACATATAAGCACCTCTTATCCATACCGGACAAGGCTCGGATCTCAGAAAAAGAAAGGATCCAACCGCATCAAGACATGTTATGGAGGGTTTCACGGGCCAGGGCCAGCAAAATCCGACGTCAAGCAAGTGGCCCTGGAGTGTGGAGGACACCGAGTACGCGACACACCACATTTCAGCAGGACCGACTGCAAGCAGAAACGGCAAGGGAGTGAAATTAGAGAAACGAGGGGGCATCTACATGTCGGTTCAACCAAGCAGAGGACTCTGTGGGAGATGGGGTTGGCGACGTCTTACAGCCGAGCTTTAGGAACATCACCAGCGTCAGTGAGGATCGCCTAGCGAAAATCCATCAGAGGCTTCCAGAGTCTTAAAAAAGTTTCGACATTAAATGCGAAGCGGTGGGGAGAATTTCAAAAGTTATAGGCCACAATCGAGGAGACGACCTTCACGAAAAAGCTACTGTGGGATATAATTTGTTGAAGAAGCTAGTTGAGGATTCGAGTTATGGGCGAGGAATCCGGGGGAGGAACAAATCGTGAACTCTTCGATAATGACCATTGAAATGTACATAATGTAATCCTGAGAAGGAAGGGTAACATTTACTGGATCATTGATGCTTGAACACATTCTCACAACTACACATGCATGCCATTATTATAAGAACGATTGGTGTGTGCTAACTAGAGACGTAGACGGTAGTAACGTCATTATAACAACCCAAAATCCCAAGATCACGGTATTTCAAACAAAATGATTAAACATGTTTCAAACCCCTTATGGCATTACAGAGAATCGAAGATGTCTCCTACATATCGTTACACGTCGTGCGCAAGAATATCAGATAACAGAGAGGTTATGACAAGGCAGAGGAAACGTCCTGGATATTAAACAATCAGGATTTCATCCACTTTCCTCCGCTTCGCAGCAGGACCATCATCATCAGAATCGTCGATAATGACAATGGGAGAGCCAGCATCGACTGGCATTCCCCCTCCTATATCCATTGGTACTGGGTCAGGAACTAAGGCAGTCACGGGAAGTGGTGGCGGCGGTGATGGTCCTGCAGGTAGAGTCATATTGACGGCAGGACCTGGGACGAGTTTCTGTTCCAGTGGCGCCGTGGTCAATGGTGGACCTAGTGGATTGGTAGAGTCGCCAGCCTTCTTCCCAGGCCCTCTCATTCGCTTCGCTTTGTTTCGCCCTTTCGCCCTCCGTTGTTTCAAGACCTTCACCATATGTTCCTTCAACACCTGCAAAGCAGCGATCATCCCCCTTTTCTCCAGGCCTTCCAGAGTTTCTTTTGTGAGCTCGCCGAAAACACCGGGGTCTAGGATCAGTGTCCTCTCATGGAGAATCATGTAACCTTCTTTCGCAGAGTTGTTGGGATGTGTTGGTAGATAGTCCGGATGGGTCGGCGGAATAGGTCCGAGTACTATAGGAAGACAGACGTCCGGAACGATTTGCCCGCTGGTTTGTGCCGCCGCCGGTGGCACAGGGGGCGGTGGAGATTGTGCTGGAAGTGCTGATGGGGAATGTACCGGAGCTGGGGATGTGGGAGCAGTCGTTGCGGGTGTAGGAAGGGTATGGGTAGCACCATTCATGGAAGACATTGGGTGCATGGTCCAAGCTGCGTACGGATTTGGAGCACTCAACGGTGCAGCTGTGTACCCAGAAGTAGCAGTAGAAGATTGCGGTATGGTCGTAGTCTGGGCATGATGAGTAGTAGAGTATGCAAACACACCGGTTGTTGCAGGAGTTGTGGTAGAAGGAGTAGCCTTGCCAGGGGTTGGAGAAGTAGCGGTAATAGTACTCATTGATGGTGTTTGTGCGGTGACGGTTGTCGACGGTGATGAAGTCTTCATGACGAGAGGCGTAGACGTCAGCGGGGGGGGCAAGGGTGTCCCTTTGAGATCGCCCTTCACGCTCCGCTTCAAGGGAGGCTCCAAAATAGCGCCTTTATCCTTCTTCCTCCGAACATGCCCATCTGCACCCTGAGAACCGCCAGCAGCTGCAGACTGAGCAATCTTTGTCTCCTGCTCCTCAAGAACCTGGGAATGCTCAGGGTCAAGTTTCCAAAAGAAGCCCTTTCCCCTGTCACCTCCACATCGTTCCAACTTCTGAAAAGCTTTACTCGACGATAGGTTATGTCGAACAGAACTCTAAATGAAAACAAAAAATTAGCACTATCTTTGAAGCATTGCAATGTGATCGTACCATCCAAGATGCATCTGAATATCGATAGTATTCGTGTGCGTTCATTATCCAATTACATATTTCCTGCAAGGTAGCCTTCTCGCCGATAGCTTTGATAGCCTTATAGATGAGCTGTGCATATGTGAAGGGCGGTTTTGGGGGGATGTCCTCGGGCTTTGGTCGAGGAAGAGCAGGTGGTTCCACATCTCCTTTTTTCCGCTTCTTCGATGCGGCAGCCTTGTTCGACTTACCAATCGAATTTGAGTTCGGTAGTTGTGGCGAGGCGAGTAATAGACGTGGCTTTGGAGGAGGCGGCGATGTGTCGACGATTTGAGGCTCTGGTGAAGGCGGAGGCTTGATGTGCTCGACGGGAGGCGGAGGCGTGTGCGAGTGTAACGATGACGGAGGGGAGATGGACGTAATGTCGACAGATGGCGAGCGTTGTCTATTGGCAGATGATTGAGAGCTCGGTGACGGGGTATCCTCTGGGGGTGGCGGGGGGGGAAGCACAAAATGGAACGTGCGTGATGCAATTTGAATTTGGGACCTAGAAAGAGTCAACGAATAGTCGAGCAAGATACAAAGGCAAGTCACCTTTCGCTCAGAGGTGCTCGAGTTCCACTGCCAGACCAAACGCCATCGACCCAAGCACCATTGCGACCTATGACGGCAAGGACAAAACGGTCCTCATCTTGGTCATACTCGATCTTTGCGTGCAAACGCGAGACGCTTTTAAGAGCACCAAGATCAACATCCACTTGGATAGGCTCGGACGTAGATGTCGTGGCAGCATTTGGGTTGGGAGCACATCGACGACCGATTGTGACAGAGAGTGTCTGAATGTAAAAGGTGAAATGAGGAAAAACCAGGGAATAATAGGCAGAAATCTTGTCCTGGGGAGGGGGAGTGTGAGGGAGCTTGTGTGTGAGGGGCTCATTAGGGGATGCAGAGCGAGTCCGGGTATCCATGAATGCGTCGACGAGCTCAAGAGAGGATTCGTTCCAGTTCAATGACTAGTCGTTGACAGTGACAAGCGCCATTTACCAACTCCGGCAGCCCGTATGCACGTGACCCTTGCTCCTTATCTAAAAATATTCATTTATTAAAACTCTCCTAACCTCAATGACTGGCACAAAGGACGTAACTATAGAGGCAGCAAAAGATACTGTCAACAAACTTGCTGACAATAACGCTCACACAACTGACTCTGATATACGCTATCTTGCCTATGGTGCTCGTCTGAGGACTGCCCTTCGAGCAAGCACTCGCTATATCGCATATGTATGTTGTTCTCCCGAATACCGTTTGTGGTCCCAAATTTATGCTTCACTTAGACAAGTGATGTTGGCGAGGCCTTCCGTCCTGTCGTGCCTCCTTGGGTCGTAACTGCCGCATATGGTGTTTCGTGGCTTTATCTTGCCGGGTCCGTATTCACTTCGCTTCTGATAAGAACAACTGTATATTCAATCTTGATGCACGTTGCAGCGACGTAGGGTACGAGTCTTACAAGGCTCACCACCGTGGACCCTCTCCAATAGAAGCAGCCAACTTTTCTGAAACCACGCGAATCGGAATGGCCGCTGTTCAACGCGCCACGTTCCAATCTATAGCATCCATGTTTGTGGTTTCGCCGGTCTGACGTATGCGCTCGGAATCCAATGATTGACACGCGTCTTCTTAAAATAGGGCACTCCCCGCATTCACAATACACACGGCAGTTGCACAGGCGAAGAAAGCATTCAAGAATACCCAGAACGTTCGTCTCAGGACATGGGGCCCGACTGCTACTGGCCTCGCCATCGTTCCCATCCTCCCGTACCTCTTCGATCACCCCGTAGAACATATTACCGATCGCGCATTCGACTGGATTAGAGACAAGATTATCGAGTCCAACAAGGACTCCCGCAACACACCAACGAGCAAGACAGAGTTGTAGCTCTTGATATCCCTAGTATTCCCATTGGATTTAGAATTTAGAGGATCAGTGGATTACATTTAGTACGCTTTTGCCATGTACGATACATGTCTTCTATAATTTAATACAAACACCCAACCTTCAAAGTAAATGCAAGCGAGTATGCTAAACGACAGAAAAAAAAAACAGATGTCCTTATCCATTCTACAAAGTCGTCCTTCCCAAGGCCAGCGGGATTGAACTGATACTGCTAGGAGGAATCAATCCCACCTCAGTCACAACAGCCGTAATAGACGAAGGTGGAGTTAAGTCGTAAAGTGGGTTGAGGACTTCCAAGTTCGGTGCAGCTAGGAGGGGTTGCGCGTGCTTTGTGGGTTGTGAGAAACGTGCAGGAGCTGTGATGCCATGAGTGGAGATATGGGAAAGTGGATGCCCGGCCTTACCAAGCTCATTCTTACTGAAGCCATCTAACATGACTCCTTCACTGAACTTATATGTTTCGCAGCATACCATAACAGGAACTGAGTGTGTCTTCGCGATCATCGCCACCAGTGCAGTTCCGGCGCGGGAATATACTGAACCGTTCGCACTTAGAGAATGGGCACCAAGTAGGACCGTGGTAACTTCCGTCATGAGCGAAGGCAAAGCTGGGAGTAATGCATATGTGCAGGGTACTGGGGGATTGGCGTTTGTCAATTTTCTCAAAAGTGCTTTGCCTAGGACAAAGACATTTAGGGACAAGGACCGAGCGAACGTGTCAACCGATCATACCTTCCAGAAGTGGGCGCGAATCAACCACAATAACAGAGAAACGTTTCCCTTGTTGGTGTGCATTCAAGAGGATCTTCTCCACAATCGAAGATCTGATAGTTCCGTTAGCCGTGGTCATGAGCACAAATCTTGGTTTATGAATGCAGACCTTGCATATGTTAAAATGACATCTCCGTCATTGATTTTCTTGCCAGCAAGTTCCTGAATGACCTCATCTGCGTAAATAATCCTATCCCGGATATAGTTATCGATCTTTGTACACAGCGCATCTTTCGCCTGGTGTCATCGATGAGTGAGTTGCACAGAATTTGGAAACGTTGGTGAACATACGTCTTGCTCAATCATGTCTATGTCTGATCCGCTGATTTCTAATTTCAACTGCCGGATGGCGTTGCCCATCGTAACAGACATCGGGCGTGCAGAGACAAGGTGCGTGATCTGGGGTGATAAGTGTGTCATAAGATGCCTGGAAAGGGTGCTGTGTGGTGGGGTAGTGTAATCTTGAATGACCTGAATAAATAGAATCTTATCGAAAAAAAAAAATCAACGTGAGCAGAAAAACGCACTGTTTTGAAAGCGGTCAGTGTCGCGATACAGCGAGCATTCGATCCGCATATACGAAACTCCGAGAATAAAAGACCAAGCCGAATAATTGCTGGATGGATGTCGCCTTTGATCGTGTGCCCAATTGGTTTAGGTAGTCCAAAATGTGAAAATATACGTAGGCCGCGAGACGCCACTACACCATCCTCTGCCATCGCTGTAGCGCCTGTAGTAGCCTCTTTCGTCGTTGCAGCCTTTGCAACACTGCTTCCGCTGGCTTCTCCGAATTTCTTTTGGGCAGGGGTAGATGGAGCTTTAGGGGGCTTAGATGGCGCTGGCTCCTTTGAGGCTGTGGGTCCGCCTTGAGCAGATTTTTGGGCCAATTTGGCGGCACGTTGGCGCTCCTGGAGCTCGCGTCGTTCAGCTTTAGTCATAGATTTTTGGGAGGGCTGGGAAGTCGGTTTGGCCACTGCCTCTGTGTCGACCTTGATAGGAACAGGCATTTGGATGATCGGAAAACGATATGGTTGGATCGGATTGGTCTAAGGGCAGATACAGCAGCTAGTTGCTTTTCTGGTAGGTAGGTTGTCTTGTTCGCCTTGTCTTGAAGTGTGGCAGGGTTGAAGGGGAACTTCGAGTCATTGAGGTGACATAAGGTCACGTGACCTTTCGCTTGGAAAGTTTCTTGCCAACCTCACTCCATTTCACGTCGGCGACCACAACAGAGACAACGGCGGGCCTGCTTAAAACGTTAGACACCGGGAGCATTTCGTATTGTTATTTTAACGAGGCCTCATCATGGTGCGTTTCTTTCCTTCCTGTTTGACCTCGTCTAGTGCTTACGCAGTTCTCTCAGGGTGTACCAGCGCTTTTTCGTTGGCTGAGTAAAAAGTACCCTAAAATCAGTGTGTGCATTTTCAAAATGATATTTCCTATGGCTTAACCTGCTACGTATACTTCAGTCTTTCCTGTTGAAGAGGAGGAAGAGATAAAAGTCCCAGATGAAGCTGGGGACTCTATTACAATTCCAGTCAACATGGCACAGCCTAATCCCAATGGAACGGAGTTCGACAATCTATATCTTGATATGAACGGAATAGTAAGTATTCAGGCGGTCTGGATGTTCTCCTGTTGAGCGATTGTTGCTTAGGTCCACCCCTGTACGCATCCTGAGGGAAAGGTAGGATATATTCCATAACGACGCATTTACTTGCTAACTCTATGCCTTAGCCTGCCCCAGAAACGGAGGAGGAAATGATGGTAGAGGTCTTCAAGTACACTGAACGAGTCGTCAATATGGTTCGGCCTCGGAGGCTTTTGTTCATGGCCATTGGTAAATCCCAACCACTTTTACTGGCAGTTGTCTCATTACTCATTTAAAGACGGTGTTGCTCCTCGAGCAAAAATGAATCAACAACGCTCTCGTCGTTTCCGGTCTGCACAGGAGGCCAAAGAGAAAGAAGAGGCACGAAATGAGTCCTTTGCCCTCTGGGAAGGTCTGCTTTGTAACCTCTAACTCTTACACGCGTATTGACTGCGCTTTATAGCTATGGGTAAGGAAATTAGTGAAGAAGAGAAGAACAAGGTTTCATGGGACTCGAATGCTATTACCCCCGGAACACCATTTATGAGCTTACTTGCTTCATCACTTCGTTACTGGGTAATACAGAAGATGAATACGGACCCTGGTTGGAAGCAGGTAAGATTTTCTCCTTTCGTATCCCTCACAATACTCTTACGCTTTTCATGCATAGATGCAAGTAATCATCTCCGACGCAAGCGTTCCCGGAGAAGGAGAGCATAAAATTATGGACTTTATCAGACGTCAGCGTACTAACCCCCATTACGACCCCAACACTCGACACGTAATCTATGGCTTGGTATGTTTTGTCCTGCGCACTTCAGATCAAGTACTAACTACCATTCCAGGATGCGGATCTAATCATGCTGGCTCTTGCAACCCATGAGCCTCACTTTAGGGTGCTTCGAGAGGATGTCTTTGCTAACGACACAAGTCCAAATGCTTGCCGAATGTGCGGCCAAGAGGGCCATTATGCTGCCCAATGCACTGGAACAAAAGCTGAAATTCAAAAGAAACCTCCTTCCGACAAGAAACCATTCATTTTCCTTGACGTTGCTATCCTACGCGAATATTTGGAAGTTGAACTGGACGTGACTCAAGTTTCATTCCCCTTTAACCTGGAACAAGCAATTGATGACTGGGTGCTCCTTATCTTCTTTGTTGGCAATGATTTCCTTCCGCATCTCCCCTCGCTTGAGATCCGCGAAGGTGCTATTGATACGCTCCTCAAGATTTGGAAACAAGAGCTTCCCAGGATGGGAGGATATCTAACTTCGCATGGTCAATTAGAGCTTTCGAGAGCACAGATCATTCTTGATGGTTTGGCCAAAAGAGAAGATGAAATTTTCCGAAGGCGGCGTGAAGGTCTGTCTTACCTCTATTTATGCCGCCGTCCCTGTTCCTGGCCCATTCTTTTCTTCTCAATAAAAGATGAATCATTGACACGAGTGTTTTTGCTTAATTTAGCTGAAGAGCGACAGGATCAGAATGCGAAACGACGTAAGTTGGAGCAACAGCAGAGTAAAAGTGGTTTCACTACTGGTCCTTCGGCTACATTGGGTCTTACTGTAAACCCTACATCTGCATCTCATACATCACCGTCTGCTCCGTCCGCCCATCCACTCCCACAGCGCCCTACCTATGATTTTGCCGCGAATGCAGATTCTATGGGTTTGGGTGCAGCACAGACCGCCGAATCTGCTCAGCTTGTTCCTGTAGCGGCACAGGCACTAGCTGGATCCAATCGTGATATTATTGCCAATCGACGTGCGATTCGTATGGCAAATTTGAGTGCCGCCGAAGTCCTGAAGGCGGAAATGTCTGGCCTTGTTCCTGTGAAACCCCTACCTGCGAAACCTGCCTCCCCAGCCAAGCCTGTTGTCCCTGTCGCAACACTTGAAGCTGCTCCCATGAGCTCTGATCCTGTAACTACGATTGCCCAATCTATTCCAAGTGGGAATGATGATGAGGATGATGAAATACCTGGCCTGAGAGGTGCCGCCGTGTCTCCGCCCGAATCAAGCGATGTTGCAATTGCCGCAAACTCACTCAGCACAAATGTCGATGAGGACTCCGCTCCTGACGCTGTGATGAAAGAGGGTGATGGTGGCGATGACCAAGTCGCAGGTGTAAAGCGAAAATTCGATGAAGGCCCAGCTGCTCCAAGTGAGCCTACAGACGATGCTGTCACCGTTGAAGAGGACGACGATGCCCCACCTGAAGCAACTTCTGCGCTCTCTTTAAAAGTGAATGCTAATGGAACAGTTGAACAGGAAGATACTGTCAAGTATGTGGTGTTTCACTTATACCCAAGGCAGTCACTAACGCAAATCCGCAGATTATGGGAGCCTGGATATAAAGAACGTTATTATAGACAGAAGTTCGGAGTCGAACTCACAGATACAGAGTTCCGAAAGGGGTGAGCTGACCCCAAGGTTCATTTCATCTGCCGCTTTCTAACCTTTGCTTTATCTACAGTGTTACTAAGGCTTATGTCGAGGGCTTGTCCTGGGTCCTTCAGTATTATTACCAAGGTGTAAGTTTATTGCACTACGTCGCTGCCGTTTTATATCTAATTTTTTTCTTACAGACCCCATCATGGCAATGGTATTATCCGTACCACTTTGCCCCCTTCGCTGCAGACTTCGAAGAAGTCGAAAAGATGGACCTGAAGTTCATACTTGGGCAGCCTTTCAAACCCTTCGAGCAATTGATGGGAGTTTTCCCTGCAGCCAGGTATGTCTTTGTGTTACAATTTGCTACGTGTCATCGCTAACCTGTATCTACCATAGTCGGAAGCATATACCATCTGTCTTCCACCCCTTGATGACGGATGAAGATTCGCCTATCATTGACTTCTACCCCCTGACATTTGAAATCGACATGAACGGAAAAAAGATGGCATGGCAGGGCATTGCTCTGCTTCCATTCATCGATGAAAAACGGCTTTTAGATGCAATGGCTGTGGGTTATGCTAATCTCGCAGAAGAAGAAGTCAAGCGCAACCAGTGGGGTCATAATGTTATATTTGCATCCAACGAACATCCTGTATATCCGTCCTATGAGGAATTGTACGGGAAACGAAAGGCCCAAGATGTAAGCTTTGTTTTATATAGCTGATTTGAGTATTCTGACCTTGCATTGCAGCCCGTACCTATTGACCCAAGATTGACGGGAGGTATCAATGGCGCTGTGTCGAGAAATCCAGATTGCATCCCCGGATCTACTTATTACTGCCCTTTTGAGATGGAAGGCCTGCCTGACATCCACAATGATCGCTCCTTGACTGCCCTTTACTTCTTCCCAAAGCAACTCACACCTCACCGATCTGTTATGCTTCCAGGAGTGAAGAGGACAGCCAGAGTGCTGACCTCAAACGACCTGGAAATCACCAGGATGGGTGGTCGTGGCCGCGGACGGGGCCGAGGCGGTTGGTCCAATGAAGGCGCTAATGGAAGGTCAGGAAATTGGGCAGCAGGGGGTGCTGATCGACCCAGGAATGACCCATTCCATTCACGCTCTAATAACTATGGGCCGGGTTCGCACAACGCGTATCCCAGTTCGCGCGGAGGGCGCGAGTATGATAATCGCGGCGGAGGCTATCAAGATCGCAATCGGCCACCCTATCAACCCCCGCCTCAGCAACAGTATGGCGGCTATGGTGGTGCGCCTCCTACGCAAAACTATGGTGGATATAATTCAGGACGGGGCGGACCTCCCTCAAGAGGTGGACCGCCTCCTAGCTATGGTGGATATGGTGGATACGGAGGTTATGGAGGTGGATACGGCGGCGGCGGCGGAAGTGGTGGATATGGAAATACAGACAACGGCTATGCAGATGGTGGTTACAGAGGTGGTCAAAGTGGTGGCTACAACAGTTATGGCGGTCATGGCGGCAGTGGTCGTGGCGGCTATGACGGAGGATACCAGTCCGGAAACCACGCTCTTGCATATCAAGGGAACAGTCGAGGAGGCGCTCCATATAACGCAAGCCGGGGGCGAGGAAGGGGTTGGTAATAGACAACTATTCTTATGCGCGCAAATAATTTCCAGGTTTGTACAACAATCACCATGTAGGATGTAATTATTTCAGGCCCTATTCCTGAGCTACGAAAAAGTACAGAAGATGCATAAAATGGACGTACATATCTGAACAAAGTCAATCTACAGAAAGATGTGCATAACATGGTATGAACTGTGCCTAACGGTATATCTGGTATGAGAAACTGGTAGTATTTAGTAACGTCCGCCTCCATAGCCAGCCCCGGCCGCAGGGTATCCGCTGTGTCCTCCGTAATTATTTCCTGCGGTCACACTAGTTGGAACATATGTCATATAGAGAGCGTACTTGCGCGCTCTATACTTTTCTCGGCGCCTGCGGTGTCTCTCCTGGCGCCTTCTCTTACGTTCAGCCTCACGAGCAAACTTTTGTTCCTTGCGACGACGGCCTTCCTCAAATACATTCGCCAGCGTTTGATGAGGGTCGCCATATGCATGCTGAAATCGTCCTGCACCATAATCTAAGTCTGAATCCGAATTAGCGCTGGATATTTCGTCCTCAGAAGAGATATAGTCGTCAGGCTCCTCAAGGTAAGGCAGATCGCGCTCAATGGCACCTGCGTAGCGGCCTGTACGGCGCTCTTTGCCTCGGAAAAGCACGAGCTCTATACCGCGTATCAAAAGGAAGGACTGGTTCCATAAGTCGATGAGATCTCCAACGATGGCTGTGCGCTGAGCCGCTGGTCCGTCTTGCTCAACAGGAAGCCTTCCAGCCCATGCGAGCGCCATGTCCTATTAATCCCGACATTGTGAGTTTCAAAATTTATCCTTCAGAATGAGTTAGATGTCTTTCTTACCTGCATCAGACGACGCCAGTCTTCCTCGAAAACGTCGTGAGTATTAAGAACATTTGGCATCCTGGGAATTTCGGACCAGAACTTCTCCATATCCTGGATCTTCATTATGTCAAACGGCGTAAACGGATGCGATCCATTCACCGGGCGTGAGAAGCCTTCAGGAGCAGCTAGTTGATGGGCAGGTGGAGCACGGTTGTCTGTGAAAGGAACAGTAACAGAGGGGATATTAGGAGAGGTGCCACCGCGTGGTGCTGCGACTGCGCTTGAAGAATAAGGTCCACTGGCAGCGGATGGCAGATTGGCGGCTTGGGGCATCGGGGATACTACCCTAGAGCGATCTTGAGGAAGAAGGGGCTGCCCTTCCAGGGCATGGCCCCGAGGATAGACGGCGGGAGGTGCGCCAGGTGGGGCTCCATATGGAGTGATTGAGGGAGGGGGTCCGGCAGGCGGCCCATATGGGGACGTTGGACGAGGTTGAGGTCCGGCGGCAGGACCACCGTATGGGGTCGTAGAACGAAGTGGGGGTCCGGCAGGCGGCCCATACGGCGATGCTGCACGAGATGCATAACCACCAGCAGGAGGCCCGTATGGCGACGCTGCACGGGGAAGTGGGGCGGGATTGGGGGAAGCAGACCTGGCATACGGAGGATAACCGCCGGGAGCGGGAGGTATATACTTTGCCTCGGCAGGGTGCGGGTTTGGAGAAGCAGCTCGCATATTCGGAGACCTAGAGTATGCTCCAGACGCCGTTGCTGAATTATAAGGGCCAGCGACAGCAGGGCCGCCAGGATGAGGGCTTACAGAACGCGGCGTGGGGCCTGTCAGATCATTGGAAGTGTATTTTTGAGGAACTGGAGCATGGGTGGTGGGATAATCTCGGCCTCGATCACGGATATTCATGTCTCCCATCTTACGATCCAAGTCGGAGGCATAGTAGCCAGCATTGGCAGCATTGGAAGGGTATGGCGGTACAGGGGTACCAGCAGGTCGATCGGCATACCCAGAGTAAGGGCTTTGTGAGTATTGAGAATTAGGGGCAGCGGCGGGAGCATAAATCCCGGCGCCTGGGGGTGAAGATGCATTGAAGCTCTTGCGGCGTTCATGGGATTTTGCGTCCTGTCCAGTACCTTTATAAAACATCGATGTCTAACTCTTAACTTCGCCTGGCGTGAGCCTTACCTTGTCCCCTATAGAACCCATAAGTAAAAAGTTCATGCGGAGCTTTCGTATCCGGATAAGTAAGTAAATCAACCTACCAATGATTTCCTGGACCTGCAGGTCCCCAAGAGGTAGCAAAATTCTGAGAAAAAAAACAAAACGTGATTTGTGAATGATAAGGTGTGTAAATATCAGATTGACGCTCACTACATCAGGCGGTTGAGCACCAGGAGGAAGTTTTGTAACAATCCCATCTGACACCCACTGGATGCCAGGGATCTTCCGTCCGTTTCCTGTAGGATAGCTGGAGCTAGATGTGAACAAGTCATTAATTCTGGGAATGTGTTTAGGCTTACGTAGCTTCGACTGCCCTAGAGGAATCGTTCAGCATAGATCTCTAGATAGGGACGAGATCGAGCACATACTTGAACAATTGATACACTGTTCGTCCGTCAGGCCCTGCCAGTGTGGTATACGTTATAGATCCCGGCGGCTTTGGGCTTACAGCAGGCGGTGGGGCTGGAGTGTAGGATTGTCTGTAGCTATCTGGTGGTGGTGGGGCATAAGGAGAAGTAGATCTGTAGGGGGATACAGGTCGTTGCATTTGTGGAGTGACAAGTGGGACAACAGGACGAGAGCGGCGAGTTTACAGCCCTTGGCCCAAGAACTCCATCGGAACCAGTTGAACAGCGAACTTGCCATCAACGATAAGATTACAAGTTGTGTGGGAGATCATTTCCGAAAACATAATGCGCGACAGCGCTATAATGAATAAAGACTATGTACATACACAATATCACCCAAAACGCCAGTATAATAGAATAATTACAAGTAGCCCAACTGCACCCAACGGTGCATACTGACGGATCATGGCGTTGAAATTAAGGTTCCTTGCTCCTTTCCGATACTTTTCGGATTCTGAGCGCAGTGACGTTGATAGATGCGACATGCCTGCAGTGATTCTCAGTTACAGGAAGACACAAGCATCGCAGACATACGCACGGTCAAGTGAATCCCCACGCCACAGCAACTCCTCCATGTTCTTGGTCATTATTCTAGTTACGTCTTGTAAGTCGTCATTGAGTCTATCGAGGCTAGATGTCGCTGTTGCTGTTCGTGTGTCGCGGTAAAGCCGGGCAGTCTTTGACATAAATGTATCTATAGAAAGTTAGGACTTGAAGGATGCAGTTGAGAGGTGAGGGCGACGTACCGAAACCAACGAACGCGTACGGCTTGCGGACCGTCTCTACCTTGGGCCCATATGTAGTGGCAAACTCCTTCGACAGCTCATCAAGATACGAGAAAGCAAGTTTCCTTGGGTAAGATTTATCTGCTATCGTAAGGAATACGACGTTTTCAGATATGAGGTAACTGGGGGGGGGGGGGGAGAGGAGGGGGGTCAGCGTAAATCGGAGCAGAAGGATCGAGGCACAAACTGTAATGTATATTGGCCACTTTCTATTGAGCATCGAGACTCCGAGTTGGGTGTAATACGTCTGAATATGAGCTTAGCTTGCTGCTTGTGTTCCTGGAGGGATTGTTCTGTCTGACGGAAGCCACGTCAAGAGAATGGTTCTCAAAGTGACGGTAAAAGAAGGTACCTGTTCGTCGTCTACGCTGGCAGCAAGAGGCAATGCATCTGAGGCTCTAACGATTATAGTTGAGCGAACCATGGAGGAGAGGAAGAAGGCGGGGAGTTCACGTGGTTACGTGGAGAAATGTGATGTCTTCCGTTTTTGGAATTTCTCAATAAATAGACATATGTTCATACACGGCTAAAAGGTGCCCTGGCTGTTCAACGACTCTCTTTCACTTTTGACCACCACCATGCCCTCATCCAAGTTGTTCGACGTCAACACACAGGTCTGCCCGTCTTTTTCTTGTCAATCTCCAGTCTATTGAATCCTTCTATCAGCTCACCTTCTACGGCGCTTACCACTCAAATAAAACAAACGTTCTCATTCACATCGTATTCGTACCCGTCCTACTATGGTACTCTCTGCTCAAACGCCGATCTTCTAATTACTGACGCAATTACCCTATCTAGGACATTCCAAGTTATGGCGTCCGAACTGCCAGTTCCGTCGTTCGTGCCTGAAGTACACCATCGCTTTAACGACTATCTGTCCTTCGACCTCAACATCTCTGCTATTCATGCTGCACTCTACTTTGTTTATTATCTAATTCTCGAGCCTACAGCAGCCGTATGTCTTCTTATTATCCGTCACCTTGCAAACATATTGATGCTTCCGAAGATTCTCTATGCGCCCCAACTGACTTTATCACTTTTGACTGCGACCGCATACTCCAAGGGTGTAGGCCGTGTGTCAACAGCAGCCACGATCCACGCCGTGTCGTGGATCGCTCAGTTCCTTGGCCACGGTCTTGCAGAAAAGCGCGCTCCCGCACTGCTGGATAATCTGATTGGTGGTACGGCTGCAAATCCCACTATATTTTTTGAGTCTTCCATCTAATATCTTGATTCACAGCCGTGGTCCTCGCACCTTTCTTCGTTCACTTAGAGATTCTCTTCGCCTTGGGCTACAGGCCAGAGATGCACAAACGCATCAACAACGAGATCGGCAAGGAAATCACGAAGATCCGGAAGGCGCAAGGTGACAAGAAACGGGCAGAAGCGGCGAAATCCAAATAGTTATCTTCTTGAAAATCATGCCGTGTCTCGCCACAAATCGGTAGCCGTGGGTTGTGTTGATCACGATACTATTACTTGTCTCGTCCATCTGTGTATATCCCATATCTAATCTGGTGTCGCCCAAGTTGCCCGGTGCAATGGCGAATTAATATTTTCAGAATTGGGTTTTATGGTCCATTTGACTTTATTGTTATGTGATCAAACATAAAGCTTTCATTGTCCATGGCATACCATGAAATGGTTAGGTAGTGCTACAAGGATCAAAACTTGGACATATTCATTACTGTATCAAGCTCTGAGGAGGTGGGAGTACTGGTTGTCCGATTGGCGTGACGTAGGCGGAACTAAGGCCACCATCGACCTTGAAGTCAGTTCCCTGGAAAAAGGGGGACGTTGTATACTCAAATGACGCAATGAGTGGTTGAAACGTACCGTCATATAGCTGCTGTCATCGCTGGCAACTGCAAGGAAAGCGTAAGTCAACCTGCCAAGGCGTTATGAAAATAGGCCTACGGAAAAGTGCAGCCTTGGCGAGCTCAACGGCCTCGCCAAAGCGACCCATGGGAAGGTGAACAAGCCTACGTTCACGCTTCTCTTCGGTGTTGAGGAAGTCCATCAGGAGTGCTAAGCGAGACTCGTAAAGAAAGATAATGATGCACCGTCTGGTAGCTTACGAGTTTTCAGCGGGCCTCTGTAAATGCCGGTTGCATCAGATCAGTCGTCATTATTTCATTATGCGTGTATAGACGCTCACGGGCAGAGAGAATTGAGGCGGATGCCTTCCCTGGCGTGGACGATCGCAAGCTCGCGAGTCATCGCGAGAACAGCACCCTACCAATGATTATATAGGATGCGATTCGCATTGAGATTACCAACTGTACCTTGGATGCGGTATCTATCGAGCAAAGAACATCAGCTGATATTCTAGGCTTTAGGCTTATCAAAAGAGGAACGTACATGCCAGCTGAGGAGTGGCGGCCCCAACCAATGCCACGAAACTCGCGGTGTTGATAATGCTTCCTCCAGTGTGAAGCCCCTTAGACTCATCCGTTGGGTTGTTGCGCATGGCAAGGATGGCGTATTTGCAGCCCCACCAGACACCCTTGAGATTGATCTGCATGGTCAGATCCCAGATGCGCTCCTCCGTGTTGGTAGCGTTGTCGTCCTCAGGGTGCATAATGCCTACCAATCACGAAAGCGATTATTATAAGTATCAAATTGCCATGTGCGATTTCAGCTGACCAGCGTTATTGAACTAAAGGGCAAGATATTGTTTCATCTAATCTAAAATGACTCGCGAGCAGAGAAATACACACCATGACATCAAGACGTCCGAACTCCTCAACAGCTTTATCGACGGCACTCTTGACTTCTTGTTCCTTGCTGACATCCGCCTTTATCGCGATGGCCTTGACATTGGGGTACCGCTTGTTGATCAATTGTGCACCAGCTTCTGCGGCTTCAAGTCTGTTGTCGACGAGCAGAACGTTGGCGCCCTCCTGGGCAAACAGGATGGATGATTCCAGTCCGATTCCGCTATGTAGATCCTTTTGAGACTTTCGACTGCAGAAACAAACTTAGATACGCACGATCCTGCGCCAGTGACCAATGCGACCTATGGGTTGAAAGATCGTTCCGTTACTTGTGCTGTTTATGATGTGATGCGGGCGGAACGCGCCTTATTCTGCAATCTTCCAGACATATTACTATCGGTAGAAATCGCGGTTGTTGGGGTGACAAGAGTTGAGGTAAGCCCTTTAGTATCAAGGCTTTATCCAGTTTCTAAGTTAGTTGAACAAGCTCCGCGATTGTAATCAAGATTAGACTATGGGCGTGACATGCATGTAACTTAGCACGCGACGCGTCACGACGTGTCCAATGCACAAGAATATAGGTTTGAGTTAAACCTATCTCAGAGACATCGGAAAGTCATCAGGGTAGCTTCCTTCTCCGTCATCAAACATCTCACGAAACTCTTTAATCGCATCTGGTAAAGAACTCGGGTACTCCTTCGATTCCTGCGATAACGACGGCGAAAGCAAAGTTTCTTGCACGAAACTGGGCAGTTGGAAAAAAGGATCTAGACCCTCATCTCCTGACTCTTCTTCTGTGGCTGAGCCTGGTTCGTTATCCTTCGCTGGAAGGCCACAGAAATTCGCCTGGGTTTCATGGACAAGTATTCGAGGTGGTGATGACACTTGGGAAGAAAAGGAAGTTGATGTGTGCCAGTGAATGGGATTCAAAGTTGATGCCCTGAGAAAGCTCAGTTTACACAAGGTCTGTTACTTATTAATTTTCCAAGATACGTACTCATCTTCCAAGGAACAATCTGGAGGAGTAGCAGCACGATTGTCAAAAAGCCTACTCGTAATGTCAAGCTCTTGACTTTGCGAGCTCGGTATGACTTCATCACAGAGTGACACATCATCGGGAAACGAGGAGGTTGATGAATGAGATGCTCTCTGCCGTTTCTTTCTAGGGGAAATGTGGAAAGGCAAAACAAGCTGGCTCTGCGAAGATAGAACAATTTCGCAGCCGTCGTTCACTTCAATACGTGATGTTTCTGCCATGTTTTGTTTCTGGGAAGATGCGATATCGTTACATTCTTGCTCATCGTCAGACCCAACGATGTGCCCGAGTTCTTTTGGTTCATGATAAACAGGAGGTAGTAAAGAAATCAGTTTTCCAGAAGCCTTCTCCGGAGGAGCAGCCTTATCATCAAAAGTCCCATCGGCCTGCGGTTGTGATGATGGCACCAATCTCTGAGACGGCGGTAGCGGTGACGGCGAACGGGAATAACGTTCGTCTTGTCGTTGCCCTTGTTCAAAACCAATCGTTTCTTCATGTTGAGATGTCAGTGGGTAGACGGAAGATTCTTGAGATGGACTGAGAGAAGACTCAGAATGACGAATCTGGAGGCCCAATAATGGCGACGGCGACCGCCTTGGGGGCGATGCTTGAACACGGCAGTAGGTGGTATGGCGCAGCATGGTAACTGGAGTGGGTAAAAATGTCGGGTTCCTCGAGGTCGATGGTAATAATGAATCGAAAGATCGTGAAGAAGGAATGGGTGTTGATGTCACATAGCCGACACCTGTATGTCGGGGAACGAGGAATGGACGCGTCGATTGTGTTGTAACAGTGTGTTTGTTAGACGCAGGTGTCGGGAGAGTGTTCAGGAATCGAGTTTCGGGTATTTCTGCTGAAGAGACACGGGGAATGTCCTTATCCGTAGGAGGTGTACTCGAACTTCGCTGAAGAAACGTCAATGATGCAGCTTTCTTCAGAATGGTCGTCTTTCCGGTTAGACGGCTGGGGGTACGTTTACTTGGGCCAGGTTCACTCGGTCCAGCATCAGAGAACACAAGTTTCTGCTGAACCTTAAGCTTCTTGCCAGTGGCAGAGCGAGTTCGCTTTGCTTCCGTGCCCTCCTCAGGTCGTTTCCGCTTCCGCAGGCCTGCATTCTTGCTACCTTTCGGGCTAATGCGGTTAAAATAGCTTGTAATGGGCTCCTCTGTCAAGGGCATTCGAGTCGCCCCTGGATCCCAGATCTAGTGTGGTAAAAGATGAAAGGTGTATCGGGCGTTTAAATTTTGGGGCGGAGTCGACCTGCACACGCGACGACCGTCACGTCCTGAGTCTTCAAATTCGACTCGGAACAAAGCTTTTTCAACGCGTTCAGGGACTTGCCATGGTGAATGACCAGATGAAAGTTCATCCATTTCTCAGTGTCTCTTGGTAAAGAAGTTTCCGATAACTTGCAATTGCTTGGACGCCCGGAAATAACCTTGCACATATCAACCAATCACGAAGCCCAGTCCAAATTTTAGGGCTACCTTCTACCATCCCTGAAACGTCCATCTATTTACTTCGGGGTCTATATCACTCTATGTCGACAACTGGACCGTCCAAGCCTTATCTCTCTCTGAGGGGAACTTATCTTTCACGCATCACGATTCATGATTGTCATCCCCGAATGTGATGCATGTGATGGGCCTGTCAATGGGAACACTCCTGGTCGTCAGCGACTCCGACTACACTACAGATAGGACATTTCCGGGGACCCTTTCTGCTAATTCAGTATCCTACATGGATGTACCTCGGGTGAGGTTCTTATCTTTAGCAATGGTGACGAACAGCTTCTTTCGCCGTTTCTGGACACGACAAAGGTCTTCCTGCCCCGGACTACTAGGCCAAAATATAATTCCTGATTGAGAAGTGCGGTAGCGCGATAGGACGCTGGGAAACGTATAAATTCGTCATCTCTTTAATACTATCTATCTTCTTCTCTCGCCACTTCCTAGGACAGTCAGCTTTCATCTCCTATCCTTTGTTCGTCAACTAGTCGCGCTGCGATACTCTCAACATGTCGCAGACACAGCGTAAGCGTGTGGTTGTCGTTGGTTTTGGCATGGTCAGCACGAATCTTCTCCTGTACGAGTCCCATTAACTCTGTCCTAGGTGGGCATAGCATTTGTAGAGAAGCTCTTTAAATATGATAGCGAAGAACAATCTTTTGCTGTTATCATAATTGGAGATGAGCCTCATCTCGCCTATAATCGCGTCGGGCTTGTGAGTCATTGTTGGCCTTGTCCTCATCCTGCGCTCAAGTCTTTCTAGACCCAATATCTATCACACAACTCGGTTGCCAACCTCCATCTCAATCCAGAAGAATGGTACTCATCCCATGCAAATCGTCTAACTTTTCACACGGGTGACTGTGTAACTGGGGTTGACTGCGAACGGCGCAGGGTTTACACCACTCATGTAAGATATCTGTTGCCAATATTGTCAGGCCATCTCAGCATAAAATATAGGGTCTCGATATTCCATACGATATATGTGTTCTAGCCACAGGATCTCACGCCGCGCTTCCACCCTACGTTCCACCCAGTCGTGCACACCTCACTCAAGGTGTATTTGTTTATCGGAATGTCGCAGACCTCGAACGCATAGCATCGTTTGCTAGCCTTGACACGACGAAAAAGGTCGCTGTCGTGGGTGGTGGGTTGCTTGGCTTGGAAGCTGCAAAGGCTCTTCTTGACCTGGGCACGGTTCCAAATGTCGCACTTGTCGAGCGCAACGGTTGGGTGCGTTTTCCCACCCACATCACTTGATTAGTGTGGCTAAATCTTTGTTTTTATCAGGTTCTCAGTCGACAAATCGACGAGGACGCCGGGAAAATGGTGCTCGACCAGGTCAAAGCCCTCGATGTTGAGGTGTTGTTGTGCACCAAGATCAAGGATCTGCTCACGAATCAGGAATCTTCCGAAACTGTACATCTGACGGGCCTTCTACTGGAAAGTGGCGAAGAGCGTCCTTGTGATATGGTGGTTTTTGCCATCGGCGTGCGGCCACGGGACGAGCTCGCAGCCTCTTCTGGAATTGTAACTAGTTCTCGAGGTGGCTTTTTGGTGAAGGATGACTTGAGCACATCTGCACCCGACGTATACGCCATTGGCGAATGTGCATCATGGCGTGGCCAGACATACGGCCTCATTGCCCCTGGTGTTGAAATGGCCGATATATTGGCATTCAACCTCACGGAAGGCCCCTCCCATAAGATGAGGTCCATGTCGACCCCGGACATCAGCACAAAACTTAAGCTCTTGGGGGTGAATGTCGCAAGTTTTGGCGACTATTTTGCCGATCGAAAACCCTCCGCAGCGGCCCCACAACGCACTACTGGTTGTAGCAGTACCACAGAAACCACCTTTGCTATCAATGGCCAGGTTTCGACAGCAAGCCCCTCCAACTCCGCTGTGCGCTCGCTTGTCTACCACGATCCGTTCTCTCATGTGTATAAGAAATATTTATTCACCGCGGATGGGAAACGCCTGCTTGGAGGGATGATGATTGGGGACGTTGACGACTACACAAAGTTGGTCAATATCGTCAAAAAGCGGGTTAGTCGCACTGATTTTGTCATTTAACGTTGATCTGATTCTTGAAAGCAGAAACCACTCGAGGTACCACCTGGTCAATTTATACTCGGCGTCCCTCGTAAGGAAGGCGAATCCGATGGTGATGACCTTGACGAAGATGCGCAGATTTGCTCTTGCCACAATGTCTCGAAGAGTGCCATCACTGACTGTGTTGCTTCTGGATGCTCTTCTTTCGGAGAACTCAAATCGCAGACGAAAATTGGCACGGGGTGTGGCGGCTGCGTTCCCCTTGCAACATCTATCTTCAGTTCTTGCATGAAGAAAGCCGGACATGTCGTGGTGAACAACCTTTGCTCTCACTTCAAGAAGTCACGCCAGGAACTGTTTATGATTGTTCAAATCAAGAAGCTCACATCTTTCCAGGAGATCATGGCGCATGCCGGCGAGCGACCTGATTCTCTTGGATGCGAAGTCTGCAAACCCGCAGTAGCGAGCATTCTCGCCAGTCTGAACAATGAGTTCATTCTCAGTGCGAAGCACCATCAAAATCAAGACACGAATGACAAATATCTGGCGAACATTCAGCGCAATGGTACATATTCCGTCATTCCTCGAGTTGCTGGCGGAGAAATAGTAAGTTCCTTGATCGGTTTTCATTGTCTCCAGTTTCTCACAGCTGCACAGACCCCGGCGAAACTCAAGACGCTCGGAGAGATCGGTGAAAGATATGGTCTCTATACAAAGATCACAGGAGGGTAAGCTGAGCTCTCTTTTGTTTTATTTTTTTAAAAAAATCCAGCCTCAATGTGTCACAGCCAACGAATTGACTTGTTCGGCGCAACGAAGCAAGATTTGCCAGAAATTTGGGAGGCACTTGGAGAGGCTGGATTCGAGAGTGGACATGCCTATGGCAAAGCCTTGAGAACGGTCAAGAGTTGCGTCGGTACTACTTGGTGCCGTTATGGCATTGGTGATTCTGTCGGCTTCGCGATAGAGCTCGAGGATCGTTATAAAGGTATTCGCGCACCACACAAGCT